>OX465282.1:35159961-35832716 GCA_949987705.1 Thereva unica | reverse complement strand
ATACTCGTATCCGTGATTGAATTAACCCACTGATTCAATTTGAAAGAAGACATTTTTGTGATTGAACTAGAAGGCATCTTATCTTGATTATGTTTACATATAAGTATGTAAAACGTGAGGAGGCATGACGATTTCAGATAGAGGGTGCATAGTATTTCAAACTTGGTAGAGGCGTAATAAGAGATTGTTGTTGTTGTTTGTTTGAGAACCGATTTTCAAACTCAATTTCTGAATTTAAAAATCATTTGAAACTAACTTCTAAATTTGCATATAGTTTTGATTTACTCTTCAGAAACGAGTAAATACAATCAACTATTTAAACTCAACCAAGAACAAAAAATCAGCACAAAATTAAAAATAGCTATAGTCAAAGTGACTTTAAACTATATTAAAGTCGTCATATAACAAGAAAAGTCAACTACTACCTGGCACTGTCTTCAAAAGTGATTCTTCTTTCTAGATCCATTCTCATTGGATTAATGTTGTTAAAAATTACAAACAATTATTTCATCCTATTTTGTGCATCGCGGGATTGGTTTTTTCTGAAGTCGGTTTTTAAAATCTATTTTTATTTTGAACTTTTTAATCCTTTCATTTTTTCGGATCTGGAATTTTGTTTTGGAGGGGGTCACGGAATTAAAAGTAAACCAAGAAAAAGAACCACTGAAAGCATTAGACGGTTAAGCTTGAAAAAAGCTGAGCTGAGAAAAGTTTCTTTCAGATTTTCCATAACTCATCATCTGAAGGTGTCAACCATGTCTGTGAACGACGGGACTCATAAGTAAAAGAAAATCGAGATCGTGGTCAGCAGTATATCTTTTTACGTGGACATATTTAGGGATGATGAACCTCTCTATAATCGTGACACTGGCGGTAAAGTAGATATTCTGGTGGCAAATGATGCGAACTTTAGGGCACTTCTTCGCTATAGAGTTAAATTTGGTGTCTTTACTCTTCAGCATCATTTAGAAACCGAGGGTTCAAACGCGACATCCATCAGTAAAACCACCCAAAATCAACTTATAGAACCCTTCAAAGAAGAAATTCAAAAGGCTTTTCTGGATAGTGTTAGTGTGGCAAAGCTTTGCGCAGTTGTATTTGATGAGACGACCGACAATTCTCATATAGACCACCTTAGCTTGTCCTATCGCTACTACTGCAACAGAGCAATCAGAGAAGATTTCATCACATTTTTCGATGCATACCAAGTAATTCGTTCTGAGGATGTACTAAAGGAGCGTCGTTTAACTGGAGTTATCGTCATTGATCTGTGTGAGAAATTTGATTTGGACCTAAAATATTTTGTTGGAATCGGAACAGATATTTACTCGGTGATGGCGTCTGATTTGAAAGAGGTATGTCATGAGCTGATGAAAGTAGCAATTCACGCAAGACGTTGTTCTTGCAGTAATCATTTGTTGAACAATTCGTTATTAAAATCTTCCATAGACACAAGTTGTCGCAATGCTTAAGGAACAATGAGAACAGTTTTGGCTTTCGGTATGGCTTCTGTAAAGAGACAGGACGTTTTTAAAAACATCTTGATGGCAAATCACTTAAGGACTTTGCTAGACGGGTAGAAAATCACAATGGGCACATGCAGTTTTAGGGTGAACAATTAATGAGAAACGTGATGCACTTAATGAGATTTCGGTCTGGGGGGACTCGAAAACTGTATCTCTACAGTAAAAAGCCAGAAGTGCTTAAGTGCAAATTTGACGATTTTGAGTTTTTTGCATTCTTGTATTCAGTATTTTATTCTCAATCGTTGCTATAATTCTTATCTTAATCTGAGCTTTGGTTGCTGAGTAATTGGACCGGAAAAAGTGATTTTATGCACAATTCTATATCTAAAAAAATCTTTGAGGGCGATTTTCTCGAAACGCATATTTTGCACTTAAGCACTTCTGGCTGTGTACTGTAGATCTGCTTCGTCTTGTACTTTTCAAACCAGAGTTTCCGATTTCATCTGCTTGGTTAAATGACGTTCTAGGCGTGTATAATACTCATGCTACTAGATTATAATCATTATCAATGTAAAATAAACTTTGACTTTTTGTACGTATCAGTACAGCTTTACCTTTGAGCTGAATACTCCAAACGTATTCATTAGATTTAAAAAAGCAACGGATATGATCAACGATACCCTTGCCGTTCTTAAGGCCAAAACACGTGGTGTAGATTCTGTTTTTCGACGGTTATTTACTGAAGCCCTGAATCTTCATTCCTTTATTGAACAACATTATTACGGCATTTAATGCAATGCTTTGTTCAGACCTCTTCCAGTTGAGACATTGAAGATGATCGGCAAGTAGCAGAACCGTTTCAGCAGCTTTTGGATTATACCAACTCAACTGTTATTGCATAGTTCGAACTCTGGGTAGCCAAGTGGAATCGAATTGTTGAAAATGACGGTGAACTCGACAATTCGATTCTCCTTATTTGTGATGAATGTGACCAAGGTATTTATCCATGTATTAATAAACTATCGTATCCTAATCACACTTCATGAAAGTGTAGCCACTGTCGAACAAAGTTTTCAACTATACGTCGCCCCAAAACTGGGGTAAGATACAATGTCAGAAGAGAGGCGCACTGTGCATTGCTGCACATTCATGGCGACAACCGTTTAGATATCGATCTGATAATCACCAGATTTGCTAAACAAAATAGAAAAAAATATAGACAAAACTGTTATCTATTCTACAAAAAAATAGGTCGGTTTTGTTCTTTTGGTAATTTTTTTTGTTCAGTTTGATCAATTTTGTTTTTTAGATAGCGAGCTTTCTTTGGGGTGGGGGTTATGACCCCGGTGACCCCTCCTTTAATCCGCGCCTATCTACATGGCACAAATAGATCGTTGCGTGTGAACTTAACTGTTCGGCTTGCAAAATTCGACTGCCATCTTGGAACCGCCATCTTGACTTTTTTACAAAATGGTCCGATTGTATTGTCATGCGAACTATACGTATGTGCAAAATTTGCAGTTGATCGGTTATACGGAAGTGGGTCAAAATCTAGTTGCAAGATTTATTTACACTACACACACACACATACAGATCAATAGTTTTTGAGCTGCAAATCAAAATTATATGCCATAATTTCGTTGTCATCGGTTTTTGTTTTGGAAGAAAATTTACAGACGTATGTACAGATGTATTCACGTCAAAAACTTTTTTAATATGAAACAAAATTCCCCGAAAGAAATTAAAAAAAATTATTTTGACGATATAAAGAAAAAGAAGTACCGCGAGCCGAAGGATCGAACTCGCAACCCCACAGAGCCCACAGACGAGGGCACTTATCCCTAGCCCGGCAAGCACTATCGGCAGTTGACTAATATGTTAATAAATCATTTCAGAAAGAAGAAAAAGGGAAAAAGGAAACAATCGGACTGCCCGGACCAGGGCTTGAACCTGCAGGGCTACACTCCGCTGGATCGAGGATCCGACGCTCTACGCACTAGGCCATCGACCTTCTAACAGTTTTACAACAATGAAGTAATTTCTTCGGTGGCTATGAAATGTTCAGGTTGAACTAATTTTAGCAGTTTTTTTATGCCTAACTTCATATCAGAATTTCGAAAAAATTTAACGGGACCACCGGGCGAAGCTACCCTTTCAAAAGAAAAAAAAACAAACAAGTTATGGGGTTATAATGTTATGCGGTTATACCTACACGTCGAATTGATAACCTCCTCTTTTTTTGAAGTTAAAAATTTTAAGAAATGTCTCTCCATTACAAAATTTCACTCCCTCGAAAAATGTAAGAAATGTCTCCCCAGCACAAAATTTTCCTCTCTAGAAAAATGTAAAAAATGGCTCTCCAGTACAAAACTTTGCTCCCTCAAAAAATGTAAGAAATATCTCTCCAGCTCCTATTTACAATCTCACCTCAACAAGAAATGTCCCTCCAATGCGTGTTTACAATCTCACCTTGCGTAATCTCAAGTTGGTTGTTTTACTGCCGCAAAAAAAAGTAAGAAATGTCTCTCCTCTCCAGTTCCGTTTATAATCTCACCTCGCAGTAGTTCAAATTGGATATTTTATTGTAGCAAAAAAGTCAGAAATGTCTCTTCTGTTCCTGCTTCGGAGAGGGGCAAACGGCTAACAAAGACCTCGGAAGGGGGTGGCACCCGATTTGTCACCTTTCTTCGGAAGGAGCGAACGGGAAACAGGCGAATGGCGAGCTCTCTGCGCCACAAAACAGAGTTTTAAGTCGGTTGGACTGAGGGTTACCCGCTCCCATAAAAAATACCATTACATACTACGAAACGGCAAACAATTCCTCGGAACCGGATGGACAACACGACGACGACCTTTACTTTTCGAACAAGGACACGAATCGGATCATGGAATGTGAGAACACTGCTTGCTGAGGGACGGCTGGATGAAGTCCTCAACGAGATGAATCGATATAAAATCAAGATCATGGGACTTAGCGAGACCAGATGGCCCGACGCGGGAACATATCTGTCCGAACGGTGAGTCCTTTTTATATTCTGGGAGAAACGAACCTGAAAGCCGTAGGAGTGGCGTTGGCGTAACACTCATCAAAGAAGCCAGGTCCAGCCTGATTAGCTGGTCACCAATTTCTGAGAGGATTATTACAGTTTTAGTTTGATTGTAATTAGGAAAAATAAAAGAATTGACTTTCATTAAACTTGATAATTATTATTAAAAAATCTTTTTAACACCTTAATTACACTCAAAACTTTACTACAAGATTAATTAAAATACCCGGACGATCTCTTCAGAGTCGTTCTTGTTTCCCGGTGATCTTAAGACTGATTTCCTAATTTTATTCTTATGAAACAGCCTACGTTCTACCAACTCTGATCTTGCGCATTTGGCCAGATCAAAGCAAGACCAAAGACATAACAAGAAAACACTGCAAGATCAAGATAGCAGGACTCATCATCAAGTGCCAAAAGTCTTATAGTGATGATCAAAAAGTCTTGCAATCTTGTCTTGGTCTTGCTAAATGTGCAAGAGAAGACTTTTTGCTCATCTTCTTGTCTTTGTCCTGTTTTTCCTTGGTCTTGCTAAATGTGCAGGACCACTCATCGCCCATTTTGTATAATTTCCCTTGATAAGTTTTTGCTCGATTGTACGTCGATACTTCCTTTGTTTCCTTTGCAAATTCCTTTCACTTTGCAAATTTTTTTATTTCTTTCATCTCAGTGTGATCCTTATGAATGCATATTTTAATAAAGGATTAATAATTTTTTTTTTCTAATCCTCATAACAAATTGTATTATAGTTTACTTCTTTATAATGTATTATATGCTTAGTGGCAAAGGTTCACTTCTGCTCGTTTACCTTCTTGCCAAATTACTCATGCTATTAAAGTGAAAACAAACGTGATAGCTCCAAGAATAACAGCTTTGGAAAATCCATGCTTTGTTTCTCACAAACGCCCCTATACAAGGCTTTTACCTTCTAAATTAAATAACAACAAAGTTTTGTTCGTATTAATGTCCATTCATGATCAAACGGCTGTCAATTATTTTTCCAATAGGGAGATACACATATCTGTAATAACCCAAAAGGAGATGTTGCTGCATTAGTCAAATGTGAGAGTGGAAAGGCAAATAGATTTGTAATGTGAATGTTTTCCTTAAGCATAAATTGATTGAAACATTAATGAAGCAAGCTATGGCTTAAAGTGAGATTTCAATTGATAACTTGAAGACAACTCCTTTTTTCTTTTAAGCAACATACAAATAGCAGCGAGCAATAATAATAAGAGTAATGAGCTAGAACAAATTTTTTTAAATGTTTCATTGTACTTGAGATCAGCTGATAAAAATTTCAATGCGAGTGAAAAAGTCAAAATATCACAGAAGTAGTATCTATGATAAAAGGAGGCTGCCAGATCTTTTCTCATCATAAGCTATGCTAGCACATCTGTGATGTTCATCCCGTTCTTCTACCAGCTGATTTTTGGATTCTTCAGTTGTTGGAACTTTTATTCTTTGAATAGAGAAGATAAGAAACCGAAAATAGCGTACATGTATAGTTGTTTTCAAACCTCGTGACATCCCGCGCATCTTCCCCAGCTAAGCTCTTAAAAATGTTAAAAAGTTCAGACAAAAGCTTCACTTAACTCCTCCTATCAAATCACTTGCTGCCATGTAATCAGTCGCGACTGGGTATTGCTAAAGGGAGGTGTATTTTTCTGGGACTTCAATGATTATTTAAAAAATTTACAAATTATGACTGAAAAACACCCGTTTTTATATATTTTTTTTATTTTAAGGTTTTTATATTTTACGCCTATGCCACAGAAATAATTTGTAGTAATTTCTACTAAAAAATACGATATTTGTGTTTTTATCACTTTGATTACTAGACTTTTGACATTTTCCGCCAGTCGCAAGCGCGCTTCTGCCTGGGGAGGTTGTGTTGCTTGCGGCTGCGGAGAACTTTCAATTTATGAATGAAAATGCTCATATCTTTAAAAGAAAATTTTCCAGCAATTCTTTTAATTTATTTTAAATTTAGGGATGAGAAATATTTAGCATAATTATAGTAAAATTATGCTTATTACGATGGATAAACTGCCTTTGTTGAGCAGGAGTTTTACATGGATTTCAAAGCTCTGCTCAATACATATAAAGATTACTTAACTTTATTCATCCGGCATGCGCACATCCCTTCCCAAATTATTTTGTTGAGTTTTTTCTGCGTTTGTTGCCTTTTTAAGTTAAAAGAGGGGAAATGATAGAACAAAATTTATGAAATTGGGCAAGGAGGTGCGCAGAACCCTTCAAATTATTTGTGTCACGGAGTTTGAAAACTTCTATACACGGATTTGAGGGAAGCACTTGGGATCAAGAAATTTTCTCTCTAATTCTCTCCCTCCACTTTAACCACAACAACAAAATACATTGACTTTAACCACAACAACAAAATACATTGTCTAACCCGGAAATAGGCGTAGTGAAGTTTGTTCAGGTTTTGCGAAGGGTCTGCTTCAAACAGTTAGCCAAGTGAAGCGCTCTCACCGAGATGGTTGCTGAGAAACAATATCCCTCCCGGTTTTTGAATAAATATAACACAGCCACTGTCCGGGTAATACGTAAAGAATGCTATGCATTAGTGTTGCCAAAATGCTTCCCCGTAAATTGCTCTTCCTCGTCTTCTCTATTCAAAGCTTTTATTGCCATCGCCATCTTATCGTATTTGGAACAAGTGTCAATTTGAGGTTTTTGAAATTCAAAGTTAATGATTTTAAAATTTCTCTGTGTTCGCCGTAACATAAGGATAATCGATACTGATCTTGTATAGTACTAGTATTATACTCCTTTCATCTCTCATGGGTCATAGGGCAGAAACGGTTACCTTCCAGCGCACTCTTTTTTGCGTGACAACTCTCAGCTCTGACCAGGATGTCCCAGATGTTGCGGCCTTTGTTAGTGGAGCTTCCCGTCACGTTGCTCTAGATCTTCCAACTCGACAGGATCCTTTCGGATTCCAGTTTGGCTAAATTTTCGTTTACGCGTCGCAAGGTGCTGCCAATCTAATTCCATTTCCTTCGCCTGATTTGCTCGTCTATCCTTTCTTGGCCGAAACGACGCAAAAGTTCTTCATTTGGTTTTTAGAACACGACGTAGACATCCGTAGATACTTGAAGGCAGTTTTGCAAGAGAACGTGTAATTAAAAAGATTTTGGAAAGAAGCTACTTTTGAGTTTTCGCTTTTCGACCCTTAAAACGCTATAACCCGTGTAATGTTAGCCCTCCGTAAAAATAATAAGCAAAAAAAGTAATTTTTCAATTTTGACAACAAATTTTGTCTGTGCTTCTTACCTATGTATATTCTAATTTTATTAATACTGGAACCTTTTGTTAATGCGCCACGCTTTTTCCATTTAAGTAAGTTATAGGTACATATTTCTAAATTTTATTAATTAGCTAATTTCATTCTGAGTGTGATTTCGAGAGGTAGAATGTTCCCGTATACTGGCTAGAGCAATGAAAACTTTAAATGTAAATTATTTTTAACTTCCCAGTATAGGAAGTTATTGTAATCGGTCCGAAAATCGAAATCGAAAATTTCAACGTATTGTTACGTTTTTACGGCTTAACGGATTCGTAGGATTAATTAAGGAATACAATTTTTAATTATCCACACAATAATTTATTTATCACAAACCAAAACACAATTTAATTATTAACACAATTCTTACAGTTCACTATAATCACTAGCAAATTTAATATTTCGCACTATTCAATTCTAATTATCGCTTTTTATTTCACTATAAATCACCACTTTTCACTTTGGAACACTTGTATCGCCTTTATAATCAAAAACTGACTCGATAGCGGCTGCCAGGCGCTTTTATATAGGCAGCTCGACCTTTGTCTACTTTCTGGAACCTTCTCGAGTCCCTTTTCTCGAGCCTAGTGGTATGTTCTTTTATTTCGTTAAGTTTCGACCAGCTTGAAGTTGTCTTCGCTTATCGCGCGTTCCAATTTTAGTTTAGTACTTAAATGCTTAGTTCAGACAACAACCGAAAATCGTTGATTCATCCTCTCGACAAACAGATGGCGCATAATCATCACATTGCCCCCTTCTTAGGACTGTTCGTCTCGAACAGTTATCCATCCTGGATCCGGCTGATGATATGGGCACAGCCTGTCTATGTGCACAATCTTCTTCTTTGCTTTGGGTCCTTGTTGAATCCTGTAGACCAGTGATTCTTAACGGGTGGGCCGCGGCCCCCTAGGGGGCCGTAAGAAGTTTTGCCAGGGCCGCCAAAAATTAATGAGTTTTCATTAATTGTGAAGTTTGAATGTTATATAAATAGACAAGGCATTAATAAAGTTATGTTTTGTCTTTATTATATAAAAAAATAAAATAATAATAGAAAAATCAATTTATTCATAGGCAATTTAATAAATATAACTTATTATTAAAAAAATGGGGGTCATAAACAAATTCGCGGTGGGCCGCGACTATAAAAAGGTTAAGAACCACTGCTGTAGACCACATCGTTGATCCGTGTTAGGATTTTATAGGGCCCCTCCCACTGGCGCTGAAATTTCGGGGACTTGCCTTTTCGTCGTCGAGGGTTGAACAGCCAAACAAGGTCACCTTCCTTGTACCCACTACTGTTCGCTCGGAGGTCGTACCTTGGTTTCATCCTATCACTGGCCGTCTTAGGATTCTCCCTTCCGATTTTCTCAACTGAGGTCCCAACGTTGTATTGTCGAGTTTCTTCTTTCGCTCCGACTCGAGGACCCTTACTGCCGGCACAAACTGCACATTTACGACACCAGTTCGTAACATCCTCCCGCATATGAAGCCAATAGAATCTCTCCTTTACTTTTGCCAGAGTTTTGTTGACTCCCAAATGTCCTCCTGACGGGCTATTGTGACACTCCTCGAGAATATCTGTTATTCCAGCACGAGGGACCAGCACCTGCATTCGATGAGAGGTACCATCAGCTGTTTCCCATTTGCGCTTCAATACTCCTCCTTCGATATGCAATGAATCCCATTGGGCCCAATAGCTCTTCAGGATTTCACTTCTCTCTGCGATGTCTTTCCATTTAGGCTTCTCCTCGTGTTCTTTCCATGACAAAATCGCAGATATGTCCGAGTCGTCGCGTTGCGCATCTCGAATTCCCTGGTCCTTGTATTTTATCCTTGGCTCAGCAGTCATCTTTTGACACTTTTCCTCAATACACCGACGATCTTTAAAAGCTGGTTCGCATGGTCGCCGGGACAGAGCAGTATCCATTGGAATTCCCCTGTTGCGGTGTTTCATCATCAATTCTCCAAGGTCCAATAGTATTCCGTGTGTTGTCATAAAGTCCAAACCAAGAATACACTCGTCTACGATGTCAGCTACCAGGAACGAATGTGTAAACTTAATGTCGCCGAGTACCACGTCCATCATTGTTTCCCCATGTAATTTCACTGGCTCTCCTGTTACAGTTTTCAGGATGTACTGGTCTGCGTTTTTCAGCCACTTTCTACCGACCAAATCAGCCCTGATGACAGATCTTGAAGCACCTGTATCTACGGTAATTGTGTATTGTTCATCGCCAACTTTCCCCTCGATGACAAGGCTGTTGTTGCCACGCTGCAGTTGGGTGATGTTGACGATAACATCAGGGGTCTCAATTTTCTCCACCAACTCCCTCCGGTCGCCTTTCTGCCGTTGTCCACATTTTCCACAGCATGTTGAGCCACTCCTACTCCCTGGCGATTCCACTCTCCTTCGCTTTCGGCAACTCCTTTGTAAATGGCCCGGCTCACCACAGTTCCAGCATCGTAGACGACGACGTACTTCCGAGGTGTTGACTCGATGGCAAATGTTCTCAGTCATATTGATTCCCCTGAGGTGGACCGTATTCCTTGTTGCTTGCTTCGCTGCCTCGTATGCCAGAGCATATGCCAAAACTTCTTGGGTAGTATTCTTTCCGGCCAATCTGGCTGCCATTTGTAGATCCCGGTCGGTAAAAGAGTTCAGGAAAGCCTCTCTTGCTACCTCATTGATGTAGTCTTGACCAAAACTAGGATAAGCCAGATGCACTAGCCTCTCGATGTCGGCGCATAGTTGTTGTAAAGTTTCTCCTGGCTTTTGAAGTCTGTTTCGAAGTTGAAGTCGATAAACCTCTTGCAGGTGCTGATCACCGTAACGCATTTCCAGCGCTTGAACTAAGAACCCGTAGCTGTTGCGATGTTCTGCTGGTATTGACTGCAATATTTCTGCCGCTGGGCCCCTTAGTGACAACGTTAAGGCCGTTGCTTTTTCCTCCTCAGTCCAGAAATTGCCTGCTGCTGCTGCTTCGAATTGGAGCTTATAAGTAGGCCATGGGCTTTGCCCGTCGAAAGTTGGAGGCTGTAGTTTCCTAAATCCGATGACTTCGGGAGATGCTGGCTGATATATCTTTACCCTTTCTAGGTCGGCTCGGACAGACTCTAGTTCAATCTTTACCTTTTCTTCATTTTCCTTTATTGAATTTTCGAGCTTTTCCAGATCATTCCTTACGTTTGCCTTGATGGAAGATTCGAGATTTCCCAGATCATTCCTTACATTTTCTATTTTGCCATTTAGCTGGTTCCTTTGTTCTTCCATAGAGTCTTTGAGCTCTGCGATCGAACGTTCATGAACTACTGTTAACAATTTTTGTTCATCTTTTAACGCCAACACTTCCGCCTTGATCTCTGCTGATGCACGTTCTTGCGCTGCTGATGACCGTTCTTGCGCTTCTTTCATCTCTGCTGATGACCGTTCTTGCGCTTGTTTCATCTCTGCTGATGACCGTTCTTGCGCTTCCTTTATCTCGGCTGTCGAGCGTTCTTGTGTCTCCTTCATCACCATCAATGTCTTAAAAAGTTCTGCCATACTCACTGTCGTTTCTTCTGGCTCCTCTTCTACCTCGCCTTCAAACATGTAGGATTCAGGATCCTTACCTTCGTTCACCATAGCTTCTCGAAGCAGGGCGGTTAGGGCATTTTTAGCCCCCACAGTTGATAACGAGCGCTTACTTAATTCTCTTTTCAACTCCACAATGCGCAAATCCACTAATTTTCGACCCATTTTATTATTATGTCTTTAGTTCGTACTCACAAAAATTAAATTCCAATCACAATTATTGTTCAAGTTCACTTATTTCACTTATCTCTTAATTAATCCCACTTCTGACACCAATTGTTACGTTTTTACGGCTTAACGGATTCGTAGGATTAATTAAGGAATACAATTTTTAATTATCCACACAATAATTTATTTATCACAAACCAAAACACAATTTAATTATTAACACAATTCTTACAGTTCACTATAATCACTAGCAAATTTAATATTTCGCACTATTCAATTCTAATTATCGCTTTTTATTTCACTATAAATCACCACTTTTCACTTTGGAACACTTGTATCGCCTTTATAATCAAAAACTGACTCGATAGCGGCTGCCAGGCGCTTTTATATAGGCAGCTCGACCTTTGTCTACTTTCTGGAACCTTCTCGAGTCCCTTTTCTCGAGCCTAGTGGTATGTTCTTTTATTTCGTTAAGTTTCGACCAGCTTGAAGTTGTCTTCGCTTATCGCGCGTTCCAATTTTAGTTTAGTACTTAAATGCTTAGTTCAGACAACAACCGAAAATCGTTGATTCATCCTCTCGACAAACAGATGGCGCATAATCATCACAGTATTTTAATCTTTCAAGGTCCCAGGAGCATTTTAAGCAAAAAATTGGGAGGAAGTATGTGTGTGTGTATGTGCGTACGGATGTGGTCATTTTTTCCTGCACGATATCGCGCGAACCAAAACTGATATCGACTTCGTTGAGGTGTCGTTCGAAGCGTATTAACCGAAATATGATCTGAAAAGATTTTCATGAAATTCGGTCCAGCCGTTTTTTTGTTTAAGTGAGGTAAGTGATTTTTGTACCTGCATGATATCGCCCGAACCACGAAAGATATTGACTTACTTGAGGTGCCGTTCGAAGCGTATTAGCGACAATATAATCTGAAAAGATTTTTATAATATTCGGACGAGCGGTTTTTTGGTTTAAATAACATAAGTGATTTTTGTACCTGCACGATACCGCGCGAACTAAAAACTATATCGACTTCATTGCGGTGCCGAAAAACATTAATACATCAATTTTATATAAATTTTCGTCATCCTGATCTTGTAAGTGCGCACATTTAGTTTGACATTTTAGCGAAAATATTGATAAATAATTGTGACAAATTCTCGGTATTATAGATATATTCTATATTGCCTATTGTTCATTTATTATTAAAATATCCAATCATATATTCAACATCCATCATACTGGGAAGTTGATCGTGTGGACCGAAAGGGTCGAACCCACATCCCAACTAGTTTTTACTTTTTGGATCATTTTAAAATAAAAGCGTATAGTTTAGTCTTGTTAAACTATATATTCGATGTCCCTGTTGATTGAAATCGACATGAGTATACGATAAGGCGGACAAGGTCTGGCACGTGCTTGTCTTACAGTATCGAAGCCATAAGAGTAAAGTAAAGTACTGTCGTCAGCAAAGCTGAGGAGTGAGTTGGAGGGGATTGAGAGTAGGCCATTTATAAAAATTAGGAAGAGAGCTGGTGATAGAATTGAGCCCTGGAGAACACCTGCGGAGATGGTGTGGGGGTTGGATTCGACGCCATCCAATACTACCTTTATTGAACGGTCAGAAATGCCGCTTTTAATCCAGTTTTTTAGAACGAATTCAATACCAATAGTTTGGAGTTTAGTTAATAAAGCGGGGTGCCATACTCTACCAAAAGCCTTGGAGATATCTAGAGCAACCAGGCCCGATTCTTCAAATCGGTGTATACTTTGGTTGAGGTACTCTGTTAGGCAAAAAAAGTCGCCAGCATATCTTTTTGGGCTAAAGCCTTACTGTTTGTCATCTAATATTTGATGGCATTCAAGATATCTCAGAAACCACTGGTTTATTATTGTCTCCATCAGTCTGGAGAGAATAGAAGTAATTGTTATTGGGCTGTAGTTAGCGGTATCATTAACGTCACCTTTTTTGATATGGGCTGAACATGGGCCAGTTTCCAGGAGTCAGGATAGACTCCGGAGAAGTAGGATAGGGCGAAGAGTTTGCGCAGAGGTTTAGCCAAAGGTGGAGCAAGTGTTTTAAGAATTATAGGAGGAATATTGTCGGGGCCAGTGTATTTAGCGGAGTCAAGCTCTTTAAGACACCTTTACACTTCACGCGTCCTGAAAAAAACTCTGTCTATTGAGTGGCTGGAGCCGGTGGTTGCATGTCAGCATTGGGTAAGGAAAAGTTTACGGCGATCAGAGATGCGAGGGGCTTCTTGCTGTTATAGTCCAGGAGATATAGCGAAAAAGTTGAAAAAAATCTACCCTGCGATTTATTGACACTATAATTAGAACAAAAATCGTAGGAGTGTTTTGGATAAAATTGGTCCAGGGGACAGGTGGTAAAAAGTTACTAATAGGACGAAAATTGTGGCTTGTGATGGTGCCTACCTACAATAAAAATTTCATGAAAAAATAATGATAGGTTAGGTTAAGTTAGATATGGCTAAGCTGTTGGTTTAAGCTCATACACTTAGGCCAGAAGCATAGGCCCATTGTGATGCCATTGTGATGCCATTGTGATCCCACTTTAAACCTGATGTTAAAATGTCGTTTCTTCGTTAAAACCATCTCGAGGAATTAATGAATCTTCTAAGTTGCGGGATTCCAATCTTCGAGATTTCTGCAAGGTTGCTTAGAAAAGGCTCGCCAAATGTGGTTAACCTTATTCTGCTTAGGGCCGGGCAGTGACAGAGGAAATGTAGTACACTTTCCGCCTCGTCCAGGTTCTTACAGCTTCTGCAGAAATCGTAGGTCTCAAGATCTAAGCGGGTCGTATGCGTCCTTATCAGACAGTCTCCGGTCAGTACTCCCACCATAACTTAGAAGTCTTGTCTCCCGAGGCTCAGTAGTGAGGTGGTCCGCCTGAGATCATAAGATGGCCAGGTTAATTTGGCCAAAGTGCATTTATTAAGATCCCTCCAATGCTTTTTCGCTTGTGTGATTGTGTGTTGCTTGCATCGGAGTTTAAAGGTGGCCCAAGGCATACCAACCCTTTCCTTTTTATGTCAGGAGAGTAAAGGTCGTGCCTCTCCTAGCCAGTTCGTCAGCTTTACAATTTCCCTCTATATTTCGGTGACCGGGCACCCATACGAGGAGGGTCCTGAACTGTTGAGCCATCTCGTTAAGAGATCTGCGATATTCAGAGGTAGCTCTAGAACTGTTTGTGCAGGACCGCAGGGCTTTCAGAGCGGCCTGACTAGCTGAGAAGATGTAGACAGTCCGGTTCCTATCGCCTTGCTGGTTGATTTGCAGAACAGCCTCTTGTATGGCTAGAACCTCCGCTTGATATACACTGCACTGATCTGGTAGTCGGAAGGAGATTTCAATCCCAAGTTCTGGGGAAAATACTCCTCCTCCCACTCGACCCTCGAGCTTAGAGCCATCAGTAAAGAAGTTTATGGCACCCTGAAAACTGTGTGGCCTATTTATCCATTTACGACGTGAAGGGATATGGACTCCGTAGTTCCTCGTGAAGGTAATTTCGGGAATGCAGAATCGGTTTTTGTGGGGATAGTAACAAAGTTCAACACCTTCGGGTGTCCTCCCTTGATTTCGGTCCAAAAACCGGATTCTTTCAATCTGAGGGCTGCGATGGTTGCGCTTTCCCTTGCCACAAGATTTAAAGGAGGGAGGTATAACATAACATTTAAGGCCTCTGTAGGTGTGGAGCGAAGTGTTCCTGTTATGCATAACTCCGCACATCTTTGTACTCTCTGTAATTTGTTTAGCACGGTGGATTTACTCAGAGTTGGCCACCACACTAAAACCCCGTAAAGGAGAATTGGGCGGACGATCGCTGTGTAGATCCATCGCACTATGTTAGTGGAGAAGCCCCATTTCTTCCCAATGGATTTTTTTGCAAGCGAAAAGTGCGATGTTTGCTTTCTTAATGCGCTCTTCTGTGTTTTCATGACAGAGGAGTTTCTTGTCCAGTATTACTCCCAGGTATTTGTCACTGTTGCTAATTTTGAGCCTAACATTGTTAAGCCGGGGAGTGGGAAAGGAGAGAACTTATACCTCCTTGTGAAGAGGACCAGCTCCGTTTTTACTGGGTTAACGCTAAGGCCGCGAATGGCAGTCCAACTTGAGGGGGTTTGTAACGCCGCCTCCATGAGATCACAGAGGACTTGAGGAAATTTTCCTTTTTCGATGATAACAACGTCATCCGCGTACGCCAGGACGTGATGCCCATCTGCCTGCATGCGTCGCAACAGTTGGTTCATAGTTACGACCTATAGCAGTGGGAAAGGTATAAAAGGTATAAAAGGTGCCTTAGGTATAAAAACTACTTTAGCTTCTTTCCAACTAGAGGGAATGCAGTTAATTTGAAGGCACCGAGTAAACATGGTCTGCATCCAGGGCATGATAAAACTAAGGGTGTGCTGCGGCTGTTCCGACACTATGCCGTCAGGGCCTGGTGATTTATAGGGTTGGAAGGTGTTTACAGCCCATTTTATTGCACTACTTATGATAGATTTGATCAGCTGGGGTGAGGCTGAAGGGTTTATCGTGATAGCTGTCTCAACTGTAGTACTACTCGGGAAGTGGGTATCCATAAGTAGTTTCAGGGATTCTCTGCTTGAGTCAGTCCAATCGCCGTCTTCTTTGCGTAAATAACTAAGCATTGTTCGGACAAGCTTTATCAATGGCGTAAGTGCATTGTTCCGCACTCTCACAATGCTGTCGAGTTGTTCCCGGTTTTTGGGAACACAGGGAGGCTTAGGGGCAAGGTTTTTAGCGATAAGCCTAGTATAGTAACCCCAATTTGTCCTTTGGAAGTTTGGAAGTTTTTTTATTTTGGAAGAGGTGGCTGGGCTAGAGTCTTGCAGTTGGAACTCTATAAATCTATGATCTGAAAAGGAGTGTTCCTTCAAAACCTTGCAGACCACTATTCGGTCGGAGTGGCAGTCCGAGACAAGGGTGATGTCCAGAACTTCCTCTCTGTTTTTGGTAACGAAGGTGGGATCATTACCTTTATTACAAATAGCAAGGTTGGTGTTCAGTAGGTTAAAAATAACTTCACCTCGATCATTGGTGTCCGTGCTGCCCCATTGTGTATGGTGCGAAAAGCCATTGGAGGTAGAGGGCCCTCATCATCGTGGGCTAGATAGAAAGAGGCCACCCTGAGTTTCTTCTGTTTCAACTCTAGGTCGACCACAGTAAGGTCTCCGTCGCTAAATTGAGGGAGAAGAAAGGTACTTATGTTCCTTTTGACCAGAATACCTGTTCTGGGTTTTCTCTTATCTTTGGTGTAAAAGAGATTAAATTTAGGTGTCCTTAAGACACAGATCCTGTCACCAGAGATCTATGGCCCTTGGACTAGAGCAGTGTTTTTCAACCTGTGGGTCGCGACCCACTGGGGGGTTGCGAAGCCTCTGTAGGGGGGTCGCAAGAGGTCGAGAGAACAACCTCAATAAAAAAATTTAATCAAGTTTAAAAAGATAGATTTATTAATAAATTGTTAACAAAAGGATATACTCGTAATACAAACAAATTAACAAAAAAAAACCTTAGACTACTCGTTAATCCTAATGCGAAGGTTGCGCCTGTTTTTGATTAATTAATTTCTCCCATCGTGGATCCGTTTTTGCTACATTGAGAATTAGATCGTTTTCCAAATTTAAGCGATTTCTTTGCTTACTTTTTATTTGGGCCATTGATGAAAATGTCAACTCGCACAAGTACGAGGTGGCAAATGGAATCAAACACTTCAAAGCCTCAGTTGTTAAGTCAGGGTATTCTATTTTTCTTTTTAACCAAAAGGTATCCAAATTGGCAGACTTGAATTCCAAGCGTAACATCCCATCGGCAGATAATTCCAGCAGATTTTCTTTGAGCTTAGTTGCCAAATTTGCCTCATTTATAGCTGCACTTAAAAATGGATTTAAGATCCACCTTTGCCCAGTGTTCTCCGACATCTCTTGCACTGAGAAGTAATGACACAATTCTTCTTTCAAATTATCTAACACCATTTTCATACCAGGTGTATATGCCTTGATGTTTATCTTACATCCGACTTCTTCAATAAAAGACTGTGTCGACGAAAATGAATCGAAGTTGTTTTGATTTAAAGACGATAACCAAAAGTAAATTTTTTTTTGTAAAGCCATGGATTTTGTCTTTTGCAGTGATGACATTTTCATTCCGCCCTTGAAGACTTTTATTCAAGATATTTAAATGCTCAAATAAGTCAGAAAGAAAAGCTTATTTCAAAAGGAATTCCGGTTCACAAATGAACTCAGAGTACTCTGACTTGGCCTGCTGTAAATATATTAAAAGCTCAGCGCGAAGTTCCATAACTCTGGTCAGTACTTTACCTTTTGACAACCACCTAACCTCTGTATGGTAAAGTAGATTTTCGTGGAGTGCCCCCATATCTTAACAAATAATTCGAAACAATCGTGTCTGCAACGCTTTTCCTTTAATAGCATTTACAATTTTTATTACAATATTTAGAACTTAACTGTATTCCTGAGGCAAGGTTTTGGCCGCAAGAGCTTGGCGATGGAGAAAGCAATGCATCCAACAAGCGTTTGGCATCTCTTCTTTCAGTTTAGCAATAAATCCACTCTTCACACCAGTCATGGCTTTGGCTCCGTCACTACAAATAGCAATGCATTTTTTTGCCCAGTCAATATTCATATCTTGCGTAGCTTTAAGAAACATGTTATGCAAGCACTGTCCTGTAGTATTTGTGGGAAGTGCTTTGAAAAATAGCATTTCTTCGATTAATTTTTCATTGGATTCAAAACGCACAAACGCTACAAATTGCGCACAACCCGCAATATCCGTAGATTCATCAAATTGCAAGGACACAAAAGTGCTTTCTTTTATTTTTTCTATGACTTGATCACGAACGTCAGTCGCCATATCGCTTATCCTGCGTTGAATGGTATTGTCAGAAGAGGTATACTTTTGAGCTTTTCTCTTGTTTGCCAAACATAATCTCTGCTATATCTAAAGCCGCTGGTAAAATCAAATTTTCGGCAATAGTGTGAGGTTTTCCTGCTTTAGCCACACGAAGAGCTACTAGATAACTAGCAAGCAACGCTTTCTCATTTAGGTTGGACATTTGTACTATAGCAGTTTTTTGGTGTTGAAGATCTTTTAATTTTCTCTCAAAAAATTCCACGGGTTTATTTTTTTCACTTGGATGTTTTTTATTGAGGTGGCGTGACAACTTCGATGGCTTCATGCTTTCTCTTAATAAAGTTTCAAAGCAAATAACACACTGCGGTTTATTCTCAATCACAGTAAACCCGAATTTCAAATAATTGTCATCATAAAGACGTTTTTTCTTTGTTTTAGTTCCACTACTCCCGCTAGAAGTTGACGGGTCTGTTGATTTTTTCAGGAATTTATCCATTTTAAATTATTACAAATCACTTCAATTAATTACGTGACAATGCCTTGCGCTCGTCAAACAACTGAAACTGAAGAACCGACGATGGCGCGTGCTGAGAAACGCAATCCGCTCCGGGTTTTTGTCTAAATATGACACCGCCATTATCTGGGTTATGCATAAACACTATGGCAGTGCTGCGTATACATACATATGTATTGTCGAAAAGCTTCCCCGATTCCTATTAATTTCGATTAATTCTCTTTTCTATTTCATTTATGAAAACGCCCGTTGTATGGATTGAATATTTGTAACATAATAACATACATGAAAAAATCGAAGGGTCGGGGGGTCGCGAAATATTTTTTCATACTATGGGGGTCGTGTCATGAAAAAGGTTGAAAAACACTGGACTAGAGCAACATCGACTTCGATCTGTTGGAAGCCGTAGTTCACGGCGTATTTTTCTTTTGCCAGCTGGTTCAGGCATTTTTCATTTAGGAGCAGAACAACTATCGTTTTGGCCTTTTAGTCTGCTCCGTTTTGATAACTTTTCAGTTATTGGTGTAGATGTGAGGGAAGGCCTTCAGCATAGTGATAATTTCCTCAGGCTCTGACAGAGCCACTGGAAACCATGCTCTGGCCCTCGTACGAGATGGTATATCAGCGGCATTAACTGCCTGGAGTCGGGCACCTGGGTAAACTTCCCCGACTCTAGCTACCGCAGCTTTATAAAGCTCTGCAGATCTGGTGTTACCGCAGGCCGTAAGTTTTATACTGCCTTGATACTAACCAACATCAAAGCATAAAGGGGAGGTCCAGGGTTGTCTTTCAGGACCTATGGAGCCACATTAGCGAGGGCGACCTGAACCCACCGCCATTGGTGTTTGGGGATCTTTCCATTTTCATCATTTTCGTCCAGGACGCCGATTATTTTGCAATCCTTCACTACTTCTGCGAAGGATATCGCTTTAGTTCCGTGCGTCTTGGACTTTTTCGGAATTGGACTGTGGGTGCTTGGTTCCTCCATAGATCGTTGGCGTTTAGAGGCTGGTGCACTTCTAAACCGTTCTAATGTATAGTCTGGTATGACTTGCTTAGCCCAAGCAATGTCATCCTGGACTTTGGTGTAGTCCTCCTTCGAAATAATGGTAACTTTTCGAGTAAAACTGAAAAATGTGAAAACACCTGTTTCACGTAAACAGGTTGAACAAGTTCCTCAGTGGCCTTGATTTTTTTTGATAAGCCTAATTTATTCACATAAAGAGTTGCTCTACAGCCACATTTGTATGGTTTGATTTAACATCTTAAAAACTCGTTTAAAAAACACTATTTTTTCCCAAATTTTGCATTAAAAGCTCTTCTTATGAGTTTTTTTCGTGAGCTGTTTAAGCTTTTTTTAAAAACAAAAAAACTGCGATTTTTTAACACGAATATATTTCGAATAAAATCGGACCTGTAGAAGAGGTGAAAAACAAATTAATAAAACTGTCGAAGAACGATTTTCAAGAAAAAGTTCAAAAGAAAAGTTTTAAATTCAAAAAACTAGTAATTGAATGCAGTTTTTGCGATTAACTCGCAAGATATTAATCTGTGTGGGTCAATGCCGATTACTTAGTAATTAGCTTTAGAATGAGCCCTTGATTGACATTCTCGATTGTATAGTTTGCGAGAAATCCAACTCTATAGTTCTTTTTGAATGTCTCTTTAACGGCTGCTCATATGATATTAGGCGTGTTTTTTTTTTAAAGAACTGTATAGTTCTTTTATCGAGTTCATTAAAAAAACGACAAGGGAAATCTCATGAACACTGCAATACGAAATCCCCTCTAGATAATAATAAATATCTTCCTAAATAATCAATGATTTGTTATAAATTTGCTCTCATCACTTTCCTGTTGTTTTTATTTTTAATTACGTCTACCCCCGAAAGTATGCAACATTCCGAAAAGTAAGGGAAATTCTGAAATTTCCCAAAACCCCGATAGAGACTCCGATAAAACCTGGGTCTTGAGATTTGTATGGGGAAGAACTATATAGTTCATTAAAAACACACGGCTGCTGTAGTAAACAACAGTAGCTATTGACCGAAACTCTATGTCGTTTTATGTCGACGAATAACTTGCTTCCAGCGAGTTTCACGTGTCGGATGAATTAGAATTTTATGTAACAATCGGAATTATCTATATTTTAAGTTATTTAACAACTTTGAAAAATTATAAAAATGGGAAATATTAGCTAATAATCATAATTTTCGCCAAAACTAAAGCACTCCCTTTCAATATATCATATATTTTTATTTCGATAAATTTTTCATTTGCTCTCTTAATATTTTCGCCAAAATGCATAATTTCCAAAATAGAGAAATAGTCATTCATATTGTGATATTCCTTTAAATACCTGGAGCAGCCCGAAGGCATTAACTCCTATGGAGCAGCTATAGAAGCGTTAACTCCGATTAGTAAGTGGAGCAGCTATTGAAGAGCTTAACTCCCGGGCTTAGGGAAGTTTTTGCCTTCCCACTCAAACGTCAGTTTTACAACGACTGAATTTTATTTAATTAAAATGCTCTATTTATATAAAATTATCTTATACATCTATTCTACTCTAACTATAATTATCATTATTCCCACCTTAGGTAAATTGCCTTGGGTCAGCAACTTGTACGCACCGGCCCTCAAGAATTTGATGCACCCGTGTGACCTATTTACGTTTTTACTTGATCGGGGAAAAATTGTAACGTTCAGTCTGCATGATTTACGTTACTTATGAATTAATAACTACTTCTATTCTAGTATTAATATTGTTTTTTTCTTTCTAATTATTATTTAGGTATATAGATACACATAGGTATATATCTAGTTATAAATTGCAATTTGTTATAAATGTACTTTATACCTTTATCTTTCAATTTTTCTTAACCTATTCTTGTGTACTGTCATTAACTTTTTATTTGTATCCTCTATAGTACAGTTTACTTTATCTATTGACTTTACTTCGTAAGGTTCGCTAAATAGAGGGTCTAACTTTCTTCTATTTTGTACTGATAATAGTACTTTGCCACCTCATAGCAGAATGTATAAAATGGTATCCAGGTGTCCCAGTCATCTCTATGTCATTAATGAAACATCTAAGGTATTCATTCAAGCATTTGTGATTTCTTTCAAGAGCTCCAATGGTTTCTGGGTGAGCCGCTGTTGCTAAGAGCTGTTTTATTTTTAAAATATTACATATTTCTGTAAAAATTTGATTCTTGTACTCTATTTCCAAGGCTTTTAAATGCGGTTATATTAATCATTGTAAATATTTCACTTTCTGCAGAAAGTTTCAGAATCTTATTCTGAAATTGTTTATTTTTATATCTTTCCAATATTTCGAATTCCTGCTCTAGTGCTGGTTCTACTGATTGGTTATAGTTTATATTTGTACACCGCTTATATAATATTTCATATTTGTGCACTATATTTATTTCAATTTTTGATTGCCTTTTATTTTTGGTAATAGTTTTAAATAGTAGTTCAGGTACTTGAGCTACTTCTGAGGGAGATAATACTTCTGATATGCGCAGTTGATCAGGCTGCGAGGTTGCGTTTGTATTATCCAAGTTATCTTCTGTTGAATGTTTATCATCTTTAGGTCCTCGATATCTATCCTTGATAGAGCGTCTGGTCCGGTGTTTTCTTTGCCTTTCACGTAGTGGACCTCAAAATCGAATTCTTCCAAGTCTAATCTCATCCTGGTTAATTTAGATGATGGGTTTTTCATACCAAATAAATATGCTAGTGGTCTATGGTCTGTTCGTGCATCTGATGACAGTTTTGCTGAAAATTTTTGTCTAAGTTTCGTTGCTATTTGACTTATCGCTTTCGTCTCATCCGTTATGGTGTATTTAGCTTTCCCGGTTATGCGGATTTTGATAAATTTTATCATAATACTTTTATGATCCGTTGAAGTTAACTCATTTAGCAGTTCTATTGATTCGATGAAAGCTTCAGTTTCCTCTTGGTTTCTATTGTATGGTTGCACCAGGGCCGTAGCCGTTTTTATATCAAATGACATTGTTTCTGTTTGTTGTGTCCTTATGTGTTCTAGGATATTTCCTGCTAATCTATTAATTTCTTGAAAGATTGGTTTTATTTTAAGTGCAGTTTCCACGTCTGTTTTTTCTCCAGCAAGTACTTTAGCTTGGCTAAATAGGTTATTAACTGCAGCTTCCTTCTGTTGTAGGGTTTTCTGTGTATATGGACGGTTTATACTTTTATTGAAATTTGAAAGGATACTTTCAAGTTCTGCTTTAATCACGGTAAGTGTGTCCATTTAATTAGACATTTAATTGTGCAGGTGTACTAAGGCACTTCTTTCTTAAACCTCTTCGATGATCCTTATAAAAGTTGTATGCCAGGTCGATAATCTTGATTGCAACCAGTATTACTAAAAGAATTGTAATTTCTTGGTTTTGGATAGCGACTGTATCTTCGATTACAATATTATTAATAACTTCGCCGTTATTATCATTGTTTTTGGATTGTGCTTTTCCCATTATTGATGAATTAAAATAAAATATTTTTATTGTTTAATTATTGAAAAAAATTTATTAATTGTACATTATTATATTATTCCTTATATTATTTTTTTTATTTAATATTAATTGCTTTATTTTTCTTTTTTTCTTTTTATTTAATATTTATATTTGTTATTTTATTTTATTTTATTTTATTTATTTATTTTATTTATTTTTTTTTAATTATGTTTTCTTTCTTGGTTCCGGTATATATTCCTTTCCTTTTCCAACAATGTCTCCTTGGCTGGTAGAATCACTTGGTTGGTTGAATCACTTAAGATTTATTTGTCACGGTCGCCATGTGCTATTCCTTTAAATACCTGGAGCAGCCCGAAGGCATTAACTCCTATGGAGCAGCTATAGAAGCGTTAACTCCGAATAGTAAGTGGAGCAACTATTGAAGAGCTTAACTCCCGAGCTTAGGGAAGTTTTTGGCTTCCCACTCAAACGTCAGTTTTATAACGACTGCATTTTATTTAATTAAAATGCTCAATTTATATAAAATTATCTTATACATCTATTCTACTCTAACTATAATCATTATTCCCACCTTAGGTAAATTGCCTTGGGTCAGCAACTTGTACGCACCGGGCCTCAAGAATTTGATGCACCCATGTGAGTATTTACGTTTTTACTTGATCGGGGAAAAATTGCAACGTTCAGTATGCATGATTTATATAAAACAAAAACTCTCGTGTGTGACCCGTTAAAAATCTTACCTAAGGCGAAAAAATGTGATTTGAGAAATATGAAAATGTATTATGGGAATGAGTGTATCACAATATATTTATAGGGTGGTTCTTTGCTTGGACAGTACTTTTCAAAGGCTTTACGGCCAAACGAGCTGTCATACTGCTGTCATATGTTATGTTTTATTTTTATATATATATTTATAATGCCGTCTTATTTCTTTTTTATTTATTTATAATTTATTCTTCCTTAAAAGTCTCTTTATTAAATTTAAAGTTGTTTACCCCCCCCCCCCCCTTTTTTTTTGCGCCACTCGTTTAATATTTAATAATAATTGTTATATAATAATACCTTATCCTCGTTTTGGGACAAATAAATTTTCAATAATATTTTCTTTTCGTTTCACAAATGAATTTTCCACGATATTTTCTACAATATTATCTTTAGGTTCACAAATAAACTTTCAAAAATATTTTCTTTTAGGTTCACAAATAAATTTTCAAATAGTACTTTCTTTTGGTTTCACAAATAAATTTTCAAATAATACTTTCTTTTGGTTTCACAAATAAATTTTCAACTATATTTTCTACAATATTTCCTTTAGGTTCACAAATAAACTTTCAAAAATATTTTCTTTTAGGTTCACAAATAAATTTTCAAATAGTACTTTCTTTTAGTTTCACAAATAAATTTTCAAATAATACTTTCTTTTGGTTTCACAAATAAATTTTCAACTATATTTTCTACAATATTTCCTTTAGGTTCACAAATAAACTTTCAAAAATATTTTCTTTTAGGTTCACAAATAAACTTTCAAAAATATTTTCTTTTAGTTTCACAAATAAATTTTCAAATAGTACTTTCTTTTAGTTTCACAAATAAATTTTCAAATAATACTTTCTTTTGGTTTCACAAATAAATTTTCAACCGCCGCCGAGCCGTGTTTTTTGGTTTGCGAAGCCGAAGACAGTTAGAACAACACTCAATTAACTCAAATTTTCACCCGCCGGTGGTGGCATGGAAAATTGTCCACCGGCTGGGAAAAACTCGCCCTTGAATTCGTTCCCACCTGCGCAACTTGCTTATCGCGCGCTTCTCACGCGGCGCATTGCAAGTTGCACTTAATTATTGTTGGGTGGGTCAAATTACTTTCAAGAAAGTCAAAGTCAAGATCACTGTTTGCCAGAAAAGCTTGGGAAGGGTGCAAAGGTAATTGCGCACCTTGCAAATCTCACAAAATGCGCGCGGATCAGGTTACGTCTGGAAATGTTACATTTGTTGAAGTGGATTTTTGTACGATGAAGATTTGTCCGTTAAGGAATTTTGTACATTTGAAAAATAGAAATTAGATAGTTATTTTCCGTTTAGGATTTGTTGTTCACAGGGAACTCATATTGCATCAAATTCATTGCGAATTTGATATAAAAGGCTCCCTGTATGAAGGGATATGAGAATTTGCCTAAGGATTTCGTTTTTCACCGAGACCCTTAGAAATTCTGTATGTAACATTCCTTCCCCCCTGGAATAAGAGAATCGCTACGAAACGTAGTAAGTAGAGCGATTCTCTGTTTGGATAGTTTGTGGTGAATGTTTTGGGTTCGTCTCGCGAACTAGGGGGAGTTTATGGGATTGACGTAGCGCGGGTGAGATCTTTCTGGCGATCTCTTCAACCCTTTTGTACGTAGGTGGGTTGATAGAGTGAGGCGTAGACGCATTATTAGGCGGAGTGGTGTATGGCGGTATGGCGGCCCGATTTACCCTATGGTTATTGGGGTCCCAGGCCCTGGTTGTACTAATTGGATGCTGGTGACCCTGGGTAAGGAATGTGTGCGCCTGAGCGGCCTGGGTTCTGGGGGTTCTGCCGTGGCTGCGTTATGTGTTGATTCTGATTGCATTGGGACCCCTACTGGAGTCATTTGGTCCTCGGAGGTGGTAGCCTCATCCGGAGGACTTGCATTTCCGGACTTTCTGGCACATGCAGAGCGGGCCATGGCCGCTAGTAACGGTATGCATTTGTAACATGTATACCCTAGGAGACCCATTATTAAGATGCCGCTGAGTGAGATGGCGGCTGTTGAATGGGTGTGAGTACGCTCCCATGTTAGGTGATTCAACTGCGAGTAGATATCCTGCAGGGGCTTGGTGCCTTCCTGGATAATCTTGTTCGTATCGGCACCTGTAAGTAGTCTTATGGTATGATTGGAGGTTATCGATGGTGCTCCTAGGTTGAAGGTGCTAAAGTTAGTTTCTTTCATTACCGGAAAGTAGGGTGCGTGCACCACTCGGCTGGTTTGAGTTGCTAGGCCGTTGTACAATATTGTTCTGTCTCCCGTCTTTACTTGGCAAGGTGCATTTAACTTGAGCATTCCTTGTTGGGTTGCAAGGACTTCGTGGACCATTTTATTGCAGGTTATTTTGAACCTGGTCGGAGAGATGAGGGAATATAGCCAGGTGTTGGGGGGCGTTAAATTTATCAGCACGTTGTGTGGTGGGTCTTGTATCTTCGTTGAACAGTTTACCCCCTCCTCTAGGGGATTATGGAGGAGCCTTATGGCACATTCTTGAGTTGCGGGGTATTGTGTAAATGGGACCCGTAATGGCCCCACATATGTATTGCTTTCCAGATTTCCCGTAACTTTGTAAAAATATTTTGTGTCCGACTGGACGAAAAGTGCAAAATGCTGAGCCTTAAAGTCTGATGCCAAATATGAGTATGGGATGTCTGGTACCACGGAATGTCCTGATTTGGTGAGGACGGGGAAGCACCTGATTTGGTGGTATTGCATTTTAGGAATATCTAAGACGGGGAGTGTTATTTTTATTACTAATTTATTTGTAATTATGTGAGACTGCAGTCGGGTTGTTTGTTGCAAGAGGGGCAAACAGTCTTCACACTCAGGGTGAGTCTTACGGTATACCTTCGCTAGAGACGACTCGGATATTAATAGGGGGTGTATTTTATTATTCTTACTAGCTATCATTATATCTAGAATGGTTCTTTGCCGGGACTCGATTTCCAGCACCAAGAACAGGATGTTTGAGACTATTCCCTGTCTTATTTGGGATTTTACCACCCCTTCTATTGCATTGTCCAGGTTTTTTACCTGACTTGTAATATTTCTTTGTTGCTCTAGCAGGACGGCTAGGGGTTTTTGGATTTCCCTTAGGGTGTTGTTGACAACCGTAATCTGCAGCTTTTCCAGTTCATTCAGGGCTTTTTGGTTAGTTTCCAGCTCTCCTAACCGGCTGTAGATTTCTTCTTCGTTATTGGCGTCCATGGTCCCAAATAGCAGGTGTAGGGCATGTCCGATGCCGTCAAATAGGGATCGTTTAGATCGCTTGGGGGGAACCAGTTCCCTAATAGTTTGGGTGCGCTGCTTTATGTGACTTATTGTTGAATGTATAACTATCTGCTGGGCTCGGCATGATGCAGAGCCGTCACCAGCGCATAACAGGCGTACCGCTTCCTCGGCTTGTTCGGCTAATGCCGTGTGTACGCTTAGTTCGTGGAGATCCAGTTCAGTTAGTAGGTTCCACTCATGATGATAAAGCCATAAGTCTCCTAGAAGTTCATAGAGTACCCCGTTCGTTTTTATTGGGGTGATGGTGTATGGCAAGGGTCCAGACTCGCTTGCAGAAATTTGCAGGATTAGTAGTAATGCCAGCGTCCACATTTTGGCTGTAATTAGATTATAAATAGGAGGTTAGTTTTGGTCGACCGTTTTGTTCTGATTTATCTATAGCCGGTGATTCCGACATGAACTAGTGTTTATTGTATTGTGTATTTTGTCCGTTTGCCTTCCGTCTAAATTGAGTGTTTTACATCGTAAAACACCATTAGTCGTATGTAGGCAGGACTTACTTGATGGCTTAGATTTACGTTTTATTTTCGTAAAACGGTTTCAAGCGGTTATTATGGACGGTGACCAACCTCCTATTTATTTTGATGGTAGTGTTTACAGCGCTTGGTACTGACACTACTGTATAGGGGCCGACCCAGATTTGGGATAATTTATGTTTTCGGGCTTCGTTACGTAGGAGGACTTTATCCCCTACGTGGAGTGTGAGTGGGCGTACGTTCCCATCATAATATGCCTTGGAGCGGTTCTTGCTGGCAAGTAGGTTCTTGCGGGCTAGGGCATAGGATTTTTGCAACTTATATCGGAGTTGGTGGTAATAACTCTCGTGGTTGTAAAGTGGTTCCGGGTTGCGTTTAAGGTTGGACGGGACGTCGGCAATGAAACCATATAGGCAGTCCATGGGGGTAAGTTTGGTCCCTTCGTGTACGCTGTTGTTGTACACGAACGCTGCCGTGCGCAGAAACTGGTCCCAATTATTTGGGCTCTCATCTACTATGGTACGTAGGTACTCGATCAGAGGTCTATGAGCTCGTTCTAGCGCGCCATTGGATTGTGGGTGGTAGGCTGAGGTCTGAAGTTTTTTAACTTTTAGGAGCCTACACACGCCCTTGAAGAGGTCACTCAGGAAATTTGATCCCTGGTCGGTGACTATTTGTTTGGGTATGCGATAGCGCGTGACGATTTCGTCGAAGAAAATTTGTGCTATCGTTTGGGCTTCCCCATTGGGAATGGCATACCAGTCGACGAATTTTGTCAGGTTATCCTGGAAGGTTAGGATGTATTTGTTTCCGGAATGGGTTTCTTCCAGGGGACCTACTACGTCTAAATAGACTTTTTCGAAGGGCTTTTCTGCTATGTCTGTAATAACCATGGGCATTCGGAATTGTCTAGAGGCCTTCATGGTTTGACATTTCTTGCACCTTCTTATGTAGCGGGTGATATCGCGAAACATGTGTCTCCACCAATATTTACGACGTACGCGATTATATGTCTTAACGACTCCCTGGTGTCCGCCGAAAGGGGAGTCGTGGTAGTCTTTTAGTATTGTAGTGATTTCTTCGGGACTTGTAATCACTTCAACTTTCCTTCGTAGCTCGCTGGAGCTATCTTTGGAGGCTTCGACGGGTTGTGGAATTTCCGTTTCAAGGTCTGTTTCTTTAGGCCCTTCGTCGATATTGGGGGCTTCTGCAGTTGGAACGAGTTCGTCTTTTTCCTCATCCTGCATTTTTTGTGCCTGAGCCCTAGTGACCACGTTGCATTGTTTCGGTCGTTCACTAGGAGGCAATGTATTCCCGTTTCTATCGGGTGATATAGTTAGGGGTTCACCGGGTTGGTGAATTAGAGCTTCCACCGTGAAGGTATTGGGCTCTTCTGCTCTTTGGGGAATCCGGCTGAGAGCATCAGCATTCGTATTGTATTTACCCGGTTTATACTCAATTTGGTAATCGTATTCGGACAATTTATGGTGAAACCTAACGAGTCGAGTTGTGGGGTCCTTGACGTTGAAGACTCCCTTAAGAGGTTTATGGTCTGTATAGACCGTAAACTTTCGACCCATCAAATAACACCTGAAGTTTTTAACAGCCCATACTATGGCTAGCAGCTCCTTTTCGACGGTGGAGTAATTGCGCTCCGCCTTGTTTAGAGTGCGACTTGCATAAGCTATGGGCTGGTCTTGACCTACGATTCCTTGAGAGAGCACTGCTCCGAGTGCCTCACTGCTGGCGTCCGTTGTTAGATTGAACGGTTTTTCGAAATCAGGGTATATCAGCAGTGGTGGGGAGACTAAAGAACGCTTCACCGTTTGAAATGCTTCCTCGCATTTTGGCGTCCATGAAAATTTCACGCCCTTTCTTAGCAAATTGGTTAGGGGGCGTACGATCTTAGAAAATTCTGGGATGAATTTTCTATAGTAGTTGGCAAGGCCCAAGAAGGACTGGACTTGCCTGACGGTACGGGGCGCCGGGAAGTTTTGGACACACTCCGTTTTTCTGGGGTCTGGTAGGGCTCCCTTTTCAGAGCATACATGACCCAGGTAGACTACTTCCTTTTTCAAAAATTGGCATTTCTCCGGTTGCAATTTGAGGTTGTTTTCCCTCAACCGGTCGAATATGCGTCGTAGTTTGGAATTATGGTCCTCAAGGTTCTTACCATAGATGACTATGTCATCTAGGTAGACGAAGCATTCGAGGCCTTGTAGACCAGTAAGGACATAATTCATTAGTCGCTGAAACGTAGCCGGGGCGCCTTTTAACCCGAACGGCATACGTTTGAACTCGTAATGGCCATAGTTCGTGCTAAAGGCCGTCTTGGGGCGATCCTGTGGTTCCACTAGTACCTGGTGGTAACCACTGGCCAAGTCGAGGGTAGAGAAGTATCTCGAGTGACCGAGCTGGTCTAGGATGTCCTCGATTCTTGGTAAGGGATACGCATCACCTATTGTCTTTTCATTAATTTTGCGGAAATCCACAACTACGCGCCATTTTTTCTCACCGTCGGGGCCCGGTTTTTTCGGTACCACTAGGAGGGGTGAGTTCCAAGGACTTTTGCTGGGTTGAACAATATCGTTGTCCAACATCTCTTTCAATTGGTCATTTATGACTTGCCTTTGCGTTTCGGGCAATCTATACATTTTTTGATTAATAAATTGGTCGTAGACCATGGGGATCTCATGTCGTAGAGCTTCCGTGTAGGTTAGCTTGTCCCCTTTTAAATGGAATATGTCGGCATATTCGTAACAAAGATCCCGTATGGACCGCTTCTCGTCGGCCGTTAGAGGGTGGTCGAGGCTGAGTTCCTCGTCTAGCTGTTTGAAGCGCGTTTCACGCTCAAGGTCCGGATCCTCTTGGTCCGGGAATATGTATCTTAGATGACGGATGGAATCGATTTCCTTTTCATTCGTTTCCAACTTCACTTTTGCCCTTTTTCCCTGGGGTATACCTTGCGGGATTGCACCATTATTGGGTATACTTTGGAGTCTTGCATTAGATGGCGATGGAGTACTGGCGTTCCTGAGACCGTCTGGTTCAGAGCCTGTAAGATACTCACATGCGTCATTAGCATTCGTTGGAGACTCAGGGTTGTTGTTCGAGGCTAAGTGAATAGTCGTGTAGTCTTTGATTGGGACGAGCGTAAGGGATAGGCTCGTCAGGACTACTGGTTGGGTGTTAACGTTGATGAGACCAACATACACTGTTTTTGTTCCAGTTGGCAAGAGGGAATTGGCGAGGAATACTCCTTCGCTCGGCTCGTAAGATTCACAGAGCATTTCCTCCTCTAACCTTAGGGGAATGGGGACCACCATTTGAGACCGGCTTGGTAGGCGAATGGATTTCTCCAATGCCACGTTATATTTGCCTGAATTGGTCTCATAGTCGTTGGAGCTGCTTTCCAACCTTGAACCATCTAGAGATAGGCAGCTGGTATTCCTCTCTGAGGCTACCTGGAAGACACCACCGGGGTTTATCTCGGCTACTACGAGTTGAGATTCCCTAGTTTGGGTTTGCTCCTGCTGCTCCCTAGGGTTTGACTTGGCGGATCCATTGCGTAATGGAATTGCAATTTCTACTGGGTTGATTTCCGTGCGAGGAAATCGCAGTGTTTGGTTTGGGCCTTCGACGTTACAGTTTTTGGAAAGAAAGTCGTTTCCTAACAGACCATCGTTAGGAATTTCTTGTGTATTTTGCACAATTTGGAAGGTGCATGGGAGGGGGGTGTTTAGAATGATGTTCCCCTGACAGCTCCCTAATGTTTGTCCTTTGCCGTATGGCGTTTCTAGTGTACATCTTTTAGTGGGATCTGGTAAGTTGGGATCCTTTAGTTTTTTATGTTTTAGTATACTGACCTCAGCGCCGGTGTCCACTGCCAGGTCGGCTTTGCCGTTAAGGCTTATATCTAGAGGAAGAGTGACGAGTGGAACACTTGGTTCGGGTGCATGAGGCCCCCCTTTAGTACTATTTTGAGGGTTTATTGTCGGGCCGGGGTTTCTTGGTCCGACTGCGGGGAGTTTCCCGCTTGTTGTGATTCCCAGCGCTGTCTTTGATGACAATCGTTTACTTGGTGACCACGTCTGTGGCAGAAATCACATCTATATCTAATATTAAACACTGACCTTGTGTTATTGGCTACTTGTTGACGGCCATCGGGTTGGTTGGATCCATTATTCAAGGGTCGGTTGGTTGGTTGTCTGTTATTATTCTGGTTAGGGGGTTGTTGGTCGGAATAGCGATAATTTCCCATAGGTTGTGACCGCGGGTCTGAGTAACGGTTGTTACCTTGGTACTGAGACCGCTGGTTGGGGTAACGATTGTTATTGTTATTATTATATGTAGGCCCCTGGTTCTGGTAGCGATTATTACCATTATTGTATGAAGTCCCCTGGTTTCGGTAACGATTATTATTGTTATTATATGAGGACCTTGGAGGCTCAACTGGTTGGGGGCAGTCCCTCGCGTCGTGCGAGTTGGACCGGCAAATTATGCAGAAGGGCGTGTTTTTACGTTTTAAACAGTCTGCATAAGTATGCCCTCTGTTTCTGCAATAGCTACAGGTGATGTTTAAGGGTTTATTTTCATTTTTTGGAACGGGGTTTAAAGTTGTTACTTGGTTGGCGCTTTGTAGTGGCGCCGGCGGTATTGTTTGTATTGTGTTTGTTTGGTTTGTGGGTGGGGCGTATGTTGTGTACATTACCTGTGGGCTTATCGGGCTTTGAAGTGTTGTTTGCGGCATGGTCGGTGCGGGCGGGGCGGTGTACTGAGTGTGTTGGTTCGGCGTATTTGTTAGGGTCATTTGGTAAATGTTTTCCGACTTAGGGATAGGGACTGTTTGTCCATAAGGGTTGTATGCCGGTTGAGGTACTGTCATTTGGTAGGAGGCATACACAGAATTTTGTTGTAGCTTCTCCATATCTAGTGCCTTTTGGGTTAGGCTGTCAAGTGTATCCTCTCCCAGAGTCAGTAGGTACTGGCAGAGGTGGGGGTTTGTAACCCCACTCCGCAGGGCATTTTTAGCGAAATCTTGCAGTTGGGCCTTTACGGCCGGTGCTGCCATCGCACCATATTTAGTGGTGGCCGCCTCTTCGCATAAAGACAATTGTTGTTTGATCCTAGTGGTATAGGCCGTGAGCGGCTCTAAGGGGAACTGGCGTAATTGAATTAGTTTATTGACCAGTTCTTGATACGTTTCCCTGGGAAGATAAGTCCTGTTTAGGAGGTTTTCTGCCTCCTCAAAAGTGGCAGGTTGGGAGGAGGCAATTAACTGGTAGGCCTCTCCCCGAAGCCTAGTTGGGTAAATTTGAATGAAGGCGGCCCTTTCTTGTTCTGTCAGGCACTGTAGTACCCGACGGCAACAGCCTAGGAACATTTGTAGTTCAGTTGCCATCGTCGGGTTTTGGCCGCCAGAGAAAAGAGGGACTAGTTGAGCCGTTAATTTGGCGACTTTAATATATTCGTCGGCCATGGCTGTAGGAAATTCTTTTTGTAGTAAAGATTTGACAAGACGACTGTCTTGAAAGGTCGCCTCCTCTTCCTCTAGGAGGGACAAGGATCGGGTTGAGAGATCGACCCAATCCGCGAGTAGATCTATGGGCGCGTAATCGGGCTCAGGCGGTTCAGTGTTATCTTTACTTTCACAATGGTCCCTATCTTCTATGCTAACCTTATCTACTACCTCAAGGGGGCGTGGGAGACTATTTTTGAAATTGAGGAGGTCCTGTTTAAATTTTAGGGCCTCCTCTTTGAATGCTTCGACTTTAGCCTTTCTTTCTATGCTGGCCCTTTGGATTTGTTTATCCACGGCCTCAAAATGTACTATATTAAATTTTCCTGTCTCCTGCGCCCGCTTAAGTATGTATTCTAATCTTGATGTTAAACCTACTTGTTTCTCTCCTTCTCCTAAGATGGTTCCACTTCGGAGACGTCTGGGGGATGTTTGGGGTGTTTCTGATGGGGTGGTTGTTGATTGCTGTGATGATATTGGTGTCGAGGTGATCCCTCGTTGGGTCACCTGGCAGGACGCTGGGGTGTCGGTGGCTCCTGATGAAGTAGAGGGGCCTGGTGTGGTTAAGTCCCTGGCTGGTGTTTGGTGGTCCCTCGGTGGGGGAGTCTTGGTGTTGTTGTTTTCCCCTTGTTGGCCCTCTGACATAGGGCGTCTCCTGGGCAGGGATGAAGCCCACTAAAAGTCCCGCGATGTAGAAACTTTAGGGGGGTGAGCGCGTGCTCGCCTGGAGCAGAGGCACCGTGGTTGTACACCCCCGAGCGAGGATTCGTGGAGGATCTGGGATATTTTATGCGCTGTAGTTAGACGCTAATACTGCCCCCAAGTTAGGCTCAGCCTTGGGTTGGAGGTCAATGGAGCCTTGACCAGCAGTATTAACACCTTTGTTGTTTGCGCACCCAGATCCTACCGGCTGCGCCAATTGTTATGTTTTATTTTTATATATATATTTATAATGCCGTCTTATTTCTTTTTTATTTATTTATATTTTATTCTTCCTTAAAAGTCTCTTTATTAAATTTAAAGTTGTTTACCCCCCCCCCCTTTTTTTTGCGCCACTCGTTTAATATTTAATAATAATTGTTATATAATAATACCTTATCCTCGTTTTGGGACAAATAAATTTTCAATAATATTTTCTTTTCGTTTCACAAATGAATTTTCCACGATATTTTCTACAATATTATCTTTAGGTTCACAAATAAACTTTCAAAAATATTTTCTTTTAGGTTCACAAATAAATTTTCAAATAGTACTTTCTTTTGGTTTCACAAATAAATTTTCAAATAATACTTTCTTTTGGTTTCACAAATAAATTTTCAACTATATTTTCTACAATATTTCCTTTAGGTTCACAAATAAACTTTCAAAAATATTTTCTTTTAGGTTCACAAATAAATTTTCAAATAGTACTTTCTTTTAGTTTCACAAATAAATTTTCAAATAATACTTTCTTTTGGTTTCACAAATAAATTTTCAACTATATTTTCTACAATATTTCCTTTAGGTTCACAAATAAACTTTCAAAAATATTTTCTTTTAGGTTCACAAATAAACTTTCAAAAATATTTTCTTTTAGTTTCACAAATAAATTTTCAAATAGTACTTTCTTTTAGTTTCACAAATAAATTTTCAAATAATACTTTCTTTTGGTTTCACAAATAAATTTTCAACCGCCGCCGAGCCGTGTTTTTTGGTTTGCGAAGCCGAAGACAGTTAGAACAACACTCAATTAACTCAAATTTTCACCCGCCGGTGGTGGCATGGAAAATTGTCCACCGGCTGGGAAAAACTCGCCCTTGAATTCGTTCCCACCTGCGCAACTTGCTTATCGCGCGCTTCTCACGCGGCGCATTGCAAGTTGCACTTAATTATTGTTGGGTGGGTCAAATTACTTTCAAGAAAGTCAAAGTCAAGATCACTGTTTGCCAGAAAAGCTTGGGAAGGGTGCAAAGGTAATTGCGCACCTTGCAAATCTCACAAAATGCGCGCGGATCAGGTTACGTCTGGAAATGTTACATTTGTTGAAGTGGATTTTTGTACGATGAAGATTTGTCCGTTAAGGAATTTTGTACATTTGAAAAATAGAAATTAGATAGTTATTTTCCGTTTAGGGTTTGTTGTTCACAGGGAACTCATATTGCATCAAATTCATTGCGAATTTGATATAAAAGGCTCCCTGTATGAAGGGATATGAGAATTTGCCTAAGGATTTCGTTTTTCACCGAGACCCTTAGAAATTCTGTATGTAACACATATTCACTTTTGGATATTTACGATACTCTGACAAATCATCATGGTTAGACTGATACTTGAACAGCGCTAACAAATAATTCGAAGTGCCTTGCTTGGCAAACAAAAAAAAAATACTTCGATTCTTCTCGGATGGCTTCGTCGATCTGTGGATAGATTTCGTACCACATACTCTCTAGATGATACAATAACACCTACAGACTCCTTGCGAATCGGTGCGCACGGCTTACAAGCTGGTTCAATGGAAACCGTTATCGAAACATGGCCAATAATTTTTTGTTTGAAAATATGAAAGACTGATTCGGACTAGATGTGGTTTCAACAGGATGGAGTACGTGTCATACAGCGACCAAAACCATCGACTTTTGAAATCATGTTTAGACAACCCAAATCCTTCACTTGTTACCGCTTTCATAGCTGTGGGAATAGTTCTAAAAAGAGCGATTTTTTGACTAATTGAAGTGGACTACGTAGTGATTGAAGCGTGTATTACTTAATCTATCCATCTATTATCCATTAGTATCCATTTGACTTTCGACTAAATAGTATCCAAAATGATACGAACGTATCCAAAGTGGCAGCACTGTTACCACTTGGTTTTTAGCTTTATCCCGGGGAACTAAGTTCAATCCACGTTCAGGCAATGGTGGAATATAATTTTTATTTCACTTCGTTGGAACATGGTTTGAATCTATCACTTAATTATATTATTTAATAATGTTACTAATGAGAACATAAATATTTACTTAATAAATAGTGAAAAAATATCATTTTCTTGTTTTTTTATGGCTCTTCGGCGGTTTTACAAATCTTTAAAAAAATTCGCGGTAATAATACAAAGTCTGCAGTATTATTCAACAGAAAGAATACCATGAAAAACCGTAATTAGTGGCTAGTCTCTAGGCACAACATCCCACTAGTTTAATTAACGGATCAGAACGACAGAATTTTTTTGATATGATGCAATTATTTGAGCGTCTTGCGACAGCGCACCCCGCACGTCCGCACATCGTGCTAGCCTAGCTCAGACTCTCTTGCTATAGTGAACAGTTAATTAATATTAAATTTTATGATATTACATGATTTCCTTATCACCCATTGCTTGATGATTGTGTTAATCAGCATTATAAGAGAATCATCAATGACAAAAGACAATCATCATGAAACTAAAATTTAAAATGTAAATAATTGTTGAGATTATTGATGAAAGTGCGTTCAAAGAAATGTCCATTTCGCTAGTCATAATACATACATGGATTTTGATATTCGAGTTGTAAAACTAAGAATTTAAGCAGGTACTATCAAAATACGCGCATATGACATGTCAATCCTTTTTCAAATTAGGTGAGATGACGCCATATGCACGTAAGAAAATAATTTTTCATATTGAATGCAAAAAATATCACACTTTAAATATAATAAATTTATAAATTCAAAACGTACAAGCGTTTTTTATTTTGAGAAAGCAAATGTAAAAGAAGATTAAATTTTATTAGGATCTCATAGGCCATTCTTAAGATAGCAAAATGAATTATGTTAATTCCATCTTATACATCTTACTTTCATTTTATTGTACGTCGGCTTTCCCTCTTTAGACTTTTTGGGTACACTGTTATCTCTAGAAAGGGTTAAATTGGGAAATGGGTCAAGTTGGCAACAAAGTAAAGTTCATTAGGGGGTCCTGTACAAAAATCCCCAACAAGGAGCATGCTTAACTGTTAAAGAGATTAATTTAGAATAACAACTAAAGAAATTAAATCAAAGTTTTTTTAATGTTACTCTCAAATGTTGACGTATTTTGAACTCTAAGACGATCCCTTGACATGCTTTGTTAGAAAATAATCCTTCAAAAAGATTGCGTTGAGCATGAGGGGCCCTTAAATTCCGTACTTTACCTCTGCCCTGCTTTTAACACAATGAAGACTTCTCACATCCTTCCGTTATCCTTTTGGAACACAAAAAAAAACAGAAAAAAAGTCGAGTAAGAGAAAGTTTAAGGAGTAAAACCTTTCGCTGGCCCATGAAAGATGTTACATTTGCCCCTTAAACTTTAAGACGTCTTCTATAGTATGCGGCATGGACCAACTCCCTTTTCTTGTTTTTTCCCTACGTTCTATTTACTTTGGCTTACAAAAAAATAAACCGGGGGCTGATTCGTCTGAGTTGATAATCCAGCCGGATTTTCTAAAGGATGAATGCGCTATTCTTGCTCTTGTCCGCAGCCTTGTTTACAAATTTCTGGAAACCTCTTCAGAACAATGGGGAAAATGTAAGAAATGAGATGGCTGCGTAAGGCCAACGAACGCACAAACTGTAACAAATTTCTCCTCGTTATTTGCCGTCATCTAGAGATTTTAGGGTTCACAGATGGATTCATTTTAGTGCGGATAAAAAACTCACTGCCATTTGTGTGGGGTGGTGACTAGCGAGGAGATGTTTCCTTTATCTTCTAAATTATTGCGAAATTTGCATAATTTTCCACGATTGAGTTTTTCGTTTGACTTGAGTTTTTGCTTTGCATGCTTTATTTAAGCCTCAATCAGCTTCAACTTTCTTCAACCTAAACGAAAATATTAAAAGGGTTCGCCATAATTTCAAGATTGCTGCTAATTAAAAATTTCTTTAGTTCTTTAATCATGTTTAATTTTCGTAAACTTTACCTAGGTATGGAGCTTTTGAATATTTGTATGTTGCCGAAATACTCTCGAAATTCTTTCGCTATATTGTAGTTTAAATATGATTGATAAAACTTTTCCTGAATAACTGTAAATTGTTTTCAATTTACTCATTATTGAATGATACCTCGGTTATCTACTTTGACCATCCAGAATCTTGGCCTTATTATTTGGTTTTAAATGTAAGGATTTAATAGACAACTCCTGTTACAGCGACCTCCATTGCTTACTTAGGGCCAGTTTTGTAGTGAGAGTTTAAGTATAGAAATTAACTTAAGTTCCACTTAAGTATACATACTGTCTTCACAGTTGCAACTAAAGATTTACTTAAGTATAGTGAGTATGTTAGTATGCATAAAAAATTCAAACTTCAGTTGATTGCCAGTAGGCATTGTATACCGATTTTTTATTTACCAGTAAGGCTGCCTTCACACTGAATAAAGGTTTTATAAGAACAAAATGAAAAAACAGTCAAGCATTGTGACTAGCCTGAATTCACACCAAGTAAAGCAAAAAAATAAAAACAGATTGCTTCGAAAGTATGCTCTATGAAATGTGAATAAGGTACAAAACCTTTCAGTAACAATTGTGATAATAATTATGTTGCACGGTGTCGATGAGGAAATTAGCAATAATTGCAGCAGTAAGTGAAAATGAATCAAAGTCGCGTAAATGTTGGGTGCACCCACTTAATCAACGACGAACAGAAGATAATATTATTTTAAGATTTCTGGACGAGCAAAACAAAGCAAAATTTAAGAACTATGTCAGAATGGCTATAAAAACTTTCGATAAATTGTTGCAGTTGATCGGAAATAGAATTTCAAGGATTGATACAAACATCCGCAAAAGCATCAGTCCAGCAGAAAACTCCTAGTAACTTTGAGGTAATTCATTTTTATTTAAAAATATTACATTGTTAAAAGTGACCATTTGGAGTCATCCTAGTCGTGTTTTGCGGCGGAATATAAGTGCACCTTGATGAGAGGTGGCAGTAACTTGTTTCCGGGTGATTTGTGCTCTCTAGATTTTGAATAATTACTCTACTAGCCTCATGCTCCTCTAGTAAGTCTTCAATAAGAACAAGAGTTTTTCGTTTGAAAATGCGCTGCTTTTTCACTTAATTTTGTCAAAGCTGGTAATAAGCTTTTCAAAAACAACAAGTTCAGCTATTTTTTCTGCAAAAGTCACTGTCTTTGGTTTTTTTGTAAAGGCACTACGGAAGGGGTGTATGGTTCATCCGTTGCGGTAGAGGGCACTTCTATGGGACGAAAACCAGAACTTTCAGAAGTTTCGGGATTTGTTAAATCACTTTCTTTTGCGATGAAATTACTTTGCGAATTTCTGTGCCGATGTATAAAATATTTTAAAAATGACATTGCCTTTTGCAAGTACCACACTTTCCTCTTGGTTCCTTTACTACCAGATGGGGCATTTTCATCGCGTAATCCTCTAGCAAAACTATTTCGCAAAACGGTCCATTTTTGTTTGCAATCTGCCACTGAAAACAAAAATATTCTCGTTGGTTTATTTGCAGTGAACATAAACAATGTAATGACCATTTTAAAAATCATTACATATAGTCTTCAAACCCTTTCTTTCAGATTTCTGGCGACAGGGGAAAGTTATAACTCTTTGCATTATCAGTTCCGACTCGGTGTTTCAACAATTTCAAAAGTTATACCAGAAACATACCAAGCTTTATGGGAAAGTATTTCAGTTATTTGCATGCCGCGACCAGATACTCAAAAATGGTTAGATATAGCAGAAAAATTTAATAGAATGTGGAATTTCCCGAATTGCCTCGGTGCCATCGATGGCAAGCATATTAGGGTGAAATTTCCCGCAAATTCTGGCTTTGAATTTTTTAATTATAAAAAATATCATTCCATTGTTCTCCAAGCTATCGTCAGTGGTGTGCACAGGGGCTCTCCTTTGGTATGGCAGAATTTTTTGGGGGCGCCATATTAAATAATAACGATAACAATAATAATAACTAGTTGGGATGTGGGTTTGACCCCTTCGGTCCACACGATTAACTTCCCAGTACGATGAACGAAAATGGAATAAACTGACTTCTTACAAAATAGTTATACGTTTAGCAATTGGCTAGTATCAGAACTGATGACAAAGCAATCCCGAGAGAAGCTAGTTCAAATAACTATAATAGTGGTAAATCCACAAGATTTTTCTAGAGAATTTCTTTTTCCTGAACGTTAGCAAACAAACATGTCATCCGTATTTCGTTCGCTGCACTAAAGCGATTGTTCAAATGCGTATTGAGCGTGCTGAAGCGCCGTTGACAAACTGAGAAGCGAATGACTTCATTTGGAAATTCCAAAGCTATTCGGAGATATTAGCAAAACTGTAACTGTCTGACTTGGCCAAAAAGAACAAATTTTGCGGTAACTGCGGAAATCCCGGGCTACACCGCAATTTCCTGAAACTGTGTCACGCGAAGAAAACAATTCCCCGTCAAAAAGTGCTCATTTCGTAAAGGGCAACGAAATTTTTGCACAATTTTGAAAAGTTGTCGGATTTTGGCAAGTGATGTTTTGTTCGAAGGCTATGGCTGTTCAGAACCCAAAAAAGATCACTTCGTTTAGAACGGGTCTCATTCCATCGAGTTTATTAGATATTAGCAAAACTTGTCAATTTAAGGTCTTTCTGACAATTAGCCGAAGTTTTTCTATTTAAACAAAAAAGGCCCGACCGAATATTATGAAATTTTTTTCAGATCATTTCTTCGTTAATATTCTTTTTTCGGCACCTCAATGAAGTCGATATAGTTTTTAGTTCGCGCGGTATCGTGCAGGTACAAAAATCATAAACGTCGTTTAAACAAAAAAAGAACGGTCCGACCGAATTTATGAAAATCTTTTCAGATCATATTTCATTTATTATCACTTATGTCATTTAAACTAAACCGCTCGACCGAATATTATAAAAATCTTTTCAGATTATATTGTCGCTAATACGCTTCGGAACGGCACCTCAAGTAAGTCAATATCCTTCGTGGTTCGGGCTATATTGTACAGGTACCAAAATCACTTACGCCGCTTAAATAAAAAAACGGCTCGACCCAATTTTATGAAAATCTTTTCAGATCATATTTCGGTTAATACGCTTCGAACGACACCTCGACGAAGTCGATATCTTTTTTGGTTCGCGCGATATCGTGCAGGAAAAATGACCACATACGTACGCACACACACATACTTGTATTCAACCCCAACCACATGATCAAGGTTGAACTATGAGCGGCCATAATTTTGAGCCAAATCAACTTACAGACCTTGTTGAGGGCTCATTTTATAGATAATTGTATTCTCCAACACCTTGCCACTGATCATTTTCAGTTATCATTGCATGGAAACTGGTTATTTGGTATAAACGACCTCTACCTCTTTTTCAAGATGGCGGCTTTTCCCAACACTTTGCGACCCCACAAACTTGGTTTTAACATTGTCAGATCTGCCGTGCAAAGGACAAACGAGCTAAATGCAAAAGTTACGTTTCGAGAAAAACAGCGAAGAGTGAATTTTTTCCTTTTTTTGTAATAAATTTAATAAGAAAACGAAATTCACCATTGTTTTTACATAATCTTTTAGAAACGATTTTATAAAATCCATGACGAAAATTTTGATAGGAAATCAGTACTGATAATAGATAAAAATGATAAAAAAATACTTTGTCCATGTATCAACGCCATACTTCTCCAATGCGAAACAAAGGAAAAACTTACAAGAGCTTTCGACTGTTTATTACTTTTGCAAACCGAGGAAGAGAAATGGTTGAGTTCAGAAATATACATGATTTTCGCTGTTTTGTCCAATGCAGCGACTAAGTGAAATGAAAAGTGACAAAAATACTATTCACTCTTAGTCGGTATTTCCATTGTCTCATGCGACAAATTCGAATAGAATACAAAAGCTCATTCTCTTTTGAGTTCTTTGGCCGTTGAGAATCACAATCTTCTCTTCCCTGTCCAACAACGCTAAGTATGTTTGAGTCATTTGCTCATTGCAAAAGAAGAGAAGGATAAGAAATTCAACAAAACGAAAAAGAACTATCTAACTGTTTTTCGTTCGAAAATTCACATTCAACGCGGTGCAATGCTGAAATTTTTACTGCGTTTATTTCAATAATAGGTTTGGTTTTGGATCAGAGTGAATTTATTGTGAAAGTGAAGTTTAAATAAATTGAAAAGAAAGTGTAAAATAATTATTTTATTGATAATAATAGTAAAACATTGTAGAGAATTTAGTTCCAAAAAAGAAATATACAATGAATTCGGAAGAATTTAGTGCCTTGTTTCCGGGAATGTTTGAAACTCCCTTTTGTGAAATCATTCCCAATAGTCCGCCTATAATTATATACTTGACTGAAGAAAATGATACTAGTGATACCAGGAAAATAAAATTTTCTGTGAAAAAGGAGAAATCAACAGGTATTTTGTGCATTGCATTGTTTCTAAAAGTGTTCACGTTTGTTTCATGGTGGTTTTCCAATATTTTAGAAACATCTTCGAGTGCTGGACCTGAAGAGAGTATGACTGCAAATAACGGAATTGAAGTTGCGACAGAGACACCGGTAGGAATATCTTCGAGTGCTGGACCTGAAGAGAGTATGACTACAAATAACGGAATTGAAGTTGCGACAGAGACACCGGTAGGAACATCTTCGAGTGCTGGACCTGAAGAGAGTATGACTGCAAATAACGGAATTGAAGTTGCGTCAGAAACACCGGCAGGAAATAAAAGGTGTACAATTTCTCCTGATATCTTCGACCAGTCTTCGCAGAGTTGTGAACTGGAAACCCACGAAAGTGAAAATGTTATTGATGCCGTTTCACCGGGATCTGTACCTGAGGTCCTAGAAAATGGTTAGCATTATACAAATTTGACATCTATTTAACAGTTCATTAAATTATCAAAAATGTTAACAAAATGTTTGAACAGTTGCAGCTGCTGCTCTACAAAATGTATCCGTCGAAACGCCGATTAGTGATGGAAGTCGCAAACGCAAGAGGTTAAGAACTTCTGAGGAGCAAAATGAAAATAAAAAAAAAACTCATCCGATTCTACCGCCCTGCCAATGTAAGCGGTTGAAATGTTTGGAAAATTTTGGCGAAGAAAATCGAAAAAAAATTCATGACAAATTTTGGAATTTGAAAAACAGAAATGAAAGAAGGGTGTGGTTGTATCCACATATTGTATCCTTTGGCATGAGGCGACAGCCGACAGAAAAGCCGAAAATGTAAGCACTGCATTTATCCACTTTTTGAAAGAACATAGAGACATCAATAATATAATAATTTGGATGGATAACTGCAGTGCACAAAACAAAAATTTTACATTATTCTCGGCTCTAATTACTTATATAAATTCTGATGTGTCCTCCACGGAAACAATTGTTTTAAAATATTTAGTGAAAGGGCACACTTTTATGGCGGCTGATGGTCTTCATGGCCAAATCGAACAGCGAATGAAGTCCAAAGGGAATGTGTATGACTTCAATGACTTTTGCGATGCCGTTCAAAAAAGTTCCAAAAGGATGCAGCATATTGTATTGGAACCACAACATTTCTTCAAGTTTAAAAATATTTTAAAGTCGCGAACGAAGGAAAATAATCTACCTTTATTTGCAGACATTGTTGAGGCCAAGTTTGTTAGAGGAAAACAAGATTTCTTTTTCAAAAAAGATTTCAACGAAGTGGAGTACCAAGAAACTATCAACATTTTAAAGAAGAAGAAAACTATGATTGAACTTTCCGATAATTTTTCCGCCAAACCACAGGGAGTTGAAGCAAACAAAAAAGAAACAATTTTAAAAAATTTGTCCTCAACAATGCCGGCAAACAGGCAAACATTTTGGAAAAATCTTCCAACAAAGGGGAATCCTAATAATTAATAAATGAAGCGTTTGAACTGCTTAAACTTAAACTTTGTGAAAAAATCTGTGGAAATAAAATGCTGTCGAACGAAACACAGATAGTTCTTTTTCGTTTTGTTGAATTTCTTATCCTTCTCTTCTTTTGCAATGAGCAAATGACTCAAACATACTTAGCGTTGTTGGACAGGGAAGAGAAGATTGTGATTCTCAACGGCCAAAGAACTCAAAAGAGAATGAGCTTTTGTATTCTATTCGAATTTGTCGCATGAGACAATGGAAATACCGACTAAGAGTAAATGGGCTTGTTTTCGCCTCTTGTATTGGGCAGTTTCACAATAAATAAAACATTCAATATCTTTCAGCTGGTTTGACCATTGTTTTTCTCTAATCATTTTCCTCTAAGCCGTCATTTAGCTGATTTGTCCATTTTTATATCATTGAAAGTAAAAATCGGAGGAAATTCAAACACGGTTCCAAGGAAAGAAAAATAAATTTTTTATGTAAAACTACAAAAATCGAAAAAAGTGTTTAAAATCATTTAGCTCGTTTGTCCTTTGCACGGCAGAGATGTACCCAAACAAATTCCAAAAAAAAATTTCGTACATCATGAAATGCAATTTCATGCCCTTTTTTCGACTAATTGCACTGGACTATATGACATTTTCAAATCACAAAATTATTATGTCAAATTGCCTCAAACTGAGCAGCATGAAAAGCTTGCAGTGGACGACTCCTGTAGCGTGTAGCCGCGCATCTCAGAGCCGCTTGTAGCCGCCTATAGCCGCTCATGAAGCCGAAGCGCGTAGCCGCTCGAAAACGCTTCCAGTGGACGACCAGCCTTATTCGTTTATATGTATGTATATGAACATCAACTTGGCCTCATTTTATAGTATTAAAAATGCACTGCGGACTCTATACAGCCGCAGTGCATTTTTCAGAAAATTCCGCTTGAAAATATCAAATTAAAAAACAAATTGTTGAAAAAATTAAAATAAAGAAGAATTTTTTTTTAAATAATTTTTATTTTTTGGAGGCGTTGGGGCGCCGATGATTTGTTTGGTATGGCAGCTGCCATACCTGCCATACCCATGTGCACGCCAACCCGTGTGCACGCTATCGTCGATGCAAAAGTTAACTTCATTTCGATAGGTATTGGTGATTTTGGTAGAAGTTCGGATGGTGGAACATTCAAAGAATCTAACTTTGGGAAAAGGTTTTTAAATAAAAGTTTAGACTACCAGATCCAAAGATAATACACAACAGCAGTGCTTTTAAAGGAGGTGGGTCACAGCCCATACAAAATTATCCCAGGCCCGGTGCAAAAAAAAGTATCTCAGATTATCGGCTATAATGAGTATTGAATTTCTGTATAGTTGTTATATCCCGTAACTGTGGCTAAGGGATGATTAACACTGTATTTTTGTAACGCCATCACTTATTTTCATGAATAATAGTCCATTCAAAACGCGCGTTATGGTGTTCCAAAATAACACCGTTAAGAAAATCGAACCCTAAACGTTTTTGGGGTCGCTGATCACGACAATCGAGGTCCCGCGGTCCTAAAATTAGGGCGTCACCCTTAAAAATGCAAAAAACACCCCTTTTTAGGGGGTTTTCGCGATTATTTCAGTAATAATGAAAACTTTTAATATTTATTTGCGAAGGTGGTTGATTTATACAAAATTAAGGCGAACTTAATGGTAAGGGGTACTCCTAAAGGGTTGAAACTACCCCTAAATTGGCGAAAAATGGCAAAAATTGTAAAAAAAAAATTTCCCCAAGTTTATGCTTCAAATTCGATTGTGGGCGTACTGTCAGGCAAAAATAAATTATTTTCAACCCTTAAGAGGTTAAAACTACCCCTACTATAATAAAAACAACTTAATATAAAAAAAATTTTTTTTGCTTTTTGTTTGAAATTTGGTTCAAAAGGTATTATCAGCAAAAAATTAATTTTTTTCAACTCTTAAGGGGATAGAACTTCCCCCACATTAAAATTGTAATTGAAACAAATTAAAATTTATTGTTTTACATTTAAATTTTATTTTCCATGTGTAATCATTACAACATTTGGAACATTTCACTATAACTCCTTTGTACAGAGGTTAAAGCACCCCTAAAGAGAAAAAAAAAATAAAAAATATATTGAGAAATATTTCATTTCGTGAAATCTTTAAATAAACTCTGCATTTTTGTAAAAACGACAATCACACAATAATTGCGCAATATGTACCCTAAAAGGTTTTTTTTTGCATTTTTAGGGGTGACGCTCTAGTTTTAGGACCGCGGGACCTCGATTTTCGTGATCAGCGACCCCAAAAACGTTTAGGGTTCGATTTTCTTAACGGTGTTATTTTGGAACACCCCCCCCCCCCTATGTAGTTTTCAATGAACTATATTGTAGAGGTAATTGTAACCCCTTAAGGGTTGAAAATAATTTATTTTTGCCTGACAGTACGCCCATAATCGAATTTGAATCATAAACTTGGGGAAAATTTTTTTTTTACAATTTTTGCGATTTTTCGCCAATTTAGGGGTAGTTTCAACCCTTTAGGAGTACCCCTTACCATTAAGTTCGCCTTAATTTTGTATAAATCAGCCATCTTCGCAAATAAATATTAAAAAAAGTGCATTTCATCGCATTAGTTTTCATTATTACTGAAATAATCGCGAAAACCCCCTAAAAAGGGGTGTTTTTTGCATTTTTAAGGGTGACGCCCTAATTTTAGGACCGCGGGACCTCGATTTTCGTGATCAGTGACCCCAAAAACGTTTAGGGTTCGATTTTCTTAACGGTGTTATTTTGGAACACCCCCCCCCCCCGCTTTTTGAATGGACTATAAGGTATGAGTGTACGTAAAATACTCCCACCTATCTTATTTGTTGCAGGCTCCCAGCAAATTCTTGCCTTTTAATGCTCTCCCGTAAAAGGTTTAAACCGTATACGGTTTATAGCATCGCGTTCAACGTTTCGGGTAGGGGCGATTTTAAGGCGAATAGAGTGAAGATGAGCCGTCTCGGAAAGTTCTCTGCTGTAAGACCTATGGGGTGAGATAGCGAGGGAGACCTAACCTTCGCTGGAAGGATGGCGTAGACCAGGACGCTCAGAGCGTAGTGATGCCAAAGTGGATAACATGGGCTCAGAATCGGGACCGGTGGAAAGAACAGTTGCGAGAGGCCAGGACCGGATCCCGGTTGTAGAGGCGTTAAAGAAGAAGAAGTTGCGACTACCAAATAGTGGTCCCTTCCAGTGTCTGCTCCCCTGAAGCTCCTGACATCCAAAAGTAAGTTCTACCAACCATGAGTTGGTGGGAACTACAAAAGTCAGCGAAGAGCTCACCATTGTTATTGGTAACTTGGCTTAGGCATTGATTTCCAATTGTTTGCTCAAGGCCGGTGTTGTTGGGGCCGATCTGTGCGTTTTAGTTACCCATTAAAGCAATGATGTCTCCGCTTGGAATAGAGCAAAAAAACATCATTCAGTCGCATATAGAACACGTCTTTCATGTCTTCTTCGGGGTCTTCAGTTGGAGCATAGAATTGGACTACCGTAGTACTTCTTAGTCCGGTACGCAGGCGCACAGTAATAATCCTCTCAGAAACTGGTGACCAGCTTATAAGGCTGGACCTGGCTTCTTTAGTGAGTATTACGCCAACGCCACTCCTACGGCTTTCAGTTTCATTTCTCCCAGAATAAAAGAAGGACTCGCCGTTTGGGCAGAGTTGCTCCCACAAATCGGGCCATCTGGTCTCGCTAAATCTTGATTTTACATTGAGTTATTTCGTTGAGGACTTCATCCAGCCATCTCTCAGCAAGCATGATCCAATTCTTGCCTTTGTTCGAAAAGCAAAGGTCGCTGTCGAGTTGTCCATACGCTTCCAAGGCATTGTTTGCCGATTCGTAGCAATGATGGTTTTTATGAGAGTGGGTTGCTAATCCTCAGCTCAACCGATTTAAAACTGTGTTCTGTGACGCAGAGAGTTTGCCATTCGCCCGGATTAGGACTTGCCAACAGATCTGCTAAGTATTTGTCTGGAGTGAATCTTCTCGGGTTTGGACAGAAGTGGCAAATAGAGTGTCACCACCATCCGAGGTCTTTGTTAGTTGTTCGTCCCCCATTGTCACAATTAAATTTCCAATATTCGGTTCGGCAACAAAACCAGCTATTGCTCAAAGTCAAATTTAACCAGTTTGTACTCCAACCAATAATCAAATTTTTCCAACAGAACCAGCTTTTGCCCTATCTAAAATTCCAAAGTGGATTTGGCGTACTTTCCCTCAGCGTGCATACTATGTCAGTTCATCTCAATTCCTAACATTTTTCGTGACGGTCCCATACATTGACATATAATAATGGACTGTTCATCTGACATTATACCCATACAAACTAATGGTACCAAAAAGTATAGTCCTATTGCTCATCAATAAGCCCCTTTTGGCACCGAACTCAAATTTTGTTGAATTTCATGTTACGAGTTCAGTACATTTACCGGCAGAGATAAAATCAGGTAGTGGCAATATTGAAGAAATGAAAGGAGGTGGTATCCCGTAACTGTCGCTAAGTAGTTAATATTGCTATTTCTTTTTATTCACTCTGCATTTTTCTAACACTCTAACCTATTGTCATGAATAAGGTATCAGTGCACGCAGAATACTCTCACCTTTCTAAAATTCTAAAAGCGACGGCTCCACTTTACCAACTTCTAGAGTGAGTACCTCAGTCATGATAACATATTTGAAATGATGAAAAAAAAGTACTTTAAAAGGGAAAAATTATGAAGATTGTAGTTGTTAAAATTTTAACGAAATATTTATTTGGTGTCAGTCTTTCAAATACGAAAATTAATCAAAAAAAAATATAATTGTGTATTAAAGAACACAAGGCAGAAGCGAAACCTCGCGTACATACTTATGTCTATATGTTCTTTATTATTGTATTTTTTTCTTCATTTGCTTGTGTTATTATCTAAAATATGAATGAAGCCATAATATTTTAACTCAATTGATATATCATAGAACGGGAATACTCCCAATTACATCGGGAGGTTAAGAGAAGTGTCCGGCGTGATAAAAGGCAGCAGATAAATGAGCTCGCAGAAAAAGCGGAAAACGCGGCAAACACAGGCAACAGTATGGTGCTGTACCAAATCACTAAACAGCTCTCGGGAAAGCACTCTACTAAAAAGCATGCCGTTAAGAGTGCGGATGGAAGGCTGCTGTGCAGCGACGAGGAGCAACTCCAAAGATGGAGAGATTACTTCTTCGCCGCCCTGAATGGTACACTTACACAGGAACCTCAGGAAAACAGCAACAATGCACAGCCAATAAGAATCGCCACCCGGGCCCCATCCAAGACGGAAATAGTAACCGCAATTCATGCGATGGCCAATGGTAAAGTAGCTGGGAAAGATGGCACCCCGCCAGAATTGTTGAAAGCCGAATCAAGCCTCATAGCAGATGCGCTTCAGCCAATCCTAGATATAGCATGGAACACCTGTACCTTTCCGGAGGATTGGACGGAAGGTATCATAGTCAAAATACCAAAAAAGGGGGACCTAACAATATGCGACCATTGGAGACGTATCTGTTTATTATCTACTGTGGGCAGAATTTTGTCCCATATATTACTATCTAGGATAAGTGAGGCAGTTGATCGAACGCTTAGGAGGCAGCAGGCAGGATTCAGGAAGGGCCGCTCCTGTATTGATCATATCAACACCTTGAGAATAATAGTGGAGCAGTCTACTGAATTCCGATCCCCCCTTTACCTTGCTTTCGTAGACTATGAGAAAGCGTTCGACTCGGTTAATACGAGCTTCATTTGGCAGGCACTACGGGGCGACGTGGACTAATAGAACAGGCGGCATACAATGGGGTTTGGTAGACCGCCTTAAGGATCTCGACTACGCTGATGATATCTGTTTGCTGGCCCACAGACACCAGGACCTCAAAAGCATGATAACAATTTGGCAACAGAAAGTAGTCCAGCAGGCAAGGCTAAATCCGACTAAAACTAAAGAAATGCGGATAAATGCAAACAACATTGAACGGACAGCGCTGAATAACCGTGACGTGGAACTGGTAAATAAATTCTGCTCCCTCGGTAGCATTATTACCGAAAATGGTGGGACAGAAGAAGACGTCAGTTCCAGAATAAATAAAGCACGAGGCGCATATGCATGCCTGTCCCACATATGGAGATCAACGGTGATTTCCACTAACACCAAATTGCGGCTGTTCAACTCCAACGTTAAGGCAGTTCTTTTGTACGGTTGCGAAACATGGAAAGTCACCCAATTCATCACAGGGCGCCTACAAGTCTTCATCAACAGATGCCTTCGTCGTATCCTAAAAATCCGCTGGCAAGATAGAATTTCAAACGAAGAACTGTGGCGCCGTGCCGGCCAAGAAAGGATAGACGACCAAATCAGGGGAAGGAAATGGAATTGGGTTGGCCACACCTTGCGACGCGAAAACGAAAATCTAGCCAAACAGGCCCTTGACTGGAATCCGCAAGGTTTCTAGAAGAAGCCGCAACAACTGGGAGATCCTGGTCGGAGCTAAGAGCTGTCGCGCAAAACAGAGTCCGCTGGAGGGCAACTGTTTCCGCCCTATGTCCCATGAGGGATTAAAGGAGTTTAAGGAAGAAGAAGATATATCATAGTATAATTAATATTTTGAAAGTAATGCAGAACAGTGTATAAAAAGCAAAAAGCCATCTATTTTTAAGTAGCTAAAGCTTGAAATTCTGGCGGAAATTTTATACTTATCGCACTATGAAATACAATTCAAAATAAATATTAAAAATATTTTTCAAAAATTATCTCTAATGTCAAATTTTAATTGTAACACATGTAGCTAATTAACTGTCGATAATGACAGTTCGAAATTCTTATTCCGTAATGTAATTGTGATCTCACGAGATGACAATACTCAAAATATTACATATGTACCCAAATATATATTACCAAAAACACTTTTAGTATTAATTGACAAAAAATCAAAAACTTTTTTGTTTTAACTTTTAGTAAAAAATTTATTTAGCTTCAGTTAATTTCTTTACATATGTTCTTAAGGCTAGGGAATTCACCGACTTCAGATTATGTCTGGGCTATCATTTTTACAACTCATACATACATGTGGATCTTGGTCCAACTACATTATAGAATACAAGTCTACTAATCTATAGACATTTCATAACGGTGTTCAAGTTGCTCTACCATTGCCGCTGGTGCTTTGCCTGTTGGCCTATTTATAACAAATGAGAGTGGTGTACATTGTACACTGAAGACCACTTAAAATTAAAAAAAAAAAAAATTATTTATTTGTTTTGACCCACTGGTACTAGGCATGTTTGCATGCTTGCTCAATCTCTTAATCTACTATTTACAAACAAATCCGTTGGGTCTTACATAGACTTACTTATTACGTAAATTTATATCTCTTTTTACTATTATTTAATACAATTAATTATTAAAATTTATATTTCATTAAAAAAAATTGTTTTTTCTATTGTATAATAATAAAACCTAAAAGAGATATAACATTATAAAAATTACTATATGAGCAGTGAGTTCAGCTGGGATCTTAAACTAAGCTTAAAAACAAAAGGGCTTTCACTATTCAAGCGCAGGGCCGTAACGTGGATTTTGTGGGCCCTGGGCAAGACCTTCAAATTGGGCCCCCCTCAATAAAAAAAATTGAGAAAAAACTTACCATGGCTATAGTTCCTGTTCTTTCACATTTTTAAAGTTTAGTAGGTATATCACTTAATAAATAAACACAAAATAAGGAATCTTTAAATTGGTCCTGTCCATATTTTTTGTAAATTTTTTTTTTATTTTATATTTATGAAGAAAAAGGAATTAAAAATTTATTTAAATTGCATTCTTCTTGCTTTTTTCTCCGCAAACTCATCAATTATATTATTAAAATCTATTTCTTGCACTATGTTATGCCCGCTACACACTATCGTCGTTTTACTCCGCGTACGTCGAACGTCTTTGTCCGTACGACGAACGACGATAAAAAATTGCAGTGTGGATGGCAACGCCGCCGCGTTTTTCGGCACAGCGAAAAATCAAATCCGTTTTGATTTTTCTCCGTTCGCTGTACGCTGTACGCTGTACGACGATAATGTGTATGAAAACTGGACGTCGTCGTTCGTCATAAAGCAGTGAAGTAGTTGTGCACTGAAATTTTAAATTATGGCGGGCCTGAGATATTGCTCAAGAGAATTTCTTTTCGAGTTTATTCATTCAGAGTCGTTCGTGTGGAGAAATAGATTTCCTCAATGTAGTATCTTGCTTTTGAATAAAAGGCGTAACCACCTTTAAAAGTTCCTTATAGCAGTCTTCATTCATTCTTAAATAATTCCTCCAATCATCAGGCTCTAACGACAGTTCATTTAAAAGGTTCACATGCGCAAATTCACTTCTTTTTAATAACCAGGGTTTGCACCATACACTTTTTTTCCTTCCTCCTATTTTTTCCAGCAAGAACCGCCGCTACTGCTAACAAAGTATTTGCGTCCAATATACTACGCGAACTTAACGACGAGTAATGTGTATAGAATAGAGGCGTACGTTGTCCGTCGTTCGGACAACGCTGTTCGACGCACGCGGAGTGAAACGACGATAGTGTGTAGCGGGCTTTAGATTCAATTGATATAATAGACAGGTTCGACAAACGCTGTTGTGAGAGCGACGATCTTAAATAGTTTTTAATTAACTTCAGTTTACTAAAACTTCTCTCGCAAGAAGCGGTGGTGACTGGTAGGGTTAGAAATATTCTTAAAGCAGCCACCATGTTTTGGTACGATTCGACTAATTCGAAATCATGTATAGTCTTGTAATATATTTAGAGGAGTGGTTTCTTTCAAATTTTCCACCAGCCCACATACTTGAAATTTAAAACTTTCATTCTCACAGCTTAATTCGTGACTATTCAAATCTTTATCATATTTTCTGGATAAATCTGCCGCCGCCTTTTGTAATTCAACAACGCTCATTGATTCTAATGACGAACCAAAAAGAAAAGAAAAATCTTCACAATTTCTCTGTGAACCTTCACGGATGCACGATTTTTGAATGAAGAAGATTTATGAATGAAGTCACAAGAGACTTAGACTTCATTTGTGTCTACCAAGATAGAGGGTTAATGATAGAGGGATAGAGGGTGAAAATGTTTGTTACTAGCCTTTTTCCCGGTATTTGCAAAATATAGTGATAGAACATATTAAAAATCACTTCATTTGGTGAAAATTCAGAGTTTGAACTAAAATAGCCTGAAAATAAACTTGGTTGGCCAAAAGTACAAAAGATCATGATATATTCGTAAAGTTCAATTAAAACCCTTGCGATTTCATGTAAAACAAAATTTTTTGAGGTATACACATTTTGAGATATTTTAAGTTGAAAAAAAGCTTTTTTTTTTTTAACGCCATTTGAACCATTAGATCTAAAAATTTCGCTTCGACAATGTCATAAATCGATTACATAAAATTTCCTATCAGAATAGTGTATTTTTACATTTTTTACTGTTCACTATTTGCAAATTTAGAAGAAAATCAATCAAAATCACTTCGATAAAAACATAAAATAAAAAATCGATTATAAAAATCAATAGAATCAACGAAAAAATCTTATATTTGGCAAAATTTGTTGTTTTTAAGTGCAGAAAACGCCAGTGAAGTTGAATTTAAAATCCGTGATGGGCGGGTGGACACTCATGCTGAGTTGGCATGGAATTACCCATATGTGATTTGGAATATTCATTAAAATACGAATGAAAATAATTGAGGTAATTTTTTATCGGGGTTTCCTGGGCCCCTCTGGGGCCCCCCTGGGCCCAGGGCCCTGGGCAAGTGCCCCTATTGCCCCTGCCTAGTTACGGCCCTGATTCAAGGCACTCTTTGGCTATTATTACATCTAATTAAAGTACCCGATTGTGATAAATTTTACTTACTAAAATTAAAGGCAATAACAGTTCTTATTTTATTTACATACGAGTATAAGGACTTATAACTACATTTTAGTTAATTCATTTCTTTATTATTTTTATTTACTAAATTTGTTTTTCCTTATTTTATTTTCAAAAAGCTATATTTTATATGGCTTACTACTAGTTCATTTGTACTTTTACGTTTCATTAAATATTGTTAGTAGCATTAGCATTCAAGGCAGCCTTACTACTGCCCTAATAATCCAGTCAAATTAGAGGTTTGACTGGAAGATAATTCCGAAGTTGCTGAAAATTGGAACAGCCGTTAAAAACATTATTATACGTAACCTGTAGAGACTGCCACGCGATTGGGCGGCTGCAAACTTTTTTATTCAAGGTCAAAGGGTCAAAATATCAGTTTTGCAAATCCTAATCACCCTGTATCTTAGTGGATAGTGGAGATAGCCGCCCTCTGTAGAACAATTTTTTTTCTCCAAATATATCCAGGAATCACCCCTGAAAATATTAGCCGCGTACTCCAACAAAGGATTTATTAAACTTCTGATGACCTTTATAAGTCGGGAATGATAGAATATGAGTATTTTAACTTATTAAAACGACAATATCTCAGAAATGGCAATTCCTACGAGAAAATGTATAATATACTTTTTTGTAGATAATCGCCTAATCTACAAACGTTGTAGAGGTTCCGCCAAAAGAGTTGATGCCGGAGCGCGCAGCTGGGGAAATTAAAGCTGCACACAAATAAAAATTACGCACAATATTGATAAGAAATGCGCTTATGTATTTTCAAATTTCCCCTTCGAAATTTGTTGCGACTAGGCTAAGGGACGGGAACGGCATGCGGGGATTCTACTGCGCATGGAAAACGCGACTTTCTCGGCATCAACTCTTTTGGTGGGACCTCTAAACACAATTTTCTGATAAGACGTACGGTTTAGTAGATATTTGCAAAAAACTGATATTTTGACCCTTTGACCTTGAATAAAAAAGTTTGCAGCCGCCCAATCGCGTGGCAGTCTCTACAGCTTACGTATAATAATGTTTTTAACGGCTGTTCCAATTTTCAGCAACTTCGGAATTATCTTCCAATTATTGCGTTTTTTCGTCTATTTTGACTGGACTATAACCAAAACAAGATTTGAATCCAAAGCCAAACGCGGAGACCTGTGGGTCCCGCATCGTGATCATCCTCTATCATTTGGGTGGTAGCCCCTGGCATAAAAGGCAGGGAGAGATGCGCCGACCGCAGAGCTAATTGTAAGTAGGCCAGCAGAATCAGGGTGAAGAAGATTGAAAGGGGATAGGTACTTTTGTACCGACGCTGGTTGCATTATGTTTGCAGTTGCCATGTTCCTAATCAAGGAATTCGGGTGCGTCACCATATTGCTCAGTCTGTACAGCATTGACTTGGACAGGTACTGCATCAATGGAGTAATCTTGGCCTCCCTGTATAGATGTTCATTTGAATACCATTTATTTTCCTCTCTCATGTAGAGAGACGTACAGTGTCTCAGCACCTTCCTCTCAAAGACCTGTAGCTCTTTCGCCACCGTCGGGGATATCGAGCACCAAACAGGGAATGCGTAGGCCAGAACCGGCCTGATTATTGTCTTGTACAGAAGGGTTTTAGTTCCACTATAAAGCGTTTTTGAATTAATTAAGGGCTTTAGGCTGGCCATTACTATTCGCGCCCTCATAATTTTGAGCATCTTGACCCGTATTGATTTGGCCTCCCTTGGTTCATTTCTGTGTCCCCAACCTGAAGCGTTCCTGAAGCACATTAGTACGCATTTGTCAGAGTTGACTTCTATATTCCATGTTTTCAAGTATTCCAGTACCTCGTCTATGTGGGTTTGGATATCCTCTACTGCCCTTAATGGGGATACATTGGACGTAAGAACCAGTGTGTCGTCTGCGTATTGGATACAACTTGTATTGGCTTGCCCGCTTCTATGCGGGAAATCGTGCAAGAAGAAGTTAAATAGCTTCGGGCCAAGTATCGAGCCTTGAGGAACACCCGCAGATATGCCGAATGAAGGCGAGAGAGAGTCCCTTATCTGCACTACTCCCGATCTACCCGCCAGGAAGCTATGAATTAGTTTAACAAGATGGTACGGGCAGCCCGCGTTATCCATCTTCAGTAGCAGGCCTTGATGCCAAACTCGATCAAACGCCTGCTTGAGGTCAATACTACATGCTACCGTACATTTCTTGTCTCGGAGGTTTTGTGTTATATGGTCATGCAGGAGGAGGAGTGCTTGTTCCGTTGAGTGCTCCCTCTCGAATCCAAACTGGGTGTTAGAAAATGTACTTGTAAGAAAATGCAGCTACTGACTAATTATTTACATTTTCTATCGAGTAGCCTAATGTCAAAAATATTATGTAGGAAATTTTGGAATCTCCTCATTTTATTTTCAGATTAGCTGCGAATAGGAAGCCCTTTTGTATCCTTAGACGTTACGAGATTTTATGTACACTTATATTCAATTATATAATTAATAAACATTGTTGATCTAGAAACATTCGTGGAAATTATTGAACTTTTCCATACAAGTGGCGACCGTGACAGGACTAGATCACAAAATGGATTCGTATATAAAATCTCTTAGCGTATTAAGAACTTCGTCCACCAAGAAAATTATTTTATTGGAGGCGGAGATCTTGAAGGAAGAAAAGGATAGTAATGTGATCCAAGGGTTGATGAAACTCGTAGAAGAAAAAAATCTTAAGTTGGTAGATATGAATGCAAAGATTTATGAATTATTATTAGATGAAGATGCCGACGAGAGAGCTCTTGAAAAGGAAATAGACAGCGCCGATGAATACCAAATGAGATTTACTGCGGTAAAAATGAATGTAGAAGCTTTGGAGAAAGAAACTGAGAGTGCGATTCCAGGGATACATCAAACACTAACGAGTGTTGCATCAGTGCAGAATAAGCGTCCATTTAAACTTCCACAACTTGAGCTCAAACTTTTTAGCGGTGAGCTCGAGGAGTGGTTGCCATTCTGGACACAGTTTAACAAAATTCACGAAGATGCGTCTATCGATGAAGGAGATAAGTTCCAGTACTTGACACAAGCCACTGTTCCTGGTTCGAAAGCGCGGACTTTAGTTGATAGCTTTCCTGCAATTAAGGAAAACTATTGTAAAGCTATGGAATGTTTGCGAGCGAGGTATGGAAGAGAAGAACTCATAGTGGAATTTTATGTCAGGGACTTACTAAATTTGGTACTACAGAATACTTTATCGCAGCAGAAAATGGAACTGGCTATGTTGTATGATAAATTGGAATCAAGGTTAAGAGCGCTTGAAACTTTGAATGTAACGACGAAAAGATGCGCTGCAATGCTTATGCCTTTAATAGAGTCGTGCCTACCTGAAGAAATATTACGCACCTGGCAGCGAAGCGATGCGTATATGAAAATTTATCAAAACAGTGAACGAAATACGCCCCAAAATCGTCTTGAATTGTTAATGAATTTTCTACGAATTGAACTAGAAAACGAGGAGAAAATTATGTTGGCATTAACAGGGTTCAAAATTGAAAACACATCGAGGGCAAAACATAGTGAAAAGAAAAGGGATTTATATGAAAAATCACAAGCTGTAAGAAATATCCCCACTGCTACTGGATTATTGACAACTGCGGGTGCAGGTAATTGTATGTTTTGCGAATCTAAGCATAACAGTTCGGACTGCTCAAAGGTAACAGGAATGTCTTTAGAAGAGAGAAAGGAAAAAATAAATAAAAGACACTGCTGTTTTAATTGTTTTAAAAGTGGGCATAGGTCGAAGGATTGTTGGAGTAAATCTAGATGCATTTTGTGTAAGAGAAAACATCATATGCTGTTGTGTGACAACCTAAATTCGAACGATATTTCTAAGAGACGTGAAAGGGAAAACAAGGCAGCTTCTATTAAGGCAATTGAACAAACATTTACGAGTATAGAAAAATTGCCGAAAGTGTATTTACAAACCTTAGTAGTAAAATTAAGAGGAAATGATCACGATTATAATGTCAGAGCCATCATCGATTCTGGGTCTCAACGTTCTTATGTTTCGCTCATTTAATGGACAGGGTTTTCTTCAGGACTCGCGAGGTGTACAGGTGCCTCAAGGAGCTCGATATCAATAAATCCACTGGACCCGATAATATACCCCCTACCGTCTTAAAACAATGCGCCTCACCTTTGGCTAAACCTCTGCGCAAACTTTTTGCCCTATCATACTCTTCCGGAGTCTATCCAGACTCTTGGAAACTTGCCCATGTACAGCCAATACCGAAAAAAGGTGACTCCAGCGACCCCTCTAACTACCGCCCAATAGCAATTACTTCTATTCTCTCCAAAACAATGGAGACGATAATCAACAAAAAGCTAATGGGATATCTAGAATCCAACCTACTCATAAACGACAGACAGTGAGTTTGGCACTTAGCCTTGTTAGCTAAACTCAAAGCTATTGGAATCGACTCACTTTTACAGAAATGGATTGAGAATTTCCTTTCCGGCCGTTCAATTAAGGTAGTATTGGATGGCATCAAATCTGAACCCCACCCTATCTCTGCGGGGGTCCCCCAAGGGTCAATTTTATCACCAGCCCTATTTCTTATCTTTATAAATGATCTACTTTCAATCCCCTCCAACCCACTTCTCAGCTTCGCTGACGACGGTACCCTGCGTTACTCTTACAGCTACGATACAAGACAGACTCATGCCAGATCCTGTCTTGATGATCGTGAAGTAATGTTCACTCTATTAATAACGACATTGAACTTATTCTAGAGTGGGGAACAAAGAATCGTGTCGAATTCAACCCCTCCAAAACCAAGTACTGTCTTATATCCAAGAAGAAGATCAACACCTCACCATCTTTGTCAGTGGATGGCGTGGAACTAAAGGCCGACCCATCCCTACACATCTTAGGCGTGACATTAGCCAAAGACTTGCGATGGAATGACATATTCCAAATCGCCAAACAAGCATCCCAGTGCTTGGGATTTCTTAAGAGGTGCAAGTTCCTCCTCCAGCCATCGGCCCGCGCTGTTATTTATAAATCCTACATTCGGCCTCTTCTCGAATATAACTCCCTCGTCTGGGGCGGCGCGTCGATAACCACCTTGGCATGGTTAGATAAGGTCCAAAAAAAGGCTCTTAAATTAATTGATGACGACACCGCCTGCTCCACCATCGACCCCTTGAGCCACCGTAGGAATGTAGCAGCACTAACAAAATTTTATCGCTACTATTATAGCGACTGTTCCTCCGAAATAAACGCTCTCCTGCCTCCACGGCAATCTTATAACCGCAACACCAGATTAGCCCACTCGTCTCATTCCCTTTACTTACAACTCCCCCTTTCACGCACTCAACAAGATATGAATTCGTTTGTAAATAGAACAACTCGACTGTGGAATAATCTCTCGCAGTCAGTATTTCCGAGCTCCTACAACATCCAAGAGTTCAAACGCGGGGAAGGAATTAAATCAGTTTGACATTCAAGTAACAGATTTCAAAGAGGGACCGATCGAAGTTTTAATTGGAGCTGATGTGTTGGGCAAGTTGCTTACAGGAAGGAAAAGGTTGTTCAATTCAGGTTTAGTAGCAATCGAAACGAAACTTGGGTGGACAATTATTGGTCGTGCACCAGGAACAAACCACTCAAAAAATCTTGCGACCATTGTCAATACCTTGTTAATTAAAGAAGCAGTCATTTCTGATCTGTGGTCCTTAGATGCATTAGGTATAGAGGATCCATCTGAAAAGAAAAGGAAGTCGGAGTTACAGGCAGCAGCTGAAGAACATTTCTTGAAGACCGTCGAGAAAGATCAAGCAGGGAGGTATGTAGTACATCTGCCATTTCTCGAAAATCAGCCATGCGTTGTCTGATAATTATAATATTGCCGTAAAGAGATTAGCTTCGACAATCAAAAAATTAAAAGTGGATGGTTTATTTAAAGAATACGGCCATGTTTTCGATGAATGGTTGCAAGAAGGTATTATAGAAGAGGTCCCGGAAGAAGAATTGCATTTTCAATCTCATTATTTACCTCATCGTCATGTGGTTAAAGAAAATAGTACGACCAGAATACGGCCAGTCTTTGATGCTTCGGCAAAAGAAAAAAACAAAGCTAGTTTGAATGATTGTCTAGAAAAAGGAAGAAATTTAATTGAATTAATTCCCTCCATGATAACACGATTTAGAATCAACAAAATTGGTGTAGTTTCAGACATCCGAAAAGCTTTTCTCCAAATCGGTTTGGTTGATCAGGATAAAGACTTTCTGCGATTCTTGTGGAGTAATGAAGAAGGTAAATTGATAACTTTTAGACATTGCCGCGTAGTGTTCGGTGTGACTAGTAGTCCATTTTTGTTGGGTTCAGTGATAAATTATCATTTGAAGAAAACCAGGGAGGAATGCGAGAATAAAAAGAAACTTTATTCTATTGAAATTCTAAACAAATTACTAAGCAGCTTTTACGTGGATAATTGTGTCAGCAGTGTTAATGACACAATAGAGCTAGAGATTTTTATGAAGCAAGCAATTGAAATTATGTCCGATGGAAGATTTGACTTGAGAGGGTGGGAGTATAGCCATCAACATCCAGGAGAAGGTTTTAATGAAACTACCAATGTGTTGGGAATAATTGGGAATAAGATGACAGATACTTTAGAGGTAAATCTTGATGGTTTTGATTCTTTTGATCATTCGCAGATTACAAAGAGAACGATTTTATCAGCGGCACATAGGCTCTTTGATCCAATTGGGGGAATGTGTCCGGTATTGCTATTGCCAAAGATTTATTATTATTATTCTTGTTGAGGGGCGCTTTAGCGGGCACTGCGACCTATTTGTTTGGTCTATTGTGCCATCCCCTTCTTTAAAAACCATCAAGGTTAAGGCTTCTTAGGTAGCCTAAAACTGATTTAGGGTTGCTGTCCCAAATCTCCCTGGGAATAGGGAAATCACGATGGAGAAGGCTCAGTCTTTTCCTCGCTGTAGCCTCACAGTCGCACATCAAGTGCTCCGCGGTTTCGGGAGCTGTCCCGCAGAATCGACAGCCAGAGTCGGCCACCAGTCCTATTTTGTTTAGGTGATAGTTAAGCGAACAGTGGCCCGTCAGGAGCTCTGTTATTATTTTTAGATCCCACCTCTTGAGATTTAAAAGTTTGCCCGCCTTAGCTTTATCGATTTGGATGAATCTTTTAGCTTGACAAGCACCCTGGGTCCTAGACCAGCTTTGAAGAAACATCTGGTCAACCCAATTCTTTAAGGCCATTTTTACGTGGCAGCTTGCTAAGCTACAGAAAGGTTCCGGACCAATAGGTAATGAGTTTGCGCCTGCTCTAGCCAGGCTATCGGCAATCTCATTACCAATGTGACCTTCGTGGCCCGGAATCCACATCAGCGTGACACTATTGTTCCTGCTGAGGAATTTCAGGGATTGAAGACAATCCAGGACAGTCTTTGATGACACTCTGTGCGATCTAATGGCCAGCAGTGCAGCTTGACTGTCCGAGAAAATAACAATGTTAGAGCTATTTGGAGCTCTATTAATACAAGTCTGAGCACACACCTGGATGGCGAGTACCTCAGCCTGAAAAACAGTGGGGGTAGTGCCCAGAGCCATGGATATTTTGCTCCTTGGGCCATAAACACCCAGCCCTACCCCTTTATCGGTTTTGGAACCATCTGTGTACCAAAAGGCCGTGCTTCCTCTAAAGAGAGGCCTGCCATGTTGCCACTCTGACCTACTTCGAATAATCGTCGTAAACGGTTTGTCAAAGTCAAGAGTAGCAGGAATGGTATCGGACAAAGATATCATTGGCTCCAAGTTCAGCTCCTTGAGGATCGATAAATGATCCAGCAGGTCTCCTGGCTTAAAGGAGAATAGCTCCCGTAGACGCAGTACCCCTGCCAGAGCCTCTTTTTTCACCACCAGGTGTAGCGGAGGAAGGTTCAGTAGAGCCTCCATAGCCACAGTCGGACAGGTGCTTTTGGCCCCTGTGATACCAAGACAGGCCAGTCTTTGCACCCTGGCCAGCTTAATCATAGCACCCTTTTGTTTGGTCTTAGCCCACCATGCGATGGATGCATATGTGATCATGGGCCTTACGACCGTAGTGTATAGCCAAAACATTAACTTAGGTTTAAGACCCCAGGTTTTTCCCACGAATTGGCGACAAACATGGAGAGATGCAGTTGCCTTGGCAGTTACTCTCTCAATTTGAGATTTCCAGGAGAGCTTTTGATCCAGGATTATGCCTAGATATTTAGCCTCCTTTGAGAAACCTATTTCTTTGCCGTCCACAGAGGGAGCTTTTAAATTTAGCTTCCTTCTATTAGTAAACGGTACGATGACAGTTTTTTGTGGGTTAATACCCAGATTCTTGCTACGGCACCAGCTATGCACATGTGACAAAGCGGCTTGCATGAGGTCTGAAACGGTGCTATCATGACCGCCGCTAACCGTTATGACGATATCGTCAGCATAGGCCTGTGTTTTAAATCCACGGTTATTCAGGTCGGCAAGAAGTTCGTCGATCACGATTGACCATAAGAGGGGTGATAGAACGCCCCCTTGAGGACAGCCTTTAGCAGCAGTTACCGTAATCGATTCACCATTCATCTCAGCAGTTATCAATCTGCTGCTGAGAAGCGACGTGATCCATCTCGCAGTGGGGCGAAGAATGCCTTTTTTTACTGCTGCTTCATTGATCGCGTCGAAGGTAACGTTATCAAACGCACCCTCAATGTTTGCAAAGGCGCAGAGAGAGATTTTCTTGGCCCTGAGGGACTTCTCAATATCTCTCACTAGCACATGAATGGCAGTCTCTGTAGATCTGCCTGGCCGGTAGGCAAATTGCAGACAGTGAAGTGGGCTCGCTGTAAGACCCTCTCTAATATGACTGTCTAAAACTTTCTCCATTGTTTTCAGAAGAAAGGAAGAGAGGCTGATGGGTCGATAGGATTTTGCTTCTCTATTTGATCTTCTCCCCGATTTAGGGATAAAGACTACCCTAGCCTCTCTCCAACACCTCGGAATGTGGGCCAGCGCAAAGCTACCCCGAAAAAGTGGTAGCAGGACCGGTAAGATCTCTTCCAAGCCTCTCTGAAGGAGAGCTGGGAAGATGTGGTCCTTTCCAGCAGCCTTGAAGGGACTGAAGGTGCCAATGGCCCACTCAATCTTACCGGCAGTGAAAATCCTGTTTGCCAGGCCTTTGTTCCTATTATAGGACCGATGGGCAAGTACTACCTCCGATTCAATGTTAGGTTCAAAGGCCAATCCAGGGTTAATTACCTGAGAGCCAGGGAAATGAGTGCTCATTAATAGCTCCAGGGTATCCCTGGTGTTCTCCGTAAAGGACCCTTCAGAGGTCTTGAGAGAGACAATGCCATTAGAGTGATCCTTAGACAGAACTTTGTGTAACCTCGTGGAGGCTGGAAGTTTGTCTATTTCTTCGCAGAAGGCTTTCCATGACCTTCGTTTGGATCTTCTCAAATCTTTATTGTAATTGGTAAGGGCTTTCTTGTAGGGGTCCCAGTTGCCCGAGACTTTAGCCCTATTAAATAATTTTCTGACTTCTCTCCTTTGCTTGCAGAGATCATTGTTCCACCATGAAACCTTTCGGTTAGTGCTTCGAGGTTTCGCAGGGCAGCTGCTCTCGAAGGCTGCGATGATCGTTTCCTGCAGATTGGTAGAGACAAGGTCGAGATCGGCCTCAGTAATGAGATTAGTATCCATATGGCTGATTCCTGAACTGAGAGCTGTGCGATAAGCGTCCCAGTCAGTCTGCCGTGGAATCCTAAATGCTTCCGAGGATATTGCTCTCAGGTTAAACCGTATATGTCTATGGTCAGACATTGATGGCTCACTTGAGACGTGCCAGTTTAGTATTCTGGAACTGACAAATGTGCTAGCAAGAGTCAGGTCAATTACCTCTTGCCTAGTCACATTAGAAAAGGTAGGTTCGTGCCCCTTGTTCATAGCCTGTAAATTGTAGGTAGCAGTGTTGGGCAAAACTAAATTTCTGGACGATTAAAAATTGACAATTAATTAATTGTTAATCACGTCTACTGCAATTAACAATTAATTAATTGTAATTGTGAAAACTCGCAATTAACAATTAATTAATTGTTAATCGCGTCTATTGCAATTAACAATTAATTAATTGTAATTGTGAAAATTCGCAATTAATAATTAATTAATTGTTAGTCGTGAGTTTCCACAATTAAAGACGATTAATCAATTGTCAATCATTTTTATGGATTTGATTAAAAACTAAAAATTAAAATTTATTATTATATGGAAAGAGTAGTAGTATGTTATTTTTTATTAGTTCATTTTAAAAAGCGTGTTTTTAGTTTTTAAAGTAAAAACTTTTTTAGCCACGTTGCGCACCTTTGCGTCACGGTCAATTTTTTGCGTGCCGTGGGGGAACAATTTGGCTTTGGGGATTTTAGTTTGTATTGTATGAGTTATCTATAATAACATTCTAGTTGTGCCATTTTCAACATTTTTCGAAATCGAAATCAATGGAGCAATCCATTTTTAGAAGAGATTTTTTTTATTTTATGTTTTTTTGTTTGACCGGAAGAGAATTTTTTACAGAAGAGAATTTCGTTTTGTGTTTGATTTTTTTTTGCTATTTTTCGTTTTGTGTTTAAAGAGGGACTAGTGTATTATATATTATTATGTAACATATAGCAATATGTAATACGTGCTATATACTAAGTGTTATGCACTATGTATTAGGTACTATGTACACGGACTATGTACTATGCCATATGTACTATGTACTATTTATTATGGACTATATACTGTCAACTATGTTTTATGTGCTATGTACTATGCACAAGGTATTATGTACTATGTATAATCTGCTATGTACTAGGTATTATGTACTTTGCATTACGGACTATGTGCTACTTACTATGAATTATGTACTATGAAGTGTGTACTATGTACTTCGTACTATGTATTATGTACTATTTATTTTGGACTGTATACTACCTACTATATACTGTCAACTATGTTTTATGTGTTATGCACTATGCACAAGGTATTATGTACTATGTATAATCTTCTATGTACTAGGTATTATGTACTTTATTACGGATTATGTGCTATTTACTATGAATTATGTACTATGAACTATATATTATGTACTTTGTACTATGTATTATGTATTATATACTATTTATTTTGGACTATATACTATCTACTATATACTGTCAACTATGTTTTATGTGCTATGTACTATGTACAAGGTATTATGTACTATGTATAATCTGCTATGTACTACGTATTATGTACTTTGCATTACGGACTATGTGCTATTTACTTTGAATTATGTACTATGAACTATGTACTATGTACTTTGTACTATGTATTATGTATTATGTACTATTTATTTTGGACTATATACTACCTACTATATACTGTCAACTATGTTTTATGTGCTATGTACTATGCACAAGGTATTATGTACTATGTATAATCTTCTATGTACTAGGTATTATGTACTTTGCATTACGGACTATGTGTTATTTACTATGAATTATGTACTATGAACTATATATTTTGTACTTTGAACTATGTATTAAGTATTACATACTATTTATTTTGGACTATATACTACCTACTATATACTGTCAACTATGTTTTATGTGCTATGTACTATGTACAAGGTATTATGTAATATGTATAATCTGCTATGTACTAGGTATTATGTACTTTGCATTACGGACTATGTGCTACTTACTATGAATTATGTACTATGAAGTATGTACTATGTACTTTGTACTATGTATTATGTACTATGTATTGGGGGCTATGATTAGGTACCATATACTGTTCACAATGTACTATGTATTAGGTATTATATACTATGTACTGCGATTATGTACTATTTATTCTGTACTATGACTAAGTATTATGAACTATGTGTTATCTGCTATGTACTTTGCACTATATGCCCTGTATTATGTATTTTCTACTAAATATTATGTACTTTGTACCAAACACTATATACTATGTTCTATGTAAAAGGTATTATGCACTATGTACTTGCACTATGTACTATGAACTATGTATTATGTTTTGTATTATCTATTATGTATTATGTACTATTTACTATGAACTATGTACTATGTACAATGTTCTATGTGTTATGTTCTATGTACTAAGTGCTATGTACTATTTACTATGAACTATGTATTATTCACTACTACTATGTACTATATTGTGTAATATGTACTATAAATTATGTTCTATGTATTATTTACATATGTATTATATATTACGGATTACGTATTTTGTATTATGTATTATTGTATATACAAAATTTATTGACCTTTATCCTTCTGTAGGACTAAGATTGATTTGGACATATGACATATGAATGACCATAGAGGTCTTAATTTCCAAAATGTGCCCAGACACACATACATTTTTTATGATATATATTTTTGTTTAAGTTTTTTGAGATAGGTTATTGATAGTACATTTTATTAGGGTTATAAGGAACAAGTACTGTTATTGCGCCCATGATCAGTATTAACGCGTATTATATTCATGCCAAATTTTACGGTAATTCGCTTTACCATATAACATAAAATACACCACTACAACGCAAAAAAACATTACGGTTTCATTTTTGATATACAGTATCCGTTGATTTTTCAAAGCGGCTGACTTTGGTTAGGTTTTGGATAGTATGGGAGGGAAAGGGGGTGGTTGGAGTCGTAATGGTTTAGCCGCTAGTGCGATTTTGTTTTGGTGCAGGTTTACGTATCACCCTGAATTTAAGTAACCCTAGGACCTATTTTCATGAATATGGTAGCAATGATACTCCCACCCATCTAAAACTACAAAATTAGTCGGCCATTTTGAATTTTAAAATTTTGATCACAAATTTGTCATTTGGATCCCTCAAAACCCCCTGACACAAATTTTCATTACAATCGGAACACAATTGCAAAAATTAGTCCGCCATTTTGAATTTTGAAATGTTGACCACAAATTTGTCATTTGGATCCCTCAAAACCCCCTGACACTAATTTTCAGCACAATCGGAGCTCAATTGCCAAAATTAGTCCGCCATTTTGAATTTTAAAATTTTAACCACAAATTTGTCATTTGGATCCCTCAAAACCCCCCGACACTAATTTTCAGCACAATCGGAGCTCAATTGCCAAAATTAGTCCGCCATTTTGAATTTTAAAATTTTAACCCCAAATTTGTCCCTCAAAACCCCCTGACACTAATTTTCAGCACAATCGGAGCTCAATTGCCAAAATTAGTCCGCCATTTTGAATTTTAAAATTTTAACCACAAATTTGTAATTGGGATCCCTCAAAACCCCCCGACACTAATTTTCAGTACAATCGGAACACAATTGCCAAAACTAATCCCCCATTTTGAATTTTAAAATTTTAACCACAAATTTGTCATTTGGATCCCTCAAAACCCCCCGACACTAATTTTCAGCACAATCGGAGCACAATTTCCAAAATTTTCCGCCATTTTGAATTTTAAAATTTTGACCACAAATTTGTCATTTGGGTCCCTCAAAACCCCCTGACACTAATTTTCAGCACAATCGGAGCACAATTGCCAAAATTAGTCCGCCATTTTGAATTTTAAAATTGTAACCCCAAATTTGTCATTTGGATCCCTCAAAACCCCCCGACACTAATTTTCAGCACAATTGCCAAAACTAGTCCGCCATTTGAATTTTAAAATTTTAACCACAAATTTGTCATTGGGATCCCTCAAAACCCTCCGACACTAATTTTCAGTACAATCGGAACACAATTGCCAAAACTAGTCCGCCATTTTGAATTTTAAAATTTTAACCACAAATTTGTCATTTGGATCCCTCAAAACCCCCCGACACTAATTTTCAGCACAATCGGAGCACAATTTCCAAAATTTTCCGCCATTTTTAATTTTAAAATTTTGACCACAAATTTGTCATTTGGGTCCCTCAAAACCCCCTGACGCTAATTTTCAGCACAATCGGAGCACAATTGCCAAAATTAGTTCGCCATTTTGAATTTTAAAATTTTAACCCCAAATTTGTCATTTGGATCCCTCAAAACCCCCCGACACTAATTTACAGCACAATCGGAGCACAATTTCCAAAATTAGTCCCCCATTTTGAATTTTTCTTCTTTCAGCCATTTTGGCCGCCATACTCCCCATATTTTTTTTTTCATATTATGCTCTTTATATGAATGATTCTCCAAAAAAATGGCAGGATCATATAAAATTGGAGTGTCTATATCTATATTGAAGCGGAATAATTGTTAGTTTTAATTGTTTTTTAGAACAATTGACAAAATTAATTGCAATTGATAAATTAATTGCAATTGATTTAGTTCTAATATACAATTAATACAGATTAATCCAAATAAATTAATTGTGGGGTGCAATTAATAGTTCAATCGCAATTAATTTTAATTGCAATTAAATTAATCGCAATTAATTTTTTAATCAATTAATTAATTGATTGAAAATTTAATTGATTAATGCCCAACACTGCTTCCGATTAATGTATCAAACCCCGTCGACATAAAGTTTATCGACAATCTTTACAGCAACGACTTGCAACAGTTAATTAGCCAACCAAATTCAAATGGGAAATGGTTGGATTTAATCTTCACTAACCTCTATGAGGATTTGAACGTTCTTCCCGCTTCTGAAGAGGAGAATCTATTTAATAACACAACACATCATTCCGCGTGGGTCGTCGAGCTCAGTTCTACAATAACTGATTTTCTCGCCTCCTATAACAACTCTGTAGTCTTCGATTTTAAGAATGCCGATAATGTTAGTATTAGCACTGAATTATCCCTTATTAACTGGGAGGATCTACTTGATGGTGATGATATTGACGAGCTAGTTACTAGATTCTACGATGTTATCTTTAATACCATTGGCAGATTCGTACCCAAAATAAAAAAAAGGGATAAATTGACCGAGCCATGGCTTGACAAAAACATTCGGTCCCTTCGTAATAGGAGAAATAAATTGTACCGCGTAGTGAAAAATAACAACAATGTTAGTGCTGAGCAGAAATCTGAATACGCCAGGTTAGTCTCAGAATTTAATCATAGGTCACGGGAGGCCTATACTACCTATGCAAAGACTGTCGGTGAAAATATCATACGTAATCCTAAAAAATTCTTTGATTTCGTTAACCTAAAGCGAAAAACATCAGGCTACCCGACAACAATGACAAACGGTATCACGCACTCCTCTCTCCCCCAAGAAATTTCAAACATGTTTGCGGACAGGTTCAGTGAAATCTTCTGCCACTTTTCTTCGACTGCACACACTGTCCCAAGTGAGCATTTCGAAACTGCGGTCCTTATAGACAATATATCTTTATCGCCCGAAGATATAATGACAGGTCTTATAGATCTGGAGGTCAATAAAGGTCACGGTCCGGACTGTCTACCTGCAAGTTTTTTGCAGAGCCACGCCCAACTCATTCTACTCCCTCTTCACCTCATTTTTAACAAGTCCCTTTCTGCCGGTAAGTTTCCTTCGGTAAAGAAAAATCCTTCCTCACACCAATCTTTAAGTCAGGTGATAAACGTGCGGTGGACAACTATAGGGGCATTGCTATCCTATCTGTTATCCCTAAACTATTTGAAAAACTTATCTATGACAAGATTGCCCCTCTAATTGTTCCGAACCTAAACGATCCGCAACATGGATTCAGAAAAGGTCGTTCCACCACATCCAATCTTATGATAATGATATCCGAACTACTGTGCGGTATGTAACAAGGCCACCAGTTTGACGCGTCTACACTGACTTCAGCAAGGCATTCGATCGAGTAGACCACCACATTCTATATATGAAACTATTAAGATTTGGGATATCCGGCCCCCTTCTGGATTGGATAACATCCTATCTTAACGGGAGAACTCAGGTGGTAAGATTTCAGGGCTTCCTCTCAAAAGAAATCAATGTAACCTCAGGTGTACCGCAAGGCAGCCACCTAGGGCCACTTCTTTTTAACATATTCATTTCCGATCTATCTGAAATATTAAATGGCATTCCGCACCTCTTTTACGCCGATGATTTAAAAATTTATAGTGCTATAAGGTCTCAAACTGATGTATCCTTTTTACAGTCGAAACTTAATGCACTACATGACTGGTGCACCACTAACAATCTTCTTCTTAACACCAGTAAGTGCCACTTAATTACCTTCTCCAGGAAAAGAAACAAACAGCTGCAAAATTATTATCTCAATGACAATGTCTTGGATCGTGTCGATCACATTGTTGATTTAGGCATTGTCCTCGACAGCAAGTTAAACTTTAACTTACACTATGATAATATTATTGCTAGATCCAACAAGCTGTTGGGCTTTATCAAGAGAAGAGCTAAAGAATTCGACAATGTTTGGGTTACTAAAGCCTTGTCTTGCTCATTGGTCCGTCCTATTCTTGAGTATGCGTGCCAGATCTGGGATCCTATATTTCAAATTAGTAGTAATCGAATAGAATCTGTCCAAAAGAAGTTCCTTCTTTTCGCGCTTAGGAACCTCTATAATCCCTCGAATTTTCACAACCTTCCTCACTATAAGGACAGGCTCAAAATCCTTGATCTCTTGCCTCTATCCCTTAGACGGAAATTGCTTATATCTTGTTTTACCCTGGATGTCCTGAACAATAACCTCAAGGTGCAGTTCCTGTCGGACACAATCAAATTTAACGATACTCGACAAACAAGACATTCCAAACTGCTTAAAGAGTAACCGCATCGCACTGAATATGCTAGAAACGAGCCTGTTAACAGGTGCTGCATTACCTTCAATTCCTACGCGTCCTGTTTCTCTCCCTCAATTAACAAAAGTTCCTATAAAAGAAAACTAATTTTCCTATTGTCCTCTTCTAACTAACATTATAGACCTAGATCTTAGTTTAATATTAAAATATTAAATACTGCAATGTTCCTTATTAATGTTAATATGTATTTTTTATCTGTAACTGTTTTTGTTAAGTGCCTTGTTTGGCAAATAAATAAATAAATAAATAAATACATAAATAAATAAATAATTTAAAAATTCCCGATGCCATCAAGGATCTATCTACCTTTGACGGTAAGAGAAGATCATTGTTTGACTTTATCGACAACGTCGAAGAAATTTTGGTGTTAATGATCGGAATCGACGGTACGAATTATGCTAAAATAATACTAAGATCTATAAGAAACAAAATTGTCGGTGATGCTAATGAGGTGCTGAACATGTATGGCACACCATTAATATGGGAAAATATTAAAAACAATCTGATCACACATTATTCAGATAAGCGGAACGAAACGAGTTTGATTCGTGACTTACACTGTTTAAGGCAGAATTCAGACACAGTAGAGAAATTTTACTCAAGAGATTTTTTTTAAATTCTGTCTACCATTACTAATCACGTTAGAGTTCATGAAACTGATCAGAACGTCATAACATCTATACAAACCTTGTACCAAGAAATGTGCTTGAACACCTTTTTGTCCGGTTTAAGAGAACCTTTCGGCTCTACAATCAGGGCAATGAGACCTCATGTTAGTACAAGCATTTAACTTTTGTTTGACAGAGCAAAATATACACTATATGCGGAATCACCAACCAATAAAAGCAAATATTGTTAGGAAACCACCAATTAGACCCATGCAACCTATCTACAACCACCCAACTGCAACACCATCGTTTAATTATCACTCACAAAACCCAAATTTTTACCTACCTCAAAAATTTAGTTTTCAACAACCATATAGGCCTGTTCCTCAACCATTTTTCAAACAAAATTTTCAGCTACCCCAAAACTCGTTTCAACAGAATCATAACTTCAGTCAACAATTCAATAAAGATAACCAAAATTTCAAAAATCGCCCCGTACCCATGGATACTTCAAGTGGAAATTCTAACTTAAGATCAGTTAAAAAACCTGGACAAATAAATAATTTTTCTCAACCATCTAATTTTCCAAAATATATAGCAGAAGAATTATTTAATGTTGAACAAAGTGGGGAGCCTGAAAGTCAAGCCACTTTTAATAACTATTTGAGTGAATTCAATATACTGAACCTAATAAATTCGAGAATCAAAGTAACTATAATAACGATAGTTTCAATGGAAATTTCCAAGCTCTGGATGAATTTTATTTTCAGTCTGAAGTAAATGAAAATGAAATCGACGACGAAAATTTTCCATCAACTGCCTCGAAGACCCAATCGGGTATATAGATTTTGACCATCATCAATCATACTCACTTAATAGATAAACAAATCAAATTGAATGGGTTCGATGAACTCAAAACTAAGGAAAAGCTTAGATTTTTACTATTCAAATTCCATAATTATTTTGACGGGTTAATAGGCTTAGGAATAATGAGACAACTTGGCATAAAATTAGACTTTGAAAATTCCTTACTAAAAACTAAACAAGTAACTATACCTTTGATTTATAAACCGAATTACATGTCCAAACAATATACAGTTCCGCCCCGAAGCAAAATAATAACCCATTTACCAGTCGATATAAAGACAGGAGACATTTATATGAAGCCAGTCAAAATTAAAAAACAATTAGTAATACCGGAAGGAATCCTTAACGCAAAAGAATGGTATTCTTACGTAGAGGTAATCAATTATTCAAATTCTTCTCAAGTTTTTGTCCTCGAACAACCAAAACAAGTTCAACCATATAGTAACAATCAATTCTTCGAAATACATAATTTCTCTATCAACAATCAGGAAGGTCCTCAAGTCAATTCGGATATATCTGAACTCCTTCGAATAGATCATCTAAACAGCGAAGAAAGGAAATTCTTTCTAAAACTTTGCAAACGTTTTGATGACATATTTCTTAAAGAAGGCCAAAATTTAAGTTTCACAAACCAGATAAAACACGAAATTAAAATACAAAATGATCTACCTATCTATACCAAATCGTACAGATACCCGGAAATCCATAAGCAAGAGGTTCAACAACAGATTTCAAAAATGATTAGTGATGGAATTATCCGTCCAAGTTTTCCACCTTGGTCCTCACTCATTTGGATAGTTCCAAAAAAATTAGACGCCAGTGGGAAACAAAAATGGCGATTGGTTGTTAACTACAGAAAATTGAACCATAAAACAATAGATGATAGATATCCATTACCCAATATAAATGAAATTCTTGATAAATTGGGTAAAAGCCTCTATTTTAGTACACTTGACTTGGCATCTGGTTTTCACCAAATCGAAGTGAAACCCGAGGACATACCTAAAACGGCATTTACAGTGGAAAACGGCCACTACGAATTTATTCGAATGCCGGTTTGGCTTTAAAAACACCCCATCAATGTTTCAAAGGATTATGGATAATGTCTTACGTGAATTGCTGGGGAAAATTTGCTTGGTATTCATGGATGACATTATTATATTTTCAACCTCACTTCAGGCACACCTCGAAAATCTCGCCGCTTTATTCCAAAAATTGAGAGAAGCTAATCTTAAAATTCAATTCGACAAGTCAGAATTTCTTCATAAGGAAATAGCCTTTCTGGGTCACATCGTTACCAGACAGGGAGTTAAACCAACCCCAGACAAGCTCAAAGCAATAAAAAAAATTCCCTATGCCGAAAACACCAAAGCAAATAAAGTCCTTTCTGGGATTGTTAGGCTATTATAGGAAATTCATTAAGGATTTCGCTAAGCTTACCAAACCGTTTACCGAATGTTTAAGAAAGGATAAACAAATAACAATAGATTCGCAGTACATACAATGCTTCGAAACTTGTAAAAACCTTCTATGTAACGAACCCATATTACAGTACCCGGACTTCAGTAGAGAGTTCAACTTAACAACTGATGCTAGTAATGTCGCTATCGGAGCCATACTATCCCAAGGTCCTATAGGTTCGGACAAACCAGTTTGTTATGCCAGTAGGACACTGAGCAAGTCAGAACAAAATTGCAGTACTATCGAAAAGGAGCTTTTGGCTATTGTGTGGGCCACCAGATACTTCAGGACTTACTTATTTGGATATCATCACTAATCATAAGCCCCTAACTTGGCTATTTTCATTGAAAGAGCCCAATTCGAAACTAATCCGTTGGCGCCTGAAGTCGAAGAATTCGATTACGAGATTATATATAAAAAGGGTAAAGAAAATACCAACGCTGACGTCCTATCTCGTGTAGAAATAAATATTACTGAATCCCTACAAAATAACGTTGATGATACCGAAACCTTTACAGTACACTCTGCAGAAGACAGCTCAAATGATGGAATACAAATCTCAGAACGACCTTTGAATGAATTTTCGTACCAGTTAGTGTTGGAAAAAACGGAAACCCCGTCTAGACTACCCCAAAAAAACCCTTGAAGTACTATTTAAAACGAAACACAGACACATAATAAAACAAAACGATTTAGATAACGAAACTAACATAATTAAAATTCTTAAGGACCACACACAACCAAAAAAACTAACAGCCATCATTACAGATGACAATACCTTTAAATTACTTCAAACAGTTCATACGAAATATTTTCAATATAAAATTAATCCGCTGTATGACAATGGTGCAAGACATTCTCGAGTCAGATAAGCAAGAACAATTAGTTCGAAGTTATCATGAAAAATCAAATCACAGGGGAGTAGGTGAAACATTAGCACATTTAAAAAGAAATTATTATTTCCCTAACATGAAAAAAATTATAACTACTCTTATCAATAAGTGTGAAATATGTTTAGGAAATAAATACGAAAGGAATAAGCAACCACTTAAATTCGAATTATCTGAAACACCATCTGAACCCTTACAGTTAGTTCATATTGACATATATTCAGTCCATAAAGAAAACTTCTTAACCATAATAGACAAGTTCACTAAATTTGCTAGTGCCTACCTATTGACTAATAGAAATAGTATGAATGTAATCCAGAGTCTTAAACACTTTTTCTCGCACCATGGAATCCCGAAAAAATTAATCTATGATAATGGCCTTGAGTTCACCTCAAGCATGTTCAATGAATTTCTAAATTTATACGTTATTAAATCTCATTTGACAACAGCAAAGAATACAACTGGAAATTCGCCTGTTGAAAGACTACATTCCACATTAACCGAAAAAATAAGAATTATATAGGTATAATCAAAATAATAAAAAACCGATTAGTGAAGTAATGAATGAAGCCATTCTCACTTATAACAACTCAATTCATTCATCTACAAACTTAACACCATTTGAAGCAATAACAGGTCACTACAATACTTCTACCCCATTCCCAAAAAACACTGCGGTACAGACAAGCCAAGACTATTTAGAAAATCATAAAAAAGAATATGAGAGTTTAGCGAAATTGGTTTATGAAAGAAGCTTGAAAGTCAAAGAAAATAGTATAAGTAGGTTAAATCGAAATCGTAAAGATCCACCAAATTTTGAAACTTACGAAATAATCTATGAAGCTGACAATCGGCGAAATAAATTAGCACCTAGGTTAAAAATTAAAGGAAAACGTAAATTTTCAGGTTCATTGGCGACTCCCAGGAGCAACGGTTAAGTATTCAGGAGTTGAAAAGGCACTGTTCAGGGACAACATAAATACCAATAATCAAATTCCTAGGAATTAAAATTAATGCAAAATGCAACCACACATTCTTATCATGATAAAAATTACCTCCAGCAATTGCATTTATCACGAAGATGGGCTCAGATTACGTCTGCTGTTATCTGAGCCTTTGAGTTCTTAGGATAGAAATAAATGTCAAATTTGCATCGTTGCAGTTTTTTATCGTTGGAAAATTTTGTATTTTGTCGTCCGAAATTATTTTTATTCATCTCAATGTTTTTTTGTTTGTTGTTGTTGTGTAAGGTATATATATAGTCAGGGTAATAATAAATTTTTCTCAGTTGTCAATCAACAGCCAAGGTGTTTTTATTTAAATTAATACCCTTTTAAACGTTTTCTTTTTTGCATTAGGTGCACTGGTACATAGAACCAGCTGCACTCACAACATTTGGCAAAGGTACCAAGAACCTTAGCTATTTTTCAATATTAATTATATGCAGTAATAATTGGTCAAGGTATCAAGAACCTTGGCCAAATAAACAAACTACATTAGAGCAAAAGAGCTCTACATTTCTGGTGACCCCGACGTGATCTTCCATAGAAGATCACGTCCTTTTTCACTGCTTTGGACCATCAGACCATCGTCAACGGACTAATGGAGGAATTAGCCGGAAGACAGAAGCAGCTTGGTGACGACATCCAGCAGCTGATATCCAACTATCAAAAGGCTCCAGTGTCACGGAGGACCAGAGCCTTTTTTGAAGACAGACGCCAACGTCTAGATGCATTGTGGGACGAATTTGAAGCCACCGACAATACCATAAGATGCAAGTATGAAAGCCGTGCCGACCACCCATACTTCAGCACTGAATACTACACAGCAGTGAACAAACTGTATCTCAAGTACCGGGAAGAGATCATTTCCAAGATCGAATCCACGAACGGTACAGATGCTCCACCAATAGACCGACCTGCAGAAACCAGTTCAGCAGATGAACTACATCATGAGGACGGAGCTGCTGCAGTCGCCCCAGCAGACCAACCAGAACCAAAAAAGGTCACGGGTACAAGACCAAAGCAACCGCCTTACACACCAAGGAAACCAGTTGAAGACAGCGCCACAGCCAACGAGTTCAACATTTCTCAACCGGGGACACCTCTGAGCAGAATCATTCGGAAACATAGGGCCAGAGTCGACGCATTATGCTACTTACTCGAAACATCAACCAGCAATCACCAAGAGCGCAAATCCAAACAATATTATCAACACACCATACGCAACATTGAGCGACATTGGTCCCAAATAGAAGCTCTTAATGCTGAAATATGGGATTTGACAGAGGACCCATCTGCAGCCGGCCATAATCTTCAGGAAGTCATGGAGTTAGAGCAACAAGTACAAGCAACAATAATCCAGCTGTCTGAGTGCGCTGACCAACAACCCACTGTTGAGTCTAGTGGACATTCACCCAATAATGCAACCATGAAGCTACCAAAAATAGTAATCCCTATCTTCGACGGGAATTATCTTACATGGAGACAATTCTACGATTTGTTTACCCAAATGGTCCACAATCAACCCATGAGTGGATGCGAAAAAATGTGGTACCTCAAGACCAACTTGAGAGGCGAAGCCGAAAAACTCATTAGACATCTCAGTCTATCTAATGAAAACTACTCAGCTGCCTGGGAGCTGTTAAAGGCGCGTTATGAGAATAGGAGATTATTAGTAACCGCCCTGCTCAACCAATTGATGGTACAACCAAAACTCAATTCCGAGAGCTCCACGAACATAAAGGCCCTGCATGACACCACCAAGGAGACGCTTATGGGTCTTGAGAACCTCAACGTTCCCACCGATAATTGGGATCCATTACTTCTACACATCCTAGTAGGAAAACTAGATAGATTGACTCACATCCTGTATGAACAATCGTTGATCCAACCTCGAGCATTACAAACAATTGATCATTTCCTCACTTTCCTGGACAACAGATTCCAATCATTGGAAGCCATTGGAACTAAAACCAAGTTCATTGAAGAACCTCTTAGAAGGCCGAGTCAACCAGCTCGGAAAGCCAACGCATTTGTATCAGCAACGATGACATCTAAGTGTATATCATGCCAAAAGAATCATGCACTGTTCATGTGTCAAAGCTTCTTACAACTCACTCCTGCCAATCGACTAAAGCTGCTGAGAAAACATAATCTGTGCGTCAATTGCATGCGGTCTGGCCATGCAGCATCCGCTTGTACCTTGCGAGGTTGTACCATTTGTAACAAAAAACACAACACATTGGTACACCTCCTGAAGTCGAATCCAGACAGAACCAACGTGCCTCAACCACCACCAACCACCACTGTCGAGCACAACACTGTCGAGCACACCAACGTGAATCCGACCGGACAATTCTTCAGTTTGGTAGCACAAGGGTACAACCCACTTAGAAGCTATGTTCTACTAGGCACGGTGAAGGTCCTCCTCAAGACAGACCACGGACCAAGTGTGGAATGCAGAGCAGTCCTAGATTCCGGGTCTCAAGTAAATATCATCACCGAAAGGATCCTCAAAAAACTAAGGGTTAGGGCGATTCCTGACATGATGGAAGTTCAAGGCATTGGTCCAGCAAGACAACAATCCCGCCAGAGAGTTAGTGTGATCATGCAATCTCAGACAACTGCATTTTCCACCAGAGTAGAAGCATTCGTCTTAAAACAGATTCTGCCGCCACAACCGAGCCAGTTTATCGAGACGACATCCTGGACTATACCAAGTAACATCAAGTTAGCCGACCCAAGCTTTAATCAACCTAACCACGTAGAACTATTGATCGGCGTCGAGCATTGTCTTCAATTACTACGTGTAGGACAGATAAAAATAGGCGATGGCTTACCAATCCTTCAAAACACTTCACTGGGATGGGTGGTCGCCGGAAAAATCAATAATGTTTCGCTAGACAACCCAGTGTGCAGCATTCTCTGCACAGACGAAGACATGAACCAACAACTGGAGAGGTTTTGGCATATAGAAGAAGCCACTGAAGATAGCAGGCCTATGACCACGGCTGAGAAGCATTGTGAGGAGTATTTTAACTCCACCTTCACAAGAACTGATTCAGGTCGCTTCATAATTAAACTCCCATTCCTAGATAACCCTCATAGGCTGGGAGAATCACGGGACATCGCAACCCGCCGATTCATGGCCATAGAACGAAGGCTAGCTAAGAACCAGACCCTGCGTGTTCAGTACGTGGATTTCATGGAAGAATATCAACGGTTAGGTCATATGCAAGAAATGGACCTAAATCAAATACAATCCCCATGCTACTTCATTCCGCACCACTGCGTAAGCAAGCCAGATAGCACCACAACTAAACTCCGAGTAGTTTTTGACGCCTCCTGCAAGACTTCTTCAAACCTATCTTTGAACGACATTCTAGCCACAGGTCCCACCATACAAGATGAATTATTTACCATATTATTACGCTTCCGATTGCCAAAATACGTCTTCTCAGCCGACATAGAAAAAATGTACAGGCAGATCCTAATCGACGAGAATGAAAGGAGATTTCAACTGATATTATGGAGAAGCAGCCCTAGCCAAGCAATCAAGTGTTATCAACTAAACACAGTTACCTACGGAACCACATCGGCTCCATATTTAGCCACGAAATGCCTGCAAAGACTGGCCTAGGACGAAGCAGATGCCTTTCCCTTAGGAGCAGAGGTTTTAGCCAGAGATTTCTACGTCGACGATGTGATGTCAGGAGCCAACAACTTAGCAACAGCGTTGGAAATGCAAGCGCAGCTAAGAGCCCTACTCTTGAAGGGAAAATTCAAATTAAGGAAATGGTGCTCCAACCACCCTCAGCTCTTGAAGGACATTCCTCCAGCCGATATAGGACAACAATTAAGCCTGGACAAAGCAACTGACCAGCAAATCAAGGTTCTAGGACTAATATGGTCACCAATTTCTGACTCATTTCAAGTCCAAACAACCCAAAGTCAAGAAACGAAGGTTACAAAGCGAATCGTTTGCTCGGAGATTGCTCGCCTCTTTGATCCTCTTGGAATTATGTCTCCCGTGGTAATCACAGCCAAAAGATTCCTTCAGGAGCTGTGGATGCTGAAACTGGATTGGGATGCATCATTACCCATGGAGCTGCATACCAAATGGAGAATGTTTCGGGAAAGATTACCGGTACTCAACGAAGTCACATTTCCCAGGCATGTATTCTCGCAATCAACACCACAAAAGGTACAAATCCACGCTTTCGCAGACGCCTCTCCGAAAGCCTATGGGGCCGCTATATATGTGAGATCACAAAACAATAATAAACAAATAATCGTCAGGCTACTGTGTTCAAAATCGAAAGTAGCTCCAATCAAACAAGTCACGCTACCGAGGCTGGAATTGTGCGCAGCTAAGCTAGCCGTAGAACTCACCAATCGTGTAAAGGGGGATTTACGTCTCAAAAACGAGCCATTATTCTTTTGGACAGATTCTGAAATTGTCCTCAATTGGATAAACTCCGCATCATCATCATACCAAACCTTCGTGGCCAACAGGATTGCCGCCATCCAGAGTCTATCACACGCCAACCAATGGCGTCACGTTAATTCCAAGGACAATCCAGCTGACCTCTTAACAAGAGGGATAACACCTGAAGAATTAAAGAACTGCGCCTTATGGTTTTATGGACCATTCTTCCTGCACGGAGATGAAGCTCTTTGGCCCCAGCCATATCGCGGCAACACCGAAAATACGCTGGAGAAGAAACGAACGGCTCTACCAGTGACTACAACCACCAGTGCTGAAAACCATTTTGTATATGACATCGACCATCGCAATTCATTCGCAAGGTTAAAGAGAGTCACGGCATATATTTTACGATTTGTAGACCGTCTCAGAAAAAGGAACACCACCAACAACCATTTCAAGGGACCATCTTCCCAGGAGCTTCATCAAGCACTCCTAACCGTCATCACAGTGGTTCAAGGAGATCACTTCAAGGAAGAAATACAGCATCTAAGACAAGCCAAAGAGCTAAAGAAAAATAGTGCTCTAAATAGTCTCGCTCCTTTCATAGACGACAAAGGAATTTTGAGAGTGGGCGGACGTTTGCAGGCGGCAGATCTCCCGTATGATGCAAGACATCCCATCCTGCTCCCTTACTCGCATGCATTCACAAAACTACTGATGTCAGATATCCACATTCAACAACTGCAAGTTGGTCCCCAAACCTTGTTGGCCATCACCAGGCAACAATTTTGGCCCATAAAGGGTAAGACCCTAGCCAGATCAGTAGTTCAGCAGTGCGTACGGTGCACAAGAGCCAAACCACACATGTTTTCCCAAATGATGGGAAATTTGCCGCCCCATCGGGTCCAACCAGCCAGGCCGTTTGTAAATACTGGCGTCGACTTCTGCGGTCCTATATGGACTCACTACAAAATACGAGGCAAACGGCCTCACAAATCATACATCGCAGTCTTTTGCTGTTTCGCCACCAAGGCGACCCATCTAGAAGTAGTAAGCGACTTGACGACTCAAGCCTTCATTGGCGCTCTAAAACGCTTCATGGCCAGACGGGGATATTGCCGAAATATCTACTGCGACAATGCAACCAATTTTGTGGGCGCTAAAAACGAGCTGAAGGAACTGAGAGACTCAGTGCATTCTAGTGGAGCCAAATCGGAAATCGATGCTGCTTGCGCAACTCACGGAACCGATTTCCACTTCATTCCACCACGTGCGCCACATTTTGGCGGTCTCTGGGAGGCCGCCGTTAAATCCGCCAAGCACCTATTGACACGAACTTTGGGCAATGCATCACTAACATACGAAGAGCTTGAGACAGTGGTAGTTCAAATTGAATCCATTCTGAACTCGAGGCCGCTAACATCCATGTCATCAAATCCAAACGATCTATCAGCCTTGACTCCGGGTCACTTCCTCATCGGGGAGCCGCTCACCAGCACCATTGACCCAGAAGCAGAGCCCAGAAACGTCACGCTCCCAACACGCTGGAAGTTGATCGCTCATCTCAAGAACGAATTTTGGAAGCGATGGTCACGCGAATATCTGAACGAATTACAACAGCGTAGTAAGTGGACACACGGGAGTCCGAATGTTCAACCAGATACTTTAGTTATCATCAAGGAAGACAACATACCTTCGTTAAAATGGCCTCTCGGTCGAATCATCAAGGTCATTAAAGGAAACGATGGACTCGCACGAGTTGCTGACATCCGAGTTAAGGGAAACATTATACGAAGACCCATCCACAAGCTTGCACCACTCCCAATCCATACCGAAGGTACGTCGGCTGATCAGCTAGAAAAGACGGCAGAGCTCCCGAAAACACGACTAGATGAAACACCAAGCGATGATATGTACACTCCTGACACTGCGACAAACCAGGGTGAACGCCCAGCTTCACGGAAAAGGGCACGAATCTCCCTAGGACATGCCATCACCACGCTACTATTGACCTGTCTACTAATCCCTTCAACATCCAGCACCAATTCCACCCCAGTCACAGTAACGTCGTTTAAATCTCAACCTGGACTTCACTTCGAAAACCTCGGACCTGCCAGCATAATCTCCGACGAATGGAAGCTCATCGTTTATTACGACTTAACAGAATATTGGAAGGAAGTTGAAGGCTTTGAAAAGGCGAATAAAATATTAGAAGACCTCTGCCACTCGATCAAAAAGGAAAAATCGTGCGAAACAATAATCGCCCAACTCGCCCACGTGAAGGAAGAGATAATAAACAACAACCAGCTGCTAGTGCCACACTCACCCCGCAAAAGGCGTGGTGCCATGAACTTCGTTGGCAGCATTGCCAACGCCCTATTCGGCGTACTAGACGCAGAATATGCAGAAACAATATCACAAACTATTAACGACGTAAATTCTAACCAAGATCACCTACGTCAATTAATAAAAAATCAAACATCCATCTTGGACGCAACCGTTAACATCATGCAAAAGGATCGGCAACGGGTGTATCAACAATTCAGAGACGTGGAGGCCCAACTAAAGTCCATGATTAACCATACACATGCAGTGGCAGCCGAGAATCATCAAGAAAGGCTTATGGTCTCGTTCACGACACTCTCCATTCAAATAATGCTGATTGCCTCAAATATTCAGAGATCGCAGTCATCCATCATCGACGTCCTTGCAGACACCCATCATGGACAAGCCAGTCCACAGTTAATCACGCCAAATCAGTTAAGGCAGGAGCTATTCCAAGTTAAGGGATACCTTGCTTCCCATTTCCGGCTTCCCGCTGAACTCAGCGACATTCTTAAATTTTACCCCATCATGAAGGTAGCAGCACGATCAACCGGCAAGCACATCATCTTCAAACTTAACATTCCACTATTAGCGCTGGAAAGGTTCGAGTTATTCCATGTCGTCCCGATTCCAGCACTAATTAACGATACTTTCCTTGCCATCCAACCATCCGCACCATTTCTGATCATCAATCTTCATCGTGACACTTACTACCCTCTGACAGAAGCTGCTCTACGTTCTTGTCTCTCGTTGGAAGAGGAGCACCACATTTGCAGACAAACTCAACCACTCTACAAACGGGGCTCTTCGGTGGGGACGTGTGAAGTTAACCTCATCAATGTTACTCCCACAACATCAACTTGTCGCATTACTACCCTAATAGGCGATACTCAGTGGATTCAGCTAAACAAATTAAACCAATGGATTTTTGCGGTCAAGGAAAGGACGAATCTAAAAATCGTTTGTGGTTCTAAAGTCACCTCCACCAGCATTGAAGGATCCGGTCTCCTAGCAATAAAACAAAATTGTGTTATCAATAATAACTACGTCGCAATACAGGGGCATAACATTCAACTACGCACCACTAGAACATCATATAGTGCCATAAGTCCAATTTCGGACATAGCGAAGCCAGAGCAGATAACATCACTAATCAACCAAGTTCAGCAATATCAGTCAAACCAAACTGACCTTCAAGAATTAAAGGACAGGATCAACACTCAACTGCTTCACACTGACCTGGCCATGAAGATTCGACCACACGATATCCACCAGCTATCCATAGGATACATTGCGGCTATCGTAGCAGCTTCAACCGCCATATGGTTACTATGGAAATTCCGTCCAACTTTCTGCATACAACGCGAACAGAAACCAACACCTCGGCCAAGACAACACACAGCATCGGACTTCAGCATCAACATGCCAACCCAAGACTGTTGAATCAATGCTTCAACGGGGGGAGGATGTTCAGGGACAACATAAATACCAATAATCAAATTCCTAGGAATTAAAATTAATGCAAAATGCAACCACACATTCTTATCATGATAAAAATTACCTCCAGAAATTGCATTTATCACGAAGATGGGCTCAGATTACGTCTGCTGTTATCTGAGCCTTTGAGTTCTTAGGATAGAAATAAATGTCAAATTTGCATCGTTGCAGTTTTTTATCGTTGGAAAATTTTGTATTTTGTCGTCCGAAATTATTTTTATTCATCTCAATGTTTTTTTGTTTGTTGTTGTTGTGTAAGGTATATATATAGTCAGGGTAATAATAAATTTTTCTCAGTTGTCAATCAACAGCCAAGGTGTTTTTATTTAAATTAATACCCTTTTAAACGTTTTCTTTTTTGCATTAGGTGCACTGGTACATAGAACCAGCTGCACTCACAACATTTGGCAAAGGTACCAAGAACCTTAGCTATTTTTCAATATTAATTATATGCAGTAATAATTGGTCAAGGTATCAAGAACCTTGGCCAAATAAACAAACTACATTAGAGCAAAAGAGCTCTACAGGCACCATGGACTACTGTCCTTGAAATTAGGGGATGCTAGGCTGATCGAAGATTATTCCAAATTGTTGCATATAATTAATGTTACGCAATATCAAACTAACATGGATGTTGTTGGCAAAAATGTGAACAATCTACTTAATCAAACGAGGAGCAAAGGGGAATACAATATTAAATCAAAAATATTACAGAAAAAATATGATAAATTGTTACAGAATTTAGACCTTATTATACCTAAATATAGAGCAAGGCGTGGTCTGATAAATGGTTTGGGCACTGTTGTCAAAGCAATAACTGGAAATCTAGATCAAAATGACTATGATGAAATTAATAAACACTTAAAATTGTTAGATGATAATCAGGGTAATTTAGGAAATCAAATTAATAAGCAAATAATATTAAATGAAAGGATGATAGAAAGATTTAACAATATACGAACAACAAGAAACAATAGAAAATTATTTACAAAAATATCAATCAAATATAGCCAACAATCAAAAAAAAAATTTAATGAGAATCTAATATTTAACAAATATTTTGAACCATTACTTATACGACATCGAATTACTCAATGATCATATAAAAGATATTTCAGAATCCATAATTTTAGCCAGGCTAAACATTATATCCAAACATATTTTGCACCCTGATGAGATATTTTATATTCACGAGATATTAAGAGAACAAAATACTATTATTCTATCAGACGACAATATTTATCAAATGTTAAAATTACAAGCCTTTTATAATGCTTCAAATTTAATTTTCGTTATACAAATTCCCATCCTTTCCAAACAAACCTTTTTCCGTTACCATTTGAAAGAGTTACCATTGAACGATAACTACACCATAGTCCTAAAAGCACCTTTCCTTTTATTAAACAAATTTATGGATGAACCTTGCCAGTTCATTGAGAACATAAGATACTGCCAGAAAATGTCATTAAAAGATATATCCACAGACCCATGTATACCCAACATCATATTCAACAATAAATCAAAATGTACATTTGTCAAGAACGAGATCGAAGAAATCGTACAGCTACTGGAGCCCAACCTTCTGTTATTAACCAGCCAGGAGATCATCCTCACTTAGACGACATGTGATCCATCAATTCAAAACAAAACACTCACGGGAACCATCCTTATTAACTTCAACAATTGCACAATAAAAATTAACGACATAACATACTCAAGTCAAACTACAACATATTGGGGCTCAATTCAAGTTCTTCCAACATCATACAACGAATCTAATAGCAGTTACATCATTGAAAAGCTCAGCCTAAAAAATTTAAATAACTGGACCATGGAAACTCAAAAGCCATTGCAATTATTAACCAAGAAGCCCAAGTTTCTGAAACTCGTCTCAACATAACCATAGTAGCCACCAGCTTAGGCGTAATCATCCTTTACTTCACCTACAAAATATACAAACAGAAGAAGCAAAACCAACCTCAACTAGAAGGAAATCCTCAAATCATAATCCACACCCAAGAAGTAGAACCAAGGTCAACCAGGAGATCACTCAGATGGCCAACACTTCATTCTAGGGGGGGGGGGGTTACGTCCCCGACTCCACCCTAAATAAATATAATATAATAAATAAATATAGATATTTACAAAAACAACAATTCATTCCTAAAAATCTAAAATCATTAATTTAATACTTTCAGTCGTTTAATATTTCAGTTTCTCACGGTATTTTGCTCATCCTTAAGGGGTTACATGGGTTTACTCGGGGGAAAAAAGGTCTATTTTCAACAATTTTTTTTTATATAAAAAAGGACATATTTTATTCAAACTTTTTACTATCTTAAAAATATATGTTTGAAAAAGATTTTCTGAAATTTTCAAAACAAAATATTCAAAACTCCGCTATTGTGACGTCATTTCCGGTGACCCCTCGGAAAAAATGTGCGTTCGCGTTGACAGTACAACTCATGACAGGATCATCAGAATTGAAAAAAAAAACCTGTTTTAGTTAAGACCATAAACTAGAATCTGAACGAAGGAAAAACAAAAAAAGTGAAAATTGGATTTTAGGCAGACCTTTTTACAAAAAAAATGCAAATTTTGGTAAAATTTTCTCAACATTTCTTTTTTTTTAAATAGTTGTGATTAAAAAAAAAAAATCCTTCGTTCATTTCCTCGTGAATTGTATCTCGAAGACCTGTGTAAAATTTCATCACGATCGGTTGAGTAGTTTTCGAGAACTTTTGACAACCGACTTTGAAAACACAGTTTCGAGAAAAACGCGTTTAAAGTTTTGAGTGCAGTGGGCTGAGCCTTGAGCGCGCAACTTCCCAAGGCTGTATCTCCGAAACTTTTATTCGGATCGATTTGAAATTTTAGGATAATATTCTCGAGATGTTTTAGATATTAATAAGACAATAAAAAAAAATCGATTTTTTGAAGCTGTGAAACCCATGTAACCCCTTAAATTAAAACTTTTAGTCATTTCAATTTCTCACGATATTTTGCCTATTTTTGCTATTCTCACAAAAATTGTAATCTAATGCTCTTGTTTAACGATAAAATTTCATGTCTGGATTATTTCCGTTGTCAACTGAAAGGTAAATTTTATAAAATAATGAAGTCAGTCTCGTACGGAGATTTAAACTGTAAACTTGTAATAAAATAATTGTTGGAACTATAAATTTTTTATTTACTAAATTGTGGTTGATCAAAGTTTATTATTCCCGCAACACCAGATTAGCCCACTCGTCTCCTTCCCTCCACCTGGAACTCATCATTTCATCTCATTTCTAAATAGAACAACTCGACTGTGGAACAGCCCTACGCAGTCAGTATTTCCGAACTTCTTCAACATGCAAGAGTTCAAATGCAGGGTTCATCGCCATCTTCTTCAACACCCTCCCGAACCCTCATAACCCTTAACCTATTTCCCTCCTGTACTAAGCTTACTGCTAAACATTGCATCATGACGTGACAAACGACATAACGGACTAGTAGTACAAAGGGTGGCTCCTGAGCTTAGAACTGCCACATAAAAAAAGGTATAACATCATATGAACATTATAGGTAACACTGGATTGGTGATGTGATGAGTGTGGTAACATATTCGTAATTTGTTTTTTAACGTCGCCCTTTCACTTTCAACAACGACGAGAAGATTGTTACTACAATTTTCGGAACATTCAGGTTCACAGTTTTTTACTTCATAAATTGGTGGAATTTGTACATCTGGTAGGATCTCCATGAAGAAGAAAAGGCAATTCCTCAACAATCACATCCTGAGAGCAGAGGAAAACTTTGCCCAAAACAAAACACGGGAAGCATACAGGGAAGTAAACTTCTTCAAGAAAGGCTTCAAACCCTCCTCCGGTATATGCAGAACAAAAGAAGGCACTATAGTCACAGGCAGCGAAGATGTAAAGAAAAGATGGAAGGAATTTTTTAGCGAGCTGCTGAACGCAAACGAGACCATCAGACATGTACCAGAACCCCGTCTACAACATAACGATGACACCAGAGAAACAAATGTACCCACTCTGGAAGAAGTACAAAGTGCCATACGATCATTAAAAAACAATAAATCTCCAGGAATTGATAACATCCCAGCAGAGTTGATCAAACAAGGAGACGAATCGCTCTCAGCAGCTATACACGAATTACTATGCTGCATATGGAGGAATGAAAAAATGCCTGAAGAATCGGAGCAAAGTATTATCTGCCCAATACACAAGAAAGGGACAAATTCAACTGTGAAAACTATAGTGGTATATCTCTTTTAAGCACAGTATATAAAATAATGACCAATATAATTAAGACCAGACTGGAACCTTACGCAGAAGCTGCAATAAGTGAATACCAAGCTGGATTCAGAAGAAATAGGTCAACAATGGATCAACTTTTCACAATAAGGCAAATCCTCCGAAAGTGCTGGGAATACAACATTGACGTGTATCAACTTTTCATCGACTTTAAACAAGCATACGACAGCATCGACAGGGAGCAAATGTATGCAACAAAAACATCCCTATGAAGATAATAAAATTAACAAAAATGACAATGGAAAATACAAGATGTGCAGTCAGAATACAAGGAGAATTGACGGAATCCTTCCCAGTCAAGCAAGGCTTAAAGCAGGGCGATGGGCTGGCACCCATGCTATTTAATCTAGGCAGAGAAGGAGTAATTCGCAAGGTTAACATTGATGCGAACGCAACCCTGCTTAACAAATCCAAACTGCCTTGCAATATCACTGTCATATCTTAGAGAAATATTTACAGAATTAGAAGATGGAGCAAAACATATAGGCTGCAAATAAACGCAGAGAAGAGTAAGATTCTAATTCAGTCAAGGGTGGAAGAAGAAGAAGAAACCACAATACCACATGGGGGGAATATAACTTTGAACGGGTACACCAATTTAACTACCTGGGGTCCAGAGTCAGCGAAGACAACGATGAAAGGATAGTCGTACAAAGAAGAATAAACGCCGCGAACAGAACATACTTCTCACTACTGCCAGTAATGAAATCCAGAGACATCCACAGAAAAACTAAAATAAGAATCTACATAACCATACGTACAGAATAAGAATCTACATACGTACAGTAGCTACGTATGGATGTGAAGCTTGGAGTATCTCCCAGAAATCCGCAGACAAGCTGGATATATTTGAGAGGAAGGTTCTCCGAAGGATATACGGCCCAATCAATGAAGACAGTGCATGGAGAATACGCTACAATCACGAATTGTACGACTTATACAAAAAATGTAAACTTTCGACCCATGCCAAACTACTACGTTTACGTTGGGCCGGCCATGTCCAAAGAATGGATGACTCAAGGATACCAAAAAAAGCCCTGTATCTACTACCAGATGGCAAAAGACCAGTTGGCAAACCACGGTTAAGGTGGGAAGATAATGTTAAGGCCGATGCAGCAAAACTGCTCAACACAAGAAACTGGAGACAAGCTGCGGAGCAGAGAGACCCACACTCTCTAGTTTTCCGCTAAAAAAGATGTTGCAATTTATTTCATTTCCAGGGAATGCTTAGTCTTAAGAGAAAGTTGTCAATCGCTTACTTTCTACATTACCAGCTAGATTACTTTTTCATTGCTTAATTTTTCATCATTTACATCCATTATGTAATTAATTAAAATCTCATTGATTTGATAATATCCTACTAGGATAATATTGCTCCAGTATCAGACGAAATTTGTCTTTCATTTAGTGCAAGAACTGGTGACTGATAGCTGGCCCATGACAGTTGAAAAATTTTTATATCGTGGTGTTAGGTTTGAATAATACGATTTCGTTTGAAATATTAAGCAATACATTTGATGCAGTACAGTTTATTATTTTTTTTTTCGAAGGCTTGCCTCATATTCTGCCTAATTAATAATGATTTTATGATACAAGTTAAATGATTAGTATTTAGAAACAATTGAAGAAAACTGCTCTCAATTCCGTTTAAATTTAATTCAGATGATTGAGTAATACGGCCCCTTTACATCTTCAAAATAATTCCTTAATACCGCCAGTAATTAAACATTTTCATCCCAATAGGCACTTCAAAAGTTGAAAGTGGGAAAAACAAAATTTTGAATTATACTTCCAAATACACCTCTAAGACTCTTGAAATTCATTGTGTGTTCTTTTACTTATTGTTAAACAAAATTTTAACCCCCATTGGAAAGTACGATGACGACGAAAAAGTTGTGTAAACACAACCAAGAAATTTTGACATAAATCAATTTCTTTTGTGAGAGTTTGATAAAAACATCATGCGTAAAAATTTGGGCTTAAACTTTTCACAAAGGGGATTTGAAGGAGAAATTAACCATTGAACGACTTATGGCGCGTGCACAAGATTTAATATTTTTAACATAATTTTCAACCCTACTTTTGGAGAAACATACTCATGTGGGGATACAGAAATTAATTTCGCAATTTTATGATGATAAATTTTTTGCGTGAAATATCAAATTTCATGGTTTCTTTTGAAACGAAAAATAGATAGAATCAAAGGCTTTTTATGGTAGCCCTGTTGGAAAGGATATTATAAATTACTTTTGTTTTGCTCAAAACCAATATGTAGTAACTAAGGCTGTAAAATAGGGCTAAAGATTTATATTGAGAAGAACTAAAGTAGAATGAGTCAACAGTATATTGCCGTTGAAGCAATATCATATAAATTTAGTTTTTAAACTTTTCAGTATGTATGTACTTAAGTTACCTTTATTTATGTGAATAAACTTTTATTATGCAAAATGAGATTTTTGCTATAAATTAATGATTTTTAGATCTTTCAGGCTTGTGAATTATATGCCTAACTACTCAGGAGAATTTGTTATTGGCCATAAATAAATTTTTGTTTTAGTTTTATTATAAAATAATATATATTTATATAAAATTAAGATACTATGAATGAAAATTTTGTAATTAATTAAACGTGTCTGTAAAATCGTTCGATAAATTGCATTACGTACTAAATAATTACTTGGTGAAAATATACAAATATCTAGTAATAAGCTTAATTCTTGGAAAAGAAAAGTTTTGGACTTGATGAAAGTTAAACTTAATTTAACAAGAGTCAGGTCCGGTTCTAGTAGTTTTCTGTGTGTAGGCGAGATACGAATTTGCCGCCGCAAAATAAAAAAATTTGTAATTTTTACATTGAAGAAAAATAGAAAAACACTGAATATCTGAACTTAATACATATATTTGTATTTTAATAAGAAAAATTAAACAAAACCAAAATAAATAAAAATTCAGTTTATAAAAAATAAAAAATAACAAACAAATAATAATTAAAAGTGAATTTTTCTCGCTTTTAACTCTCCGAAATCTTTAACTAAATCTTCCATGTCTAATTGGTCAGCGATTTCTTTTTCTATGGAAATCTTGGCTAGACCAACTAAACGATCTTGACACATTTGTGATCTCAGATATGATTTTATTATTTTCAGCTTTGAAAAACTTTTTCAGCACTAGCAACTGTGACTGGTAACGTTAGCAGTAAGCGAAGGGCTATCGATAGGTTGGGGACTACTTCAACAAGTTTAGAAGTGTAAATATATTTTAACACACTTTTTGGATCGCTTTTCGAAGTATCAAGTCGTCTTCCTATAACTTTAATTTCATCCCAAAGTTCGACCCCGTTGATGTCTGATTGGCCATCGGATGTAAGCGCTAACTGCAAGTCCTCACACTGTTTCAATAATTCGTCATCCGTAAATTTCTTACTGCCGATATTGTAAAGAATTTCAAATAACTCGCTATATTCTGATAATTGGGTAAATCTTTCATTTGTTGCTTGAATTGCGATGTCCAATATTCGATTAAGAAAACTTACTCTGAAGTTTAGTTCTGGTGCTACTATCGGTTCATCACGCCCTTCGTATAAAAATTGTCTACTCTTTCTTCGAACGCGTACGGGTTCTTCCTCACAAAATCCTTCAAAAATTTCAAGTTCAATTGCCAATTTTTTAGCTTTTTCAATCATTTCTGCAAATGCTGCATCAGAACGATAATCGCATAGAAAAGATTTGGTAACGTTTAAATGCTCTAAAGCCAGAGACAAGTCTAAATGCTGTGATTGCAGCATTTTTCTGACAATGTTAATTTGGAATAAAATGTCATACCACAATACCAAGGAACAAACAAATTTGAAGTTAGTAATATTTCTGGCTATTCCCTTAGCCTCTACGCGACTTTTTACTTGTGGTGGAGTTGTTAAAGTGTTGTCTTCAGCTATTTCAAGTAGGGCATCGTAAATACCACTAATTTGAAATCGAAGTGCCCGTACGGCATTTAACCTACTTCCCCAACGAGTGGCACTTAACGGCTTTACAGTAAAATCGCGTACGTGCTTTAATAATACACTCCAACGGTGAGTTGATGCTGAGAAAAAGTTATAAATGCATTGAATTAAATCAAAGAATGCGACAGTCTGCATACAACTATTTGCTGCATCGTTCAATACCAAGTTGAGAGAGTGGGCACTACAAGGTACAAAAAAAGCTCGGGGATTTAGTTGACGAATTCTGGCTTGGACACCATTATACTTTCCGCGCATGTTGGCTCCATTATCGTATCCTTGTCCCCTCATGTCATCAAGATTTACGCCTAATTCCTGCAACTTATCGATTAAAATTTTTGTCATATTTGCTCCAGTTGTATCATGTAATTCAAGAAAAGTTACGAAGTGTTCAGCAACTATGACTTCAGCTGCTTTTTCTTGAGATGATTCAGTTGCACTGACAAACCTAAAAATAACTGTCATATGCTCCTTGTGGCTTATATCGGGGGTACAATCTAAAATAATTGAGTAGTACTTTGCTTGTTTCAGTTTTGTTAAAACATGATCTTTGATTTTATTGGCAAGCAATTCAACGATTTCATTTTGAATTGCTTTTCCGAGATAAGTGGTGTGAATTTCACTGGTTGTTATTCGTCGAATATGTTTACTCATAATAAGATCATAATTTCCTAAGAATTCAAAAAATTTCCGTTGTTTGGCTCGAAAAGCTTTTCACAGGTTCCTCTTAATGCTAGATTTTGTCCAGCAAGAGTCCTAATTAATGTTATTATTCTTTCAAGAACTTTTCGCCAATGTTGTGTTTCAGATTGAATTATTTTCTGATTAATGTCATCAATGGTAGTACCTGATTGAAATCTGACCTCCAGCTCTCTCCAATTTAAATATGCAGTAGTGTGGGCACTTGATGTTTCATGTCGTTTGATAATAACAGAAAGGTTTTTCCAATCTCTGCATCCGTCCTTCGATGACAAGGAGAATTTATTGGGACTGAATATCTTACAGCAAAAGCAAAATACAGTGTCTTTTGTAATAGAGTATACAAGCCAAGTGCGTTTAATTTTATCACCGTTAGACATTCGGCGATAAAAATGAAAGCAGGAAAATTTTCTACCTTCTTCATCCTCGGAAAATGATACCGGAATTTTCTGAATTGGACCATTCTTTATCAGCAATGCTTTAAATTTACCGTCTATTATAGGCCAGTTTGCCGGATCGTGAAAATTAAGAGGCAAATCTTTATTGTTTTGGGGTCTTGATCACTTTGATCTTCATTATTTTCCCTTTGTCCTATATCATCGAAGTTCTGTGCAACAACTTCATTTAAATTGGAAATAACTTTTACTTCATCTAAATTGTCTAGTTCTTTAGCAGTATTTTCGTAATCAGAATCTGAATCGATTTCTCCGCCGCCTTCGATTTCAATTTCGCTTTCATTTTGGTTTGAAGCTACTATAGGTGTCTGTGCTGTACTGCTGGACGAACTTCTCAAAAACGGCAACAAAGCATTCTTCTGTTTGGCAGAATTTGACTCACGTTGAAGCCTAATTTTTTTGTATTGTGATCCGGACAAGCGTTGTCACTTATTCCTCATATTTATCCCATTCATTATCGGTTAAATAATTTAAACTTAAATAAAAAATAAAGCATTTATATCCAATTATGTATATTAAGTTAATTTACTTACCTGCTCAATTAATAGTTTAAGTTATAATATATTAATATGATAATTAATATTGATTTTATAGTGATATATTGTTATACACTATACACTTGAGAACTGAATATTTGTAAAACTTTGTAAGAAAATTTTTTTTTAATGTTTCTTCTTCGACTTTTACAGCAAATATGAAACATCCATTCCAACGTTTCTATTTACAATACGGTATATTTATGTAAAAAATTACAACGTTCCCGGAAAACGCACCGCCCGCCTAAGCAAAATAATTTCGTTATTTAAAATAAAAATAATACCAAGAAAAAAATATGAATGAAGTTACATTGAGTGGTTCTACACGAGCGTACAACGAACACAAAAAATGTGTTCGTAACGTCGTTTATGCAGAAGAGGGTGAGATAGAAGATGCAGCATTCCATCATCCGCTTATGTAGAACCACCCCTTTGTTGCAATTATATTGGAGTGGAACAGAAGTTATTAAAAAAACAACTTTTTATTTTTCTTGTCGAAATTGACAAAAAAAATTAAAAAATTAGAAAATGCCGCCCTCGAAAAGTGCCGCCGTCGCCTACGCTTAAAACCGCGCCTGACAAGAGTGATTAGGTGGAGCTCAAGGACAAGTAAAAGAGTTATACATATGAAAGAAGAAATAAGCAATAACATTAAGGAAAAATTCCAAAAAAATATTAACAAACGCGCGATGCAGATACACTTCATGCAAAAAGCACAATAGTATGAACGAAACATAAATGTTCTTTTATTCCTCTCCCTATTGCAATTTTTACATTCTCAAATCGAAGCAACATTGGAACAAAGCACGTGCTGGTATAGAATTTCAGTATGTATGCCTAAAAATTTCGTGTTGGTACAGCACTCGCGTTGCTTGATTACACTTGTATTGTCCTTTATTGTCCACTCGTACTTCCCCTTCATTTTTTATCTTTCTTTTACACACATTGCGTAAAGTGTGAAAATAATGCTGCCTCCTTTTATCATAGATATTACTTCTGTTATATTTGGACTTTTTCACTCACATTGAAATTTTTATCAGCTGATCTCAAGGACAATGAAACACTTTTAAAAATTTGTTCTAGCTCATCACTCTTATTATTATTGCTCGCTGGTAGTAGTTGCACAGTATTGAATTAGAATGTATGGGAGTAATCAATACCCTCTCAACTACAGGCCATGAAGGAGAGTTTTTCGAGGTGTTAGACTCGGTCCAAAAAGTCACCGGAATAACATGGCATACACACGTATGGGGTAATTTTTGTTATATTTTTGCAGTAAAAAGTCATAAAATATTGTATTTTAACACTTTTAACTGTACCTACTTGGATTTAACAGTGAATAGTTTTTTAGTGATTTCATTAAAAAAAATAAAAAAAATTGGTGATTAAGTGTGTTTTAAGTGTTCTAATTGTTAAGGCAATCAACTTTTTTTACATTCACGGTGTTTTTTCATGTTTATTTATGACAAAAATGTTGAAAATATAATGTTTTGTGTAGTTATGGAATTACAAGTGATTTGAAAGTGATTAATACATATATTTTGAAATTATTATTAAAAATATAGGTTAAGAAAAATACTTTTCTTATTCACTTTTCCTTTCACACTTTTCTGTCCTTATATGTTTAATAATAATTGCATAATCAATTAATTAATGACTTTAAAATTACTTTTAATTAAATATTCAGCATATTTTTCCTTAATAAACACGAGAAAAAACACCGCGAAAGTAAAATAAATTGATCACCTTAACAATTAACACACTTAAAACACACTAAATCATTAATATTTTTGAATTTTTGTTATTAAATCACTAAAGAACTAATCACTGATAATCCATGTATAGTTTAAAGTAATAAATTACAATGTTTTTCCACTTTTTACCACAAAAATATTACGAAAACAATCCCGAGCCTATAGCGCGCCATATAAATTCTAACCAAATGTTAGATTTTTTGGACCGACTTCAGCTATGGTTGTATTAGTTCAAGAAAGAACTTCATGGCCTGTAGTTGAGAGGGCTTGGAGTAATTCATTTATTAATTAATACTTTCATCAAGAATAAATAAATGAACGCTTTTATGTACACGTATTTTTGCTGCCTGAAATTAGTTAACTGACTGGAAAGCATATCGAAACAACAACGGAGATAGCTATTTAGATCAAAATGATTAATTTCAATTCAATGGCAAATGTAATAGCATTATAAATAACATTTTTCAAATGTTTTGATGTTTATTGCAATGTCTTACGATAAATAATGTTTTTCATTTTTGTAGGTCAGTGGTTTCCAAACTTTATGATACTGTGGCCACGCTGTCACAAAAACAATCAAATATGTAAATTTGCGCACTCTTTTTGAAAATATGTTCGTCAGACTTTTTCATGCGTTGTCGGACGCACAAAGTGTACTAACATCCAACGATAGCGTGCGCCGCCGAGGATTTCTCGAACTTTGAAGAAAAATGGTCCGATGGTGGTTTTTGAACACACTCTGGCCCAGATAGTGCCTTCCTTGTCGTGCAATGGTTTTTCGTGAATGTTGTGTTTCTCTGTTTCCCAAATTCGACCATTTTGTTTATTGACTCCGCCCACTGACATATAGTAATGGACTGCTGATTGACGATGCCATAACCTTCTATATAGAAAGCCATGCTCATGCCAAGTTAGTGGTCCGGGTGCCATATACGTTTACTGTCAAATTGTATGCGAAAGTGGATATTTGAATTGTTTTTTGTTTGTTTGTTTAGTGAAATAATTATGCTAAAAGAAAGTTATTCACCCAATATGCCTGAAAACAATTATATTAAAACGTTGGCATAGAAGTGATAACTAAAAATTATGAATTTTAGTGCGATTTTGGTGTTTTTTTAGTGTCTTGCAGTGTGCCTACAGTGATAATTGAATACCAGTGATTTTAAAGGGATTAATATTGTAACAGCATAATGGCGCGATAAAATAGTGGGCGCCACTTATGCGAGGTATTACCCCCGAAAAAAAAAACACAGAAGTTAAGAAAGTAAGCAACACAAGATTAAAGCAAATAATTCTGACAAGGAGTCACCAGAAACACGACTTCATAAAAACTTAATAAATTGCTTCACAAGTTGTCACCTAAGGCTAGCACAATGATTATTAACTCAATATATGTACTCAATATATGTACTAACTTAACCTGAAAAGTGTATGTTATTACATAAAAAAACAAACCAAAATGTGTATATGTAAATGAAATCAAGACAAGAAGAATTATAAAAATTAACTATAAAAGGTATGTGTCCAGAAGCAAAAACCATCCAAGCTGGAGGACTAGCCGCTAATCTTCCTGGTCTGGCAGCCGCACTTCTAATTGAGGGGTAACTTCTGGGAGGACCTGGCGGTGAGCAAAATTCTTCCTCTACAAAGCGAGGGGGCAGCGTCGGGCAGCGCTCTGTTAAATACGGCACCGACCGTGTGACCAAGGCTTGCTACCACTCCTCCTGGTTCTGGCCCTCACGTTTTGCCTAGCAGCCTTCCGTCGGGAATCCTACTTACAAATTATACCCAAGAACTTACGCGCAATCCGACCGGTTGGAATCCGGGACTTCCGACACTGAAGTCAACAGATCCTGCAGGTTGGGATCTTCTAGTTCTTGTGGCTTGAGATTGGATTCGAAATCTGCATAACTGAGGAATTCTTCTGGCTCGTAATAGTCTTCATCGCTGTCTACATCCAGTATTTTTCTAATTACACCTCGTAATTAATAGTTGACATTAAAACGGACATCGAATGGGGGCTATGGAATCCAGATCCAATGTTCTTTTCTTATTTGTTAATTTTTTTGTGCTTATTTTTCCTTGTATTTTCGACTAGAATTCACAGCACCGAAATAGTCCTGATTGTTGCTAAGTCGAAACGAAATTTTTATTTTTATTTTTTGCAAATGAACTGAATAATGAAGGTTTTTGTCTTCCAGCCAGTCGTATGTGTTCAAAACTGATTTTTTCCTTTTTTATTTCATCTTAAATTAAATTTTTCCCGAACACAAACTTTTTGCCGGACAAAAATCTCCCTACGTCAAAATTCGAACTCCCATTCTTTTTTTCCTTTCTCCCCGCCTACCTTTTTGTTCCGACTCCAACTACTCGATTTTCTTCTACACAGTAATTTTTAGTCAAGTAGATATTTAGGCAAAACTGACCGTTACAATATCCTCATTATAGTGTTTTTATTAAAAATTTAAATGTAGGAAAATGTGAAAGAAAGTGCTAAAGTTATTGTTTTAATTACTATTTAAAGGCAAAATCTGCAATGGCTTTATATCCAAGATAAAAGCTTTATAAATGCACTGAATATGCTCCAATAACTTTAGCACTTTCTTTCACTTTTTCTGCACTTATATTTTTAATAATTACAACATAAAAAAACTCAACATTTAACATAATTATTTCACTAACAAACAAACAAAAAATAATTCGAATATCCACTTTAGCATACAATTTGATAGCAAACGAATATGGCACCCGGACCACTAAATTGCTCACATGTGTCTGTGAACTTGGCATGAGCATGGCTTTCTATATAGAAGGTTATGACGATGCTGAATGGCACCATTTTTCTCCAGAAATAGAAAACCTTTTTTATGCAAACAAACAATTTTTCTTCGAATTTAGGAGAAAATAAGTGATAAGATGTTTGTTATAATTAACGGAAATAAATTTCCATCACTCATTTTTATTTATTAGCAGTTTTTTAATTAAATAAATGTACATATTTATTCCAAAATCGTGACGGTTATTTCCCTTGTTTAACGAAGTTTTCAATATAGCTCAAGAGTGAGACAGAAGAACGAAAACTATACCTGTCTATTTTTTTCTAATTATGTTTATATCGCTGAGATGCGCTGACGATTACAGTTCATTGGGATTTAACGTGGGATCGAGGCAGGAATAGTTTTTGGTGCCATTTTTTTGTATGGGATTTTGCTCATTTAGCAGTCCATTACTATATGTCAGTGACTCCGCCAGATAGTGTAAAGTGAGCTACATCCGTCATTATAATCATTCTTGCGACGACAGTTCTATACTGCAAGCGATCCGGCTTGTGCTTTGGCAGCAATCTTTGAATAAGTTTACCTTTGTATGGGAAGAGAACAAGATCTTGCTTCTCTTTAGAGTTGTTCCAGTCACGTTTAACTTCTGAGATCGGTGGCTACACAACACATGGGCACCACTCTCTCTGGGAAACATTCTCTCTTACCCACTGACATATAGTATTGGACTGCTAAATGAGCAAAATCCCATACAAAAAAATGGCACCAAAAACTATTCCTGCCTCGCTCCCACGTTAAATCCCAATGAACTGTAATCGTCAGCGCATGACAGCGATATAAACATAATTAGAAAAAAATAGACAGGTATAGTTTTCGTTCTTCTGTCTCACTCTTGAGCTACTTTGAAAACTTCGTTAAACAGGGAAAATAACCGTCACGGTTTTGGAATAAATACATTTATTTAATGAAAAAACCGCTAATAAATAAAAATGAGTGATGGAAATTTGTTTCCGTTAATATAACAAACATCTTATCACTTGTTTTCTCCTAAATTCGAAGAATTTTTTTTTGTTTGCATGAAAAAGGTTTTCTATTTCTGGAGAAAAATGGTGCCATTCAGCATCATCAATCAGCAGTCCGTTACTATATGTCAGTGCTCTTACCGCAACCAGCGAGCAATAATAATAAGAGTGATGAGCTAGAACAAATTTTCAAAAATGTTTCAATGCCCTTGAGATCAGCTGACAAAAATTTCAGTAGGAGTGAAAAAGTCAAAATATCAAAGATGTAATATCTATGATAAAAGGAGGCAGAATTGCTTTCACACTACACGCAACGTGTGTGAAAGAAAGATAAAAAATGAAGGGGAAGTGCCAATTTTCCAATTTAGCCAATATTTAGCTCAGCACTGGAAGAATTGCAAAACTCCCGCGTTTTTAATGTACAATACAAAGCCAAGTTTTAGAGTCGCGATGTGTACCAACAAGAATTTGCCCACGCATACATATACACATATTAGAGTCGGCTACATGTGCTCTGTTCCAATTCGACTTCCATTTGAATGTAAACATTCCAATAGGGGAAGCAAGCAGCATGTTCTGTTTCATTCACACTCTTGTGTTTTTTGTATGAAATGTATATCTATCGCGCATTTGTTAATATTTTTTTGGACTTTTTGAATAATGGTAGTTCCAATCTCTTCTTTCATATGTTTAACTCTTTTACTTGTCCTTGAGCTCCAGCTAATCACTCTTGTTATTATTGCTTGCTGCCGCAACTTCAATCTTCGCCTTGGTACTTTCCCTTGATAATGGTAGCTTTGATCGCATTGTTGATAAGCTTTTTCACACAAATCTGGTGTCATTGCAAAGTCTTGATTGATTGATGTATCGCAGAATTATAAATACCGAACCGAATTTCAACTGAAGATAATGCCACCCATATCGAGGGGTTATACAGAAAAGGGTAATTCGGCATTTCGTGGGGCCACCACATTTGATTTAAAATGACGCCACATAGCCAAACCCATTCTCCTCTGCATTACTTATAAGTCATTACAGAAAACACTAAATAAATAAGTACTTCCAAATCGACTTCCTAGAGTAAATGCTCTCGATTTTCCCTACTGGGATACTACACCAGATATGTAAGTAAAATACAGATGCCCAGTCGAATAGGCGAAACGCGGAAGCGTATTCCATGTTGCCGAAAGCGATTAATCCAAGCAAAATATTTAAATATTGCAGCCATGAAGCTGGCTAGAGCATGGCAACTTTTAGTCGAGGTCCAGCGACAGCAGCGATGGTGACACGCGCATTTTTGTTACTCGTTTCTGGGGCACTTGTGCCTAAGCAGCTGGCTAGAGGATGGAAACTTTTGGTTTAGCTCCACCTACCCACCGCTACTTAGCAGCGTATAATTCTATGTGTGCGAGGCAAAATAGCCCGCGCTTGGTGGAAGGGATTGGGTTTCAATGTTGCAATGCGGAAGCTGCTCTCAGCATTCTTTTCATATTCTCGCAATGCAGACGCCGCTCTCAAAATTCATGTCATATTCTCGCACTTCATCACTGCTGTCTGTTGCTGGACCGAAAAGTGCCCTAGATATGTAAGTAAAATTTGGTCGAGCTCTAGCAACAGATAGCAGCGATGGTGTGCGAGAGGATGAAATGAATGCTAAGAGCTGCGTATGCATTGCGAAAATATGAAAAGAATGTGAGCAAGACGTTCCCGCGCGTGTCGAGTGCGCGTGTCACCATCGCTGCCACATGTGTCCAGAAACGGGTGTGCAACAAAGTGCGCATGTCGCGAATTCCTTGTTTTATCCCCGGCGAAAAAGTGCCAATCGTGCCTGGAGAAGTTAACACTTCAAAAAACAATACAAAAATGCGAAACGTAAGTGGTTCACGACTTGGCAATGGCTTCAAATTTTAACATAGATACGAGCCACAATTTTAAATTTATCAAAATTCAAGGCTTTGAGGACCTGTATATTGGCGAAAAGATTGATACGATATTCGGCGCCCGTGGGCTACTAATAAACTGCACCCCTCTTCATAAGAAAATACAAGCGATGTCTAGCGGGAGCAAAAATCATCAGAGGAGAGAGCAAAAGTAGCAATTGAGTTTCCTCTTTAATATACCAAATGATAGGAAAACTTTACCAAAGGGTACTAGGACTAACGCCCTCCTTCAGAAGATTTATAGCTGGCTAGGCAGTTGCAGCAAAGCCGTTCAACGAATTTCTCACTAAGAAGACCATATTTAAAACAGAAACCGAACAGCAAAATGAATTTAAAGAATTGAAAGATATGTATATTGGTAAAAGCACCAGTGTTGAATCAGTGTTGAACCAGAGGCGCATGCGGAGATTCATGCCGATGTTAGACAGAACGAAGTTGAAGCTATTGTCTTGCAACGGAATACTGACGATCGACTGTTGCATCCATTGCAATACATGAGTCGTAAGTCCAGCCGAACAACGCTCTCACGCTTACGAGAAAAAAATGGAGTGTTTACGTTCTGAGAAGGAAGATTGTAACCGACTGCAGTGCTTTCGCCACGACAATGTAAAAGGAGATGTTCCATTGAGAGTGGCTAGATGGGCTATGTTTCTAAAAGAATTAATTACACGATTGAACATCGTTCAGGCAATGGGGAACGTAGATGCATTGGGCAGAATTTCAATACCAATTGTCGATATGTTAACTTACCTAATTAAACAAGCACAGAAGGAAGACCAATACTTAAGAGCTATAAAAAAGATATTAAAGACCGCCGCTCATGAAGATTTTTACCTTAAACATGACTTTTTATTTAATAATCCAGGGGAGCAGTTAATTGTCATTCTCACATCAATGGAAAAGGACATAATTAAATCTACTCATAGGTAGGACATTTTTCAGCTGCTAAAGTGTTCATCAGGAAAGCCTACTTTATTCCTAAAGACTCCATCCATTTAATGGCGCTACAGCCCAAATCTAGCCTAGGCTTCGTCTAGGACATTTCTGCATCTTTGATAGTCCGAGGCAGCATGTCTGCAGTTTCGAATGTTAAGCCTTTGGTGTCCTCTTGGGTCTATCTTCTGATATATTCCTCGACTTTGTTACGAACAGTAGATTCGTTTTCTAAATTTGTTTGGTTGTACCCCACGTCAAGCGTGAAGGTAGTCGGGTGATTGATTGACTGACATAAATCTTTGGTAGCCCAAGAAGAATAATACCGGACCGATCCACATAGAAGAAGGCATACCCTATTCGTTAATCACTACTGAGATAAATCGTATCCTAACACCGATTCTAACCAAATTATCAATCGCGGAGCCAAACGCGTGGTACAAGTACATTGATCGAGTTCAATCAATGCTAAGTAATACTCCAACAAGATACCCCAGCAGGCATTATAGTTCATATTGAGCTAAATATGATCTATTTGCGATTGGCAATTTTTCGTTTAAAGTCTCAAATAGTAATTTATGAGATACATATGAGGAAATAGTGAGTTAATTGGCGCATGTTTCTGAACCAAATATGAGGTCAATATGAAGTAAATCAAGAGCTAAATGCTTTCTCAAAGTTTTCTCATATTGAGCTCACTAAGAAGAAAAAAGGACTGAGAAATGTTAAAAAACAAAATTACTATTTTCACATTAATTTTTTTTTTGCTCCTGTCTTTTTCTACTATTTTTTATAATCATATAATTTTATTATTATATATTTTCATATTTTATTCATGATTTGAGAATATTTTTTTTCATTGCCTTATACGAGATAACGATAACGCCTTCTTAAGACAAACTGTAACATCTTGGTGCCAATATTTCCATTCTTCATCGATGTTCGTCACTTCTACTGATTTTGGTGTCATCAGAGCGGTTCTTCCTTCAGTTGAAAATTTACCGAGAATTAGTTTGTTCAGAACACTAAGTAAATCAGTTATTCCATGACTACCCATACCATATTTGTTAGCCCAACTTCCAATTCCCGTGCTTGCATCTCCTACTCTAATATCGATACCATCATTATCGTCAAATGATTCAGATAAGTCGCCCAAATTATCAACTTCATTTCTCATTCGATTTGATTCTTCCTCATCCTCATTCTTCCGCTGTTCCCATCTAATAAACTTGAAGCAGTACTACTAGAAGAGGCTTGACCAGCTTGAGAAGTTTCGAATGATATTCTTATATATTTCCGCTTGTCTCTGGTGAACGTTCCACTTCTTTTATATTTTTGTAGCAATTTTTTGTCCAGCATAGGATACCGCGGTCACAAACTTCACTAACAATTTCAGTCTTTTGCTTAAAAAAGTCAAATTGGAAATGACGATAATAGTCTTAAAAATTGTTATCAAACGAATTGCTCATAATTAGCTCATAACGACCTTCCAATCAATGAACATTAAGTGGAACATAAAATTTCGGTTTCTTTCTCACTTTCCTCTCATTATGATCGCATTATTTTCTCACAATTGGTTTATTTTTAAATTCTTTTATTTAACTTACACTGTTTGTCGTCAAATCTTGGAAGTTAAATTTGACCCACTTTCCGGCTTCAGATAGAGCTGAAATTTTGCATACACGTTTAGTTTGGATGACAATGCAATCTGGCCTTTTTGTAAAAATATCAAGATGGCGGTTCCAAAATGGCGCCCGATTTTTGAAGTTGTGCTCCGCGGCCCTCTGACATGGGTATCAAATGAAAGGATATGACAGGTAGAACACAATAAGCTATGTGGCGTCATTCCAAATTCAAAATGGCGGCCAACACTTACACTGTTTGTCGTCAAATCTTGGAAGTTAAATTTGACCCACTTCCCGGTTTCGGATAGAGCTGAAATTTTGCATACACGTTTAGTTTGGATGACAATGCAATCTGGCCATTTTGTAAAAATATCAAGATGGCGGTTCCAAAATGGCGCCCGATTTTTGAAGTTGTGCTCCGCGGCCCTCTGACATGGGTATCAAATGAAAGGATATGACAGGTAGAACACAATAAGCTATGTGACGTCATTCCAAATTCAAAATGGCGGCCAACACTAAATTGCGGAAAGCTTATAATAGACTAAAAAGTAGAAAATATAACCGATCAACTTCCAATTTTGCACACACTTGTAGTTCGGGTGGTTAATGTGTATGAATGATATGATGAATAGTTGAGTTAAGGGTGAGTTGATAATAAAGAAGCAATACACGTTACAAAAAATCACAAACAAACACAGAGATGCTGCTGTCAACTAAATTCAACTACTCAAATACTGAACTCATGTCCGTATGCATAATTTCAACTAAACCCAGGTAGCAGAGCTGAGTCGAGTTCAGTCAACCTTAACCCAACTCGACTCCCGTTTACATGTAGTTAGACTTGGGTTCAACTTGAGTTCAACTCATCATGTATAAGTACTAAATGCAATCTGACCTTTTTGTAAAAAAATCAAGAAGACGGTTCCGAGATGGCGGCCGTTTTTGCAATTATGTTCCACCGAGCCCACGACATGGGTATCAAATGAATACAGTAAACCGTGTGACGTAATTTTAAATCTAATAGAATTGCCATCATAAAATGGCGGAATACATATAAAAAACTTAAAAGTAGAAAATAAAATAAATGGTTAAAAAAAATTTAAAAAAAAATTCTTTTCATTAACTAAAAAATGTACTGAAAAGTAAAAAATAAAAAATATTTTAAAGAAAGCGTGAAATTTCAATTTTAATGAAAAAGTTAATTAAAAGAATGGCGCATTTTTCATCAAAAATTGAAAATATAACTGTAAATCGCGAGAGATTTACAATAACCCTCAATTTTTTGCTTTGTTAATTTCAAATTCTAACAAAATTTTTTGATGAAAAATGCGCCATTCTTTTAATTAACTTTTTCATTAAAATTGAAATTTCACGCTTTCTTTAAAATATTTTTTATTTTTTACTTTTCAGTACATTTTTTAGTTAATGAAAAGAATTTTTTTTAAAATTTTTTTTAACCATTTATTTTTTTTTTAAATTCTTTTATTTAACTTACACTGTTTGTCGTCAAATCTTGGAAGTTAAATTTGACCCACTTCCCGGTTTCGGATAGAGCTGAAATTTTGCATACACGTTTAGTTTGGATGACAATGCAATCTGGCCATTTTGTAAAAATATCAAGATGGCGGTTCCAAAATGGCGCCCGATTTTTGAAATTGTGCCACTGTTTGTCGTCAAATCTTGGAAGTTAAATTTGACCCACTTCCCGGTTTCGGATAGAGCTGAAATTTCGCATACACGTTTAGTTTGGATGACAATGCAATCTGGCCATTTTGTAAAAATATCAAGATGGCGGCTCCAAAATGGCGCCCGATTTTTGAAATTGTGCTCCGCGGCCCTCTGACATGGGTATCAAATGAAAGGATATGACAGGTAGAACACAATAAGCTTTGTGGCGTCATTCCAAATTCAAAATGGCGGCCAACACTTACACTGTTTGTCGTCAAATCTTGGAAGTTAAATTTGACCCACTTCCCGGTTTCGGATAGAGCTGAAATTTTGCATACACGTTTAGTTTGGGTGACAATGCAATCTGGCCATTTTGTAAAAATATCAAGATGGCGGTTCCAAAGTGGCGCCCGATTTTTGAAATTGTGCTCCGCGGCCCTCTGACATGGGTATCAAATGAAAGGATATGACAGGTAGAACACAATAAGCTATGTGGCGTCATTCCAAATTCAAAATGGCGGCCAACACTTACACTGTTTGTCGTCAAATCTTGGAAGTTAATTTTGACCCACTTCCCGGTTTCGGATAGAGCTGAAATTTTGCATACACGTTTAGTTTGGGTGACAATGCAATCTGGCCATTTTGTAAAAATATCAAGATGGCGGTTCCAAAATGGCGCCCGATTTTTGAAATTGTGCCACTGTTTGTCGTCAAATCTTGGAAGTTAAATTTGACCCACTTCCCGGTTTCGGATAGAGCTGAAATTTCGCATACACGTTTAGTTTGGATGACAATGCAATCTGGCCATTTTGTAAAAATATCAAGATGGCGGCTCCAAAATGGCGCCCGATTTTTGGAATTGTGCTCCGCGGCCCTCTGACATGGGTATCAAATGAAAGGATATGACAGGTAGAACACAATAAGCTATGTGGCGTCATTCCAAATTCAAAATAGCGGCCAACACTAAATTGCGGAAAGCTTATAATAGACTAAAAAGTAGAAAATATAACCGATCAACTTCCAATTTTGCACACACTGGTAGTTCGGGTGGTTAATGTGTATGAATGATGAGATGAATAGTTGATTTAAGGGTGAGTTGATAATAAAGAAGCAATACACGTTACTAAAAATCACAAACAAACACAGACATGCTGCTGCCAACTAAATTCAACTACTCAAATACTGAACTCATTTCCGTATGCATAATTTCAACTAAACCCAGGTAGCAGAGCTGAGTCGAGTTCAATCAACCTTAATCCAACTCGACTCCCGTTTACATGTAGTTAGACTTGGGTTCAACTTGAGTTCAACTCATCATGTATAAGTACTAAATGCAATCTGACCTTTTTGTAAAAAAATCAAGAAGACGGTTCCGAGATGGCGGCCGTTTTTGCAATTATGTTACACCGAGCCCACGAAATGGGTATCAAATGAATACAGTAAACTGTGTGACGTACTTTTAAATCTAATAGAATTGCCATCATAAAATGGCGGAATACATATAATAAACTAAAAAGTAGAAAATAAAATAAATGGTTAAAAAATTTTTTAAAAAAAATTCTTTTCATTAACTAAAAAATGTACTGAAAAGTAAAAAATAAAAAATATTTTAAAGAAAACGTGAAATTTCAATTTTAATGAAAAAGTTAATTAAAAGAATGGCGCATTTTTCATTAAAAAATTTTGTTAGAATTTGAAATTAACAAAGCAAAAAATTGAGGGTTATTGTAAATCTCACGCGATTTACAGTTGTATTTTCAATTTTTGATGAAAAATGCGCCATTCTTTTAATTAACTTTTTCATTAAAATTGAAATTTCACGTTTTCTTTAAAATATTTTTTATTTTTTAATTTTCAGTACATTTTTTAGTTAATGAAAAGAATTTTTTTTAAAAAATTTTTTAACCATTTATTTTTTTGTATTTGGGATGTCATATTTTCATCTTCAGCTCATTGTGAGTTGTAAGACAAATTTCTTGTTTTGTGAGCTCATTTTGCCTGCTGGGACCCCAACTGGAATGGAAATGAAGTTAGCAGCATTACCAGACTTTCAAGCCTTTTACGATAACGCGACGACAGAACATGCAGGAAATGGTACGACGAGAAGCTACTAACCTTCAGGAGAATAGGAGACAAAGCAATAAGAAGCGTAAAGCTGCAAGTGTCTATAAGGAGGGAGCCTTAGTTGCAGTCAAGGGAAAACCCAGCCCAGCCCAGCCCAGTTATGAATTGGAAAAGACAGGTGACCACAAGGGACCCAGGATAGCTCCAGCCGTCGTGGATGGCCAATGGGACGTTAATTATTCGGAGTATGATACGTTAGAATGGCCGAATGTGAGATCTGAGCTCGATTTACATTCAAACAGCGAGTTTCCGAATACTCTCCATTCTATTGAAGTAGGCTAAACTGTGAGTCCCAGAAAGAGACACAGTGATTAGAAAGACGCACTTTGTCGAGAATAATTTTTGTGTTAAATAAAATTTTGTATAAAGTTGATATTCCTAGTGTATTTTCTTCGCGCTGGATGCACGCTGGATTTTTTTCATACAAAAGGCATTTCGGGGGGAGGGGGTTCGTCCCCAAAAACCCCCTCAGTTCCTACGCCACTGATGACAATGGTGGAGTATGCTATGCAATCATTGCACTTTGTGGTGAATCTTATTGTTTAATCAGTCATATTAGTATGTATTCATTCATTGAGTTATTAAAACACCTCCACAATACAAGACAGAACGCCAGATATGCCCAGGAAGTAAACAAAGCTTGTGTTTGAAAACACGTAAAAGACAGCTGGCGAGGGCGCTTTATTATACGATCTTGTGGAATTATTGTCTTTGGTTTCTACCAATAAAACAATTCTGGGCAATAGCAGCACAAATTCTAGTTCTCCTCCATCTTATCTTCAACAAACCGACAGAAAAGTTTTCCAAAATATGGAAAAAATCCTATTTCACTCCAATCCACAAAACATCTAATAAGCACTAGGTAGAAAACTACAGGGGTATTGCCATTTTATCAACAATTACTAAACTTCTCGTGAAACTTCCTTACGATAATATTGCCGCTCTAACCGACCCATGTCTTAATGAACGGCAACATGCTCTCAGAAAGGGACGATCGACTACTTCAGACCTTATGATTCTAACCTCCGATCTACTATGTGGTAAGGAGACCAGTCATCAAATAGATACGATTTATACTGGCTTCAGCAAAGCCTTTGATCGTGCTGATCACCATATTTTAACTAAAAAACTACTAAAATTTGGAATATTAGGTCCCGTCCTGGAATGGATTAAACCATACAACAAAACTCAGGTTGTCAGATTTCAGTCTTTCTGTCAAAAGAAATCGAAGTTGCTTCCGGGGCTCCCCCAGGGTAGCCATCTACGCCCGATGTTATTCAATATATTTATCTCAGACCTTGTCGGAAAAACGAGAGAATATTCCGTATTTTTTCTATGCCGATGACCTCATAATTTATAATAGCACAAGGTCCCAGAACGACGTAGCTTTCTTTCAAACAAAGCTAAACTCGTTGTAAGACTGGTGTACCACCAATAAATTACAACTCAACATAGGCAAAAGTCATGTAATTACTTTCTCCCGGAAACCCGGCTGTAGGATTATTATCTCAACGACCAGGCCTTAGACCGGTCTATGAAAGCTTTATAAAGAGAAGAGCCCAAGAATTTGGTTCAGACCACAAAAACTTTTTTCTGTTCACTCTGGGACATGAGTGCCCGATCTGGGACCCTATATTTCAGGTAGTAGCGGTAGTTTAGACCTGATCTGAGAAACGCGCGATTTGAGCCTACTGCCCCACACTGACAGGCAGTTAGAACTCATGCCGCTGTCACATAGTTGCAATTAAATGTTTTATTATTTATCAATTGTATTTTTTCGAGTGAATAACAAATTTTCCACAAAATAAAAATCACAGACCAGTACGCACCACACACTTCCCGAAAAACAAACCGGCGGCTGTTGAACTTGTTTCTATTGTGCATCGATAGTCTTTAAGTATAATAATCCAAAAGGCGATTGTACATAACGAAAATGATCAAGTTCCCATAAAGCACATTCGACAAAACATTTGGTGCAGATTCTTTTTCTGGTTCCAATTTGCCGTCGTATTCCCATGTGAATAGCTCAGTTCTCGGTCATTTAAACTTTTGGTCAAGTTTGGCCGTCGTGATCCCAAGTGGTCAGTGTTCACCCGTTATACACTTCTAATTTTACTCGGGTTACTGTATAATTTGGGCGTAATCTGAACTTTGCAGTTCAGTGATCGAGGGTGCGTTTTGGCAGATTGTTTTGATCGTGCCGGAAGTTGTGTGACATTGCGTAAAGTTTAGTAATTAAACTTTACGCGGTTACTACAATAACATAGGTAATCTATCTAAAAGAAATGTCTAAAAAGTTAAGGGCGCATAAAAATATCTCGCCCGGGGCGCCAAAATATCTAAAGCCGACCCTGCTAGCACACCTTCATTTCGTTGCCCTTAACATGATTTACAAAATTGAAGATATCTTTGAGGCAATTGTCTAACCCGAATCTATGTTTCACTAGCAAAATAATTAATTTATTTTAATTATTCATTTAGAGTGTTTCTTTGAAGCTCGAAATAGATATGACAACCCGGTCATTAGTTTAGTAATTAGTGCATTTAGTACTGTTTCCTCACATGCAGCTTATGTTTTTGTATGGTCTGGAATTAATTTATTGTCAAGTTAATTGGGTACAAATTCCTCTTTGCGTATAGATGTTTTGATGGCATTTCATATTTGGGTTTTCCTTAATAATGTTACGTTAGTTGAAATGTTTTCTTTGGTAATTGATGCGACGATTTCATCTGCCGTATTTGTTAGCAAGCTTAGTTAAACAGTCACTCATAAATCATGTCCCCATCTTTGTTCAAAGCGTTATAGAGCCTTACCAAAAGCTCTTTTGATAGCGTAATTGTCGCTTGCGAGACCTCTTTTGCAAACAACTACATTCCTAGAAGTGAGAAGGTATAGTTTCCACATGACATTGTTTCCATAGTTTTAGGTGTTTGAAAGAATTCCTTGAATTCTACATATTCCTGTATGCAAAAAATTTCGCAATCATCTGTCCGTTAAGGTTTATTTTTCGTGATAATAGTGTATGATATGCATAATGTATTGATGTGTGTGAAAATTAAACAAAAAAACCATTTACTTTATGACCGTTATGCAAAGTCCTAACAAAATTTTCATTATATAGGCCTGCAGCAAATCCCTAAAAGGTGCTCTAGAAATGGAAAAAAGTGATGGAAATGAGATAACCGGTTGAAAAAAATTGGAATCTGTAGAGGATGTAAAAATGCACTTACAGTTGATTTTGGCCGAAGTTTGCACATTGCCAACATATAAAAAAATCATAAAAAAGCATTTTTTTCGTATGCGCTGTTTGAACGAAATTTTCTTTATCTCGCCATATCTCAGTTGATATTGCAGATATCGATTTAAAATTTTAACTAATTCTGTAAACATAAAACTTTATCTGAACTGTTTACATCATTTTAAAACAAAATGGCGAATGTTTAAAAAATTTCAAACAGATTCGTGAGATTTTTTTTTCTAATCAAAAAATTGTGTTATAGATTTTTGAAATTCGCTTTTTTGGCTATTGTAGCCGAATACTTTAGGCAGTTTTTTGTAAATCAGATCAAAATATCCTCCTGTTCAAAATTTACAGTAACATAAGTTGACGCTCTACTTCGCCCGCAACAAATGGTCAAATCTAAAACCCTGATTTTTTCGACAGCGCGGTGTAAAATCACTGAATCGTTTGTAGTATCTATTTTAATATCATTTATATGCTGGGGTTGCATTTGGCGTTTTTTCTACTTTTCAGTTATTCACAGTTGGTCCAATTTATCGAACAAATATGTCGGGACACGCTTTTTTTGGTTGAAATATAACACCATCTGAAGCAGTTTCCAAGAGAATTACCCAGCGGGAAATTAATCAAGCGCTGCCAAAAGAAGCAACAATGTAGTCCTTCCAATTCATATGTTATGGAAGCTTTCTGGAAGCAAGCACTCTATACTCCCATTTTGCTTTGTTTTTCTCATGTATGACGTATATTACCATTATCGGCTTTAAAGCAATAAACGAAAGGCTGCGCACCCTTCGTGTGCGAGGTAAATTTAAGAACATCAGAACATAAGCGTCCACGCGCCTGCAGAAGAGTCCCCGGATGATGATAAAGAAGAATTCTTCGAATTAGTTGAACGGGAACTTAATGCCTGCCCCAGGTATGATGTAAAAATCATACTAGGAGATCTGAACATCAAAGTAGGCCGGGAGCCCACATACAGGCAATATGCCGGCAACTACAGCTTGCATGAAAACACTAATGACAATGGACAGCGAGTTGTACAGATGGCTGGAAGTAAGAACTTGGTCGTTGCAAGTACTAGATTTGCGCGTAAATCTCTCCATAAAGCCACCTGGGTATCAGACCTCGGACCACTATTTTGTTGGTATGGTGCTCCGAGAACGCATTACAATGCTGAAAAGCTTTGTATCCACTGATCAGGCTCGAATCAACACAACTGCACTACGCAATGAAATGACCAGAAACAGCTACGGTCATGCATTAGAACTCGCCCTAAGTCCTGCGGATGAGATTCCGGGCGCTGACGAGAACTGGACCTGTCTTAACAATACTGTCATTAGTACTGCTGATGCCATCTTAGGCAGAAGTCGTAGAGATCGGAACGACTGGTTCGATAATAAATGCAAGCTGGCAACTGAACGAGCAATACAGCAGTCTCAGAGAACACGGGCACGCGAAGAGAACTATAAAGAACTCAGAAAAGAAGAAAACAGAATTTACAGATGAAAAGAAGCCTGGGAACAAAATCTTGTCTGTGAACTAGAACAGTATAGAGAACGACGGCCGCACCAGGCGCCGGAGTTCCACAAAAGAGTCCGCAGTATGACGCATTTCACACCACGTTGCACATACTGCAAGGACAAAGAAGGGAATCTGATCACCGATCCTAAAGGCATCTTGGAGCGATCGGAAGAACACATTCATGAATTGCTAAATGGCGAGCTAACTGGGGATACGGAGGCTCCACCAATATCTGATGATAATGCTATGCTGCCGCCACCAAGCATAGTTAGCAGAGCCATCAGCCGGCTCAAAAACAACAAGGCCTCGGGTGCAAATGGCATCGCAGCGGAGTTGGTTAAATATGGAGGGCCTACATTGCACCAAGTGATTCATGAATTAATTGTGCAAGTTTGGGAGCAGGAAGTGATGCCAGAAGACTGGAGAAAAGGCATCCTCTGCCCGGTACATAAAAAAGGAGATATCAGTGTGCACTTATTATCGCGGTATAACGTTGCTGAGTACCGTGTATAACATATTTTCCGCTATCCTTCAAAACAGGATGGCCCCATACGCCAGAAACATCATAGGCCAATACCAGTGTGACTTCAGCCCAGACAAATCAACAATTTTCACCTTGAGGCAGGCTATCGAGAAATATCTAGAGTTTCAAAACTCAACTCAACACCTCTTCATAGACTTTAAAGCCGCCTATGATAGCATAGCCAGGGTAGAACTCTACAAAGCCATGAGAGAATTCGGCATCCCCAAGAAACTGACAATACTATGAAGGTTCACCATGTATCTAGCCAAGTACAGGTATCCGAAACTCTGTCCAGACCAATCAACATCTATAATGGACTCCGACAAGGGGACGGTCTGGCTGGCCTCCTTTTCAACCTGGCGTTGGAGAAAGTGATCCGAGATTCGGGCGTAACATCAAGGGGTCCAATCCTACACAAGTCCACCCAATTACTGGCTTACGCAGATGACATTGACATCATTGGTAGAACAACAACAGCTATACAAGAAGCTTTCACTCAGATTGAGCAGCGGCAGGAAATCTGGGACTGCACATTAACGAAAGCAAAATAAAGTATATGGTGGCCTCGTCTGGAAGAACACCTAACATTGGTCCCACAATCAAGGTAGGAGGAGCACGAGTTTGACGTGGTAAAATCATTTTCCTACCTTGGGTCAATAGTAACAGCCGACAATAGCATGGAACCAGAAATACGCGCACGACTGCCAACAAAGCCTACTATAGTCATGACGTCTGTTGACAGTTACCATCCTCCGCTTCTGCTTAATTATTGCTTCAATTCAGAGAATAAGCCTTGTCCGGAGGAGGTAACCCATTCCTTTAACTTTAGAAAGGCTAACTTTGGGGAGCTGTCATCTAAGCTTGCCTCGATCGATTTTAACAGTTTGCTTTCCGCAAATGAGTTGGATGACGATGTGGCACTGTTTTATAACGTACTATACGAGGCCCTCCTTTCTTGCGTACCTTATGAGCCCCAAAAACTGCCCAGTTCTTCTGCACCTTGGTTTAATAATGAACTCAGGCATTTAAAAAATTAGAAGAATAGACTTTGGAAAACCTATTTAAAGAGAAAGGACTCTCCTAGTCGCAATTCATTTATCAATTGCTATAACAGATTTCGTTCACTCTCTTTTACTCTGTATCGTGAACACCTTAGCAGCATGAGTGATAAAGTGTTTACTGATCCTAGGAACTTCTTTAAATTTGTCAACTCTAAGAAAAAAGTTGATAACTACCCTAATACTATGCAGCACACGAACTGGTCTAGTTCTGAGTCACTTGCGATTTGCAACATGTTTGCATCATTCTTTCATCAATCTTTTTTACCTTCTGACTTTCAGCCTAATGACAATAATTTTCGTCACATTACCCCTAACCGAGAGCCTCATTTTTTACCTCTCTCAATTACCCTTGCTGATATCGTGAAACATATTGATGAACTCCCTTTCAACTTCACTTCGGGCCCTGACGGTATTCCACCTGCTGTCCTGAAGTCCTGTGTGGAGGTTCTCCAGTCTCCACTGAAAACCCTGTTTCAGAAATCCCTGGATAAAGGGTGCTTCCCTACGCTTTGGAAGAATTCGTTTATAATTCCTATTCACAAAAGTGGTAGCAAAAACGAAATATCGAATTATAGACCAATTGCGAAGTTGTCTCCTATACCGAAGCTTTTCGAATCAATTATCTATTCTGCGATCGCTCCGATCTGCAAGAGGCTTGTCTCAACGAATCAACATGGTTTTCTTGCAGGTCATTCCACTACCACCAATCTTCTTGAGTTCACTTCTCATGTTGTCGAGGGCTTCGTTTCTGGTTGTCAAACTGATTGCGTTTACACTGATTTTAGCAAGGCATTTGACAAGCTCTCCCATTCTATTATAATTCTCAAATTAAGAAGGCTTGGCTTTCCGCAAGCACTTCTGGTGTGGTTCCAGTCTTACTTAGCTGACCGGACCTACCAAGTTCTTTTTCGAGGATCCAAATCAGTACCCATTGAAGCATCATCCGGTGTCCCTCAAGGAAGTCATCTGGGCCCTCTTCTCTTCATTTTATCAATTGATGACATTGTTTCATTGCTAAGACACTGTAGAATATTGATTTACGCTGATGACATCAACAGTGGCGTAGCGTGGGGGGTGCCGAGGGGGCCATTGCCCCGGGCGGCGTAGTTGTTGGGGGCGGCGGCCAAACTGGACAGAGCTAGAGATCCTCCCGGCAACATGAAGCCCTAACCATTGCCACATCCAGCACGATGTCCTGGCTGATGGTGTCTACAGGCCAAACCCAAATGGGTAGGGAAGTGAAGTGAGGTGAAGTTAGGTACCATTCCATATAAATGTATGAGAGTAAGAGCGGCGCTTTCATAGGTGAAAATTTTGCACTTGCACCGGGCGCAATTTCAGAAATTAAGATTTAAAAAAAATTGAAAAAATTGAAAAAGTGATCCCGTTGTCATATATTACACGGAATGCATCTTCTGTGCGTTTTACCATTGTCTTCTGCAAGGTGTGACCAATGCAATTTCATTTAGTTCGCCTGATTTTGTCGTCTATCCTTTCTTTGCTGGTCACGGTGCCATAGGTTATGATTGTAATTCAAATTAATTATAGATCACTACTTCGGCGAGAAACACCTGGATCGCCTCTGTTCTGAAGTTTTTGAAAGCGGCTTCTATGTCCAGTAAGGCTGTTAAGTGGACTGCTTTGTTATGTAAGACTCTACCGTAGAAACCAATACATGCAGTGCAGTGACCACCTATTATCCTTCGAAATATAAAGGATTGGAGAACGACATAGTGAACTCCGTTTTGGAGATTCGAGTTTATAGTATTATTAGTGCTGGAAATAGTTAAGGAAGTACAGCTCATAATGAAAATCATCGGAAAGCATTACTCAGCATTAGCGGGAGAGTTTTGTGAACTTAAAGCGTAAGTAAACTCAGCACAAAAGCAAAATCGCGAAGCAAATCCTGATTGGACAAAGGCAAAGGCGCGCTTACATAGGTGAAACTGGTGTATTTGCACTGGGCGCAATTGGACAGGGCGCAATTTCAAAAAAAGTGAAAGAAAAATTCCGGGCCTTCATTCTCAATGAGTGTTTGTGTCGTCTTTCATTTTCCTTTACTGCCATCAAAAAAATGAACAACAATGAAGGGGGCGCAATATGTATATGGCATGCTGCACCGGGCGCAAAAAAGCCCGAAGCCCCATTTGGAAGTAAGTGGATGTTACATCTGCTTCAGTGAAAGTTAAGTCTACTTCAGTGGAAGTTACGTCTACTTTACTTCTGCGTTACTTTTCATTTGGGTTTGGTCTTATTTCTGGACTATAAATATGAACCTTATTTCTGGACTAGCGCATATGAAACAAGATAGGTATGCATTGGCAGCTGACAGCGGATTGCCAAATTGTGAATAAATCAGTCGGTTAGATTGTGGTGAAAAATTGATTCAATTGTTTATTTTCAGTTGAATTGTAGTTTTGTTGTAAGTTCGTTCGTTTTTATACAAACAGAGTGACGTGTTTTTTTATGTGACACACTAGAGACTTAGGGAAGGCCCCTTTGTACTGTCGACCATGTATTTTTTTTATTTTGAAATGTCGAACAGCAGCTCTAGTCGGAAGATAGAGAGAGAAGTGAAGGAAAGAACTGTCACACACAACCTAACTACGGTATTTTTCATTTCACCTATTCGCAACAATTTCGCGACTCTGACACCGGGGCATCGAGAACAACTCGTTGGAGTGTTATGCCTCCTGAAACGAGTGTTGAATCTCATCAACCAACCGATGACATGCGCTTGGTGGAGCGGGGAAGAGAACTAGTGAAGGCTATGACAGGAGGAATCGGGAATGCAAAGAGGGAAGAAGAAAGAAGGAAAGTTATGTAGACGGGAAATTGGGAAAGGCTAGGACCGTGGCACCGCCGGGAATCGAACCCGGGACCTCTGGGGATAGTAGTCAGGCGCCTTACCCCTAGACTACCGACGTTGCTCTCTTGTATGAGACTCTCAATGTGCATGGAAACAGCGATATTTAGATTCCCTTCTTTTATGACGCGGGCTGTAAATACTGAAGTTTGAGAAGGGCTCCAACAGCTGCCGCATTTGTCGTTAAAATCGCCTGTAATAGTATTGTGCTACGATGATGGGAAATGAAACCGCTTTCTATCTAAAGACAGACTGAAATAAATTACAGAGAGAAATTACTGATTCCAGCTCTCTGGGTTTGTTTAAGTTTATAATTTAGGCCAACCTTGAAGCACGGATATAGCCTGCGCCAAAACAATTGGAAATCTCAAAATCGATTTCTTAATGCGCAGTGAAAGTCTCAAATCCTCACCACGAAAGTAGATTCGAAGAGAAAAGTGCACCTCGTCATTCCGTTCGTTTAAAGCCCCAAATCACCCGCTCCATTTATATTTTCAATCACAATTCAATCCGTCTCACTACGCGACTCTTGTCCTGGTCAGATGCTATGGTGGAGTGTTGTTCCCGGTAAACGGGTTTCAAAAGGAAAATTAAAATGCATGTGCGCTTGAATTTTATCCATACACGGAATGTTAATGTATGTGGAGCTGTCATTTCCTCACCTGCGCGTAAAATTCCCATTTATTTTGGCGCGCACTATACCGAACATTCATTAGTTACATATAATTCATTGCGTTTAGATGATGCCTTGAATTCTTTGATTGAAAATTACTTGAAATTCAAGTTGGGTTTTGATTCATTGATTAAAAGAATCAATTCGAAAGTAGGGGGCAGCAAATTTATGGTTCGCCCCGGGTGGCACAAATCCACGCTACGCCACTGGACATCAAGTTATACCGTCACATTAAGAGTATTGAGGATTGCAAACTTTTGCAAGCTGATCTTGGCACCTTTTACTCTTGGTGTACTTATAACAACCTGGTTCTTAATATTAGTAAATGTGAAGTCATGACTTTTAGTAGGAGACGTGATCCTATAATTTTTAACTACACCTTTCTTAATGAAGGTGTCCCTCGTGTAATCTTTGTTAAGGATCTCGGGATTAGATTTGATAGTAAGCTGGATTTTTCACACACATCAACTATATCTCTTCTAGAGGTAGTTTAGTCCTGGGTTTTATAAAAAGGTGGTCCAAAGAATTTAACAACCCCTTGATTACTAAACACCTTTATATTTCTCTTTAGCAAAAAGCACTCAAACCTCTTGGGCGTTTTCGAGAGGAAAGCACTTCGTAGGATTGTTGGCCCCGTATGTGAGGAAGGACGATTCCGGAGACTCTACAATGACGAGATCTACGAGCGCTATCGCGACATAGATGCTGTGAAAGGAAAATAAAGCTTGGTAGGCTCCGGTGGGCACGGCATCTAGCTCGTATGAGTGAATATGAGCCTGCTCGGAAAGTTCTCTGCGGTAAGACCATTCAAGATCCATTCAAAACGCGCGTTGTGGTGTTCCAAAATAACACCGTTAAGAAAATCGAACCCCAAACGTTTTTGGGGTCGCTGATCACGAAAATCGAGGTCCCGCGGTCCTAAAATTAGGGCGTCACCCCTAAAAATGCAAAGAACACCCCTTGTTAGGGGGTTTTCGCGATTATTTCAGTAATAATGAAATCTAATGCGATGAAATGCACTTTTTTAAATATTTATTTGCGAAGGGGGTATATTAACACTAAATTAAGGCGAGCTTAATGGTAAGGGGTAGTCCTAAAGGGTTGAAACTACCCCTAAATTGGCGAAAAATGGCAAAAAGTGTAATTTTTTTTTCAAATTTATGCTTCAAATTCGATTGTGGGCGTACTGTAAGGCAAAAATAAATTATTTTCAACCCTTAAGGGGTTAAAACTACCCCTACTATAATAAAAACAACTTTATATAAAAAAATTGCAATTGAGTCCTTTTTTCAAACCTAAATGAATTTGTCTTTCGCGTGTTTTGAGCTGACTTACCATTCAGTTTTTTTTGGCTCAAAAAGTTGGTCACTCCCATAGAAATATAAACTAAACATGGAATGCCTGTAAGCCAAAATAAGCGTACCACAATTCCTCATGTGTTTGAATTCATTGGGCTAGTAGTGGTCAGGCAGTGCAGGCTTAAATATGTAGAAATAATTAGTGGGGTGTTTTAAAACAAATTTGGAAGGTTGGATTTTGCTGGAAAATAGGATCTCCCTGGAAAATAGGAGATCCCGTTGCGACATTCTGTGCTCTCGAAATGGTCTCGTTATAATTGTGTACCTGCTTGTCAATATTACATAAATTAAAACTCCAAAAAATTCGGAAACTTACATCAACAACGACATCGGTACATGATTCCATAAAGTCAATATAATTTTCTGATTGCAACATAAATATTCGTAATTAGGAAACATTTCGAGTGTTGTGTTGTATTACTTAAACAATCAGCAGAAGGCTCTTGCATATAATATTGCGAGTCATTAGCACTTGCACTGCATTCTGTTTCCTCACCGTTGTTATGTTCCATCGAGGATGTCACGCAATAGTTTTTATCATGGTTCTACATAAATGTATTGATACATATGTATATCATGCAAACGCAAAGCAATAAAGGTTAACATTTTTGGGCGGAAAATTTTATTGAAAAGAAGTTAATTTCCTTTAAAAATTACAGTATTTGAATAATGAATAGGTACTACTCACATCATTGTTAAGAGATGACCAAACATTGTACTCTTGTTGCCTTGCTTGGGACACCAATCTTGTCTTCGTTTTCAATGCCTTTTAATGTGAAAATATGTAGTTTAATTAAATATTTTGTAAATAACATGCTTTCGAAAATGTTACTTACAGAAATTATTCCAATAGATGGTACAGCGTCTTCTTTTAATGTATTTCTATGTCCAGATGTCTTCACCTGAGGGTGCAAGAAATGATCTTGGCAAACAACTTTAGATGATTTTGGTTCGAAGTCCAACCGTCCTAATGCTTTCAACCACTCCTTCCTTCTATTATTTTCTTTGGGAAATCTAAAATAATATATAACTTTAAAATCATAATTATTATAAAATAACAACAACAAAATCATAAAGAGATCTAAATTGATGTTAACTTTAAAAGCGTAATTAAAAAATAACAACAACAAAATCATAAAGAAATCTAAAATAATATGTATATAACTTTAAAAGCATAATTAAAAAATAACAACAACAAAATCATAAGGAAATCTAAAATAATATGTACTTATATAACTTTAAAAGCATAATTATAAAATAACAACAACAAAATCATAGAATATTTCACCACTTATAAAAATAAATTTTCAAGTTTCTGGCATAAACTTTATGCCCACCGGATACTATATTCACTTATCACACCACCATTCACCAAATAAGCTACCCTGATTCTACGAAATGTAAACAAACCGACCAAGTGAAAAATTTCACGATTTGCTTAATTTTCTGAAGTTAATATAACTCCTTTTTACGATACTTCATTAAATATAGCAACTATATTGAATTTCTATCCCTCCACTTGCCTAAAAAACGATTTCCCACGCGGAACTTTGGTATTATTAACACAATCCACCACGGAGCACTTCATTTCGCTAATTTGCGTCTTTTATAAGTTAATTTCACTGTAACAATAACAAATATTCACTAAAAATGGCTTTTTACACAGTTGTTATGCACTTTTTTTACAAACGGTAGACAAAACCCGTAAAAACTATCACTTTTTGCAACATCAATTGAGCAGATTTCAGTTGACAGTGCTCGAATTTGTATCCCCCTTCCACACTACTTCTGTCTTTTTAAACAAGCTACCTTTAGAGTGGTCGCTCACGTACAGGGTTTTTACACTAAACCGCCGTTCCATGTTCGTTTATATTTCTATGGTCATTCCGTTGTGCTGCTAGTCGGTTAAAAAACAGTATTCGAAGAATTCGCCAATTTCCTTTTGAAAGTTCTTTGTAGATCCCCTGCAATATTTTTATAATCTAAGGGCCTTGACATTTTTTTCGCGATTACCAATAGTGTTTGGAATTACATTTTGTTCAATGCGATGCAATGGTTTTACTTTACAGTCAATTTGAATTTGCGAATGTCAGGTTCATATTTGGCAGGCTGCTTCCTTTCTAATGACACTATTCGTGGACTTGAATCTATCGAACCAATTGGGCCTTGTGCTTGCTCTTGATGAATATATGTTTTTCTCATGATATCACTTTTTAAACGATCACTACATATCACTTCTTCGTCAATAAATTGAAACAAATTTTCATCACTTTGTACTTTAAAGTTATATTTATCTTTTAAAGCTTTATTGATATTTTTTTTCTTGTTCGGCACTGAGTTCATAGTTTTCACTCGTCACAAATTTTGATTTCTTTGAACGTCGCACAGTGGGGCAAAAAGCTGAAAAGCTGGCCAAAAGTCTTTAACATTAACCAATCAATTTGAAATTTCGTTTATGGGGGTTTTTGGGGTCGGTGATCACGAATTTAGTGTGCATTTTATCATAAACAAGATGGCGGCCTCAAAATGGCGACAAAAAGTAGCGAAATATCCTTCAATTGCTACAAAACTTAGTATACGGGGGTCGCTGATTTCGATTCGATTTCGCGGCATTTAAAAAGAAAATGTATATAAATTTTAAATAAAAACTTATAAGGAAATCAATCCTGTTCACGAGATAGCTTAGCATCTATTAAAACAGCCAGAGCATCTTCTCCTGATAAAACCTGTTGCGGCTCTAACAATATTATTTATTGATAAATTCTGGCCTCTTCTGGATTTGTGACTATATTTTTTATAACTTTTGAAGCCTGAACCTGTCCTTCAGCTCGTAACTTCATACAACTAGCATATATCAATGATTCTGTAGGAACAGAATCACGCAACTCTTTTGTCTTAGACCTTTTTGTTCGTTCAGAACATAATGCAAATGGAATGTTGTTTTTTATTCGAAAGTTGTTTTGTGATACGAGGGAAAGAAAGCGCAGTTTAAAGCCACTCTTTATTATTTTTTCGAAATTTGTCCTAGATCCTACATGCTTTTGACCATCTTGTTCTATACTCATACTTAAACTTAGATAGAGTCTGTTTTAAAATACCTAAATTACTCTGATCACAACTAGTTTTATGTTGCAGCTCTTTCAGCATAAAATCATATTGGTCGCTAAAGCTATCCTTTCCAGAACACTTCATAATATTAAGAAGTTCTTTTCTGGTTGTAAATAATGTATTTAGACTCGTCCCTAAAATAAGTAATGAATATTACTGCACATTGAAATATTTAAGAAATAGTTTTGGTTTCACAAATATCCATAAACATTCGCATAATTAATAAAGTAGCAAAAGTAGCAACTTTTTTTTGTTTTTCTTTAAGTACATGGTATAAGGACCCTACCAATATTTAAGTTGATACTTGATATGCTTTGGAACCTAAAGAAAATCTCCATTTTTATAGATTTTAGTACAATTTTATAACTTTAATTGATAATTTTATTTTTGGATATTATGTGTACATAATTAAAAGTTAACAGTTACTAAAATATTGTTTAGTACCTGAAGTTGAAGCTTCCATTGTTCATTTGTATAAATAAATTATAAATGACACCCCTTAAAACTACTTTGAAAAGGTTCAAAATAAATGGCCGCCCAAAATACATGAGCAAATGACGAATAAGGCACACTTTTGTGGCCGTTAGGATAAGTTACGAAGCATTTAATTTCTGCGAAATCGTAGGTAGGTAAGTGTTATTTTGAAATAGTACAAGTGGGTATTTATAAATAACATTTCATTTTATGAATTTCTGCCAGTCTTTGAGGGTATCTGCCCCAGTGTGGTCGCATGTTTTTGCTGCTCCCAAATTTCGAACATTCACTAACATAATTCCAAATATGTATAAGAAAATCCCCCGTTTCCCGGAACAGTCATTTTGAAAGTTGGGTGGTATTCTTGCACCCATATTATTTCACTTTTCGCTCTTTGCTGTTTGAAAACGATCTCACAGGAGCTCTGATGAGAACTAATGAATCAGTGCTCACGTTTATATAAGGTTCCTGGAAGTTGTGGGCCATCTGCTACCTATTTACTACTTAGTAAATTTCAAGAACTTCGTGGACGGCTTATGCCAGATTTAACTTTTTACCTGCTTTGGTGCCAAATCGGCGAACGATTTTATGACTTCAGAACAGGAAATTCAGGAAAGGTATTGATATCTCAAGGCTAATACAGAATATTTTCTGAAATTAATCAGTGTTTTACCAGACAATTCTTTCCCAAATTCCGGAAAAGGCGGTAGGGTCGTTTGTCACGTCATGGTGCAATGTGTAGTAGCGAGCTTAGTACGGGGGAATAGGTTAAGGGTTATGGGGGTTCGAAGGGGTGTTGAAGAAGGTGGCGATGAACCCTGCATTTGAACTCTTGGATGTTGTCGGAGTTCGGAAATACTGACTGCGAGAGATTATTCCACAGTCGGGTTGTTCTATTTACAAACGAATTCATATCTTGTTGAGTGCGTGAAAGGGGGAGTTGCAGGTAGACGGAATGAGACGAGTGGGCAAATCTAGTGTTGCGGTTATAAGATTGCCGTGGAGGCAGGAGAGCGTTTATTTCGGAGGAACAGTCGCTATAATAGTAGCGATAAAATTTTCTTAGTGCTGCTATATTCCTACGGTGGCTCAAAGATTCGATGGTGGAGCAGGCGGTGTCGTCATCAATTAATTTAAGGGCCCTTTTTGCACCTGAATGCTTAATCAAAAAATGAATAATATATTCTTAAAGCTCAGGATTTTATCTTTCATTTTATATATTTAATAATTTTTTAAAGCTTAACTTTAAGTTGCAGGAATCAGTTTTATAAAAATCAGTAAAAATCTTAGAAATTATAACTTCCGATCAACTTTTCTATGGGAAAAAAACAATAAAATTAAAAACTAATGACTTCCTTAAAAAGCTTAGAGTGTCCTCTTTAAAATGGTTTTTTTTTTGTTGTTGGTGGATTTTAGGCAAAGATATTTCAATTTTTCCCCGAACGCCCGCTTGAATATTTGAATTCTGGGATTTGGCGCGCGTAGAATTTTCGAACTCGATTTCTTATTTGTAATAATTTTTTATAATAATAAACAAACATTTTTTTAATATTAATAAGTTTTAACATATCTTTTAGTAAAATTTTCCGCTCTTTCACGTGGTGTTATTAGTTTTTCGATTTTATTTTTATTTTTCGAGATATAACGCGAAAACCACATTTTCGAATTTGTTTTCGAAATTGTGAAGTTAGCATACACTTTAGAGCAGCAAATGTTTTTTTACACCCCAAAAAGTACCTATGACCCAATTTTCAGCGATATCACATTTTGTGCTGGCTTTCAGTCTAAATTTGACTCTGGCAACTGGACTAATAGTACTTTTAGCATTGGTTGATGCAGCCTACTGCTTCACATTTGTTGACGTTGGAGCTCAAGGACGAATGAACGACGCAGGAGTCTTTGCAAGAACATCACTATACCGTAAAATGATGCGAGAGGGTCTTTTTCTTCCACCAAGGGAACCCCTTCCAGAACGCCAAAAAAGCGTTCCGTATGTTGTAGTTGGTGATGATGCATTTCCACATGTGCACTACTTCATAATTTTTTACAGCGCAGTAATACATCCAGGCAAATATATACTCCAAATGGACTTGTGGATGATGAGGTCGACGGAAAATTAAAACCAGGAAGATGGCGGCAGAACACCGGCAATACATCGTTCATCCCCCTGTCTAAAATAGCCAGAAAACCTTCCCAAGAAGCAAAAGACGTTCGAAATGAGTTTGCAGAATATTTCAAAACAAACGGTGCCGTTGATTGGCAAGATTGTATTGACTGAGTTAATACACTTTATTATTATAGTTTTCTTTTATAATTATATGTACAGTTTGAAATAAAATTACCTCTGAACTAAGAGATGGAATTTTCTTTGTTGTTGCCCTAATGAACCAATCTATGGATTCATATGTGAACCATGTAGGCTCATATACATACGTCCTTCGATCCAGATCCAGTACTGTGGGAATCTCGAACTTTTTTTGCCAAAGTTCTGTAAGTGGACATCAGCGATTCTTTCTTTTTGCCTAACGCGTCGACAGTTACATCGGCACTAATTTTGTTTGAAATATTTGTCCATGCATCATACAAACTATTGCGGGTTTTATGCTGTTTATTTTTTGGATCCCACAGTACCGAGTACGATTCGTACAATTGGATAAATTCCAGAATTAAATCGTTGCTCCATTCCATTGTAATACTTTGCCCCTTTTAAATTTACGCCAGTTCAAATTAAATGTAAATAACACGCTAAAATAATTGTTGGCTTTCTTTAATAAAATTTACTCTTTAATGATAATTATTAATAATAATTTCTTTAATAATAATTATTAATAATATAAATAATCAATTATTAACTATTAATAATACACATACATACATAATAATAAACATACATACCTGTCAAAACCCAAATCACAGAATGAACTGATGACCGAATCGTGTAGCAGTGTGCCAAATGTCTTCCAACTGTGGGGCCGAGTGGGAAAAAAAGTGTTTGACTTGTCCCAAATACCGACAACAGCCCGAACGTGTACAAACTCGAACGTTGGACGGTTAACATTGGACACTTGTACCTCGAGTATCGGCCACACGATGAGTCCTACCATCAAGCGTCCAACGTTGGCAGGTGTTCATCGCATCGTGTAGAGCCGGCTTAACAAGGCCAAACTCTATCAAAAGCCTTGGAGATATCCAAAGCAACCAGACTGGATTCACCTGATCCATGCAGACTTCGGCTGAGGTTTTCTGTAAGACGGACTAAAAGATCGCCGGTGGATCTTTTTTGTCGGAAGCCATACTGTCTGTCGTTTATGAGTAAGTTGGATTCTAGATATCCCATAAGTTTTTTGTTAATTATCGTCCCCATTTTTTTGGAGAGAATAGAAGTAATTGCTATTGGGCGGTAGTTGTAGCAAGGCTGGAGTCACCTTTTTTCGGTATTGGCTGAACATGGGCAAGTTTCCAGGAGTCTGGATAGAAGAGTATGATAGGGCAAAAAGTTTGTGCAGAGGTTTATCCAAAGGTGAAGCGCATTGTTTTAAGACGATAGGGGGTATATAGTATTATCGGGTCCAGTGGATTTATTGAGATCGAGCTCCTTGAGGCACCTTTACACCTCGCGAGTTCTGAAGAAAACCCTGTCCATTAAATGAGCGCTGTACTCGAGAACGGAGGTAGCATATCATTTTGGGATAAAGTAGAGATACAGAGATGGTAATAAATCGGCCTTGGATTTTCTGGCTGTTATCACCTTCTCATCGTGTATTAATGAAGGAGTTGTGGATGAAGTGAAATTCTTCTTAATGGAGCTTACCAAGAACCAGAAGTTCTTGCTACCAGAGGTTGCATTAAGGAGTTTACTTCTCAACTTGCTGTCAAATGAATTTTGACATTCCTGATGGTGACTTTACAGGAATTTCTTAGTTTTATATACTCTACACGGAGTGATTCATTAGGGGAGCTCTTGGAAGCTCGAAAGGCGGCTTCTTTATTTCTGATTGCATTCATACACTCCTGATTAAACCATCTGTTGGGCCTAGCCTTCACAAATTTAGTTGTATGAGAAATGAACAAATGCATTCCTGCCTGTATGATCCTAGAGATACGGATAGCGGCAGAGTTGACGTTTTTGTTTCGGAAACACAGGTTGCAGTCAGTAGATTGCAAAAAGTTAATAAGCCCCAGCCAATTGGCCTTCACATATGCTTCTAACTGTGAAGACAATTAAAATCTTCTGCGTTCCATACATAAAATTCCTGTTGCAGAAATTGCTGCAATTGGATGAATGTTGAATTTTTCTGAATTACAATTGATACTTTCTGAATTACAATTGATTCTTTCTGAATTACAATTGATACTTTCTGAATAACAATTGACAAATCTGAATTACAATTGATACTTTCTGAAATACAATTGACTAATCTGAATTACAATTGATACTTTCTGAATTACAATTTACTAATCTGAATTACAATTGACGCTTTCTGAATTACCCCGATTAAAAATGAAATTCGCCCGCAGCTAGCACGCAGCTGGCATGCACTAGCCCGCACGGCGCCCGCAGCTAGCATGCACGCCTGAAGACTAGCCCGCAGCTAGCATGCAGCTGGTACGCACGAATATTATAAATCACGAGTAAAAATGAAATTCGCCCGCAGCTAGCACGCAGCTGGCATGCACTAGCCCGCACGGCGCCCGCAGCTAGCATGCACGCCTGAGTGAAAATAACACTAGCCCGCAGCTAGCATGCAGCTGGTACGCACGAAACTCAAATTTAAAATGAAAGAAAAAAATTTTTTTTTTCCTAGAATAAAAATTCTACGCCTCTTAAAAAAGATGGAGAAGAGTATTATATATGTATGTAAAGTCGTCATCAGGCACATTTTGAGATTTTCGTGCGTGTGGCGGGAGAGTGGATACCTGTGGCGGGAGAGTGCATCCCTCTAGCGAACAAATTTTTAGATTTTCGTGCCAGTGGCGGGAGCGTGTATCCCTGTGGCGGGAGCGTGCGTGCCTGTGGCGGGAGAGTACGTACTTTTGTGGCGTGCCTGTTTGTTCGCTATGCGTGCTAGCTGCGGGCGCGTGCGTGCTAGTAAGGAAATTAACCATGAAATTATTTTTAATCGGGACAATTGGAAAAGGTGTAGAAACTAAAATGGAAATAAATTTAATTTTTTCGCGTTTATTTATTTCATTATTTTCCGGCATTTTCTAGCATTGTAACGATAAATTAATTCAACAAATGCCGTCAAATTTTCCATGCGCAGTGTTTATGCTGAATTGGCTGGCTGAATGAACATTAACTAGAGATTTCGAGCGAGATTTTATTGAGATCTCCCTCGTAGGGCGATTTCATTTTATATGCAAAAACATGAGATTTCACATAAGATTTCATCCGAAATCCTCATTTTTCCCGAAATCTGAGGATTTCGAGTGCGATGGAAACATGGTATAAGATGTAAAAAGTATTTATATTAGTATTTGTTATTAAAGATTTAACATCTAAAACTCAGTTTACTGTAAATTCACCATTTTTTAAAATATTTTAAATAATACTATCGTATTCCCCGGAAAAATCCTATAAACACATTTTTCCAGAATGTTGTCAAAATAGGGCCTTTATGAAATACATTAATTATGACGGAAGAATGCATTCTGCAGCATAGCACGTATTGCTTTTTTAAGGAAAACCCCCGTTTGTACCACAAATAACACGGGGCCATCCATAAATTACGTCACACGAATTTCATGATTTTTTTACCCCTCCCCCGTCCTTGTCTCAACTGGTTACATTTGTGCAACTCCACCCTCCATACATATTTTGCAATTTTACATCTAGAAATTATCAAATTATATTATCAGCAGTTCGAAATTAAATTTATTTCGATTTAAATTATTAACATTCCAGTATAGGGAAGTTGTAATCGGTCCGAAAATCGAAATCGAAATTTGCAACGTATTTTCATTTTTTAACCGACTTCAAAAAAGAGGAGGTTATCAATTCGAATGTATGTTTTTTTTTTTTTTTTCTATGTATGTTACGCGATTACTCCGCCAATTATGAATCGATTTTGATGATTCTTTTTTTGTTTGGTACGTTATACCTCAGAGGTGGTCCCATATAAATTTTGTAAAAAAATGGCGGTCGGTTCCAAGATGGCGGCCGAATTTTGCAATTTTGTTTCCCGACCCCCTTCATGGATATCAAATGAAAGGGTATGACGAGTAGAATACAATTTTGTAAACAAACTTAAACTAAAAAGTAAAAAATAAAAAATTTTTCAAACAAAAAAACCGACTTCAAAACTACATATACCTATGCATGCATATGTACAAACTTAAACTAAAAAGTAAAAAATAATATTTTAATTACCTCAAAGCAAGAGCCTTAAAGGACAGTTAAAAAAATTATTGATATTTATATATGTATGTATCTATTTAATATTTTTAAAAAGTTCATTTTGGAGTCGGTGCCAGCCAAAGGTATGTATTAACGTAAGTTTTCTTTTGCACCCAAGCTTTCAGGGTATGTATAAACGTAATTGTTCTTTGGCTGGCACCGACTCCAAAATGAACTTTTTAAAAATATTAAATAGATACATACATATATAAATATCAATAATTTTTTTAACTGTCCTTTAAGGCTCTTGCTTTGAGGTAATTAAAATATTATTTTTTACTTTTTAGTTTAAGTTTGTACATATGCATGCATAGGTATATGTAGTTTTGAAGTCGGTTTTTTTTTTTTTTTAAATTTTTTCAAGGTCCCAAGAGTATCTTAAGCAAAAAATTGAGAGGAAGTATGTGTGTGTGCGTACGTTGGTGGTCATTTTTTCCTGCACGATCTCGCGCGAACCAATTAAGATAAGGACTTCGTTGAGGTATCGTTCGAAGCGTATTTACAGAAATATGATCTGAAAAGATTTTTATAAAATTTGGTTGAGCCGTTTTTTTTTGCTTAAACGACGTTCGCGATTACTGCACCAGCACGATACCGCGCGAACGATGAACTATATCGACTTCTTTTAGGTGCCGAAAGAAGAATATTAACGAAAAAATGCTCTGGAAAAAATTTCATAACATTCGGTTGGGCCTTTTTTTGTTTAAATGGAAAAACTTCGGCTGTAAGAAATACCTTAAATTGATAATTTTTGCTAATATCTAATAAACTTGATGGAATGAGACCCGCCCTAAACGAAGTGATCTTTTTTGGAGTCTGCACAGCGATAGCTTTCCAACAAAACATCACTTGTCAAAATCCGACAACCTTTAAAAATAGTGCAAAAATTAAGTTACCCTTTCATTTTTTTATGCCTGGGATCAGCACTTTTTTGACGGGGAATTGTTTTCGTCGTCCTACAGTTTCAGGAAATCACCCCGGGATTTCCAGTAGTTACCGAAAAAAATTGTTCTTTTTGGCTAAGTCTGACAAGTACTTTGCAATGATTATTGCTAATATCTCCGGAAATCTTTGGAATTCCCAAATGAAGTCATTCGCTTTCCAGAGTATCAACGGCGCCGGCGGTTCAACGCTTCAATACGAATTCGAACACCCGCTTTAGTGTAGTGAACGAAATACGACAGAAATGTTTGTTTGCTAACGTTCAGGAAAACAAATTCTCTAGAAAAACCTTGAGGATTTACCACTATTATAGTTGTTTGAACTAGCTTCTCTCAGGATTACTTTGTCACCAGTTCTGATACTAGTCAATTTCCCACTACTGCTTAACGTTCATCGTACTGGGAAGCTGATCGTGTGGACCGAAGGGGTCAAACCCACATCCCAACTAGTTTTTGAATGGTTTTATTTAGCTTGACCTCGTATATTTGTTTGTTTGTTTCTTTGGTTGAAATTTTTCGACAGCTTTTTCAACTAGTTCTACTTAACCGATTCTTATGAAACTTTGCACACAAATTGAGTTCCCGTGGCAATGTAATCGGACGATTGTGTAAAAAAATCAAGATGGTGGACATTTTTTGCAATTGGGTTCCAATTCCATTCAAAATCGCCACCGATGCCGATGTTTTTAGGCTACAAATGACGATTCTGTGGTCAAAATTTGAAATTTTAAAATGGCGGATGAATGTAAATGTGTTCTGAATCCATTAAAAGTCGGTATCGGGGAGCTTTTAAGGTCACAAATGACGAGTCTGTGTTCAAAAATTATGGGAATTAAAGAAATTTTTGTCAAAAATAGAAAATTTAAAATGGCGCTGGGAATATGGTATGCAAAACAAATACACGTTCCACATGTTAGAACATGTTGAGCCTATTGAGTAAGAAAAAGAAGAAAAAGCACTACACTTGTCCATGAACGAAAACAAGTTCCAATTGGCTCAACAATATTTACAATGGTAACCAAATCAATTCAAACTCAGATATCTGGTGGTGACGAAAGATTGAGAATATCATTAGGAGCTAAAGTTATGTTACGTGCTAACGTTGGCGTCTTGAAAGGGTTGGTGAACGTCTCTATCGGCTACATCACCGAGATTATATGGCCTCAGTTTCGTCGAATGAAAATGTATGAAACAGGCATTCCATCTGTTGAAATTGATTTTGAAAGGGACGGCTGTACACCTTAACAATCCTAAATCCATACAATTTCCAGCAAATTTTAATTATGGAACGGCCGAGAGCAGGATGTTACCAATCATTTTGTTATGGCCATTTAATGGAAATTTAATGTTATGGAAATTCAAAAAATGGGTAAAAAATCTTTTAAGTTGAATTGTTTTATTTGAAATCATAAGCTGTACCAAAAACTAGAAAATATTTAGAATATTCTTGAGATTCTGACATCTGGTAAGAAATCGTGCAATACTAGCCGTGCTGTTTTCTAATGTCGTATGCCAAGGGGCACTTTAAGTAATATTCTGCACGGATTAAGTAATATTCTGGTACTTTTAACAGACTAAAATAAAACCAAGGGGCGCATAAAACCAGTATAACCACTGTATAATTAAATAAGAACTTGTCTAGAAAAATGTATTTCCAAGCCCACAAAAAATATATATTTCAAATGCGTATTGTAAATGCGTAGAGTATGGATTTGCATTTTGTACTGACTTTTGGCTATGCTTAAATACAACCTCTTATATATGTACGCTAATTTCACTTAACGTAAGTTTTTGCGGAACATATCCCTCGGGTAAAGCAGGGTATTACTGTACTTACAATTAGATAAATTAGATTTCTAAACGTGACGTAACGAAGTTTAGGATCCCTCCCACCACTTGTCACACAATGTCACACTTCGTCGACCCCGTCCCTCCGCCTTACGTATGACGTAATTTATGGATGGCCCCTTATTACCTGAAATTTTTGTTCTAGTATTATAAATATTAATGTAATTAATAATGGGATTATGAAATAATTAAGTTGATTAAGGTGGAAAGGAAATACGAATGAAAAACTAGTTGTGTTGAGTAAGTGAACATAATTCATTTATTATTTGGTATAAAGAAAACAGCTTCGCTTGTAATGTTGTGGAGTTGATTGGTATAGTTTTGGATTTTGTAAGTCGCTGATTTAACTTATCCTTTTCGTTATGATGCTAGTCGTTAGTTACAAATTCACAGGCAATATGTGGTAATGATTAATTTACCCAAGCATACAGTTCGTGCGATGTCTGAATGGTAGTACGAATCCTTTGAAGGATACTCCTTGTAGCTAAACGTTTCATTGTTCCACCAAATCTATCGCACGGTCCTTTCCTATGTGATGTTAGAAAGAAGTGCCATTCCAAAATCTTCCGAGTGATGACATAAATTACTAAAGTTTTTTATATTTTTGTACTGAGCAGTTGCCCCATCAGAAAAGTAATTGACTCTATTAATGTTGATTAAATTAATTTTAATAAATTGAATTAAATGTCTCTGAAATACGTGAACTGCAATAGCGTCGTGATGTAAACATTCAGATATTCTTTCTAAGTTTTTCATTTTTTGTGTTATTATAATCGTCTCGATAATAAATCGTAAATGGATGTACTGTTGCTTCATCGGCATGCCAATGTATCTCCTGAACGGCATTTTGGATGACAAAAGCATAATTTCAAAGTCACAGATAATAATACATTCGTTGAGAAGAAGGTTTTGTTTTTTATTACTGTAAAATTCTACAAAAAATGAATGCAGTAATAATTTTGACACAATTTTTTTCTAGCATTGTTAAATATTCATCTACAGGAGATATGATAGTTTGTAAAGTAGTTCTATCAATCATTACCCATTGCTTATACGTTATCGAGGCAATGTAATTTTCGTCAATAAGTTTTTCAACACCAGCACAATTCCTAAATTCTCCTAAATTATGTACATTTTTTAACGGGAAGCCCATATCATGCGAGTCAAACAGTCTTTATAATCTGGTGATTCACTAGTTAATCTTTTAATATTCGCACCATCAAATAATAACCGAACATTTTCGCGAATTGCACACACGAAAACCGAATGAGTTTTTTTAAAATGAAAGACTAGAGTCTCTGGAAAGGCCCTTTATACTGACGACAATCTTTTCGGATTCGGGATATTAGTCCCGAGTAGGAGTAGTTCGGATTCGAACCCGGGACCTCTGGGATAGTAGTCCTGCGCCTAACCCCTAGACTACCGACGCCCCCCTAAGTAACGCTAACACACAATTCTTCGGTCGTAAAGATGCAAATTTGTAAAAGCTACATTTAACATCTGAATTCTTACTTTAAAACTCGCCATACAATTCTTTGATTTCTTGATTTCTCAACCCAGCTACTCTACACTCCTTACTATTGTCTATAGCATGCGCCCCACGGTTTTTCGTTTAAAATTTTATATACATATATTTTCATATCTATTACAAATTTACAATCACCAATTTTCAGAACTATCTGTATGGTGTTAGAAATATGTTTGAGGTTCTAAATCTGTATGGGGCTAGTGCCATTATTTTATACTTTCTAGTTCGTTTTACAATAAAAACGTGCTATATTAAAAAGTTTTTTTATCTAATAATTATTATCTGCTTTTTAGTCTTGTGTGCGACATTTTGCAATCACTTTTGAACATGGTCATGATATTATGACGGATACATGTGGAAAATTGTTACCTGAATCTACTAATGATATTCCAATAATAGCTGCGTCTCTGTGTTTAGATGGCTTTTGATTGTATTTAACTGCATATAAAAACATCTATAAATTAAATTTCAGTCGTAATTATCTGAAACTTTTATGTTTCATTTTACTTTAAATAAATTTCCGTATTTATTTCCATTATGTAACTTGTGTGAATATTAAATTTTGAATTACGTCACATGGCTTCTTTTTTTCTACATGATTCCCATGTGGAGGTTGTTGTAAAGTTAGGCAATCCCCCAGTTTATGTTAGCCGCCAAGTAAAATTTACAATGACCTCATATAGCTTATTGTATTCTACTTATCACACCCTTTTCTGTAGTACCCACGTCGCGGGTGTTGTGATGAAAATGGTAAGCCGTGCTCTAGAGACGTCCGCCATGGATCTAACTGTATATTAAGTATACTATATCGCTCATTCAGTCAGGGGATTTTGAAAACAATGGTAATCCGCCCTCTTGTGACGGCCGCCATTGTCCTAACTATATTAAGTATACTACACTCCGGAGCATTTGATTAGCCCCACTTGAAATTTTGGCCTTATTCTTCTTGTAGTGACTGTATGTGTATAGTATTTTTTCCTCCTTCCTTTTGTGTTCCGAGACTATGTTTTGACAGTCAAGAATTCAAAATCTGACGGTTAGAAAAACGGTAAATTCAAATTTTGTTTTTTGCACTCTTTGAAACAGGAGCACTTGATTATCCCCATCATTGCTTTTTGCTTGAAAATAATTGAAATAGTAATTAAACGAACAATGTAATGTTTTTTAATGTTTTTTATTGTTAATATTTTGAATGTCCTCCATTGTTTCGTATAATTTCAAAAAGACTATTTGATAGAGAATCATATAAAATTTGTAGATAATTTAATGGAATTTGCTCAAAAGCATCTTCAATTGCTGTTATAAGCCCTTCTCTATTTTGGAACTGTCTTCCATCCGCATAAATTGTTCGTGACAACCATCCCCATAAGTTCTCAATTATGTTGAGTTCGGGAGAAACAGCTGGCCACTCTAGAACCTCAATATTGTTGTCTGCGAACCATTGCTTAACACACCTGGCTGTGTGAATGGGCGCGTTATCCTGTTGAAGCATCCATCGTTGGCCATTGAACATTTCTTGAAAATTCATTTTCTGGACTTCTAAAAGTTCAATATAATCTGCTGAGGTCTGCCGACCTTCCAGAATAACCAAATCAATGGCACCATGGAATGAAATTTCAGCCCATACCATGATGGAACCATCAGCGGAATGACGGTGAGACAAAAACCGCTCAGATTTCCTCAAATCATGGAAGTAATAGCGAAAGCCATCGGGTCCATCCAAATTAAATTTCTTTTCATCCGAAAATATTACCTGACGCTATTCTTCTTTCCAATTTAAATGAGATCGGCAATACTTTAAACTAGCAGTCTTATGACGTGGAAGTAATTGTGGTTTTTTCATAAGTTTCTTTCGCTTCAGATGCGCGACACTGTTTAATTACTCTGCATACTGTCCAGATACTGGCTGAAGTTTCAATTTTATCCTTTATTTTGCGAGCGGACAAGGCTTCGCGTAAAATTAACCTTCGCTCTCGTTCTGTTGTTGCTCTTTCTGTGCGTCCTGATCGGTTTTTGCCATAATTTTCCGGATCTTTTAGAAAATTGTTGATTGCCTTATGATGATCTCGAACAATTTTGCGCGCAATTTCCCGATTAGAATAATTCTCCTGCTTACAATTTTGAAACTCTCCTGGAACAATTTTCCCAATTTCTTCCTTACTTAATGTTTTACCTCGACCCATTTTCTTAAAATGGAAATTGACTATTTGAAAACTCCAAAAAATAAACAGAAGCACAAAAGCACAACTTCAATTATTTCAAACAATTTTACAATTTCAAAGTTCAAAAAGCAATGCTCAAGTGCTCCTGTTTCAAAGAGTGAAAAAAACAAAATTTGAATTTACCGTTTTTCTAACCGTCAGATTTTGAATTCTTGACTGTCAAACATCGTCTCGGAAAACAAAAGGAAGGGGGAAAAATACTGTACACATTCAGTCACTACAAGAAGAATAAGGTCAAAATTTCAAGTGGGGCTAATCAAATGCTCCGGAGTGTACATGTTTATTGTATTGTATTTATGATCCCACCAAAAAAAACATTAAAAATGTGAATTACATTTTTAATGTTTTTTTTGGTGGGATATCACTCTTTTTTGTTTTAATAAAAAATAAATAGTCTTCTGTATAAAGAAATATTATGTATTTAATTGTTCATTATATTTTTTTATTTATTTTATAAGTAGGTAATAACAAAATAACAAAATGCAGAAATTCAAACTAATATTATTGCCTTTGTAAAAAAAAAACATAAGCTCCTTTCGAGTTTCTCGACCAAGATTTTTTCTGCACTATGGAATCATTGATCCATAACCAGCTCGATTTTTGTTTCAACATGCTGATGTAATGACCTTGTTCGAGTATTCCTGTATGGAATATAGCACTAATCACTTTATAATTTGAACCTCCTATATGCAATTTTGCAGAAGTGACAGCTTTGATATCGCATTGCTCAATTTTAATAAACTTTTTATTTTGCAGTTCGAATAATTTCACTTGTATTATGAGAACAGGTGCTGCCGAAATCATTTCCGATTTACGAATCTTTTGAGTGTACGAACAATTTCAGAGTTTCTCGTTTTCCAAATTCATGATCAATAAGTTGCCATGTCGAGGGGGTTGTGAAGAAAATTTTAATGCGTCCTCTTGAGGTGGCCTCGGTGGATCTAACTATTTATTGAGTATACTATATTGCTTATTGTATTCTACTTATCATACCCTTTCATTTGATACCCATGTCGAGGGGGTTGTGAAGAAAATGGTAATACGTCCTCTTGAGGTGGCCTCGGTGGATCTAACTATTAATTGAATATACTATATTGCTTACCGTCAAATGGGGTAACTTTGTGCAGTATTTCACGGTTTTTCAACTTTGCATGATTATAACTATTATAAAACAAAATTATAAACAACTTTTTTTTTCTAGAATTACTTGTGGGACATCTGACAACACATTGCACCATCACTTGTTGATTTTTATGAAGTGCATTGTTTACAAACAAACAATTTGCAAATTGCACAAAGTTACCCCGGGAAGGGGTAACTTTGTGCAATGAGATCTGAAAACGTTTTTAATGAAAAAATTGTCATATCAGATATTCAAATTTTGATTAAAATCTTTCCTTTATTAATTAATTAACAGTGTGAAAATATTTAATTTGTTTATATACACATGTATATAACATAAATATTTAAAAAAAAAACTCCTTTTCTCACTAAAGTTTTCTTGACTTCACTTTTTGGTTAGTTTACGGTTTGAAAAAGTTCAAATTTTAGGACGTGTTTATATAAACAAGAGCGATGTTCACATTGCCCGTGACGGGTCTACGGATAGCTCTTCATGTTTACAATAACATTTGATTGATATCAAAGTTCAAATTAAACTCAGCTAGATGGTGCTGACTGTAAACTTAAAAAAAAAAACAAATTGCACAAAGTTACCCCGCCATCACAAAGTTACCCCATTTGACGGTATTGTATTATACTTATCATACCCTTTCATTTGATACCCATGTCGAGGGGGTTGTGAATAATATGATAATCCGCCCTCATGAGATGACCGCCGTGGATCTAACCAGATATTGAGTATACTATATTGCTTATTGTCTTCTACTTAAGATACCCTTTCAATTGATACCTATGTCGAGGTGGTGGTGAAGAAAATTGTAATCCGCCCTCTTGAGATGGCCGCCATCCATCTGTTTAATTTTGATATTCCTGAAAAATTAAATGAAAAAAGTAAGCTGAAATGTTAAGTATTTATATTTTTATTTCAATATTAGCTGCGCCTCTTTTCTGGTCATTTTTACTATTTCGGCTCGTGAGTACACGCAACTACTCTTGCTCTTACATAAAGGTAAATGTACCCGTACCTGTAGTTATGGAATTGATATTCTCTAGTCCAAAATCGCCATTTGGGGATTATCTCATATTATTTTTCACTTATTTAAAAGCGCTTAGCTGACTATTGATTGTATTTAACTGCTTCCTTCATGTAAAAACATCTATAAATTAAATTTCAGCCGTAATTATCTAAAACTTTCATCTTTCATTTTACTTTAAAAGATTTACCGCATTAATTTCCATTATGTTGTAAATTCTTCTATTTATAATTTTTTAGTTTTGTATACATAACTGAAATTTTCCTTCTCTGCTTTACTCACAAGTACTAGAAAGTAGAAAATGAACGAACATTCTAAAACAAATTCATACCAGATCTTTTTTGGTTACCAATTTCATTTATAAAACAAATGATCCACTTATGGTGCTGGAAGTCCTAGTTTTCGCATTCTGTCCATCTCTTTCAATGCATCTTCATTGCACAGTACCTTGCCGGTGAGTTTTGAACAATCGAGCTCCTCTATTCTTAAACTTTCCAATGTTCGGACACGACTTAATGCGACATATGACTGTCCTTTAGCAAATAATGCTGTCCCAGGTGTACAACAGCATGGTCTACTGTACATCCCTGCATTTTATGGACTGTGCAGGCCCAGCACAGTATTAATGGGAGCTGTGTTCGTTCTATTGTTTCATAGTTTCGTAGTGCCGGAAACTGTATTGTTTTCGACTTGATCAAATGAATTCCATCTCTGCCAAAGTCAATACGAACAGATGGAATGTCGGTATCGTACATCTGATCACGACGGAATAAAGGCCAATAAATTTCAGTGATATTGCCCATTGCACCATTTACAAGTCCTTGCTCTATATTAATATTTGATATAATATTTGATGATCCTCCAGTCTTGTTGATATCGCCTGACGCAATGTTGTCCATGTTTATATTGTCGGCATTTCTTGTCGCATTCACCAGCACCTCCTGAGCCCGAATTCTAAAAATTCGCACTCCTTGGGCTAGATATCGTTCAAGGACAGCTGTGTTGTGTGCATCAGCTTGTGCACGAATTGGAAATATGCGAATTGTTCTATGGAAATCAAAATCCAGTTGCCTCTATCAGCATTTTTGACGTCAGTAGAGAAAAATATGGGGCCTTCAATTCACCTACGCGTAGAGCATTCAGAAGCTCCGCAAATGTTGTGTCGCCTTGTTGTCGCATATTCTCCGCCAACTCCACAAGGTTGAAAAGTCTCCACAAATGAAGTACTGGAATAAATCTGGTGGGCTAGTGGAATGCCTGAACTCCTCGGATAGGTGGCAACTGAAAGAAATCTCCAAAAACCATAATGTTGATGCCACCGAATGGTTAATTTCCCTTTTTTTCTGTTGTCGCAATCTCGAATCGATCATGCACAGCATTTCGTATGAAACCATAAAAATCTCATCAATGAACACGAATTCGATATTCTTCCACTGATTTCGCAAGACCTTCAAATAGTTACCAGTAAGCGGTGCCAAATTTCCTACTATTCTCCCGTCTTTCTCAACTGGTAATTTCAATTATGTGTGAAGCGTTGTTCCACCAACAATCCGTGCCGCTACACCGGTCAATGCGGAAATTTGAACTGCTTTCTTACCGTAGCAGCGATTGATCTGTTCTTTTAGTGCATTGAATGTGAGTGTTTTGCCAACTCCAGCACCTCCGATGACAAACATTCTGATGCGACTCAGACTTCCATTCATTTGGTCCTCGATTCTGCGAGTAATGATGTTAAAAAATTCGCGCTGTTGGAAATTCATTGCAGCACACACATTTTCGAACTGTTCGTTTGTCATAGCCTTTTCAATAAGCTCATCTTCAAGCTCTGCCTCAACAATTTCTTCTGGATTTTCAAGAAGATTGAAAGCATGTGTTTGATTGAATGCAATTTCAAGTTGTCTATCCATTGCACGATGTATTTCGAGGTATGCATTTGTTCGTTTCAATTGGTCTTTTCGAACAAGAAAAGCCTCACGTGTATTATTATGCTCATCAATTAATTCATCCTCCGAGCAAAATGGTAGGTACATATTGTGCGAGCAGGCTATAGAAATAATTTCCCGGATCCGTCTGCATTTGAAAGAATGGCACTCGTATAACAGCTGGAACATTTCTTATTACCATTGTAGCATAGTTTGCCAGTTTGATGGGCCTTCGTCTTGTTGGCGGCTTCCTTAAATATTGATCTTCTTCTTCGCTTTGCAAGCAGCATGAGATCACATGGTCGATGTACGTAAGTCTTTCTGGAGTTTCAAAAGATGGAGCATTTTAAATCCATACTACAAGGTGGACATGTGGAATTCCACGGTTCTGAAACTCAATTCGTATCCAGAGATCGATAACTTTTCCACTAAGGAGATGGTCATTCCGATTGATCTGCTTCATGAAAGCATGGACACGGCGAGAAAAATGTCGCCACAACACAACGGGATATGATTCAATCAAACGCTGCACTTCCCCAAGATTTAATTGGCTGGAATCTTCATCGGGTCTGCCATCTGCAATCAAATCATCGGGTTTGCCATCTGCATGTCAAGCCAATTCAAATCATTACAGCTCAAAGTAAGAAGCGAAGTTGGAGGACCAAGACAACGTATAAATCCTCGTTCCTCTAAGATTCTGTAAATGTAAATGCAGGTCTTGCATAGCTCTACCACATGCATTGATTGTTAACTGTACTCGAAGATATTCAAACATAGAGAGTGCATAAAACAAATAGTCCTTTCTTTGAAAACAAGTATCCGAGCCAAGAATTCGGTACTGGAAATAATCCAAAGGCGTAATTTTTACCGGGCGCTCTTCATTAAAGTCATTTTTTCCATATGGAAGGAGATAGAACCATGAAAATTCCTCGGCTTTCAACTCCCGATTCACATTCACAATATTGTCCTTAGTTTTTCGAACAATTTCGTTGATGTTCCGGCTTTCCACAAATTCATCATTAACATCTGGCTGCTCGTGATCAATTGGTGCCATTACAGATGTTTGCACAGGAATGAGCTGCAATTCTAATGGTGGTGGTTCTAGTTAATTTTTTATAGGAACTTCTACATCTACCTGAATCAACGGATGTGACTCTAACTGTGCATTGGTACAACTCCTTCTTCTTTGACGACAACATTGATGGCGTTAATTGAAAATTGTGTACCGGAATTTGAATGCACAGTTCGGCGGATAATACATAGAAATAGTATCGCATTCGATGATACAGGCTTTTCCATTTTGTGCTTCGCTTTTCCCTTTGGTCCACATGAATGGGAATCGGCGAAATAAAACTTGTTATCATAATTCATGAGACCATATGTACAAGCAGCAACCACCAAAATTCCAACATTATGTCCGGCGAACAATAAGTAAATCGAAGTTCTAAGATTTAGGAAACTAATTCCATCGTTTTCCCTGTCACATAAACTGCCAGCGAAGGCGGCATTCAAATCGTCATATTCAACAACAAACTCCTTATCGAACATGAGGATGCCGTTTTTTTACAATATCAAGATTTCTTATTTCTAAATAGCCGCGGTATCAATTGGAAAAGCACCTGGTTGATTTCAAGTTTCCAAATCAATGAGCTCGTCAAATCCATCTCCTTCAATCATGTTGCCATTTAAAATATTTGTGTCCCATTGATTCGGTGTTAGGATAGCAGCACGAATTAAATTTGCCACAACCATGGTGAAACATTGGTGTCCAGCGCATCCGGATTTAAATATTTCGTTATTTCCTTGATGCCATGAAGCACGTACGTTTCGCGATAAATTAATAATTTGCATGTAGTCATTGTAAGTTGGAGCATCAGTAACTTGTCCATTAGGTACGTTTCGTCTATGTGTCTGAGCTGAAATTACGCGGATAACATCCTGCATATTTAATCGCGCAAATCGATTTACCCGTACATCTTTGTACAATGGGTTATTTGCTATAAGCCAATCAAGAGCCTTGTTGACACGTTCTGGTGAAATATTATAATTCCTGGATCCATTCAAATTCTCCAGAGTTTCTGTCACTACAACAATTCCTAGAGCAAATAATGTTGCATGCCCTTTGAAACCGTATTGACCAAATCTGCCTAGAAATTTTATCACTTTGACGTACGGAATGATGCGCTGAAGCAAATGTCGTTCTGGTTCCGTTAGTGCCGAAATTTCACCGCGAACATCACCGGGAATCAAGTTATTCCAATACGCCTTGGATGGAGCATGAGTCTTTGAGATCTTCAAGTGCTTATAGCATCGATGACAAAGAAGTAAATCATTTTTAGCGGCAAGTTCCGGTGGCAAATATGGCTTGGGCAAAATCAAACGATATTTCAATACCTGATTAGCGTAGCATTTTTTCTTGCAGATACCACAGCACTTGTCGCTAAACATGTTTATGGTTGCGTGAAAATTTGCCTCATAAGCTACCCGTTGAGCATAAGCTATTTTGACGTCGTAGTCTTGCTTCACGTTCCTGACTTGTCTCTCTACCTCTTAATTCAGATTTTCTCAATCGATCTGTTCCATTCGAGAGATATGTTCTTGGGTGGTCTCAACCGCTCTTGTTTGGGCACGACAAACTGCGTCATGAGCAAGACATCATATGCGTTCATCGGGTGTCTCATTCGCTCTCAGTACAGCTTGTCGTACTCTTTGACTTTCGAGCCACGAGATATGCTGATCAGATGTTACATTTTCTCTTGCTTGAGCATTTCGTTGCGCGCCATTGCCAACTCGAGAAGAATGGGCATCCCCGATTGATCTGATTTGATCAATTAGTTCCTTGGTATTTGCACGATGAATGAGGCTGCTTGTCGGGAACTTCTTCAGCTCGTTTACGCCGTTTAAATAATCTTGCAGACTTATCTGCTTCCGATTCCTGTTCAATTTTCGCTTGTCGTTTAAGCTTCTCCTTCTCAAGGCGTCGCTTGATTTGGGTGGCTGTCTGCTTGACCAAAGCAGAAATTGTCTCTAATCGACTACTCTTTATTAATGCTAATAAAATATACGTAGTACTAGAGATATATAAGGGAAAACTAGGAACACCTACCTATATATTTCTTCACAATATCTTGTCTTCTTATTCTGTCTCTATTATCCACTGTGGTGCTTCTAAAATTTGGTGGAGCTTGAAAAAAATCTTTAATCATTTTCTGTCCAAACCTATTATCCAAACAAAGCTTTTTGATCTATACTAACCACAATTTCGAAAACCTTTACTTTGGGTCTCAGAAAAAAATAATTTAAAATCTAATGGAAGATGCCTCCTTAATCGTCTAGTTTCAAGTTTTCTTTCTAATGATAAAGAAAAAATTGATAATTGCAACAATTCAAATAGTATCTTATATTTATATTATAAACGCGAAAGTTTGTATGGATGTTTGTTGCTCTTTCACGCAAAAACTTCTGAATGGATTTTAATGAAACTTTACAATAATATAGCTCATACATCAGAATAACATATATGCTATAATTTATAAATAAATTCAACATGACCGCCGAAAAATGATCGAAATTCAAAATGGCCACTCAAATATAAAATCGCAAATTGTGTTCCGATTTCAATGAAAGTTGGTATATAGAGGTTTTTAAGGTCGCTAATAACGAATTCGTCAAAACTTATAAATTCAAAATGTCCGCGTCAATATGGCTTCCAATTTGTCAATTGTGTCCCGATTCCAACGAAAATCGGTATCTGGAGTTTTTTGAGATAGCAAATAACGAATTTATGAGCAGAACTTTTAAATTCAAAATGCCCGCGCCAATATGGCGGACGAATTTTGCCAATTTTATTCCGATTCCAATGAAAGTGGATATCTAGGGGTTTTTAAGGTTGCAAATAACGAATGTATGGTCCAAGTACAATATAAATTCAAAATGACCGCACCAAAGAGTCTAGAGAAGGCCGAAGAGTTTGCCAATCCAATGAAAATCGAAATCCGGACGATTTTAAGATTGCAAACAACGAATTTATAACCAAAAATTATGAATTCAAAAGTTCACAGAACATTATAGCGGGGATGGCCAACCCAAATGGTATCGCGGGCCACTTTGAAAATGCATTATGACTCTGCGGGCCAGGGTGATTCAAATCAAATTTAATTTAATATAATTAAGCGAGAGAGTTCCAAAGTTGTGCTGCGAAAACAAAGAAAGAATGATGACCAGTTGACGTGCGGAAACGCGGAATTATTAAATTATTATTTCTGAGGAATTGCGAAAGCTGCACAAACCAGTTTGCGAACTTGTAGGATATCGTGAAACAATCGCAGAAGCCTGTAGTCACAATAGTCACTAAAGGCTCGATTACATTGGTTTAGAAACTACTAGCTGGCGAATTAAGAAGATCGCCAGATAAAAAAATACATTCTCATCTTGAAAGATTAGCAGCATATTTAATGTCGAACAGTAGGGTATAGATTTTTTCAAACGCCGTGATACAAAAATTTGAGCAGTTCTGCGCACCTGGTTGCCAAATTTTATAAATATTGCTCTATCATTACCCCTCTTTTTAGTTAAAACGGCAAAACGCAGAAAAAACTCAACAAAATAATTTGGGAAGGGATGCGCGCATGCCGAGTGAATAAAGTTAATTTATCTTTCTATGTGTTGAGCAGAGCTTTTAAATACATGTAAAGCCCCTGCTCAACAAAGGCAGTTTATTCAACATAATAAGCATAATTTTACTTTAATTATGCGAAATATTTCTCATTTCTAAATTTCAAATAATTTAAAAAAAATGCTGAAAAAAATTCCTTTGAATAAATGAGCGTTTTCATTCATAAACCGACAGTTCCCCGCAGTCGCAAGCAACACAACCCCCCGGGCAGAAGCGCGTATGCGACTGGCAGGAAACGTCAACAATCTAGTAATCTATATAAATATAATTGGAGTGTCTGTCTGTGATTTCAAAACAATTGTGTTTTTTTAATTTTATATGGTTATTTACATGATTTTAAAACGTAATCACGCATGTTTAAAATTTTTGTCTGTCTGTATGTCTGTATTGCTGTGTCTCTGTATGTCTGTCTGTCCTACTGTCTGTTTATTCGGGCTAATCTCGGAAACGGCTAATCCGATTGGGATGGGACTTTCACTGGAAGATTCAGTATTTTGGCGGGCACGTTTTAGGCTATTTATATTATATATATTAGCTCTACCTGTATATATGGATGGATGTATATGTATGTAGACAAATCTTGAAAATTGTTTTTGACCCACTTCCATAATAACCGATCAGCTTCAAATTTTGGACACATGCACAGTTCAATGCAATGCAATCTGACCATTTTAGAAAAAAATCAAGATGGCCGTTTCAAGATGGCGGCCGAATGATAAGTATAATATAATTACCTATTTGGTGTCATTCCAAATTCAAAATGGCGGGCGGAGCAAAATGGCGGCCAAATACAGATGGCAGATTACTTTTTTATTTACATCACGATCGGCATGGGTATCAAATGAAAGGATATGACAAGTACAATACTATTAGCTGGGTGGCGTACTTCCAAATTCAAAATGGCAGCCAACACAAAATGGTGGACTACATTTTTTTACAACGCTCTCGGTATGGATACCAAATAAAAGTGTATGATGAGTAGAGTACAGTAAGCTGGGTGACCTCATTTTAAATAACGGTGACCCCAAAATAACCGAAGACTTATAATAAACTAAAGGGTAGAAAACTAAAAATGTAGTTTAAAAAACTTAAAAATATGTTTTTATTTAAAAATGAACTAAAAAGTAAAAAATTATGTTGAATGAAATCTTTTTTGCTCAAGCCAGTATATAATATATGGGCGCAAGTTGCAGTAATAATAAAACAAGAATATAAGTAAAGTCCCACGCTTTCGAAAGGTAGGCTATTTGGCCAATATGAGATCAGGACAGTAACAGAGATTTTGGCAACTTTACTCACATCAGTAAGAACAGCTCATTCTATGCTTAAGATACCGATCGAAGAAGATCATATCGAAAATCCTGCGTGGACCAAATCTAAAAACCTACGTGGAAAAAATCTAAAGTTTTACAAGACTGCATGATGGCTGTATGGGAATGCGATGAGTGTACTATGGCAAATAAAGTATCTATTAACAGAACACCGCGAGATTTCAGAAGTAAAAACCAATTATTTTGGGGAGTAACTGTTTTATTGGCATAGATTCCGAGCAAATGTTGCCGGCTGTTTGGACAAATATGTAGGCCGGCTGTCCGGACAAATATCTGAATGATCACTCATTTAGGACATATTGGAAAACGTCATTTAAAGCAAAAGATGAGAACGCAATCAGAAAACTCAGAATTCAGTACTATTCTAATCAACATAGGATATACAATAGAAAATGTTCTGAGATTAATGAGAATGATGACAGTGAGCTGCAGGATGTTGTTTGAAGGTTCGTAATAGGCGAGGAAATTGTGATGAGCGACATTTATGATGATTTCGAAAATATCAACTCAACTAAATCGACTCAAGTCAGTAATGACACAAAGATTGTAATACTTACAAGTGAAATATCTAACATCGTTTATAAACCAGCGTTACAGTGGATTTTTAACCAGTGCGGGCGGTAGGACCGGAACCGACGAAACACGAAAACGGGAAGCAGCAACTGGCAATCTTCGTCTCAAGCCATGTTCGCCATGGGGCAAGTTCAGGGTGCCAATTATCTGAGAACGTCAAAATCTAGGCGCACAAAACATATTCTGAATAAAATTGGCTAGGAATCTGTTGTGCACGTAGTATAAAAGTTGTCCGATGATTAACCTCGAATTTTAAAAAAAGTTGTAGGTAACATATTTTTATAGTCAACTCTAAAGTTTTTTATATATTCAAAATCATGTCTAGCAGATTTGTTCTTTGTTTCATTATACCCTTTTCTTATTCCGGACTATGCAAACATAATTTTGTTTTATTAAAAACGCACGCGGGTTTTTGCTAGTCAAAGTAATAAAAACAAAAATTTCGTATTTCTTTAGTAGAAATGCTACAAATTATGTCTGTAGCAAATGTGTAAAATACAAATACATACTCACGACGTTTGAATAAATCTATACATGGCTCATTCGGAAGAAGAGAGTTACATCTCAAAATTTTACATTTTTTAGTTTTCTATATGTATCAACTCAAAATTATGATTAATTTTATGGGAAATAATGTTACATGCACTCTTCGCTTTCTGGCCGATCGCTGGCAACATTTTATCCCTTTGGTGTCGTCACATGTCATATATCACTTACTGAGAAGACGGTAACATTTCTTCTTCTGGAAAAAGAAGTTTTTTGAGTTGTAACCCTTTTCTTCCGGATGAGCGCATGACGAAAGTCAACAGCAAGCTTTTTCAGACAAATATGCAGGGAAATAAAGCTGCCTTCTCTTGGTGCAGAGAAATAAAGCTGCACATCGTCTTCATACATATGAATCTTAGAATATCGCTAGTAAAAATACTTAATAAAAGTGAAGCACTAGAGGAACTTTAGCCATCTAGTTTAACCTTAGAAAAAGCTTTGCAAAAGCTCAAGAGCAGAAAGAACACAATGTGCTTGTGAGGCCAGTTTTCGCAGAAGCGGGACGTGATTGAAAGCTGCGATGCTTACGAAAGCCAGATTGCCATATTTATATTTATGTATAAGTTTGAGACGCTCACACTACGCCATTTTTGAGTACCCTCAGCTTTTCAAGGAGCTTTGCCAGACATGGAAGACTACTGATAGGCCGAAAATCGGATGGACTGGTAGGAGAAGGGCACTTGGGAATGGGCGGAATGGGTATGATTAAAACATACTTGCAAGTCCAGGGAAAGCAGGAGTTGAGAATGTAAGTTAAAATAGGCAATAGATGAAGTATGAGCATTATTAAGAGACAAGGCAAAAAATGTAATGTAATTTGGGGGGCAAGTTTTCGTCACACAGATATTCATTTTTCGTAAGTTCCATTTTCGGTATTTTCGAGTCGCCGCCGTTGAAAATTGTCATCACAAATTACAAAACTTACAACTTCAATGAAAAATGGAAAGTCGCCCAATTCATCACAAAGTGCCTTCAAGTTTTCATCAAAAATCCGCTAGCAATAAATAATTACAAATGAAGAACTATTGCGACGTGACGGCCAAGAATGATAGATGACGAAATCATTCAAAGCGAATGGAATCGGAATGGCCACACAAACAATCGCTTAATTTTTTGATCGATTTTTTGAAAGATCTTCTTCTATCTATCTTAGATTAAATTCAACGCATACATTAAAAAATATTATCTTCAATAAAATTATATGCTCAAATATTAATTTTTTATAGTTTTCTGTTCAAATAATGATTCAATCAAAAGCACAAAAAAATGTTTGGTAAACTTTAACGTTTATGTAATTTATAACGTAAAAAACAAAATCCCATATGGGCCATAGAAATTCATTCACTCTGTAACAAAAGTCTGAGGCCAAAACCAAAGGAGATCCTTTCGGGCCAAGGAAATGTCTCTTTGCGCTTTTGTAGATATCGAGGGTGCTGCCGACAACGTTACGCGATCAATGAAGCTGGAGAAAACAAGAGCATTGAACCCCCAGTGCGAAATGGATCACGTTGCGTGATAACTGCTGAGTTGAATGGCGAATCGATTAACATTAATGGCTGCTGTCCTCAAGGGAGCGCCCTATCACCTCTCCCATGGTCAATCGTGATCGACGAACTTCTTTTCTGCCTGAATAACCATCATAATCATACCATCTCAGCTCGCATATGAATCGGCTCATCTAGAAACCCCAGATTGAGAGAGTAATTGCCAATGCAATTACATCTCTTCAAATCTGTCGCAAATTTGCTTAGCTTCCTCATGAGCACCACACAAAAAATATCAGCCATACGGAAGTGAGGTATGCCTGACGAGTATCTCATAAGAGCCTTATAAGGTAACCTCATTACAAATCAAATTGGGCAATCCCAAAGTCTGCCTCACGTATGCGGAAAGCTTTTCAAAAAGCTTTAAAATAATACCCTTAAGCTTTAGTTTTAGTCATAATAATCTTTAGATTTTGATGTTGCACTTTTTTTCTTCTTTTTTTTATGTGGCAGTGCTAAGCTCAGGATTCATACTTTATACCACCAGTCCTTTTATCACGTCATGGTGCAATGTGTAGCAATAAGCTTAGTACTGCACTACTTCATATTTCATGTAATTACGAGTATGTTGGTTACTTTTAACGGTGTCATTTAGCATACTCAATAAACCGGTTTTGGGACAAGCAGCATTTGCGGTAGTTAGTACTCAGTTGGGGAACCGCATTGCTAAAACGTCACTCGCGTTTAAAAATATAAAGCTTTCGACACCAGTGCAGGATCATGTAGCAGGATCAACATTTCATCAAGGGGATCAAATAAGATGCACCTTATGACGCGAAGCGAATGAATGGCAAAGCGTAAGATGCCCTGTGTGGGCCGCATAGAAGCAATCACACGGGCTCTACATGATGTTTTTATGTTTTAACGGTTATTTGTTCACGTGCTCCTCACTCACAATGATTATACTCCGCCGCCCATGCTCGGTCGTCAATTCAAACCAGTTGGTGTATAATGTAGGTATTACAAAAAGTCAGTGTTTTTTAATCGGGGCCCCTCGAATCTTAGGCATTCTCTTGGAAATTCACTGAAGTGTTTTTCAAGATAACTCATCATGAGCTCTATTTCGCTATGAGATATCTAGTAAGCAAAGAAGTGATGACTAATCGTATTTTAATATAATGTTCTACGCCCTTATACGAATTTGACCGAAGCATATTGCTTGGTCTTCACATTCTCAGTACAAGTACCAGGGAGTGATAAGCGATTTTCAAAATATAAAGCCGAAAGTCAATATTTAAATAAAAATTAAATTGATTTGACAAAAATTTTATAAAATACTAGCTGGGACCTGATATTCCTCGCTGTACCCATAAGCTAATAGTAGCCAATAAAAACCATCCCTGGACTTGAAATTTTTCGAGATATGAGTTTTACACAGATGCAGTGCCTCAAAGAACGAGTACATGGGTCTTGAGACGGCCATCATGGATCAAACGGTATACTACATTACTTATTGTGTTCTACTTATCATACCCGTCCTCTTGAGACGGCCGCCATAGATCTAACGGTATATTGAGTATAAGTACATTACTTATTTCAATCTACTTATCATACCATTTCAATTGATACCCATGTCGAGGTGGTTGTGAAGAAAGTGGTAATTCGCCCTCTTGAGACGGCCGCCGTGGACCTAACGGTATACTGAGTATACTATATTGATTATTTTATTTCAGTTTATTAACTTCCCAGTATAGGGAAGTTATTGTAATCGGTCCGAAAATCGAAACCGAAATTTTCAACTTATTGTTTTTGTGAGTGTGTGTGCGTACGTATGTGGTCATTTGCAAAGCGTATTAACGGAAATATAATCTGAAGAGATTTTTATAAAATTTGGTGGAGCCGTATTTTGGTTGAAATGACATAAGTACCGACTTATTTGAGGTACCGTTCTAAGAATATTAACGAAAATAAAATTCGTTCGAACCGTTTTTTGTTTAAACGACGTTCGTGATTTTTGTACCTGCACGATACATCGCGAACGAAAAACTATATCGACTTCTTTTAGGTGCCGAAAGAAGAATATTAGCAAAAAAATGCTCCGGAAAAAGTTTCATAATATTCGGTCGGGCCTTTTTTTGTTTAAATAGAAAAACTTCGGCTGCCAGAAAGACTTTAAATCGATAATTTTTGCTATTATGTAATTTTTGCTAATATGTTTAGCTAATATGTAATATGATGGAATGAGCCCAGATCGTACTTCCCAGATTGTACTTCCCTAAAAATTACAGAAAATGAGGGAATAACCTCTGCGGACCCCACCTTAGCGTTGCGCATTTTTTCGTTTTCGCAAAATTCTTCTGGCCCCATTCAGATACCAGATCTGCCGTTGCACAGTGGGCCAATCAGGAATTCGTTTATAAGCAAAACAACTCGACTTTGGAGCTATACCTTCGCCAACAACAACACTCAAGAGTTCCAACGCAGACCTCCTCCGCATGCTGAGAGATAATCTCGCTGCAAAGCATTACACCATAAATGTACGGGCAGGTTGTACAAAAGGTGCTTCTCATCTTAGACTTGCACTAGAAAAACACTAATCTACATTTCCAGCTTTGCTTGACAAGGTTGATAGTTGAAGTAGCTCAAACAAGTTCCACTATAAAATTAGATACAAGTACATTTTGTCCAGATTCTGAAATTGTGCTACTATAACTACCACGTTTATCTCCGCAAACCTTGTATCATTCTAATTTATTAAAGTCAATTAGAACTGACTGTGATAAATCTAAAAATATTTTCTCTTGCATTTTAAAGATTATATCGTTTACAATACCTCACGATTTAATTTAGTGAGATGAAGCTAAAGTTCGGGTGTGGGAAAAATCAATGTATCTCAATTCTTCTACAAGAATAATTATGTCTGTTTTGAGAAATTTAATTTCCCGCAGGACCCTTTCAGTTAACATTTCCTGTCTTCAGCATCAATGGAATTTTAACTGAATAAAACTATTCAATTTGTGGCAGTATCAAAGGGCAATGTATGTGTGTTAATCAAACCACATCCATAGAAGTCAATTTAGCCAAGAAATATACAAGTAATCCCTTCACTTCTGAATGAAAATGCCTAACGACCTTTTAATTAAACAAACATAGGGTACAAGATCCTTGCTATTAAGTAATAAATATGGAAATACAGCAGTTGGAAATTGTTACCCAAAAAGTTGCTCTCACCCCAGTTTAAATCTAATAACTCGTTTGCTTAACGCCATATGCACTAGCAGATTAAATCCTAGGACAAAAATAAGGACAAGATTGAATTTGTTCCTCGCAAAAGCCTCCATAAACGAGCATCGTATTTCCTGCTATAGATCTAAGTTAACCCCTTGTCGTCCTTTGCTGCCAGTTGTACGTTTCTGTGTGAATAATTTACGCACGGGGAAATTTCATGCTTTAATGCATCTCCTAAATTTGCTACAAAAGCGCTTCACGGACCGGCCCTGCAGGATTGAAATTTATATATGAACGCGTAGGGTTGGGAGACGGTTCATCCCAGGACCTTGTTAGAGCTGACATATTTGGTTTAAGCAACCGAGTGAAAGGACTACAAAGCTATTCTTTGAGCTGTGATATAATTTGTTATTTTTTTCGGTCATCGTGAGCACATGATAGTGAGGTACATCAAACAACTCAATGTCCTTCACATTCTTATTCCCTTACAAAGTAACGTTAGAATACAGTCAGTGACACTATATGGTAAGGGCACTCTTCTGCGTTATATTGTTATTATATATGTTTATAGTATAATAAATGGAACAAAGTCGAATTTTTAATTGGACAGAATTTTATCGCTATCTTTGTACTATAAGCAGTATAACAACTCAACCGGAAAATATGCTGCTGGCTGCTTTGATCAGATAAGCATCTAAAGGGTGAAACACTAGGGATATATGTTTTGTAATGTGTATGATCAAACGGCGCATCTAAATAGAAAACTGAGGGTGAAAGATGAAAATTTTAATCACTTCGCACTTTCCGAGTAATTTCAGGGGGGAAGCGAGCATTGCAGCTTGTCTATTTAGAGAGGAATATTAGTATTTTATAGCTTAAGGATAAATCCTATTCCTACTACATAAGAACTAAGTTTTTGTATTACACGTTATCAATAAACATCAGTGTTTAAGTTTTAGGGTTAGACTATACTAAATATTAATGATGTATAATTTTGAAACAACCCTTTTTAATGGAAAGAGTAAAAGTTAGTATCTTCATAAAGCAGATTTATTAGTCGTGCAACTTAAAGCTAGAAAGCTAATTTTAATTCTTTTCTTGTAAATGGCGCTACGGTCTTTGAACTCGGGCCTCTTGAACTTTTTTTTTTTTTTCAATCTTCTGTAAGTTTGATTAGTAGTGTTTCTTCTCGAGAATTTTTTCTCGAGAAATTCTCGAGAAAATTATAAAATTATGAAGTCACAATTCTCGAGAAATTTAGATATTTCTCGAAAAATATGCAAAAATTATATTTAAGTGAATTTTTTGAATAAAACTTTGTTATTTTTGGAAATTCTTAAAACTTTAATAATTTGACGTTTTTTGTTTCATTTTCTTACTCATCACTGTCATACAATTTTTTTTAAAAACACCGTTAGTTTTCTATTTTGTTATTCATAATTTGCCTAGTTTATAGCTACTCCAAAAATAATGTTTTTGTACCCGTTTATACGCTAATTCGAAATTTTCACGTAACTTTGAGTTAAATCGATTTAATTTTTTTTGCTATAAACTTGGTTGTTTTATGCTTAACAATTCGGGGAATTCCCGATAGTATATTTATATAATAAATAAATCATCAGTTAACAGCAATTGCGTTGTGAACGATTTTTTTTTTTAAAGGAAGTACCATATATGTATGTATGTAAGATAAATCTACATAATAAATTTAAGGTTCTTTTATTATAAATTTTGTTTTTAAAATAATCTTAATTAAAAAAATAGATACCAACATGAGAAAACTTTACCAGGACTGTTGGGAACATTTTAAAACTAGTTGGGATGTGGGTTCGACCCGTTCGGTCCACACGATCAACTTCCCAGTATGATGGATGTTGAATATTATGATTGGATATATTAATAATAAATGAACAATAGGCAATATAGAATATATGTATAATACTGAGAGTTTGTCACAATTGTTTATCAATATTTTCGCTAAAATGTCAAACTAAATGTGCGCACCTACAAGATTAGGATGACGAGAATGTATATAAAATTGATGTGTTAATGTTTTTCGGCACCTCAACTAAGTCGATATATTTTATAGTTCGCGGGATATCGTGCAGGTACAACAATCACTTAAGTCATTTAAACCAAAAAACCGCTGGACCGAATATTATAAAAATCGTATCAGATTATATTGTCGCTAATACGCTTCGAACGGCACCTCAAGTAAGTCAATATCTTTCGTGGTTCGGGCGATATCGTGCAGGTACAAAAATCACTTACGTCGCTTAAACAAAAAAACGGCTGGACCGAATTTCATGAAAATCTTTTCAGATCATATTTCGGTTGATACGCTTCGAACGACACGTCAACGAAGTCGATATCAGTTTTGGTTCGAGCGATAACGTGCAGGAAAAAATGACCACATCCGTACGCACATACACACACACACACACACATACTTCCTCCCAATTTTTTGCTTAAAATGCTCCTGGGACCTTGAAAGATGAAAATACGTTGAAATTTTCGATTTCGATTTTCGGACCGATTACAATAACTTCCTATACTGGGAAGTTAAAAAGTGGAAGGAATCTTGAAGGTGTACATGAGTATAAAAGAGAAGAAAATAATGATGGTCAAAGTACCTCAGCAAAAAGATACAGGTACGGAGAAATTCAGTAATTGAATCTTTCTTAAAACGACCAACTATGGGTGAATTAATTTCAAAGTTAGCAGCTGTTGATGGAATACCTTTTAACAGAATTACTAAAAGTGAATTCATTAGAACATCTATGAGTGGCAAAGGATTTAATTTACCACGAAACCCTACCACAGTGATGTAATTAATGCTGAACTTTTATGAAGATATAAAACATCTGATTAAAAAAATAATTAAACACCAAGATAATGGTAAAAAATTCAGTATATCCATTGATGAATGGACCAGCATGAAAAATAAAAGATATATGGATGTACACCTTTACTATAATAACAAAGATTCAGACAACTTAGGGATGGTTCCTGTCGTTGGTAGTTGTCCTGCTAAAAAAGCATTGGAATTAGTAGAAGAAAAATTAAAATCATTTAATATCATATTTAATGACTATATAGTAGCTACAATGAGTGCTGGTGCTGTTGTAATGCAGAAATTTGGAAAATTATCTTCTCATTTTCACCAACTTTGTTACAATCACGGGTTGCAATTTGGCTGTGAAAGTATTTTATAGCAAGAAGAGACATCCTGATAACTTTGCTTGTATCGGTGAACTGGAATCTGATAACGTATCTGAAGTACAAGATTTAGAAAATGAAAATAATAACTCTGATGATGATTCTGATATAGAAGTTGTGGAAGACGTTGAGGTTTAGCCCCAAATCGAAAAAGTTATTAAATCCATTCGAAAATTATCAAAAATGTTTAGAAACTCCCCCTTTAAAAATGCTATATTGCAAAAATATGTAGTGGAACAGGAGAAAAAGGAGCTAATGGTAGTCTTAGATTGTTCTACTAGATGGAATACAATGGAGACTATGGTAGAAAGATTTGTAAGAATTAGCGGCCCAATAAAAAAAGCATTATTGATTGAAATAAATTTGGGTAGTTTGTGGAACGAGGACTATGTTGAGGTTGCTAAAATAATATTAGCAACATTAAAACCTCTCCAGATTACAATTGAAACTCTTAGCCGAGAAGATTCTACACTATTATCTGCTGAAGGAGCTGTCAGGTTTTTGTTTACAACTTTGGAAAAATTAAACACCAATTTAAGTCGAGACCCCTCCTTAAAGCAGTTAAGGAGGAAATGTCTAAAAGAAGGGATTCTACTTTAGTATCTGTTATTAGGCTCCTACAGAATCCTGCTTGTGTGTCACAGAAAGAAAATGATAGTTTTTTCGACATGGCACCAAGACAAGAGATTTATAAATCGGCTAAATATATATCATCTAGAATTTTTGAAACTAAAAACAGTGATAACGATAATACTGAAGAAACTGATGAAACTGAAAATATTGAAGAATGTCCAGATCGAGAAGAAGAAGCAAGTCTACAGCAACAAATAAATTTTGAAATTTCAAAAAGTTTAAAAGAATATGAAAGTCCGAATGCTGATAAATTTCAATCATTAACAAAGGAATTTAAAATATTTGAAGCCAATGGGAAGAGAACCTCAAATTTGCAGAATCTCTTGGATGCACTTCTGACCATTAAACCAACTTCTACGCAAAATGAGCGAAATTTTTCTATTGCGATTATGTTACCAAAAAAGAACAAGGATGGGAGATTCAACTTTGGATGCTCTGTGTTTCTTAAAACATTATTTTAAATCACAAAAATGATAAATTTATTATATTTTTATAAACCTTTTTATATATTTTTGTAAAACTTGAAGAATTTATTTTTACGTTACTATTTTTTATTTTGTTCTATAATAAAAAAATGAATTTCAGTTTATATTATAAAGTGCATTAGATTTTTGTTTTAATAAGTTATTTTCTCAAGAAATCTCGAGAAATCTCGAGAAAAATAATGTATGTTTTCTTTTCTCGAGAAATTAAAAAGGGTGAGAAATGTGAAACACTTATATGTGCTCAATTTTTTAAATGAAGTTTTCCTTATATTCGACATCGCGGCACCCATCCACGAATTTCTTGGTCGTCCAATCATTATTTTTCCTGTTGGTCTACCATTGAAAAAATGGACTAGCCTTCTTTTTCAGAAAATTGTACAACGTTTATTTTAATGTTTTTAAACGGATACCTGTACTCGGATTTGGAATTCGCTAGATACAACCTAAACCGCTAGAGCTAATAAATGGGCTGTGAAGCTTGGCCTTCTCAACAAAATTTCGGCAGTCAGATCTGTTTTTGGCATCTACCTTCCAATTGTGAACTCTCATAATAATGATCCCCCATCTTATCTTAATCATCATTACTTTTAACCCTTGCCTCGAAACTTAGTTTTATAAGTATATTAACTTGATGTTACTTTGTTACATTTAGAAGAACAAGTGAACATGACTAAGTTTATGTCTTATAGGTAGTAGACCGGTCTGACATTTGCTTTCACCATTAATAAACAGCCATCTAATTTTGTGTGGTTTTCTTTATTTTTTACTCCAGTGTTCTTTTTCAAGTATTTACCTAATCATCTTGAGCAACCTCGTCTAGTGTAACGGCACAATCTGGCCCGAACTGCGCTGGATTAGCTTCAATATAAGCTTCATGATATCAGCAGAGCGATGGACCTACTGTCAGGAATCCCTCTTAGGGCACGAGCTACGAAACCACAACAAAATAAAGAAATCCTCGATTTAAATTTTCATAACTTTATTTTAAATTCTTCGGTATATAAAAATTGAAAAGTCACGCGTACGTTTAAATTTTCGGAAAGAAATCTTTTTAATTTTTCCGTCGTAAGAGACTTTAATTTCGTGTCGTTCGGGTTATTTTTCCGCCACCATTAAACCTCTTCTTCTTCTTCTCGAAATTTTCCTTTTTTTGAGCTTTGTGTTCCATTAGCGATGGATCATTGCCAGATTCATGACATTCGGCCGTTCCTGACCGAGAAGGCGTATCGCCTTCTTCTTCGTCGTCGCTTTCATCGTCCTGATCCAACTCCGGTACTAGCATGCACCATGGCTTCAATTTATCACTGGCGAACACAGTTGCATATTTCCTTCGAGACCCTAACGTGTCGATGCTTTCGACGACATACCTATCGTTCCACAGGATTTTAGAAATACGATAAGGTCCCTTGTATCGAGCGTCCAGTTTATGCGATTCGCCCGTTGGAGATGGAACTGCTTCTACTACCACCAAGTCATCCTCATTATACATGGTGGGCCGTTTGTGTTTCGAGTCGTAACGTGCTTTCCATTTTTCTCGAGCAGCGTAAATTCTCTCTAGTACTTCGGTGCGTTTTGTAGCAATATCAACAGGTGTTTGTTCCAGTTCGTCATCATTAACTGCTTGCACAAGCTGATTCACTCCTAGGTTGCGTAAGTCGAAATCGAAAATCAATTCGTGAGGGCTATACCCCGTCGTGGAATTCCTTTGAGAATTCATAGTCCATTGAAGGATCCTTAGGCTGACGTCCCAGTCTACTGTTTTAGCGTTGGTTGTCTTCAGAAAGTTGATAATAGACTGATGAATTCGCTCTACTTGTCCGTTGGATTTAGGTGAACGTACTGCTACCTTCACGTGTCTCAGATCATTTTGACGGCTATACGCGGCAAACTCCTTAGATGTGTATGACGTTCCTCGGTCTGAGATTATGGTAGTCGGTAATCCGAAATACATTGTAAGATCGTTCAGGAAGCTAATCACTGGCTCTGTTTTGGTATTTTTCACAGCTTTGACTGCAACATATTTAGTAAAAGAATCGACGATGACGATTATGTGCATATTTCCACGGCGGCTCTTCGGAAACGGTCCTAGGTGATCGATATGTACGGTGCTAAACGGAACTGAAGAAATCACTGCACTATATAATCGTCCTTCGGGTGCCCCTGATGGGTGCTTGTTGAAACAGCATTGGATACAGGCAGAGATGTATCCTTTTACGTAATTCCGCATGCGACGAAACCATAAATGTTGACTGATCTTTTCGCAGGTTTTCTGCACGCCGAAGTGACCCATGTCATCGTGGAAGACTTTGACGACTCTCCATCGGACGGCTGCTGGCACTACTAATTTTAATCCATCGTTCGTTATGCGGTACAGGCGGTTGCCTTTCAAACTAAATTCCTTTCTTATTTGAGTCAGCTGATCTGATTTGCTTAATCCCTTGAGTGCACGAACAATTTCTGTTAACTTCAGGTCTTGCCATTGCATAGTGGCGACCCAATCTTGTGTTTCCATTTTTATGTTCAGGACAGTGTCGGCGACGGTCGGTATATCGGTAGACGGGTTTTCGTATGGCATTCGACTAAGTGCATCAACGTGCATCATTCTATTTCCTGGACGGTGAATGGTAGTAAAATCGAACTCCTGAAGGCGTAACCACCATCTTGCGATTCGTGGGACGAGTGGTGTTGTTGCTTTTAACGTACTAATCGCTGCGCAATCAGTCACAAGGTGAAAGTGTTTCCCTATGAGGTACATTCTAAAGCGTCCTAGTGTCTCGACGACAGCCAGTATTTCGAGCTCATGACTCGAATATTTCGCTTTGGCTTCGTTGCATAAACGACTGTAATACATAACAGGTCGCTTTTCTCCCTTTTCGTTCTTTTGGAGAAGAATTCCAGCGGGGCCTCGTGCACTCGCGTCTGTGTGCACTTCGTGCTCATTCTTAGGTTGATACACCTCAAGAACAGGTTGCTGGATTAACGCTAATTTTAGTTGAGCGAATGCTTGGTTCTGCTCGTTTCCCCAATTGAAGTTTTCTTTTTGATTTATCTTCAGCATCGATGTTAGCGGCTTTGATAAAATGGCGTAGTTCGGTATAAATTTCCGAAAGAATCCGGTCAATCCCACAAATATTCGAACTTCGGTGATAGTTGATGGCTTCGGTAAATTTTCGACGGCTTCGATTTTCTCTATACTGGGAGTTATACCTCGAGCACTCAGACGATGGCGTTGAGGGCTCGAAAGTCTACACAGAGTCTATCTTCGCCATTACTTTTCTTGGCGATAACGATTGGTGACGCATATGCCGATGAACTTGGTCGAATAATGTTGCACTGAAGAAGCTCACTTATCATGTTTTTAACAGATTCTCTTTTAGCAAACGGGATACGATATGGCTTTTTCATTATCGGTACTTTGCTTGTGAGTTTAATTTCCATTGCCATTGAGTTACATTCTCCTAACTGCCTAAGTGTTTCGGCAAAACAATCGCGATATCGATTTATCAGGTCGTACAGTTTTGTCTTCTGAGCTGGACGTAGGTCACCATCTGTAGCGATATCTTCCTTTTCAATCCTTTCGATTCGCCATGAATCGGGTTCGATAATCATACGGTGCTGATTCTTTATTAAGTCGTTTCCTAACAAAATTTCAGATGAAATTGCTTTGTCTGGCACTACAATTAGTTCCCAATTTTACTGATATCCGTTGATCTCCATGGTAGTGTTCGTACATGCTGTATTTATAAGATGTCCTCCTGCGAAACCGTCCAGATTGACGGGTAGGCACTTACTGAGAGAGCTTATAGTTCTCGCGGTCGATTCCTGAATCAGTGACCTATCGCTTCCTGGGTCAACAAACGCAGGAATATTCTTGTTATTAATCTTAACAATTAATGTCCGGTTCTCGTCGTGCTTCCTTTCGGCGACTATCTGACAGATGTTGGCATCCGTGTGCTCATCATTTTCTGGTTGCATATGCTGGTGTGTCGATGTAGACGATGTCTGTTCGTTTGCAACATTATCTATTCTTTGGTACTGCAGGCGTGCATTGATGTCGAGTAGTGGCAGTTGGGTAATTCTATCGGTTTCGCATGTAATTTGTCGTATGTTTGTGCCCCCGGTTTTTAATTTGTCTGGGCAAGCGGATTCGGAGTGTGTGGTTCGTTGGCAGATGGTGCATCTGTTTCGGCGTTGTGGCTTTGGGCACTGTAATGAAATATGGCCGACTTCATTACAATTATAACATGTAATGTTGGGTGATTTTCGTGAAGCTTGAGTAGGTTCGGTCGGAGGTTTTCGGTTTTGGTTTATCGGTTGCACTAGTGTACTGCGACGATTTGTATGACTCGTGTTGGCATTCCATGGTGTCGGCCGATTTGATAAGTATCGTTCAATGGCGCGTCTCAGGTCATTCATACTATGAAACTCCTGACTCGACAAGGCTATTTGAATTTCGTTATGCTTGAGCCCGGTTCTCACATATTTAATGACTGCTGAGTCACTTAGTTTGTATTTGTGGCCCATCGCTCTCATACGGTAGAAGTATTCTAAGATCTTTTCATCCGGTTTCCTCCATGATTTGGACATTTTCAAATGTATGTCGGCCTCATTTTCACTACCGCCAAAATCTTGTAGTGGGCTCTCCTTGAATTCACTCCACGTTTGATATACGTTCATTAGAGATTCGCCCCATTGCTGGCCCCTTTAGCTTTGTGTTTATTGCTATTAATATTGCACGTTCACTCAAATTATGAACGTGGATTAGCTGGTTTATTCGGGAAACAAATTGCTCTGCTGTCGGTGATAAATCACTAGAGGGGTCGAATTCCGGCAAAAGTGCGGTTAATTCTGAAATGGAAGGTGAATCTCGTGATGGCGACAATAAACCTGTATTTGTAATTTGTGTGTAGCGGTTGGCGGCTGGTTGACGAATGTGTGCTGATAAGGTGTCTGATGGACTCGGTTGTGCGGATGCATGGACTGAGGACTGTTGTTGGCTGTTCAGCAATTCGCATGTTGTTTTGAGATTTGTCACTATCTCCCGGAGCGCTGTATTCATGTGACTCATTTCCAGCTTGAGTTCACGCAGATCATCCTGTTGCGTGTCGCCTATGTCTTCCAGTTCGTCCTCCGCTACTTCATCCACGTCTAACGTTTCACAAAGTCGCGTTAACAACTCCGCGGGGGATCCCGATACCGGCAAATTGTGCTTCCGTAAGAGCATCTTTAATTTAGGGATTTTTAGCGAGTCTAATTTAATCATGATTTATTTATTAATTTTCCGGCAATCGTTCAGATACTCGAAACTGTTTATTTCCTACCGATGGTTCCGATTTTACTGGATTGTATCCCACTTCTGAAAATGTCAGGATTCTCTCTTAGGGCACGAGCTACGAAACCACAACAAAATAAAGAAATCCTCGATTTAAATTTTCATAACTTTATTTTTAATTCTTCGGTATATAAAAATTGAAAGGTCACGCGTACGTTTAAATTTTCGGAAAGAAATCTCTTTTATTTTTCCGTCGTAAGAGACTTTAATTTCGTGTCGTTCGGGTTATTTTTCCGCCACCATTCTTCTTCTTCTTCTTCTTCTTCTTCTTCTCGAAATTTTCCTTTTTTTTAGCTTTGTGTTCCATTAGCCATGGATCATTGCCAGATCCATGACACTACTAAAGGCGCAAACAGATTTTTGAAGGGTTGGTTAACTTCTTTAGGCACCATTGGCACTTTTTCGCGTCATGCACACTTTTCTTGCACACCCGTTTCTGGGCAATTGAGACTATGTAGCTGGGTAAAGCATGGAAAATTTTGGTTGAACTCCACCTACAAACAGCAGCGTGTACCTCTATGGTGTGCGAGGCAAAATAGCCTGCGATTGGTGGGAAGGATTGGGTTCCAATGTTTCAATACAGAAGCTGCTTTCAGCATTCATTTCATATTCGCGCAATGTAGACGCCGCTCTCAAAATTCATGTCATGTTGTCCCACATATTCATTTCATATTCTCGCGATGCAGACGCCGCTCTCACCATTCATTTCATCCTCTCGCACACCATCGCTGCTGTCTGTTGCTGAAGCCCGCTTAAAAACTGCCATGCTCTAGCCAGCTACATGGCTGCAATATTTACATATTTTGTTTGGATTAATCTCTTTCGGCAATATGGAATACGTTTCGGTGTTTCGCCCATTCGACTGGGCATCTGTATTTTACTTACATACATATCTACCCAGATTACGTCGTCAAAATGCCTGTGTGACGGACACTTCTAAGTGGAGGGTCAGTCGCATAGGCAGATATGGTGACGCGAAAAACGGCGGTACCATTCTCACCGTATGGTGTCCGAAGAAGGAGGCGGAGGGAGGCGGGGGGAAACTCAACTGCGGGCTGGACCTTGCCTACGTGCGATTCCAGAAGGACAAGCCGGAGGAAATGGTAGAGCCGGCCGGAAAGGCAGCTGAACAAGGGGACCAGTGAAATGGAATCCTCGTCAGCTGGGCGGGAGGTGGGCCAGTTCCGGCAATTAAAGGTTTGCCAGTTGAATCTATACCATAGCAGAGCAGCATCAGCAATGATGACGCGAGGCTTCGGTGAGATGAAGCTGGATATTGCTCTCATACAGGAACCCTGGATCTACAAGGGTAGGATTAGGGGACTATCTGGGAGCTTTGACACTCTGTACGTTCCCAATGCGAATGAAAGAGTGAGGACGTGTGTGCTGGTGAAACACGGAGTGCAGGCGGTTTTACTGCCGCACTTGTGCACACCAGATCTCACAGCAGTACGCGTAGGTACTGGAAGTGGGGCTTTCATTCTAGCCTCAGCCTACCTTCCGTACGATTCGCCAGATCCTCCGCCCACCAGGGAGTTGGAAATTCTGGTTATTACCTGTGGCGAAAAAGGCACAGGGTTAATAGTTGATTGCGACGCAAATGCACACAACACGGTGTGGGGAAGCACCAACGACAACCATAGAGGAGAGGCTTTGCTCGAATTTGTGGAATGCAACAATCTAGTTATTGCAAATAGAGGGGTAGAACCAACCTTCGTCGATGCTAGACGAAGGGAAGTCATAGATATAACTCTATGCAGCAACCGGATGTTGACAAGATTGACCAACTGGGAGGTGATGGATCGGACGACTATGTCAGATCACAGAGCCATTTCATTTGAGATAGCGTACGGAACCCCGGGCAGGGGAGACGGAATTAGAACAACGAGAATTCCCCGCAACACGGACACGTCTAGATATACTGAAATGTTGCGCAGGAATCTCGGGGAGCGTGTGCCAAGGGCACCGAAAACCACAAGAGAAGCAGAGTCTCAGTTGCATGTCCTGCAGACAGCGATAGAGAACGCTTTTCGAGTGGCGTGTCCTCTTACGTCAGTGGATGACCATGATCCCACACCCTGGTGGTGTAGGGAGCTGGAGAAACTGAAGAAAGAGGTCGGAAGGGCTTTCAACCAAGCGATGAGGTGCAATGACCCGGTTGCCTGGGAGAATTACAAAGCCAAGAAAAGAGAAATAAAACAAACTCTGCGACGACGGAAAAGGGAGTCGTGGAGGGACTTCTGCTCGAGCATGGAGAGCATATCTGAGGCCAGCAGACTTCAGAAAATGCCCACAGGGCGGGGTCCTATCGCCCCTCCTGTGGAACATCACTGTGGACACTCTGCTTAGGCGGCTAGAGGTAATGGGCGTGCATACCGTTGGGTATGCAGATGATGTAGCGATTGTGGCACGTGGCAAGTTTATGAGCACTACGGCAGATATCATGAGGAATGCACTCCAAGTGGTTGAGCAGTGGTGTACGGAACAGGGCCTCACCATAAATGCCAATAAGACAGACGCGATAATCTTCACTAGGAAGATTAAAGATCTGGATTTTCAGCCCCTCATGCTTTTTGGATCGAGGATCAAGGTGTCTGGGATGGTCAAGTATCTGGGTGTATACTTGGACTCGCGACTAACCTGGAAATACCACGTTGAAGAGAAGATTAAGAAGGCGACAAGGGTGCTTCACCAGTGCAGAAGAGTATGTGGACTAAGGTGGGGTATCTCACCAAGGTTAGCATACTGGACATATACCATGATGGTGAGACCCATCATAACTTATGCCTCGGTGGTCTGGTGGACTAAAGCCACACAGAAAACCGTCAAGAGGCATTTGGACAAGGTGCAAAGAATGGCCAGCGTAGGTGTGAGCGGTGCTTTCCGCACCACACCCGCCGCGGCATTGGAGGCGCTGTTAGGTCTGCTGCCGTTAGATCTCCAGGTGATGAAGACTGCGGCAGCCTCAGCGATTCGGATGAGACGGGATGCCGCATGGCAGGCGTCAGGAACCTTATATGGGCACATGAAGATCCTGGATCGCATTAAAGGGATTAGGGAGCTCATGATGCCCATGGAAGGGATCACAAAAATGAGGGTGATCGAAAGGTATCATAAAACCCTCATAGGGAACGGAACGCTCCCGGAAGGGAGACCGGAAGACATATATATCTTCACGGACGGATCCATGATTGACGGCAGAGCAGGTGCGGGAGTCTTCTCAGAGGACTTAAATCTGACCTGCTCTCTGGCTTTGGGGAATTACACCTCAGTCTACCAGGCGGAAATGCTTGCTCTGCTGCACGTGCTGGATCACATAAATGAGGGTCAGGTGCAGGGAAGAAGTATCCTTATAGCACTGGACAATCAGGCTGTGATTAAGCGCATGAACCAGACAGAGATTAATGCGTCTCTGGCGTTGGAATGTGTCCAAAAACTGAACAGGTGTGCGCAACAAAACAACGTGACGCTAGCTTGGGTTAGAGGACATACAGGCATCGATGGGAACGAAAAGGCTGACAACCTGGCAAAACAGGGGTCAACCTCGGAATTCTGGGGACCGGAGCCATACTCTGCCATTGGCAGAGGGTTGGTAAGGAACTACATCGAGAAATGGGTCGCTGAGGAACACCGGAGACGGTGGGACGCTATGACCACGTGTAGGCAGGCTAAGATGGTGCTTACGTTGCCGATTACCGCAGCCAGAAGAAGGATCCTGCATATGCAAAGGAGAACCCTCAGATGGTTGGTGGCACTGATTACAGGACACGGATGTTTCAGGTATCACCTAAAAAGAATGGGAATTCTGGAGGATGACACCTGTCGGATGTGCCTGGAGGAACCTGAGACGACCACACACATAGTGTGTCACTGTCCGGCGGTGGCGAGGAAAAGGGCTGCCATAACTGGACTACATTGGATGGAGGACATGAGGCAGACTCCCTTCAATCAGCTGCTTGCGATAACTAGGGGAGTCGAAGTAAGGGAGCAATGCAACCCCAATAAGATGACTCTAGGCAGAGGGACGAAAAGGGACCCGCAAATAGTGGTCTGATTCGATATCCCTCGAAAATCTATATATATACATACATATCTTGTTACGGGCTAATTTCCGCGTACGGCCCGGCTACGCTCAGCGTCGGGGTGGTTCGAAAGAGACCCAACGGACTTATAGGGAAAACTTAAAAGTAAATGGGCGCCACGTAGTTTTACGGTCTACGAACCAGGCACGTGGGGCTTGAACCCACCGTAAGATACACAAAAAAAAATATTAAAATCTTTCCTTTAAAAGAAACAAAGGAGTGCCTTTTTTTCTACTTTATTCCACTTCGCACAATAAAAATCAAAAAAAAATATATATATATGTTCAATCAATATTTTCAAATATATTTAAATTCTAGGTAATTAATTTATTCCGCTTTATGCAATTAAAAATTATACAACAATTAACTTGAAAATACTTAACTTTTAACTTCAAAACTCTGCACGTGCAAAACTCCGCCAACGATCCTGTTCCTATTTCTCCACTTAGCACTTCTTTCCACTACGAACCACTGACCAAAAATTACTATTAAAGTGTCACTATCACTGCTAACTCGTACTGAACTGAGAGACTGATCGCTCCAGGGGCCCGGTTTATAAGGGGAAATGCCCACTATTTTAGGGATTTCCAGTGCGCCCACGAATCGGTTTAACCCGCTTAGAATCGGGAATGTAATATTATTTAAAAATATAATTTATCTTAGTTTTGGTTTTAGGAGGCGCACTGGGTCCAAGGCAACCCATTTTTCATTCCAAAAAAAAAATTCTAGAGGCCGGGCGGGCCGAAATTTCAAATTACAAAGTGGGACTTGACAGCCCCCGGCCACATTTCTAGGTTTCCTAAATTGGATGATTCTTTTAGATTCAACTCATCTGAGCTCGCCCTGTTTGCTGGTCAGCTCTTCTGGGATTTTAATTTTTTTTGACTGTATATTTCCGGTGGATTCCTTAGCGGAAATGTGGGAGGTTAGGATCGCTGCTGGAGCCCTACGTCGCGCTTACAAGTGCCAAGGTTATTATAACAATTCTCTGACTCTCTAATAATATAAGTTATCTAGATTGTGTTCCAAGGACTCTACAGCCGCTGCTAAAGGTTATGCTGGTGAAATGCTGTCGAGATTAAGTGCTGCTAGTTTCCTCCGGCTTCCAAGGACTCTACAGCCGCTGCTACAGGTTATGATGGTGAAATGCTGCCTAACTTCCGTCTCTTTGGGCTATGATCCCCAGAGCCCCAGCTGAATCGTCATCTGAAAAAAACCGGATCAGCAGCCTCAAGTTTTAAAACAGCTAAGGGACAAGCACTAAGGACATCACACATAATTGGCATTCATCCTGGGTAAAACATATGAATTAACTATCCCTATTTTATTAATTTAATTATCTTCCATTTTAGAATTTTAAGATCCTAACAATCTGGGGTAGTAGGTTACGTTAATGAAGTGTTAACTTTTGAAGTGTTAACTTCTTTAGGCACGATTGGTACTTTTTCGACAGGGGTAAAAAACCAAGAATTCGTGTCAGGCGCACGTTTGTTGCGCATCCGTTTCCGGGCACTTGTGGCTATGTAGATGTAGCTGGCTAGAGCATGGAAACTTTTGGTTTAGCTCCACCTACAAACAGCAGCGTATAATTCTATGGTGTGCGAGGCAAAATAGCCCGCGCTTGGTGGGAGGGATAGCGTTTCAATGTTGCAATGCAGAAGCTGATCTCAGCATTCATTTCATATTCTCGCAATGCAGACGCCGCTCTCACAATTCATGTCATATTCCCGCACACCATAGCTGCTGTGTGTTGCTGGACCTCGACTAAAAGCTGCCATGCTCTAGCCAGCTACATGGATGCAATATGTAAATAATTTGCTTGGATTAATCGCTTTCGGTAACATGGAATACGTTTCGGCGTTTCGCCTATTCGACTGGGCATCAGTATTTTACTTACATATCTGGGGTAGTATGTTATATTATTTACTATGTATTATATACTAGGGGTATTCACGCTAAAGTGTATCATTGTAAACGGTGCAAATATACAATGCAAATTTACAACGAAGAGTGAACGCTCCGTTTGCAATCTATTGTAAATACATCGAAGAAGAAGACAATTTTTTCGTTTTGAGAGGTAGTCAAGATGCCGCGGAAAAGTCCAAAAGAAATTTTACTTGACGAAGTAATGAAAATTGCAGTGACGGAAATTAACGAGATTGACGATTCGGGTAACTTTTATTATTTCCATAAGTTTTACCAATAAAATATGAAAATTTTCTAAGATCTCGAATCTGAAATTGATGACCTTCAATTTACCATATCCTGATCCGTTTTGAACACCTGTCAAATATATTAATACAACGATACAATACGTAATACAACACTTTTTAGTGTAGTAAAATTACAACGCTCTTGTAAATATTTTTATATGAGTAAGCCTTGTATTATTTTACAAAGGTGTAACCAAATACACTCAATACAACGATACAAGGCTGAATACAACAAAGCGTGAATACCCCTACTATCTATTACGTACCTACTATATACAATCTACTGCATATTATATACTATGTTCTGAAAAAACTTCAAAGAGTAGATTCCCATAAAAATTTAGATCCCTGAATTTGGCTGAATATAATATGACCTTTTTGCATATTTGAACACTTTTTAAAATAGCAAAAATTTCTGTTTCGTGACTATTGCATCAACCCGACGATATGCACTGTGTACTATGTACTTCATATTTCCTATGAGGTATTAGGTATTTATTACTATATATTATCTACTAAATATTATCTACTATTTTCCCTAAAAACTACATTATCCCAGTCATCCATCGTCCGATATTTGTGTGATAAGTTTAGGACAAATAGTTCAATTAACAAAGACCTCGGAAAGTGGTGGTACCCGATTTGCCACCTCTGCCAAAACCCGAGAAAAGTCACTGCAGACAAACACCTAGCAGACCTGTTAGCAAGTCCTAATATCACCTCCCCGCGGTGCCCCCTGGGGTACTTCTTCGGAAGGAGCTAACGGGAGACGGGCGAATGGCGAGCTCTCTGCGCCACAAAACAAAGCTTTACGTCGGTCGGGCTGAGGGTTAGCAACCCGCTCCCATAAAAAATACCATTGCTACGAATCGGCAAACAATGCCTCGGAACCGGATGGACAACACGACGACGACCTTTGCTTTTCGAACAAGGACACGAATCGGATCATGGAATGTGAGAACACTGCTGGCTGAGGGACGGCTGGATGAAGTCCTCAACGAGATGAATCGATATAAAATCAAGATCATGGGACTTAGCGAGACCAGATGGCCCGATGCGGGGAACATATCTGCCCAAATGGTGAGTCCTTTTTATATTCTGGGAGAAACGAAACTGAAAGCCGTAGGAGTGGCGTTGGTGTAATACTCACCAAAGAAGCCAAGTCCAGCCTCATTAGCTGGTCACCAGTTTCTGAGAGGATTAATACCGTGCGCCTGCGTACCAGACTAAGAAGTACTACGGTAGTCCAATGCTATGCTCTAACTGAGGACGCTGAAGATGACATCAAAGACGAGTTCTATTTGCGGCTGAATGAGGTTTTTCGCTCTATTCCAAGGGGAGACATCATTGTTTTAATGGGTGACTTAAACGCACAGATCGGCCGTGACAACACCGGCCTTGAACAAACAATTGGAAATTAAGGTCTAAGCCAAGTTACCAATAACAATGGTGAGCTTTTCGTTGACTTCTGTAGCTCCCATCAACTCATGGTAGGTGGAACTTACTTTTGTCACAAGAAGATACACAAAGAGACCTGGGTATCGCCCGATGGTAGAACGAGAAATCAGATAGATCATGTGGCCGTCAGCCGCAGATGGAGAACTATCCTTGAGGATGTCAGGAGTTTCAGGGGAGCAGACACTGGAAGCGACCACCATTTGGTAGTAGCAACTATTCGCCTTAAAATCGCCGCAATCAGAAACGTACAACGCGATGCTATAAACCGTAGACGGTTCAACGTAGATCTTCTGCGGGAGAGCGTTAAAAAGCGGGAATTTGATGAAAACCTACAACAAATATTAAACCAGCACAACGTTTCTGATGACACAAATATTGAAGTGCTGTGGAGTAGGACAAAGGGCGCAATATTGACGGCTGCGGAAACGAGCATCGGTTATGTCCAAAGAAACCAGCAGTACTGGATCTCGGACACAACCTGGCAAAAAATAGAACGCAGGAGAGCCCAAAAAAATAAAGTAAACTCTACAAGCGACCCTGAAAGACGTTACCAACTGGAAAGGGAATACTCCCAATTACACCGGGAGGTAAAAAGAAGTGTCCGGCGTGATAAAAGGCAGCAGATAAATGAGTTCGCAGATAAAGCGGAAAACGCGGCAAACACAGGCAGCAGTAAGGTGCTGCACCAAATTACTAAACAGCTCACGGAAAGCTACTAAAAAACATGCCGTTAAGAGTGCGGATGGAAGGCTGCTGTGCAGTGACGAGGAGCAGCTCCAAAGATGGAGAGATTACTTCTTCGCCGCCCTGAATGGTTCATTTACACAGGAACCTCAGGAAACCAGCAGCAATGCACAGCCAATTCGAATCACCACCAGGGTCCCATCCAAGACGGAAATAGTAACCGCAATTCATGCGATGGCCAATGGTAAAGCAGCTGGGAAAGATGGCATCCCGCCAGAATTGTTGAAAGCCGACTCAAGCCTCATAGCAGATGCGCTTCAGCCAATCCTAGAAATAGCATGGAACACCTGTACCTTTCCGGAGGATTAGACGGAAGGTATCATAGTCAAAATACCAAAAAAGGGGGACCTAACAATTTGCGACAACTGGAGAGGCATCTGTTTACTATCTACTGTGGGCAAAATTTTGTCCCATATATTACTATCTAGGATAAGTGAGGCAGTAGACCGAACGCTTAGGAGGCAGCAGGCCGGATTCAGGAAGGGCCGCTCATGTATTGATCATATCAACACCTTACGAATAATAGTGGGACAGTCTACTGAATTCCGATCCCCCTTTACCTTGCTTTCGTAGATTATGAGAAAGCGTTCGACTCGGTCAATAGGAGCTTTATATGGCAGGCACTACGGCGACGTGGACTGCCTGATAAAATAATAGAATTGATAAAAGCCCTATACAACAATTCCAAATGCAGAGTTCTCCATAATGGAAAATTATCCGACAGCGCTTCGAGGTGAGCTCAGGAGTACGACAAGGATGTCTACTCTCGCCTTTACTATTTCATCCTTGTCGGCGCTCTAGATAGTAGAACAGGCGGCATACAATGGGGTTTGTTAGACCGCCTTAAGGATCTCGACTACGCAGATGATATCTGTTTGCTGGCCCACAGACACCAGGACCTCAAAAACATGATTAACAATTTGGCAACAGAAAGTAGTCCAGCAGGCTTAAGGATAAATCCAACTAAAACTAAAGAAATGCGGATAAATGCAAACACCATTGAACGGACTGCGCTGAATAACCGTGACGTGGAACTGGTCGATAAATTCTGCTACCTCGGTAGTATTATTACCGAAAATGGCGGTGCAGAAGAAGATGTCAGTTCCAGAATAAATAAAGCACGAGGCGCATATGCATGCCTGTTCCGCATATGGAGATCAACGGAGATCTCAACTAACACCAAATTGCGGCTGTTCAACTCCAATGTGAAGGCAGTACTTTTGTATGGTTGCGAAACATGGAAAGTCACCCAATTCATCACAGGGCGCCTACAAGTCTTCATCAACAGATGCCTTCGTCGTATCCTAAAAATCCGTTGGCAAGATAGAATTTCAAACGAAGAACTATGGCGCCGTGCCGGCCAAGAAAGGATAGACGACCAAATCAGGCCAAGGAAATGGAATTGGGTTGGCCACACCTTGCGACGCGAAAACGAAAATCTAGCCAAACAGGCCCTTGACTGGAATCCGCAAGGATCCCGTCAAGTAGGACGACCTAGAACAACGTGGAGGAGAACCCTACTAGCAGAAGCCGCAACAACTGGGAGATCCTGGTCGGAGCTGAGAGCTGTCGCGCAAAACAGAGTCCGCTGGAGGGCAACTGTTTCCGCCCTATGTCCCATGAGGGATTAAAGGAGCGCAATGACGATGATGATGAGTTTAATTTCCAAAACATTGCAACACATTTTGGAGTGAGTACATATAAGTAACAATTAAATAAACTTTAACAGAATACTCATAAATAAAATATATTGATCCTTTTCCTCTTGTATTGAGATTGATATGGAAATATAGACTAGCCATAGAAGTTACCACTTCTAAAGTGTGGTCTTACGCCCACTAATTTTTTTCTCTTGCTGAATTCTATTTTTTTTTTCTCTCGCTGAATTCTCCATTTCAACTCTTGCTGTCCATTTGTTGCATTGATTAAATTGATACCAGTAGGGTTAAATAGATCACATCGTGTTACAGATAGGTGTACATAGTTTTATATAGACATTGGACTTTCCCTTAATAACATCTTTATAAATGAAATGTTGAATTTCTCCAAAGATCGTTGGTAACAAAAAAAATTATTCAAAAGATCAAAAAATCAGTTTGTAAATGTATCTCTTAAACGCTAAGTCGTATCATAAAATAGTAAGTGTGCCCTTTACCTATGTCCTCAGAGGTAGCCCTAGTAAGGCATCCCGCAAGCTTAACCGGTTAATAAGAGGATCCCAAAGCTCCGCTTAAGTCCGGTATTCATTTTGCTCACCTGGTAGTGTGGTACTGACTGCGTCACAGCCTTTGTTGGCTGGTCATCGGGATATACTTGTTTTACGAGGCATAACTAGGCCCGCCACACCACCTTGCGAGGCCTGGGGCCAAAATAGTTTGGAAGATAAGTTCCAAAAAATCTTAGACTAAAAAAATTTGTGGTAAGAATGAGTTCATTCAGAGCACTGAATATATACATATATACTGAACGGTCGATTCTTTATTCGCGGATGAACAATTCTAAAATTACTTAGTGTAGCCTAGAATGGAACAAGTTTTATATAAATAGGGCCTTGTGCTTAGCTTGGGGTCTCAGCACTCATCTTTCCTTTGGCAGAATTAATCCCTAAGCTATCCAGCGGGAAATAATCGAAATGCTGCAAAGAGGAGCGATTTTTTAATATGCTCCGATTGAAGCTTTTAGTCCATTCATAACGCGGGGGGGGAGTGTTCCAAAATAACGCCGTTAAGAAAATCGAACCCTAGAGGTTTTTGGGGTCGCTGATCACGAAAATCGAGCTCGCGCGGTACTAAAATTAGGGCGTCACTCCTAAAAATGCAAAAAACACCCCTTTTTAGGGGGTTTTCGCGATTATTTCAGTAATAATGAAAGCTAATGCGATGAAATGCACTTTTTTTTAATATTTATTTGCGAAGGTGGTTGATTTATACTAAATTAGGGCGAACTTTATGGTAAGGGGTAGTCCTAAAGAGTTGGAACTACCCCTAAATCGGCCAAAAATGGCAAAAATTGTAAACATTTTTTTTTTTTTTCAAGTTTATGCTTCAAATTCGATTGTGGGCGTACTGTCAGGCAAAAATAAATTATTTTCAACCCTTAAGGGGTTAAAACTACCCCTACTATAACAAAAACAACTTTATATAAAAAAAATTGCAAAAATTTATCAATTTATATTTTCTAATAAAAAGAATTTTTATTCAAACAATTCATTAAAAAAAATTTAAATTGCAATCTACGAAAAGAATTTTTTTTTTCAATTTACCCCTAAGGTTTAACTCCTTTAAGAGGGTTAAAAAATTTCCAAATGTTTTAATAATATTTCATCAAATATAAAATTTTAATGCAAAACAATAAATTTCAATTTATTCCAATTACAATTTTAATGTGGGGGTAGTTTTACCCCCTTAAGAGTTGAAAAAATTATTTTTTTGCTGATAATACCTTTTGAACCAAATTTCAAACAAAAAGCAAAAAAAATGTTTGCAATTTTTTTAGATAAAGTTATTTTTATTATAGTAGGGGTAGTTTTAACCCCTTAAGGGTTGAAAATAATTTATTTTTGCCTGACAGTACGCCCACAATCGAATTTGAAGCATAAACTCGGGGAAAATTATTTTTTTTACAATTTTTGCCATTTTTCGCCAATTTAGGGGTACTTTCAACCCTTTACGAGTACCCCTTGCCATTAAGTTCGCCTTAATTTAGTATAAATTAACCCCTTTCGCTAATAAATATTAAAAAAAGTGCATTTCATCGCATTAGTTTTCATTATTACTGAAATAATCTCGAAAACCCCCTAAAAAGGGGTGTTTTTTTGCATTTTTAGGGGTGACGCCCTAATTTTGGGACCGCGGGGCTTCGATTTTCGTGATCAGCGACCCGAAAAACGTTTAGGGTTCGATTTTCTTAACGGTGTTATTTTGGAACACACATAACGCGCGTTTTGAATGGACTATTTAAGTAATTGTATGGATAGCGAAGGAAACATATTGGAGTTCACTCCAATCCACTTTATTAAACTTTTAACTAAATTATTCTTCACGATTCAAAATTTCTTTTTTGGTTTTAAAACCTTTATTTTATACCAAAACTACAGCTTTTTTACTTTGAATTCTTAGTTTCATTGACACTTAGTTTAGCTTCTTTTATTCATTATTTATTTGATAATATGTAATGCACGTTAACATACACTATCTTTATTTATAAAACAGTTTTTTTATATATTTTAAATGAGCACTTATTTTCATTTGTATATACAATTTTTTTAATGTCAAAGTCTTTTTTTTTTTGACAACCAATTAATTTATTTGTTGTTTTCAATTTTTTTAATATTACTTGATGCAAGTTGGCTATGCTTTTCTGCAAAGTCTTTTGCAGTCAAGTAATAGGTGAGTAGTGGGACGATGTCCCTACATATTCCCCTCCCAGCGTAGCGTTACATGAAGTGTACCGAACGAATTGTTGCTGTTTCGCCGTTTCGGTCACACTCAAATGCAGGTTTCAGTCGATCAAGAGCTATCGATTCGTTTGTACCATTTAGCTTGACGACAAAGTGTTTCCGTAATCTTTTGATTACTTTGAATGGTCCTTCATATGGTGTTTCAAAAGGCTACGATCGGTACGTATGAAAACGTACTCCGCGTTTTCTAAGGCTTTCGGCACGTACACATCATTCTGTACTGACTGTGCTGTGTTGCCGACAGACCTTTCATGTGTGTGCGAAGACGTGTTAGAAATTCTGAGTGCTCTATCGGGTTCTCATCCGTTGGGATAGAAATTGAATTGGGAAGCCTCAGATTCTGTCCATAGACAAGTTCTGCTGGTGAGCATTGTAAATCGGTTTTAATTGCAGAGCGAATACCTAATAAGACAAAGGGCAAATCTTCACTCCAATGAGTAGTGTTTTCCCTTGCCATTAAGGCCGCCTTTAATTGCCTATGGAATCGCTCCTAAGCGGTTGTACGTATCCTATGCGTACCTAGAAGTTTTGTGACTTCATTGAATAATTTCGATTCAAATTGCGACCGTTGATCTGTTGTAATTTCAAGAGGTGCGCCAAATCTTGGGGCATACTCGGTGACAAAATGTTTGGCCACCGTAGTGGCTCAGATGTCTCGAATTGGATATGCTTCCAGCCATCTCGTAAATCGGTCTACGATTGTTAGGATATATGAATATCCTCGGATGGGGGCAATGGTCCAACAATATCCATATGGATATGTTCGAATCTATTATTCGGTAAATTAAAAGCTTCGTGTGGAGATTTGGTGTGTCTCGAAACTTTAGATTTTTGGCAACCTATACAGGATCTAGACCAGTTGTTACAATCTTTGTTGATCGCTGGCCAAAAATATTTTTTAGTGATAGCTTGTCTTGTGGCGCATATGCCTGGATGCGATAAACTATGTTCAGCATTGAATGCTAATTTTCTTAATTATGAAGGTATATATTGTTTCCCAGAGACATGTCTGATGTCTGTTGTGAGCTGGGAAATTAGGCTCAGGTGTCTTGTTTGGCGGGGAGATCTTTCGGTTTTGGTGTGAAGGGCATGTATTAAAGGTTTGTGGTCAGTGTAGACCACAAAATTTCTTCCTTCAACAAAGTACCGAAAATGTTTTATTGCTGCAAAGATTGCGAGTAGTTCGCGATCAAATGCAGAATAATTTCGTTCAGCGGATTTTTTTTTTATTAATCGAAATGTTATAAAATGTTTACATTTTCATAAAACTACAACTAGTTCACACTAACGAGTAGTTTAAGTTTGACATACATTAAAAGACAAAAAGAAAAGAATATTACAGTTTTATACAGAATTATTTTAAATTTTTAAAACACTTAGGTGCCACCAATTAAATCATGTGGTTTGGTGCGCTTCAATCTTCGAATTAGTCCGTTCGTATTGGTGAGTTCCACTGCCTCTTGATTTATGTGCTGTATCAGCTTTCGATCATGGGCTCCTGCGTATTCCACAATCGTTTCTGCTACAGTGCTCAGTTTAAGGTCGTGATGGAGATCAGTATTTCTTATATACCATGGCGCATTCACTATTCCTCTTATTACTTTATTTTAGAACCGTTGGATAGTTTCTATATTACTTTCAGTGGCACACCCCCGCTGGATTCCGTATGTCCACACGGGTCTTAATATCTGTTTGTATATAAGCAGTTTATTGTGTATGGATAGAACTGATCTTCTACCAATAAGCCAGTATAGTTTTCTAAGTTTGATGTTGAGTTCCTCTCTTTTCTTTTTTATATGTTCTTTCCACCTAAGTTTTGCATCTAAGTTCATCCCCAAATATTTTGCAGTATTGGAGTATGGGATTTGCATTCCAGAGATGGTAATAGGAAGCGGTTGTGTTTTTTTGTTTGTGAAGTTAACGTGTACTGATTTAGTGCTATTAAGATGTATACGCCACTTTTTAGTCCAATTGACTACAGTATCTACAGCGTTTTGGAGTATACGGGTTGATTCTATTTCGCTTTTCTCGATTGCAAGTATTACTGTATCGTCGGCGAAAGTGCTTATTATACTATTTGAGGGGACTGGAAGGTCATTCGTGAAAAGTAGATATAACATTGGACCTAATATACTTCCTTGAGGTACTCCAGCTCTTATTTCTTTTAAGTGGGAGTAAGCATCCTCTTGCTTGATGCGAAAGAATCTTTTTGAGAGATAAGATTCCAAAATTGTCGCATGTTCTTCGGGAAAGAGTGATCTCAACTTATATAGTAGTCCTTCATGCCATACCTTGTCAAACGCTTGAGCAACATCTAAAAATATCGCTGAGCATACCATTTTTTCTTCCAGAGCTTTTTCAATAACGTAGACGATTCTATGAACCTGCTCTATGGTAGAATGCTTTTTTCTGAATCCAAACTGGTGAGTTGGTATCGTATTTTCGTTTTCAATAAATGGTTGCAGCCTCCTGATGAGAATTTTTTCAAATATTTTAGACATTATTGGTAATAAGGATATGTGTCTATAAGAAGACACTTCATGAGGATCCTTTCCGGGCTTTGGGATCATGATTATTTCAGCGACTTTCCAATAACAAGGAACATGTTTGAGTCTAAAGCAGGCATTTATTATCCTTGTTAGTCTACAAATGGCTCCTTGGGGCAACTGTTGCATTAGCTCCGCGGTAATCAGATCATAGCCAGGGGATTTTTTCAGCTTTAAATCTTTCCGAATAATTGCTTCGACTTCAGTTTCCGTAACTGGATGAATTTCGCCACTCCGTTGTGATGTTTCTGGCCAGGTGTTATCATTTGGGCCTTCATTGGGTTGAAATGTTTTTGACGTGCTCTGCAAATAGCTCTGCCTTCTCCAAATTGCTTTTTGCCCACCCACTATTTACTTATTTTCAGAGGTGGGTTATGCTGTATAGGACGTTTTAGGTATTTTGTTGATTTCCACAATGCATTATCCGTTGTTTTATCTGCGGTGAGTCCACTTATGTATTGGTTAATATTTTCATTTCTTATTTCTCTTAATTGATTGCGTATAAGTGCAGTGAGTTGGTTTAGTTGCTTTTTGTAATAAGGGTACCTTGTTTGTTGCCACTTCTTTCTAATTTTTCTTTTATTAGATATTAAATCCATAATGCATTTTGGGTACCTTAAACCGATGGCTTTCTTTGTAATAGGACGAGTACTCTTCCAAGCTGCTCTTTGTATCTGTTGGGTAAAGGCGAGTGTTTCTTCATCGAGCTGATCTTTGCGTAGCATCTGTGGATGAGGATTCAATTCTTGATCAAGCAATTCTCTAAAATTATCCCAATCCGTATTTTTGTGAGTGGGATAGATGTTCTGTTTTTTAAAATTGGCGTTTTCATTAATGACCATATAGATTGGAGAATGATCGGAATTTAAATCTCTTCCTTCTTCTATTTGTAGTAAACTTCTGGATATTTGTTTTGTTATGAAGAAGTCGATGAGGTCAGGTAATTTATCCTTATCCGTAGGCCAATATGTTGGTTTGCCAGTTGACACAAACTCACATCCTGTTTGTTGAGCTGCTTTAAGCAATTCACGACCTTTTGTTGTTATTAGACGCGATCCCCAATGCGTGTGTTTTGCGTTGAAGTCACCGCCCATGATAAATCGGTTTCTGTGTTTTTTTAATAATTCTTGATACTGTTCGGAACTAATTTTATGTCTTGGTGGGCTATAGACGGATGTGAATGAAAGCAGGCACTGTTCGGTTTTAATGCTTATTGTTGTTGCTTGAAATTCAGCTGTGCAAAACTTATCTTCTTCGTAGTGTTCTATAGAGCTTTTGGCGATGATCGCGCTTCCACCCCTTGCATTGTTATGGGGATGGTTTGTGTAGTATATTTTATAGTTTTTGAACTTAAGAAAAGATTGGTTTGTAAAGTGCGTTTCCGATATCAAGCACAAATCAATTTTTTCAATTTCAAACACTGCCTGTAATTCGTCTTTGTGTTTTAACAGGCCGTTTGCATTCCAGAGCATTATTTTTAGTGACTTAGCTATTGGTCTTATTTTGTGTAAGTCTATTTTCTTGCAGATGTATTTCAACACCATCTAATCTTTTTTGAAGTAAAGTAATAAGGCATTCTTGTTTTTCTAGTTTTTCTAGGATTTGGTTTAGCAATTGTTGTTCTCCAGTTCCTTTTTGTATGTTTGGCCTACATATTTTTGTTACCTCGGCATAGCTTAGCTTATTTCCAGAATTATTGAAATTTCCACTAGCTGTATTATTGGAGTAAATCGGTCGAGTGACGGTCGGTAAATTATTTTCCTTCGATTTTTTACTTCGTTCGTCATTTCTCATTTTTTATAGTTCCTTTGCAACTAAGCAGCCCCGGTAACTAGCAGGATGTTGTTCATTACAATATGAAGCAGATGACAACTTTTTAGCAACGAAAGCTAATGGTTGCCATCTCTGACCGTTAAATTGTTCCAGCACAGCTTCGATAGCAAAGTCGGAAGCATCAGTTGTGACGCTATATTTAGCATCCTCTAGTGGATGTATCAGCATCACTGCTGCAACCATTGCGGCTTTCACGTCGAGGAATGTTTGTTGACATTCTGCGGGCCAAGGAAGTTGTTCCTTATTTTTAGTGGTTGATGAACAATTGAGGAGTTCCTTCAAATGATCATTTATTGGCACTAACATTTGTTTAGGAATAAAACGATGATAAAAGTTTACCATTCCTAGAAACTTTTGTATTTGTTTAACTGTTGTTGGTGTTGTGAGGTCATTTATTGCTTGGACGCGTTCGAGTTATGGAAGGATTCCATCCTTGCCGATACTATGTCCCAAAAACATGATCTCACTGACACCAAAAACGCATTTTGATAACTTTATGGTTAACCCAAAGTTATCAAAGCGTTTAAACAGTACTTCGAGGAGAGTGAGATGCTCATCCTCGGATTTACTAGTGATAAGTATATCGTCTAGATAGACATAAATGAAGTCTAAATCTCTTGTGACTTCGTTCATAAATCTTTGAAATGACAGGGCTGCATTTCTTAACCCAAATGGCATGCGAGTAAACTCAAACAGACCAAAGGGTGTTATTAAGGCTGTCTTATGCACGCCTTCTTGTGCAATGGGGATATTATGATACGCACGCACCAAATCCACCTTCGAAGAAATCGTGCATCCGTGAAGGTTCCGGCACCGTGACTGCATTAAGGCGACGGCAGTCGCCGCATGGCCTCCAATCTTTTGTATCCCGTTTAGGGACCAGATAAAGTGGAGATGCTGCTGGAGACGACGATGGTCGACAAATCCCATGTGTTCAAACTCCAATTTTCCCACCTTGAGCTTCTCAGGATGAGAAGTAACAATATGATGTTGCACATTGTGTTTAACCGGTAGGTTAAAATTAGGTGGTTGTGTTAATGAAGTGTAATTCATTAACAATTCTTTATATTTGTCAAGATGTTTGCATTCAAAGCTCTCGATCATATACTCACCAGTTGCACAGACGTCAGTCCGAAGACTGGTCTGTGAGTCAACTAATTATCGATGCTTAAAATCGAGTATGAGTTCGAACTTTGTGAGAAAGTCCGCACCGAGTATAGCTTTGTTAGTGTTGGCTATTGTGAAGTTGTGGATGAACGTCGGCGAAGAGCTAGGTTCAGTTCCAGCAACTTCGTGCCAAAAGTTTGGATCGTGGATCCATTTGCAGCCCGCAGAAGTAAATTAGAGCATGTTGTTTGTACCCTAAAAGTGTGTTTTGGAACTAAAGATATACCCGCATGTCCGCACTACCATAGCGGTAGTGGTAGTAGCAGAGCGTCCCCGGTAGCGCCTGCGCAGATGAGGGTTTAAGTACCACTCCCTGTTTGGGGGAGTTACTGGTCCCCGCCGATGGCACCTTTGGTTGACGAACCGGTGGCCGGTCCATTGCTAAGAAGCACCGTCACATAAGAAGTATTGAGGTTTGCAAACTTTTGCATGTTGACCTAAGCACATTCTATTCTTAGTGTTCCAAAAACATCCTGGTACTTAATATTAGTAAGTGTGAGGTCAAAACTTTTTGCGGGAGACGTGGTCCACTAACTTATGAATATGCTTTCCTTAACAACATAGTCTCCCGCGTTAACGCTGTGATCGATCTGGGAGTCAGGCTTGAAAGTAAGAAGGATTTTTCCACCCACATCATTCCATTTCCTCCAAGGGAATTCAGTCCTGGGATTTATAAAAAGGTGGTCCAAGGAACTCAACAACTTCCTAATCACTAAGCAGTTGTACATGTCTTTAGTTAGGCCTTTACTCGAACACGCCTCCCAGGTATGGTTTCCTCAATACTCCTTTCAAGTTGGAAGAGTCGTCTCCCTTGGGATGACCCACTTATTCTTCAGCCTTATGAAAACAGTAGGGCTGTGCGAATAATTCGAAATGTCGAATAATTCGGACCGAATCGAATATTACTATTCGATTCGAAAATCGAATCGAGTATTCGTTATTTCGAATTATTCGAAACAAATCGAATAACTCGAAATATTTTCGAATTATTCGAAACAAATCGAATAACTCGAAATATTTTTGAATTATTCGATAAAATTAATTTTTTTAATGTTATCACAAAAGTATTGTAAGTGAATTTGATCGCTTGTTAATAAGTAATATGTAATTGATAATAATAATATGTAAATTTACATATCAGGAAGCTAATTATATATTGATAATATAACTTTTTGACTACAACACACACACTTCTGTCAGAAATAGTAATATTAAAAAAACAATATGATTAATAGTTAAAATTCACAAATTAATAATTCATTCTGACGTTTTTTACTATGACAATCATCTACATATAATTTAAACCACTATAGACAACTGGTATTAAATAATAACGATTGTTTCATTATTTATTTTTTATTGTTTTGAATAATTCAAATATTCGATTTTTCGAATAATTCGATTAAATCGAATATTCGATTTTTCGAATTATTCGATTCGAAAATCGAATCGAATAGCACTATTCGATTCGATTCGATTCGAACAGTATTCGCACACCCCTAGAAAACAGGCTTGAATTCATCAACTTAAGCCCCCTACATAAGCGTCGTGAAGTTGCTAACGTTATATTTGTTCATCGGCTGCTGAATGACAAGTTGGACTCAGGTTTCTTACGAAGCCAAACGGAATTTAGGGGGTGAGGGTACACCGAATACTATTTCATTTCTTCTTCTTTCTCCAGATTTTGATTTACTAAGGTGGTCGGTATTTATTACGCGCAAAGTTCTATTGCTAATTTTTTCGATTAACTAATATACAATACAAAGCCTTCTTTTTATAATAAAAAAAGAATCAAAAATAGTGGTCTAACATCACCGAGACATATTTGGTACAATCCAAACCTTTTAGATTGTGCAAGCCGAACAGTTGAGTTCACACGCAACGATTTATTTGTGCCGTGTAGGCCTACCTTAATAATTTTTTTTATATTGCCCCCGAAAAAAATGAATGGACTAAAAAGTACGAAATAAAAAAAAAATTTAAAAACCGACTTCAGAAAAAAGCCGCACAAAATGCACAAAAAAGGATGAAATAATTGTTTGTAATTCTTAACAACATTATTCCAATCAGAATGGATCTAGAAAGAAGAATCACTTTTGAAGACGGTGCCAGGTAGTAGTTGACTTTGATTGCACTAACTCTTGCTTCGGGAATTGTTTTCGTGTCTTTGTTAGGCTTATGCCCTTAATGCACACCTGTGGGTTGTTAGCACCGTATTCAAAAGTGATTCTTCTTTCTAGATCCATTCTGATTGGATTGATGTTGTTAAGAATCACAAACAATTATTTCATCCTTTTTTGTGCATTTTGTGCGGTTTTTTTAGTCGGTTTTTAAAGTTTTATTTTTTTTTAAATCCATTCTGAGAAGTATAGCACGGCGCCCCGTCGAGTAAGGATAAAAATCGAAGCAGGAGCTATATAGTTTTTGCGTATTTTCGGACGAATTAAAAAAAACTTTTTAATATGAAACAAAATTCTCCGAGGGAAATTAAAAAAAAAATTTATTGTGAAGTCGATAGCTTACTGTACTATACTCGTCACACACTTTCATTTGATTCCCATACCAAGGGCGTTGTAAAGAAAAAGGTAAGCCGCCATTTTGTGTCGGCCGCATTTTGGGTTTTGAATGACTCCACATAGCGAAGTGTATACTACTTGTCACACCTTTTCATTTCATACCCATGTCTGGGGTCGGGGAGCGCAATTGTAAAATTTGATTGGAGATTGTATTGTCATGCGAACCATACGTATGTGCAAAATTTGCAGTTGATCGGTTATATGGAAGTGGGTCAAAAACAAGTTCAACATTGTTTACAGTACATACACATACAAATCAAGGAAATATAAGATTAATTGCCATTGATAGCGGGGAAATCAAATGTAAACAATAAAATTCTTTGATTCTTCATCCACGCCATGGTATATTTCTTTATTCGATATAAACAATAGTTTTTTGAGCTGCAAATTTCGCTATAATTTCGTTCTCATCGGCTTTTGTACTGGAAGCAAATTTACAGACGTATTCACGTCGAAAACTCCTCCGAAGGAAATGAAAAAATAATTATTTTGTCGATATATAGAAAAAAAAAAGCACTGCGAGCCCAAGGATCGAGCTCGCACCCCACAGAGCCCACAGCCGAGAGTACTTCTCTCTAGCCCTTTGCGCTATGTGAAGTACTATCGTTGGCTGACCAATATGTTAATAAATCATTTCAGAAAGAGGAAAAAAGAGAAAAAAAAACAACCGGGCTGCCCCGACCAGGGATCGAACCTGCAAGCGCCACACTCCGCTAAACCGAGGATGCGACGCTCTACCCACTCCCCCATCGGCCTGCTGCCAGATTTACAACAATAAAGTAATTTGTTCGGTGCCTATGAAATGTTTATCAAGAAAATGATTTTTTTGCACTTTTAATTAAGTAAATGTTTATGTTCTCCTGAGTCTCATTATTAAATAATATAATTTAGTGAGAAATAGAATTAAAACATTTTACACCGAAGTAAAAAAAAATTGTATTTCACCATTTTGCGGCCGAGAATTGAACTTGGTTCCCCGGGATATGCCAGCGCCTTATCTCTAGACTACCGATATATGGACTTTATTAGAAATCTCTTTTTTGTTGTTAAATATACTTCTTGTTAAAAAGCTAGAAAACTGTCAGAGATTCTCGGGAACCCTGAAAAAAGTGAAAATTTTCAAAACCATAAAGAGTAGACAGCTGGGATGAGCTAGAGCATTTGAAAGGGGGCTCACGCACAAGGCGTTTAAATGTAGTTGTATGCTGAGTTTTACCCATCGCATCCAAATTGGGCACTCTGCTTTGACAACAATTTTGAACATCCCTCCTCTTGAATAAACTCTCTCAAGGCTGGTATGACTACGTTAAGTTCAATCATAAATATTGTTTAGGTTAATCATAAATTTTGTATTTATTTAGTCTCATAAATGCACTAAAATCGTAACAAAACCTCAAAGTAATTGCTGTTAGAAAATCAACGTAAATTAGTTGTTGCAACGTAAATTGCTTCCACTTAGCATTTTTCGTCTTTCATTTGTATTTCATAATCCCCCGACATAGCATATCCAGTGTCCATAATGTTACCACTTGCCATGCTGAGTGAAATTCACTTTTTTGTTTCAAATTTGTTAACTAAGCATTTATATTATATGATTGTTTTCAAGTTAGTGTAGCTACAAGTTGTTAGGATGAAAAATAAGTTCGGTTTCGTTTTCAAAACCATAACGATCAGCCACAATCACTAAAGCTGCAAGTTTTTATTATTTTCTTTCACAAGTGAAGCTGAAAATCACAGGTAAAGTTTTGTTCAAATCTACTAAATAAAACAACCGGTGCACGAGTTCAGCACTCGGAGCAGCCCCAAGTTTTCAAATTATAACATAAAATATAACGGTGTACAAGTTTATGCAATCGGAGCATCCTTTGCAATAAGTCCAGGTACAAGTGCAACTTCTTACTTGAAGTCGTAAGGTAAGGTCTGATTAATACGCCAGTTTGTGTCGCGAGTATTAACTTCCAAATTCCAGTTTTTTCCATTCCTTACTCGCGCTTTGCGATATTAATTTGTAATTTTTCGTTTTTAGTCCAATAATTATTGTAAATATGGATAAAACCGCCCAATTAAGTAAAAGTGCTCAAAAACACGACGGTAAGCTACAGCAAATGCAGCAGCTCATGGTAGTGTTTCCCGTAATCACTCTCCAGCTCTTAAGGCCCCCACACACGGTCAAATCGGATGTACATCCAGATTTTCATCAAACCCATAACCCCAATGTATTTTGATCGGCCGACCGCCCACAATCGATAGTTTTGGTTGTACATCCGCACTTCGATGTACATCCAATTTGACCGTGTATGGGGACCTTTAAGCGCAGCACATCAGAAGCCGTCGAATCTCACTACATCGGCTGCAGTGGTGCGTGGTGAGCCAACCTCTTCATCTGACGATCCGTTCGATCTGCTGGAGAAAGGGTTACTACGTCATTTCAACAAAATCATTAATGCGAAAATTGATAGTAGCATAAAATCTGTCACGGAAAATGTCACTAAATTAAGTGAGCGTGTAGACGCTATGCAAGAGGAAGTTTATCATCTCTTCCAGGTGGCAGATGATCTCGATCGTGAGCAGAGGCTTAGTGACATCATTATCTCTGGCATCCCTCGGATATCCTCAGTTAAATCTTATGAGGTTTTAAGCAACATTTCATCCTATATATGGGGCATTCCACCTCAAGTGTTCCCACCTCAAAAACGAAACATTTTTTATTTAAAATTGTAAGTCCGAAGATTTGTTGATAATGGAAAGCAAAGAACACGTATCCTTATGTATTTTTTCCGTACTTTCCAAAAAAAAAATATATAAACAATTTTCCATGAAATTTAATAACATTTTTTTTAAATTAAACTTTGTTAATAACATTTTTTCAACAAGAGCCTGTTGGGATTTTTTTCAGAGTTAGCTTATAATACGGTTCATTCCCTCCCCTACAAAAAAGTATATATAGTATTTTATGGGCAAAGTTGAATTTCTTCTCTTTTTGAGGCTCCAAACCCAAAGCGTCTACCGCGCCCGACTCGCGACGTAGCTGTGGCGCGCGGATTTATTATTTTTAGCATAAGCTTTTGTATGAATTTCGAACATTTTTACTACTATACACACACACTTATGCTAAAAATAATAAATCCGCGCGCCACAGCTACGTCGCGCGTCGGGCGCGGTAGACGCTTTGGGTTTGGAGCCTCAAAAAGAGAAGAAACTCAACTTTGCCCATAAAATACCATATACACTTTTGTAGGGGAGGAAATGAACTGTATTATAAGCTAACTCTGAAAAAAATCCCAACAGGCTCTTGTTGAAAAAATGTTATTAACAAAGTTTAAATAAAAAAAAATGTTATTAAATTTCATAAAAAATTTTTTATATATTTTTTTTTGGAAAGTACGGAAAAAATACTTAAAGATACGTGCATGTTGTTTTTTCGTTAGCAACAGCTTTTTGGACTGAGAATTTAATTAAAATCGACGTCCGAAATAAAGGGCGAAAATTCAAGCCCCTGTATCACTGCAACCCGTGCATAAATCCGCCCCTCCTTTTCCACAATCAATGTACTCTGATAGTACAACAACTCTACCAAATATCATCAAAATCGGAAATGTTTCGTTTTTGAGGTGGGAACACTTGAGGTGGAATGCCCCATATGTAGGACCTGAACTGTCGGCGTATTCGAGGGGATTTTTCGTTGGTGCTGACAGTATAGGCGAAGAGCCGACCGCTGAAAATGGCACCTGATCGGTTAAAGAATATATATTATTGGAAAAGGTAGTATTCAAATAGATCAACACAATGATATAGGACCCATAGTCTCCAATAAGTCGCATGACTAGGCAACCATTTTTTGATAGTATAGATTTTGGTATAGTTGCCTAGCTCATTAGTTAAAGCATGATTTTGCTATTAAATGAAAGCTTGAACTTTCTAGTTTCAGAAAAAAAATGTTTGCCAAACCTCTGACAGATCAAAATTTTGGCAGCCCGCTTTGAAAACGGGCAACCCGAGTGTGCCAACATATTTTTTATTTTTTTAATTTTTTTTTTTTTTTTCAATTATCATGTGCATAATTAAAACATAGGAAATAAATTATAGGAAATATTATTAAAACATAAGAAATAAATTGAAGAAAAATATATTTTTAAAATAACTATCCCCTGAAACTTCAACTTATTCAACTACAGGTAAGCGCGTAAACTATAGAGCCAAATTACACGGCCTATCACTTTCCAAGACTCACTTTCCAATCACTTCCAATAAACCGGTTTTTTAGACAAGGGGGCGCAGGGAAGTGTATGTGTTGGTCTCACTTGTGAATCCAAAAATATTTACGGTCTCACAGCAAATTACACTAACACAAGCATAACTTAGTTCTCTGGGGTTCACGAAAATTTACATTCACATTTGCATTTACTATCTCGTTACTCGGAAAAGCAGCAGAATTTTAGGTGCATCGTGTAATACTGAAATCATACACAAGCCGGTTTAACGTGAGTTTAACGTAATTTTACTCAAAAAGAGATCGAAAGCGACAGCTGCTCCTCCGTTTAAATTTATATAACTTGGTCATTCTTGCTTGGCAGTCCTTACAGCAAAGATATACTGTGATTTTTGGAGTATAAGTTGTGTGAAGGTGTGTTTTCTGTGCAGTGAATCTCAAGGGTTTGTTAATATTTTCGATCCAGAAACTTTAGAAAAATGCACTCGTATGAGTCATTTCCGAAAAATTAAGAAGCACAAATATTGGGAAATTGATGTTCCCAAAACAATTGGTGATGTTATAAGAAGTTCACCGTCTTAAAAGCCCGATACAAGGCAGAATTTGATGGTTTATTGGAAGTGATTGGAAAGTGAGTCTTGGAAAGTGAAAGTGATAGGCCGTGTAATTTGGCTCTATAGTTTACGCGCTTACCTGTAGTTGAGTAAGTTGAAGTTTCAGGGGATAGTTATTTTAAAAATATATTTTTCTTCAATTTATTTCCTATGTTTTAATAATATTTCCTATAATTTATTTCCTATGTTTTAATTATGCACATGATAATTGAAAAAAAAAAAAAAATATTAAAAAAATAAAAAATATGTTGGCACACTCGGGTTGCCCGTTTTCAAAGCGGGCTGCCAAAATTTTGATCTGTCAGAGGTTTGGCAAACATTTTTTTTCTGAAACTAGAAAGTTCAAGCTTTCATTTAATAGCAAAATCATGCTTTAACTAATGAGCTAGGCAACTATACCAAAATCTATACTATCAAAAAATGGTTGCCTAGTCATGCGACTTATTGGAGACTATGGGTCCTATATCATTGTGTTGATCTATTTGAATACTACCTTTTCCAATAATATATATTCTTTAACCAATCAGGTGCCATTTTCAGCGCTCGGCTCTCGGACTACACCTTTTCCAATTGTAATTCAGAAAGTATCAACTATAATTCAGAAAGTATCAATTGTAATTCAGATTAGTCAATTGTAATTCAGATAGTATCAATTGTAGTTCAGATTTGTCAATTGTAAATCAGAAAGCGTCAATTGAAATTCAGAAAGTATCAATTGTAATTCAGAAAGTGTCAATTGTAATTCAGAAAGTATCAATTGTAATTCAGAAAAATTCAAAATCTTCTAATTGCAGCAATTTCTGCAACAGGAGTCTTATGTATGGAACGCAGAAGATTTAAATTTGTTTAACAGTTAGCTTAAACATTCGCATTACATCATTTGCACGAAATGGGTTTTCAACTGGGAGATTATTAGAGATTTCGTCAGATAACACAACTTAGCATTGAAACAGTAATAATGGGACGATATCATGCATGATGTTACTAGGGGAATATTTATTATGTAATGAAAGATTCAATTGAAATTATTTGGTCAATTTATTGCATCAATGAGATGAATATTGAGTATTTCTGAATTACAATTAACAATTTTTTTTTAACATAACACAAACAATATTCTTTAATAAAGAAACAATAAAGAAGCAATAATACAAACACAAACAATAACAGAAATATAAAATAAATAAAACAAATAATCAAAATAATGAATGAACTTCTGCTTTAGGTACCAACAGGCATGTCGTTCATTGTTAAAGCGGTAGTTTGATGGATTGAACTATGTTGTACGGCACGAGCACAATCACCTCCTACTACGGCGTCCTTTGCCTGATCTATTATCTCCTCCAAGTAGATAAGTCTTTGCTCCATAACACCAGAACCTGTAACGCTGGGTATTCTAATATTATTTTTAGCGTAAGCCTTTATCTTTGACCAAATAGTCTCGATAGGATTAAGCATTGGCGAATATGGCCCTAGCCGCAACAGAGACGCCATCGTTCCATTAATAACTATTTCTAAGTTTGAATGGCAAGGTGCGTTGTCTGCAACAATTACCAAATCTTCCAGTTCATTTCCTATATCTTGCCAGTGTTGCATCAGTCTTGTCACCCATTTATTTGCTAGATGTGCTGTAAATGAGCCTCTTCTCCGCTCCATTGCCACAACTCCTGCAGTAGAGATTGCTCCTATTAAATGGACGTTAGGGCCTCGTGCTGCCGGAAGGAGTTGGACTGCTCTGGTGCCAGCTACCGCACGGCCCCTTGTTCGTCGGCAAAACAAATTGAAATTGGTTTCATCTATCCAAACAATCTGTTTCCCTTGCTGTATGTAGTTATTCAAACTTTGCACATATTCGGCTCTTCTTCTTTTATTTATTTTGGAGTTCATAGTGCAAGGTTCATTATGAACTTTCTTCATAGTGAAGAGTCTGCCTTCTAGGTAATTACCTAATATTGACACAGATATCGATGTGCTGAAATTTCTTATTATTTTTTCTTTTAATTGCTGCAGTGTGTAGCTGCAATCCTCTTCCACCCATGAAACTACCAAATCAATTTGTTCTTCTTTTAAAATTTTATGTTTTATGCCCCCTTTGGGCAACATTTTGTCACGCCCTGATTGGATCCAATGAAACGCAGTCTTGTACTTGATGTCCAACGTCGCAGCTAAAGCCACCCAGTCCTCACCTCGATTGGCACAATTAACGATTCTTTCGCGATCTTGATTAGTATTTTTTTTGTATTTTTTTCTTATTGTGGTTTCAGTTCCAGCGACAACAGCTCTGCAAATAGGACAAGTGGCACTGTTCATATCTTGCTGACATTTTGTATGCAGTAGATGTCTACATGGTAATAGTCTTATAACTTTATTTCTTGTCATTGGAATGCGGCAAATAACGCAATTATCTTTAAACTCCATTAAAAAATATGGGATTAAACGCTTTAAATTCGCAACAAATAATAACAATTTAATTAAAAAAGGCAATTTTTAGACATATAGAATGACACATATTTTGGGTTACTATGTTTATTTTTTCTATTATAATGCAGTAACACCAAGTACATAATTCGAATAATTGCCTCAATGAGATGAAAGTTGAAATTTTCTGAATTACAAATTGATACTTTCTGAATTACAATTGATATTTTCTGAATTACAATTGATATTTTCTGAATTACAATTGACAAATCTGAATTACAATTGACGCTTTCTGATTTACAATTGAGAAATCTGAATTACAATTGACGCTTTCTGAATTACAATTGACTAATCTGAATTACAGTTGAGGCTTTCTGAATTACAACTGGAAAAGGTGTAGTAGCGGGAAAGGTGAAAACATCGAAGGAACGAAGAAATCTCGACTTATTGTGAAATTCTCATGTTCCAATGAGAAAACAGAGTTTCTGAGAAAAATTTATCGTGCGGGGTTAGTTTAAATCAAATTAGTCCCAGCTTCAAAAGTTCCGCTAAAATTTTTGCCGCTGAGAACTCGTCGAAAAATAATCAGAATATATTTAGAGCTGCCGTCAAATTAAAAGTGCGGAAAATTATTTATTCCGTTTCGTCAAGGTGTGGTATTGTTTATATTAGAAAAATTAAGGATGGACTTTTTTTAAAAAATAGCGTCTGCTGATGCGTTGGACTATTTTCTGGAAGCAAATCTTGGCGACTGCGGCTATTCTCTATGAGGGTTTGGATATGCAGCATGGCGTATTAGTTTTAATAATATGTATATTTTATTTTATCTATAGTTCTAGCTTTCTTTTTACGTTTATTCCATTTAAGTCTAGTTCTAATATTTTTTCATTTATACATCTTTTAATTGTTAAATTTTTCAAATTTTCTCACTACTGCATCTTCCTTAACTTTGAACAATCCTTACCAGCTCCCCTTTATCCTATATGTTCTATCTTTTCCACTTTAATTCTTTTATCTTTCTCTTCGAAATTTCGCTTCATGGCTGCTTCTGTGCTCGTGGTTATGTGTCGTGTTAGTTACTCGTTCTATTCATTTTGCCAATAGAGGAACGCTGCTTAATGCCATTTGTTCCTCTTCATCTGGGCTGAACTTGTGCGTTATGAATGTTAGGAGTTTGAAAAATAAAATGGATGAGTTAACAGGCGCGGATTTCGAATTTTGTTTTGGGGGGGGGGTCACGGAATTAAAAGTAAACCAAGAAAGCGAAACACTGAAAGCATTCGAAGATTTACTTGGAAAAAATGGAACGCTTTCATTTTACCAACGGAACTAATATCAGCAGAGGGTGGTAGAAGCTGAAAAAAGTTGCCTTCAGACTTTTTATAAGTGGGATGATACACGAGTCAACGTGTCTCTGCAACACACTGTCAGTTTGTTGAGCGGAGGTGATACACGATTCAACACGCTAAACGCAACACTCTGTGTAATAACAATGCGATTGCATATGTGTGGGTGTGCATTCCAAATTATTTTCACCCAGAATCGCTTGACAGTTACGCATACATAACCATTTTTCAAGCAACTGGAGGAAAAATAGAAATCGTTTCTAGTTTCAGTCAACACCGCACACTTCACCCTGACCCGTCAGTTTGCCTACGAACTGCGCAGAAAAAGCTCGTGTTTCAGAACATGTTGACCCGTGTATCATCCCCCTTACCCAGCATCTATGTGTACAACGGGACGCACAAGTAAAAGAAAGCCGAGAACGATGTCAGCAGAATGTTCCTTACGTGGACATTATGTAGGGATGATGGACCTCTCTATAATCGTTACACTGACGGAAAAGTAGATAATCTGGTGGCAAATGATAGGAACTTCAGGGCACTCTTCGTTGAATTTGGTGACTTTACTCTTCAGCATCATTTGGAAACCGCGGGTTTAATCGCGACATACATCAGTAAAACCACCCAAAATCAACTTACGGAAGCTCGCAAAGAAGAAATTCAGAAAGCTGTTAGGCTGGTCGTCCACTGGACGCGTATTCGAGCGGCTACGCGCTTCGGCTACATGAGCGGCTACACGCGGCTATGCGCGACAGATCCAACATAAAGAATTTCATACAAACATCGCCCACTGCAAGCGGCTTTGAGCGGGCGGCTATAGGCGTATTCGTGCGTGCCGCGCGAATCCAAATTAATTTGGATCGGTCGCACGTAGCCGCTCGAATCAGGAAATAGTTTTCTTCAAATAGTACAGGAAAAATAGTAAAAATATCGGAAATGATTGGGTACAACGTGAAAATTGGCACACAGCTTCATTTTAGGGTCCTCAATAAGGGGTTATAATGTCTACCGATTTTCTACCCCGGGAAGCTCATTTTTTAGGGAGTTTTAGGGTCAATATATGAGTTTTTTGCATAAACATCTGAAACCGTAAGTCCTATAATAAAATAATGTTCACAAAGTTTGTAGATCATGCGATTCTCTACTGAAAAAGTTATTATACATTTTCCTGTACGAATTTCCATTCAAGAGATATCACCGTTTTAAAGATTTAAAATACTCATATGCACTCATTCACGACTTGTATGGGTTATCAGACGTTCAAGTTGGACTACGTTGTTAATTTTTTTAGGGATGATTCCAGGATGTATTTGGAGAAAATTGTTCTAGAGAGGGGGTTAACTACTAAAATATAGGGTGTTTACGAAAAAATAGTATTTTGTTTTAATTTATTTAGAGTTGAATAACTAGTTTACTAATTATCGTAAAGCAATATACTTAGACTAATCTTTTAGGCGAATGCGTATTCTTTTATTTGATATAAGTAACAGGAACATATGTAGGTTGGCAGCATGAGCAAAATGCTAAAACACGAATAACAGTGTGATTTTCTATTATAACCCCTTATTGAGAACTCTAAATGGAACCTCTGTGCCAATTTTCAGCCTGTACCCAATCATTTCCGCTATTCCGCTTTTTTCGGCTTAATTTAACTGTACTAAAAGCCAAAATTATTACAAATCACAAAATTATTATGTCAAATCTACTTCAAACTGAGCAGCATGAAAAGCTTGCAGTGGACGACCCCTGTAGCGTGTAGCCGCGAATCTCAGAGCCGCTTGTAGCCGCTCATGTCGCCGAAGCGCGTAGCTGCTCGAATACGCTTCCAGTAGACGACCAGCCTTATGGATAGAGCTAGAGCGGCAAAGCTTTGCGCAGTTGTATTTGATGAGACGACCTACAATTCTCATACAAAACACCTTAGCTTATCCTATCGCTACTACTGCAACGGAGCAATCAGAGAATTTAATCATATTTTGAGATGCATACCAAGCAATTCGTTCCGAGGATATCGTCATTGATCTGTGTGAGAAATTCGATTTGGACCTAAAATATTTGGTTGAAATTAGAACAGATAGTTGCTCGGTGATGGCGTCTGATTTGAAAGGGGTATGTCAGGAGTTGACGAAAGTAGCCATTCAAGCAAGACGTTGTTCTTGCAGTAATCATTTGTTAACAATTCTTTATTAAAATCTGCCAACGTTACAAATTGTCGCAATGCTTCAGGAGCAATGAGAGCAGTTTTGGCTCTTTCTGACTCTTTTGCAAACATTTTTAAAAAACATCTTGGTGGCAAATCACTTAAGGACTTTGCTGGACTGGTAGAAACCAACTTTGCTAGTTGGGTAGAAAATCACGTTGAGCTCATGCAGTTTGAGGGTGAACAATTAATAAAAAAGTGTGACGTTGTGAGATTTCGGTGTGGGAGGACGCGAAAACTGCATCTGCTGTGGCAAATCTTCGTCTTGTACTTTTCAGCCTAGAGTTTCCAATTTCATCTGCATGGTTAAATGACATTCTAAGCGTGTATAATACTCGTACTATTTGATTTTTTATCATAGTCATTAATAACATAATAAACTTTTGCTTTTTGTATATATCGGGTACAACTTTACCTTTGAGCCGAATACTCCAAACGTCTTCATTAGATTTGAAAAAAGCAACAGATATGATCAAAGATACCCTTGCTGACCAACAGACGTGATGTAGATTCTATTTTTCGACGGTTATTTACTGAAGCCCAACATTTGGATGAGGAATTCAAAGAAGCACGGGTTGTTTATCGTCAAAAACACCGTGACAATCACTAAAAAAAATCAAACTCCAGAAGAATATTACAGAAGAAGAATCTTCATTCGTTTATTGGACAACATTGTTACCGAATTTAATGAAATGCTTTCTTTTGACATGTTGGACCGAGACATTGATCAGTTGAGACATTCAAGATGTTCGTCAAGTATCAGAAGCGTATCAGCAGCTTTTGGATTCTCCCATCTCAACTATTATTGCATAGTTCGAGCTTTTGGGGGGGTCATGACCCCCGTGACCCCCCCCCCCCTTGAATCCGCGCCTGAGTTAAGGTATAAGTTCCAAAATACTAAATTGCATGTTATTCTTGTAAGTGAAACTTGGTTCAAACCAGAAATTCCTTCATCTTTTGTATCACTTCCTCATTTCTCGTTGCATCGCAATGATCGTATTAGTCGTGCTGGTGGTGGTTTTGCAATTTATGTTAAATCTTCGGTTTCGTCTAGATTTGTTGGCAGGTCCACTGGATAGCAATTTGAATTTATTGTCGTTGAAATAAAGTCCGCTTATGACAAATGTGTAGTGATCAGTGTATACAGTCCCCCTAATGCGTTCAATCCTTACGTTGCTGTTGAGTTCTACAATCTTGTTTCGAGCCTCTCTCACCACTATGAGAATATACTTAATTGTTGCTGTTGATTTTAATGTTGATCTGCTGAAGGATAACATACCTGCGAATACTTTTAGATATTTTCTTGAATCTCTGGATTTGCATATTTTAAATAATCATCCAACATTTCTGAACTGCCAAAACCCGTCCTTACTTGGTAGTGTTACCTCCACTAATTCAATACTAAAATACAATCAAATATCACCTCCCAGCTTTCTTGATCATGATATATTATTCCTCTCCCTTCGTTTTGCTTTCGCTCCCTCTTCTGTGTCTTTTTCATTTTCGTATCGCGACTATAATAATGTAGTGTTTCTTGTTCGCAGCTTTGTTTAAAACACAATTTGTTTTAAGTTTAAAACTTTATTTCTTTTTTATTTGAACTTGTGCACCACGGGCGATTGAGCTAGTGCCCATATAATGCCCTATTGCAATCAAGTTTGGAATTATTATATTGTACACTTGGTATTAGCTACAAAACTTTACTTCACTTAACTCAACTAAACTTCTACTTTTATACCTATCCTAATTTACCTAATATTTTCTGACAACCAATCAAAACAACTGTTTTATCTTCTTTAAATTATGTCATCATCTTCATTTATAGCATTTGGTTTATCTGGGTCATGCGCAACGCTTGCAATTTTCTTGTACCCATCTCAGTTTTCGGAAGTAAATTTAATTACATCAGCCTTGTTTTTTTGTTCTTTCTGTAAATGACTTACGCGTGACTTGCGGTGTCAAGTTCACGATCGAGTTTAAATATTTTGTTTTTATTTATTTTGATGCGAGGGTTTTTTTGTTGTCGTGCTCTATTTGATTATTGCACTACAATAACATCAATGTAGACCGGCTTTCTGAAGTGGCCTCCTCTATACCGTGGAGTGATATCTATAACACAACCTCTGTTGGCACAGAAGTTGATATCCTGACCTCATTCATTCAATCAGTTTATAACCAATGTGTACCGATTGTCACAAGAAGACGCTATCCCTCCTTACCTTGTCCTTGGATTTCGCGGGAAATCTGCGACTTAATAATTCAGCGTGAGTTCATGTACAGACGTTATCGTAGGACTAGGGTACTTAGTTACCGTAATGACTACAAACTTCTTCGCAACCTTATCAACATTAAAGTTAAGTCTGCAAAGCAGGAGTATTATTCCCGCAAGCTTTATCCCAATTTAAATTCTAAAAAACTCTGGTCTAATGCTCGTTCGCTGGGCATCCATGCTTCTGTGGCCATCCCGTTTGATGCTGATGTAAACCTCCTCAATGCGTCTTTTATTCGATCTCCATCTGAGCCCGCTTCCTCTTCTGATCTTCCTCCCCTTGACTTACTTAGTTCTGATGGTTTTAGTTTTCGTTGTGTTGACACACCTGAAGTTCTTGAAATATTGCTTTCCATCTCTTCAAATAGCATTGGCTGGGATAATCTATCTCCCCGTTTTCTCTGGAATAATCTTCCGAACTATATTCAAAGAATAGGCACAGCCAGAGCTTTCAGAAGACAAGGTTCTCTCTTTCTATCTTCCTCCTCTTCTTCTACCTAGTATTTCTTATCTTTATCTTTCGCTCTCCTTTATTTCCACATTTACTTCCTTTACCTTTTGTCCTTTCTGGTTTTCTATAATATTACTTGAAATTCTTGTTTTTTCTCTCTCTTAATTTTACTAACTAGATATAGAAACTAGATTATCATAAGCTTAGATTTATATTTAAAATATGTACACATGTATTGAAACAAGATTTAAAACGCAACTAACTTTTATTTCAAAATATAAAAATCTTCTTCTTGTTTGATGCAAGTGCGTCTTACAATTTTGGTTTTGTATTATAATTAACAGCGTCTATCAATTCTCCAACACTTCCCCTCGCTCTAAGCTCATTAAGTTGACAAACTTCCAGAATTGCGGCTTCGGTAGACAATCTGCAAGTTGATGTTCCGATGAGATTTTTACCAACTCAATGTGCTTGCAGATGCAGTCTCTTAAGTGATGATACTTAACATCAATATGTTTTGAACGCTTAGTTTCAGGATTCTTTGCTACATATATGCATCCCATGTTATCCTCATACATCTTTAGGCAGTTTTAGGTCGAGATTCATATCGTTCAACATTTTCGTTAACCAAATTGCTTCCGTTGAAGCTGCTGAGGCTACAACATATTCGGCTTCTGTTGTAGATGTCGAGACAAGTCCCGGTTTTTTTCTGCACCACATCACTGGATTGCCATATACTTGAAACAGGTACCCTGAGGTCGATTTTCTGTCATGTGTGTCGTTTGCCCAGTCTGCATCAACAAATCCCTGTATAGGATCCTGTTCTGAATGTTTGAAGACCAATTTCAAATCCGTAGTTCCCTTCAAGTATCTCAATATTCTTTTTAGATGCGCCCAGTGTTCATTCGTAGCACATTCTTGGAATCGTTTCAGGTAACTTACTGCGAAGCACAAGTCAGGACGCGTGGCTAGCATAAGATACATTATGCTTCCTAACATCTCACGACATGGATTCAAAGTTTTTCCACAATTATTATCTTTTGTTAACTTGCAGTTTACCTCCATTGATGTATTTGTTGCATTTCAATCTTGCATATCGAAAAGCTCGAGAATACGCTGGATGTAAATCCTTCTGATCGATTGTCATTATTCTTTTAGTTTCAGTGGCGTAGCGTGGGGGGTGCCGAGGGGGCCATTGCCCCGGGCGGCGTAGTTGTTGGGGGCGGCGGCCAAACTGGACAGAGCTAGAGATCTTGCCGGCAACATGAAGCCCTAACCATTGCCACATCCAGCACGATGTCCTGGCTGATGGTGTCTACAGGCCAAACCCAAATGGGAAGGGAAGTGAAGTGAGGTGAAGTTAGGTATCATTCCATATAAATGTATGAGAGCAAGGGCGGCGCTTTCATAGGTGAAAATGGTGCACTTGCACCGGGCCCAATTTCAGAAATTAAGATTTAAATTTTTTTTTGAAAAAGTTGGAAAAGTGATCCCATTGTCATATATTACACGGAATGCATCTTCTGTGCGTTTTACCATTGTCTTCTGCAAGGTGTGACCAATGCAATTTCATTTAGTTCGCCTGATTTTGTCGTCTATCCTTTCTTGGCTGGTAACGGTGCCTTAGGTCATGATTTGTAATTCAAATTAGTTGTACTATTATAGATTACTACTTCGGCGAGAAACACCTGGATCGCCTCTGTTCTGAAGTTTTTGAAAGCGGCTTCTATGTCCAGTAAGGCTGTTAAGTGGACTGCTTTGTTATGTAAGACTCTACCGTAGAAACCAATACATGCAGTGCAGTAACCATCTATTATCCTTCGAAATATAAAGGATTGGAGAACGACATAGAGACCTCCGTTATGGAGATTCGAGTTTATAGTATTATTAGTGCTGGAAATAGTTAAGGAAGTGCAGCTCATAATGAAAATCATCGGAGAGCATTACTCAGCATTAGCGGGTGAGTTTTGTGAACTTAAAGCGTAAGTAAACTCAGCACAAAAGCAAGATCGCGAAGTAAATCCTGATTGGACAAAGGCAAGGGCGCGCTTTCATAGGTGCAACTGGTGTATTTGAACTGGGCGCAATTGGACAGGGCGCAATTTAAAAAAAAAGTGAAAGAAAAATTCCGTGCCTTCATTCTCAATGAGTGTTTGTGTCGTCTTTCATTTTCCTTTACTGCCATCAAAAAAATGAACAACAATGAAGGGGGCGCAATATGTATATGGCATGCTGCACCGGGCGCAAAAAAGCCAAACGCCGGCCCTGTGTGAGAGTGACCAATTTGGAAGTAAGTGGATGTTACATCTGCTTCAGTGGAAGTTACGTCTACTTTACTTCTGCGTTACTTTTCATTTGGGTTTGGTCTTATTTCTGGACTATAAATATGAACCTTATTTCTGGACTAGCGCATATGAAACACGATAGGTGTGCATTGGCAGCTGACAGCGGATTGCCAAATTGTGAATAACTCAGTCGGTTAGATTGTGGTGAAAAATTGATTCAATTGTTTATTTTCAGTTGAATTGTAGTTTTGTTGTAAGTTCGTTCGTTCGTTTTTATACAAACAGAGTGACGTTGCTCTCTTGTATGAGACTCTCAATGTGCATGGAAACAGCGATAATAAGATTCCCTTCTTTTATGACGCGGGCTGTAAATGCTGAAGTTTGAGGACCCCAACAGCTGCCGCATTTGTCGTTAAAATCGCCTGTAATAGTATTGTGCTACGATGATGGGAAATGAAACCTCCAGATATTGGAACAGAGAAGAGTTTAAGCTTCTACGAGGCTTTCTATCTAAAGACAGACTGAAATAAATTACAGAGAGAAATTACTGATTCCAGCTCTCTGGGTTTGTTAAAATTTATAATTTAGACCAACCTTGAAGCACGGATATAGCCTGCGTCAAAACAATAGAAAATCTCAAAATCGATTTTTTAATGCGCAGTGAAAGTCTCAAATCCTCACCACGAAAGTGGATTCGAAAAGAAAAGCGCACCTCGCCATTCCGTTCGTTTAAAGCCCCAAATCACCCGCTCATTTATATGTTCAATCACAATTCAATCCGTCTCACTACGCGACTCTTGTCCTGGTCAGATGCTATGGTGGAGTGTTATTCCCGGTAAACGAGTTTCAAAAGGGAAATTAAAATGCATGTGCGCTTGAATTTTATCCATACACGGAATGTTAATGTGTGTGGAGTTGTCATTTCCTCACCTGCGCGTAAAATTCCCATTTATTTTGGCGCGCACTTTACCGAACATTCATTAGTTACATATAATTCATTGCGTTTACATGATGCCTTGAATTCTTGGATTGAAAATTACTTGAAATTCAAGTTGGGTTTTGATTCATTGATTAAAAGAATCAATTCGAAAGTAGGGGGCAGCAAATTTATGGTTCGCCCCGGGTGGCACAAATCCACGCTACGCCACTGTTTAGTTTGATTGTACCTTATATTCATGCCCATGAAAGATTTTACAGCTCCTAAATCCTTCATACGAAACTCTGATGCCAATTTTATCTTGATGTCGTCAATAATCATTTCGTTGTTCCCGCATATCAGAATGTCATCCACATAAAATCAAGTAAGTGCGACTTTCATTAGAAACTTTCGTATAGAGACAATAGTCCGCATATGACCTTTTGAAATCAAGTGATGTCAGTACATTTAAAGGTCGATTCGCACTATACGGAACGACAACGTCACGTCACGGAACGGCAACAGCACGTCAATTTCGCGGGCTGTAAATGCTGAAGTTTGAGGACCCCAACAGCTGCCGCATTTGTCGTTAAAATCGCCTGTAATAGTATTGTGCTACGATGATGGGAAATGAAACCTCCAGATATTGGAACAGAGAAGAATTTAAGCTTCTACGAGGCTTTCTATCTAAAGACAGACTGAAATAAATTACAGAGAGAAATTACTGATTCCAGCTCTCTGGGTTTGTTAAAGTTTATAATTTAGGCCAACCTTGAAGCACGGATATAGCCTGCGTCAAAACAATAGAAAATCTCAAAATCGATTTTTTAATGCGCAGTGAAAGTCTCAAATCCTCACCACGAAAGTGGATTCGAAAAGAAAAGCGCACCTCGCCATTCCGTTCGTTTAAAGCCCCAAATCACCCGCTCATTTATATGTTCAATCACAATTCAATCCGTCTCACTACGCGACTCTTGTCCTGGTCAGATGCTATGGTGGAATGTTATTCCCGGTAAACGAGTTTCAAAAGGGAAATTAAAATGCATGTGCGCTTGAATTTTATCCATACACGGAATGTTAATGTGTGTGGAGTTGTCATTTCCTCACCTGCGCGTAAAATTCCCATTTATTTTGGCGCGCACTTTACCGAACATTCATTAGTTACATATAATTCATTGCGTTTACATGATGCCTTGAATTCTTGGATTGAAAATTACTTGAAATTCAAGTTGGGTTTTGATTCATTGATTAAAAGAATCAATTCGAAAGTAGGGGGCAGCAAATTTATGGTTCGCCCCGGGTGGCACAAATCCACGCTACGCCACTGTTTAGTTTGATTGTACCTTATATTCATGCCCATGAAAGATTTTACAGCTCCTAAATCCTTCATACGAAACTCTGATGCCAATTTTATCTTGATGTCGTCAATAATCATTTCGTTGTTCCCGCATATCAGAATGTCATCCACATAAAATCAAGTAAGTGCGACTTTCATTAGAAACTTTCGTATAGAGACAATAGTCCGCATATGACCTTTTGAAATCAAGTGATGTCAGTACATTTAAAGGTCGATTCGCACTATACGGAACGACAACGTCACGTCACGGAACGGCAACAGCACGTCAATTTCGCTTTCAATTCGCACTTCAACGTCACGTCAACGTTACGTAAACTTTGCGTTCAGTCTAAAAAAAAATTAGATAGGGTATTGTCTTTATTCCGTATTGCTGATTTTAAATTATTATTTGGAATGCCAAAGTTTAATAATACCAAGTGGGATGGTAGACGAGTCAACGTGTTTATGCAACACACTGTCAGTTTGTTAAGCGGAGGTGATACACGACTCAACACGCTACACTCAACACTTTGTATAATAACATTGCGATTTCATATGTGTGGGTATGCATTCCAAATTATATTCACCCAGAATCGCTTGACAGTTACGCATACATAAACATTTTTCATGCAACTGGAGGAAAAATAGAAATCGTTTCTACTTTCAGTTAACACCGCAAACTTCACCCTTACCCTTCCCTCGGCCTAGGAATTGCGCAGAAAAAGCTCGTGTTGATCAACATGTTGACCCGTGTATCATCCCCCCAAGTTAGCAATGAAAGCATTAATTTTGGATGAAGAAGAAGAAAAATTAAAATTAGCAACAAAAAAATGGGTGCAAAACATATTTAGTAGAAGAAGACAAGAAGGAGAATACCACCCCTTGTATAAGGAATTGATGTGATTGCCGTTTGAACATATATTGAACATTGAACATATCGATTCCTGGGGATTCGAAGTTGATGATGATTGCAGGAAGAACTTGTTTTAATTTACATTGGTTGTGGGCGTTGCCTATCATATTGGTAGCTACTTTGCACCTGAGGCAAGCGTATCGGTCTTGTAATGCTGTACGTTAATGGTAATGTAGTAGAGAGTATAAATCGTTCTTTTGATTTCTCTTCTTACAACTTCGTCCATTCTAGTTTAGAAACTAATTGCCAAAATTAAAACCTAACACTTACCTGGGGTCTTATTCTCTATTAGAATACTCAAATGCTTTTTACTCGAAACTGTTATCCGAAACTAAAATGCTTCCGTATTTCCTATTACAATATTACTTCCTTTAGTAGGAATGTCCTCGAAAGAAATGAAAATGAGTGCAAGAGGTTTCAATTGTCTCCCCCATACATAAAATGTTATAAATTGCTCGATTATCCTTGAGCTTTCGAGTAAAAATCTAACAATACAGTTTCGAGCAGAATTTAATCAATTTGTAATACAGAATACCATTTTGGCATTTTCGAGAGAAATTCTCACAATATTGTAATTGAGAATAAGGCCCCTGGTGTATTTAATTCTTTGACAATATTTGACCAAATTTTCTCTTTGTGAGTATTGTCACTATACCTTTTCTGCGAAAGATCATACATCTCCTATCGCCGAACCTTTTCAATCAATTTTTCATCTTCCATGATGAATTAGTTTCTTCAAAAAAAGATTATTATTTGAAAAATTCGAAATGCTGCCGTTACTACGTTCGCATTCAACAGAATAGATCAGTCACGTCAAGGCACGGCACGTCAAAATATAGTTTGAAACTAATCTTGACGTGCTGTTACGTTGACGGTCCGTGACGTTGCCTATATATGTGAACGTGTAGTGCAAAACTCATTGAAAAATCTTTTGACGTGACGTTGCCGTTCCGTGACGTGACGTTGACGTTCCGTATAGTGCGAATCGACCTTTGTTTCAATCCATATAGCGATTTGTTTAATTTTAAAACATGATTATTAGGAACATGAATACCGTCCGGCTCTTTTAAATAAATTTCTTCATGGATTAGTCAACGTAGAAAAGTAGTTTTGACATTCATGTGGTAAACGTTCAGTTCAGCAATAGCAAACAATATTCGTATTCTTTGCAGACGGGCAACTGGAGAATATGTTTCGGAATAGTCTACACCGGCTCTTTGCATATAGCCTCTCGCCACTAAACGAGCTTTATAACGTGTATCATTTCCAGTTTTTACCTTAAAGACCCAGCGAGTATCAAGCAATTTTACACCACTGGGTTTCTTTACAACAGTTCAAATATTATTATCTTTAAGCGACTGAATTTCTTCTTTGATAGCATTTTCCATTTAGATTCATCCTTTCTGCCAACTATATCGTTAGAACATCTTGATATAAATTGTATGCTGGATGAACACCACTATTTTCAGAATCGAGATCATCAAAATCTGTATAAAAGTCTTTAAAATGGTTTGGTTTAGTTACTTTACGTTTTGGTCGTTCTTTGGGAGTTTCGTATTCGCTTTCATTTTCTGATCTGTTTTCTGACGATTTTATTTGGAGTGCTGGTTATTATTTCCCCCGATTTCAATTTCTTTGGAGTCACAGCAGACAAATTTTGATCATCATTACTCGAAGTAGCGTTAGTATCATCTTCCTTTACTTGGGTTTCATTAATCATATTCTCAAGTTCTTCATCGTATATGATTCACTCGTTTTCATTGACCCTGTAGCCAAATTTCTTTCATCAAATCTTACATCCCGAGAGTATATAATACTACGAGTCTTATCATTCCAACAGCGGTACCCATTTGCACCGTAACCAACCAAAGTGCATTCTACACTTTTGTTATCAAATTTATACCGTTTTTCTTTAGGAATTAAGGTGAATGCTCTACATCCAAAAATACGCAAGTTAGATAGAACCGGTTTATGGCCAAACCATAATTCATACGGTCTTGTGTTTTGAAGTGTATTTGTGCAACTACGATTAGTTAAGAAAGTCGCCGTGAGAATAGATTCACCCCACATATCTTTTCGTAAATTAGCTTCTTTCAGCACTGCTTTTCCTTTTCCCAATAACGCCCTGTTCATCCTTTCAGACATCCTTCCATTCAATCCGGGAGAATAAGCAGTCGTATACTCAATAGGTACTCCTTCTAATTTACAGAATTGCTTCAGTTATTTTGCACAGTATTCACCACCCTGATCACATCTTAAACTATCTAATTTCAAGCCGTGATGAGCTTCAGCCATTGCTTTGTATTCCTTGAAACATCCAACAATTTCCGACTTTTGTGCGATTAAATATGTAACCACCACATGAGTGTAATCGTCAATGAATGTCGAAAAATCTTTTACCATCGTATGTGACCACATTAGATGGTCCACAGACATCTGAGTGAACTAAATCTAAAGGACGTTAAGCTCTAGTACGGGTTCCTTTGAAGGGAAGCCTAGACTGCTTTGCCATCACACAACTCTCACAAAAAACACAGTTGGTGCTTAACTTGTCATTTATGCCCGTAACCATGTTTTTATTAATTAATTTGCACACATTTGGCATTCCCAAGTATCCTAATCTTTTATGCCATAAGATATTTTTGTTAACTTGGTTTGTTGTTGCGTTAGCCGTAGTATTAATAATATTGCTCCTCATCCAGTACAGTCCATTCTTCAGTTCACCTTCAGCTATAACTTCGTTTTCCATCCAAATCGTTGCTTTACCGTTTCCAAAGATAGCCTTTCCTCCTTTTTTGTCAATTTGACTAACTGATAGTAAGTTTTGACGAGCTGACGGTACAACAAGGACATTTTTAATCGTTCCGTCTTTCTCCCGCCCACTGACAACAGAAGATATATTCACATGACCTGCTTTCATAGCTTCCATTGATTCACCTTCTTTGGCAATGTTTATCTAAAAGATATTCTTTAAAAAAGTTGCTTGTGATATCAGGCGTTGGTCGTTAACTATATGATCTGTGCAACCAGAATCTATTATGTATGTACATCATTTCTTCTGATTTGTTGTGAATTTTAGAATTTGCACTCATTAAAGCAGAAGCTTTATTGTTTTTGTTGCAGCTGATGACATTAAATTCTTTATTTTGGTTAGTGCGGCCCCTATTGGATTTATGTCCTCTTTTTCCGCATTTGAAGCACACAATACTGAGTTTCTGAGTTTTACTTTTAGTATAATCTTTCGTAACTCTCGTAGTGCGTGGAGGTGTCTTGTCGTTTAAATAAAATTACAGTAAAATTCTATAGTAAAAATTATTCGCAAACGCAGTAGTTCGGAATTGCACACTACGGAAGATCCGCTGGGTACGATTTACGATCGACCCACAAAAAAATTCAATTCTGGGGACTATCAAGTAGTCTCTGCCATGGCGGGCAAAAGAAGATCCGTCAGAGTTCCCCGAGGACAAGCAGTCACTTCAAGCCAAAAACAAACCGCTAGCACTTCTACTGAGAATTTTTTCTCTCCCTTGCAAACCATGGATCCGGATTTAGAAGCCGACGATCAGGAAATTCCTGCTGACACTACGGCTAAGTTAAAAATTCCACCCATCAATGGATTAAAACATCTGCTAAACAAATTCATGATTTGCTAAGAGGTAAGAATATTGATGATTATATGGTTAAACGAATCTCGTTAGGCATCAAAATAATTCCCGGTTCAATTGATACATCCAAATTGATTTGCAAAACTCTTACTGAAAGCAACTGTGAGTTTTATACACACAGCAGTAAAGATGAAATACCATTCAAAGCAGTGTTAACGGGTCTTGAACAAATGGATACTGCTTTAATTAAAAAAACTCTATGTGATGCTGGTTTAAAATGCATGGATGTAAAAGAAATCAGTAGGCAAACGAGAAATGCCACATCGATCCTCTATATTGTGTACTTTGTAAAAAAATCCATAACAATGAAGGAGTTAAGGATTAAATACAACATTATTGACAAGACTGTTGTTGGTTGGGACTATAAACGTAAACCACCCAACAAATTAACGCAATGCCGCAACTGTCAGCTGTATGGACATGGCGAAAATCAATGCCATGTCAAGACCTTCTGCGCAAACTGTGCTGGTAATCACCACACCAAAAATTGCAACCAATTGGATGTAAACAAATGTGCAAATTGCAATGGTGATCACAAGTCAACTGATGCACAATGCCCGAGTAGAGCTGCTTACGTGCAAATGAGGCAGCGATTATCTCAAAAAATCCGAGAATGTGGTACTAGGCGCACTGTCAATCTCGACGCTATTAATTTTCCTGCACTACCCGGCAGTACAACTGAAACTAGATACAACGTACAAACGGGACTCAATGCACCGTGGAGCAACGTATTTAAAACTAACAATAATAACAGAAATAGTTATAGCAATATCAACAATATTAACAATCATAGCAACGTAGCAATTGATTCTACTAATACTAACTTGTTTAGCTATAATGAAATTATATCTCTTACTAATGAAGTAGTATGTAAACTAAAAACCTGCAAAGATAGATTTGAGCAATTCAATATTATAACTCAACTAGCCATTAAATACTTGTACAATGGCAAGTGAGAGACTTAAAATTATCACTTGGAATGCCAGAGGTATTCGCAACAAGCATATAGAATTCTTTAGCTTTTTAGAAAAACGTAAAATAGATATAGCGCTGGTCACGGAGACAGGCTTAAATCCTACTGTTAATATTTCCAACCCTAATTATTATTTTCACAGGTTAGATAGGGAAGGCTCAAGGGGTGGAGGAGTTGCCGTCATCATTCATAAAAAATTAAAATATTGCTTACTTCCACCTATAAACCTAAATAAAATTGAGGCGGTTGGAGCTGAAATAGCTTTTGACAATTACAGCAAAATCAAATTATATTCTGCATACTTTCCTGGTGGCACATCTAACCAAGCAAATAAAGCTTCCTTTAAAGCTGATCTCCATAAACTGGCCAACCTACAAGGACCCTTCTTAATCGGAGGTGATTTAAACTGTCGTCATCAAAACTGGGGTTGTCTGCGAGCAAATTCATGGGGAAATATCCTCCACGACTACTTAACTACAAGCTCTTCTGTGCTCTTATATCCTCCAGATCCTACATATATCCCATACAATGCTAGATCTAATCCTTCTGTGTTAGATGTCTTCTTGACCAACATAACACAAGCACTCACCCCACCTGCCGTCATTAACGAACTAGCCTCTGATCATCTACCAGTTGAAATCACTGTGTCTAAATATCCCATAATTAGCAATACACATATTTACGACACCAGCAAAGCCAATTGGCAGCAGTTCTCCGTCTATATTCATGATAGAATGAAACTTGGTATAAAACACTTTGCCCTGAATGAAATATCCAGCCATGAGCAAATTGACAGAATGGTAGACCACCTGACCAATGTGATAGTTGAAGGAATTGAACTCTCTGCTCCTACCAGAACCATCAACCCAGTACACTCGAGGAAACTTCCGCACAATATTAAAGTTTTAATCACCCAACGCAACAGTATCCGCCGTCTATGGCAGCGCTACCGTATCAGAACATACAAGATACAGCTAAACCAACTAAACAAGCTAATTGAAATCTACTCTCAGCTCTATACAAATAATAATTTCAAGAATCTAATTTCTGGTTTCAAAAAAGCTTCCAAACCTTTTTGGAAGGTTGCTAAACTCCTCCGGAAGAAGAATAGATCCATGCCGACTCTCAAGCAAAATGATCGGAAATATTTTATGTGCGAAGAAAAAGCAAATCTCCTGGCAAACACTTTTGCTAATAACAATTTAGTTTCCGTTAACCTCAGCGATACTAGCACCATTAGCAAAGTCACAGAAGAAGTTGATAAGCTAATTCAAGAAAGTCCTATATTGGATTTAAAAGACCTGGTTCGACCCAAAGAAACCAAATTGCTCATAAAACGACTCAGACCAAATAAAACTCCTGGGCTGGATCAGATTCCAAACATCTGTTTGAAACATCTTCCACGAACAGCTATCATTTATCTTACGTCCCTAATAAATTCCTGTCTAAAGTTGTGCTATTTCCCTAACAAGTGGAAAACAGCTAAAGTTGTCCCTATATTGAAACCAAACAAACCACCTTATGAACCAACCAGCTATAGACCTATCAGCCTACTAAGTTCTCTAGGAAAAATACTGGAAAAAATCTTAAAAGCCAGAATAACTAAAATACTTAATGAGAAAAATTTACTACCAAATGAACAGTTTGGCTTTAGACAACAACATAATACTACACATGCGATTATGTGAATTAAAAAGCACATCGTATCCAACCTAAGCAATAAAAAATCAACTGGACTTGTTCTCCTAGAAGTCCAGTCAGCCTTTGATTCGGTATGGCATGAAGGCTTAGTTTATAAACTAATCACCCTGAATTTCCCGCTATACTTAATTAAAATTGTGCAAAACTTTTTGTTTAGTAGATTCTTCCAAGTTCATGTTGGCAGGGACACATCCAATGCACACGCTATTACAGCGGGAGTTCCTCAAGGATCAGTCCTCGGTCCGATCCTATTCATTATTTACACAGCAGATTTTCCTATTCTTGAAAACACCAATTTATCTATCTTTGCAGATGACACCGCACTCTACGCTTCCTCTCAAAATACAAATACAATATTACAGACCCTCCAAACCTCACTAAACATAATATCTGCTTACTGCCACAAATGGAAAATTAAAATTAATTGCCATAAGACACAAGCTATGCTTTTCACCCGGAAAAGAAAGGCTATTCAACTTCCCACTTCATGCCTCAAACTAAATAATGAGGATGTAAACTGGTCACAGAGTGTAAAGTATCTAGGTGTGGTGCTGGATAAAACTCTTACTTTTAGAGATCATGTAGCACATGTAAAACACAAAATAAATATTTATATCAGGACATTATATCCGTATATAAATAGAAAGTCGACTCTTAGTCTGGATAACAAGTTAATCCTGTATAAAGCAGTGTTTTCAGCCATTATACTCTACGGAGCTCCTGTCTGGTACGAGTGTGCTCGGTGTCATATAAGCAAACTACAAGTTATGCAGAATAAAATCTTGAAAATGCTATTTAATCTTCCCTGGCATTTTTCTACTAAAAAATTACACAAAAGAGCCAACTTGAATTTAGTCGAAAACTCAGCTAAATACGCTGCTTTAGTATTTTACGACAAGTGTCGAAAATCCTCAAACCCCTTGATCCGGCAACTACTGTCTGATGCAATTAGGCTATAGGTTTTTATTAGGCTATAAGTTTTTATCATGTATAGATTTAGTTTAGGTATAGAATAGGTCGAAAATTATATTTAAGTTAATCTATGAGGTTTTTGAAAAAAATTTTTCTTCCTATGTACTATCTATGATAAATTAATATAAGTTTCCATGTTAACTAATAAATCTAAGCTGAAAAGGATAATACACATATTCTCAACTCTTTATATCATATAAATCTACTCTGTAAAAAATGTAAAAGTCAAATTTATAATAAATAAATAAATAAATAAAAAAAAACTTTTAGTATAAAACGATACAGGAATATTAGTTTCTGAACTAGACACATTCATATTTTTCGTTTCTTGCTTCAATTCTTCTTCTAGCAGACGACTCTTAACACGTTCAAGGGTTAAATCACTCTCCTCAAGAGTTTCTAGAGCAGTAACAACATGCACATAGGAGTCAGGCATGGCCATTGTCGTCAATGTTGCCTCCCGCCGACCAGTGGCGTAGATAGCTTTCAGCCATGGGGGGGGGATATGACTTAGTATCTGCATTTCTTTGGGTTTCGCCGTCCAAAGGCTTGCCGAATGGTTTTTTGGCACTAAAAATTTCTTCATACCGAGATAATAATCAACGTGGTAAACGCCCCTAAATTGTTGATTCGCCAGAGACAATGAGTGTTCCGTGTATTATGTTCGTAGCCAGCGCACGTACTAAAGTCAATGGTGGCAAATCGTAGACGGACACACTCCTGCGCTGTGCTCACTTTGCCTGATTCAGGCATTCCAAACCAGCGCACATACGGAGCGGAGCGTGAGAGAGGACGATGGAATGGACACAATTTCCATCGCCCACTCTTACTTTATTTGCCATAAACCATATTTGCAGCCGACTCTTGTCGTTTCGGGTGTACGCTCGTGTGGAACCACCCTATGATTTGCTCCACCGATTGTGCAGCGTTGCAACCCTACTACAATTGTACTATTTCTGCTACGATTTTTAAGCTACAACTTTTTACTCGGTACTATTTGATTTAAGTACATTTCTTATTCGATTTAATTCGATGAACTAGTTGGGATGTGGGTTTGACCCCTTCGGTCCACACGATTAACTTCCTAGTATGACGTAGATGGAATAAACTGACTTCTTACAAAATAGTTATACGTTTACCACTAGTGGAAAATTGGCATCAGAACTGATGACAAAGCAATCCCGAGAGAAGCTAGTTCAAATAACTATAATAGTAGTAAATCCACAAGCTTTTTCTAGAAAATTTGTTTTTCCTGAACGTTAGCAAACAAACATTTCCTCCGTATTTCGTTCGCTGCACTAAAGCGGGTGTTCAAATTCGTATTGAGAGTGCTGAAGCGCCGTTGACAAACTAGGAAGCGAATGACTTCATTTGGAAATTCCAAAGCTTTCCGGAGCGGAGATATTCGCAAAACTGTAACTGTTAAGTACTTGTCAGACTTGACCAAAAAGAACAAATGTTACGGTAACTACTGGAAATCCCGGGATGAACCGCAATTGAAACTGAAACTGTATCACGCGTAGAAAACAATTCCCAGTCAAAAAGTGCTAATCCAAGGTTTTAAAAATTCGCGCTGTTTGTAAAGAGTAACGAAATTTTTGCACGATTTTGAAAGGTTGTCGGATTTTGACAAGTGATGTTTTGTTCGAAGGCTATCTCTGTGCAGAACCCAAAAAAGATCACTTCGTTTAGAACGGGTCTCATTCCATCCAGTTTATTAGATATGTATTAGCAAAACTTGTCTTTCTGACAATTAGCCGAAGTTTTTCTATTTAAACAAAAAAGGCCCGACCGAATATTATGAAATTTTTTCAGAGCATTTCTTTATTAATATTATTTTTTCGGCACCTCAATGAAGTCGATATAGTTTTTAGTTCGTGCGGTATCGTGCAGGTACAAAAATCATAAACGTCGTTTAAACAAAAACAAAAATGGTTCGACCGAATTTTATGAAAATCTTTTCAGATCATATTTTGGTTAATACTCTTCGAACGGCACATCAACTAAGTCGATATCTTTTATAGTTCGCGCACTATCGTGCAGGTACATAAATCACTTATGTCATTTAAACCAAAAAACCCCTCTACCAAATATTATAAAAATCTTTTCAGATTATGTTGTCGCTAATACGCTTCGAACGGCGCCTCAAGTAAGTCCATATCTTTCGTGGTTCGGGCGATATCGTGCAGGTACAAAAATCACTTACGCCGCTTAAACAAAAAAACGGCTCGACTGAATTTTATGAAAATCTTTTCAGATCATATTTCGGTTAATACGCTTCGAACGACACCTCAACGAAGTCGATATCTTTTATGGTTCGCGCGGTATCGTGCAGGAAAAAATGACCACATCCGTACGCACATACACACACACATACTTCCTCCCATTTTTTTGCTTAAAATGCTCCTGGGACCTTGAAAGATGAAAATACGTTGAAATTTTAGATTTCGATTTTCAGACCGATTACAATAACTTCCTATACTGGGAAGTAAAAAATCAAAAACATAATTTACAATCGCTTTGAAATCTAAGGGTCTTTATCGTCGACCTCATCGTCACAAGATACATTACGAATAAGGAACACATTAAAGAAATATTACATAATTTCCACGACACACCAACAGGATGATATCTGGGACAATCGAGAATGTTCAGTAAATTAAAACAGTTCTACAGATCTGCCGTGCAAAGGGTAAATGACCTATATGCTAAAAGCTCGATCAGAAAAAGAAAAACGCAAAGTTTTCAAAATACATGAACCCCAAGCAAATAAACCCAATTTTCAAGGTGATAACTTTTTATTTAAAAGAATAATTTTGAATTTTTTTGTAGGAGAAATATAAATATTTTACATCCAAAAATGCATACAAAGCCATTTTGACCTTTAATGCGTATAAGTCATTTGTCCTTTGCACGGCAGAGATGGAGAAGAATGAAAAAGACCACAGCCTGTGTTAAAAACTGTGAACTATGCGCGAAAAATAAGCACCAGAAATACAATAAAGAAATAATAACACCCGTTAAACCATTTGGTGTAGTATCAATAGACACAGTAGGACCGTTTTCAAGAACAGAAAATGGCAACAGATATTCAGTCACCATGCAGTGCGACCTTACAAACTACGTAGTCGCACTTCCTGTTAAAGATAAGGAGGCCACAATACAATTGCCAAAGCAATGGTAACAGGATTCATCCTAGCGTACGGAACCATGGAAAAGATTAAATCCGACTTGGGAACAGAATATAAGAATCAGATATTTGCAGAAGTGTGCAATCCATTGAAAATAAAGCAGATATTCGCAACAGCCGCGCACCCTGAAACAGTTGGAGCGTTAGAAAGGAATCACAAATGCCTAAACGAATAGCTAAGGTGTTTCGTAAATGAAAACAGAGACGATTGGGATGCATCGATCATATACTACACATTCTGTTACAACACCACACCAAATACGGCACACGGCTATACACCATTTGAGCTAATTTTTGCCAAAAAAGCAAGCGTGTCAGCAGAATTGGAAAAGGGAGGAATAGAACCCATCTATAACTATGATCTCTACAATAGCGAAATGAAATGCAGGCTACAAAAAGCCCTAAAAAATGCCAAACAACACCTAGAAGCGTCAAAAGCAGTCAGGCAACAAAACAGCAAACTCGATTGTAACCCCTTGTCAATAAAAGTTGGCGATAAAGTATTAGTTACGATACAAAACAGAAAGAAATTAGATCCCCTTTACAGTGGACCATATCTTGTGAAAGCAATAGAAACAGTAATACCGGAGACAGACTTGTGGTATAGCAATTGAGATCGGGACATTGCAATATTGCCATATTGCAATATAAAAATGTGAAAACACACTTGCATTAGTATACTGAGTTATCTGGTTGTCATTTATCTGTCAGATTTTCAAATTATTGTGCTGCAGTTAAATTGAAGTTAAATATGAATAGAAATATTGTGAAATTATTATTAATTTATATTAAAAATAAAAGTGAAACAGAAAAGGATAAACAACTTAACTCCTTCAACTGACATAAAAATCTTTGATGGGTAGTGCTGCCAAAATTGAAGAATTAAAATTCTGTTCGAAATTATCATTTTGGGTTATGCCCAGACTATTCTTCGGTTTAAATCTAGGGTATACTGAGCTATACCACGAAGTTTTTCTCAATTGGGATATTGAGTTTCAATGTTGAGTATACTGAGTGTATACCGAGATTTTTTCTCAGTATATAGAGACACACCTGAAGTATATTGCAATATTGCTCATATTGTAATTACTATACCACAAGTGTGTCTCCGGTATTAACTGCATTTTGGAGGATGCAAAAAAGAGGAATAAGAATACATAAAAATAGAGTAAGGAAAATGTAATAATAAAAATGTAAATAATAAATAAACAAAAAAGTTCATCTGGCCAGATGGGGAGGGGGGTGTTGGGAGCAAGATTTTATTTGAGATAACTGATAATTCGGACTCCCTTGCTCTCCACGTTTTTCCGCTTGTGGTGGACACACAACTACCAAAACGTGAGCACTCACCCAACAAGCATTTCATTACGCTCAGATCGGGATCGGCTTCTTGTGGATATAAATTCTAGTGGCCTTTTCGTGGTTCAGTGTTACATGGCTCGTTCTCTGCAGCATTCGACGAGTCGTGCGTTTGGCTAGCCGTTGGAGGCTAAACAATCGAGTAAATTTTTTGTGAAAGATTTACCCATATCTTAAGCCCCCAATTTACGTACAGTTCGACGGCAGGCCGTGACCACTGACAGGCCGCCAACTGTGTGGCCTGAAGTTCAAGAATGCCTACAGTTCGAGAAAGCTGACAAAAATCGCATTTATCGTCAGTTCGGTCCAGAAGATCTGAACTTCTATTCACTCTCGAGCCGTGAACTGACTGCAAGAATTCACGCCGTATCCACTCGTAACGGAAAGCAAAGCGGGAGCTAAGCGTGAAAACCATCCACACTCGTTCGTGCTTGTTTGCGGTTGTTCACGGCGTGAGACTGGAGCCGCCTTTGAAGCTTTAGTTGAGGCCATGAGCATTTCTGAATTAATAACTTGCTATGCTAAGCAGTCGCCTGTCATGGGGATACCTGACCTGAAGTATCATCCCTCAGTTAGACTGAGTCAAGCTTAGTCGTGCCGGTCGACCTGGTCTGACAGGCCACTGCCTACCGGTGGCTTTAAGTGAATGGGGGTCTTTAGTGGAGAAACATGTTTTACTTAATAGAACCGAATTTTCTGCCGAGACCCGAGATCCATTAGGATCATCCTCGCTATCGCACACGCTTCTTAGCTGCACGTGGTCCTGTGTGTACATATGCAAAATGCACGAAAGGTCTGAGCCTGTATGCGGCCTTCCATTTTCTGCTATCATCCGTCCTGTTAACGCTAGTACGTATCAGATCTTCTGGACCGGCTAGTACTGGCGCGCCTATAGCCGGAATAAGCTAACCCGGCAAGTCTTTCAAATGTGCTTTAAAAATTAGCTTGGGGTCGATCATTACTCTAAGGTTCATTGGGACATTCCTGTTTACAATCTCACCAAACTGCAGTTCAAATTGGATATTTTACTGCCGCAAAAACTTAAAAAACGTATCTCCACTAGGTAATTTACAATCACACCTCGCTTTATTTATCTCAATACACGCTCATATACCAGTAGGCCATTATTTTTGAACCGATCCATTTAAAAAAATTGAAGCCTCAGTACAATTAACCATCATGTAAGAGACAAATGTACTGCCTCGTGTAAGTCCGGCTGAACTCTAATTATTACGTTGTTGTTTTTCTTATTTTATTGCAACAGCAAGTAACAATAAAATAAACTTAAATGGAATATTTATAAATAAAATTGATTAACCCGTATTCTCCTGCAATATTAAGATTGATTTGGAAATGTAGGCAGGTCATAAAAGTTGTCACTTCCAACATGTGTTCTCACGCGCACTATATATTTTTTTTTTTTTTGAGAGCCCGCACCAAAGGTTCAGCCTAGGCGCCTCCAGATCTCTAACCCGGCTCTGACTTCACCTTCGTTAAGACAAAAATCTCAACTGACTGCGTTATTAGTCAAAAGTATATAATTTTTTGCTAGAAAGGATTTAAAATAAATTGAAATAAATACAATACTTTCTACTCTAAACATATACATGTATTTCTATTCGATTTTATTTTCATGTATAATACTCGTATAATATATAATAGTATATCTATAATATTTTATATAAATATAATTATATCACAATTTTTTACGTTCTATAAATTTATTACTTTTATTTATTCAATCGTGAATGCCTTAAGACATTACGAGTATTTTTTTATCAAATTACTAACTTATTGCTTTCAGAAATTTGTGTAAACTTCTTTACACTCTGGTCGCTATAGAAGACTAACAATTACTAAAACTTACCATTTTCATTTTTTCCGTTCCGTTAATTTTTTTTAATATTATCTGTTTCGTTAATTTTAATTTGCATTTAGTGCACAGCAAACATTCTTGGCAAGATATATTATTTTGTAGAAACTTCATATTATTATAAATTACCAAAGCGTCTCTCAAGTTATTTTCGAAACCAAATAATTAATAAAGACAGAACAAAAAGCAAAATAAAATCAAGTTAATGAGAAAAAGGAATATTCCAAAAATTTAATAAAAAAATAATTTCTTTGTCGCCTTTGGTAATGCTTTCTTTAGAACTAACAGTCAAGGCAAGTTTTAATTTTCGTTTTTTCCTGTTTTATTTTGCCCTGTCAGGAATGAATTTTTTTGTTGACGAGGGGAAATTTCTTAATTAGTTATATAGCCTAAGTCTGTATCTTTCTTGTGATTTTTGATGGTATTCTTCAATGTAGAAAGAAAGTAACCAAGGGTGAAGTTTAATGAACTTAATGTGGATGAACTGTGAACGTTTTTAATCGAATTAGAGCTTCTCTCGATGTTGATTAGTGGAAAAGTTGAGAAAGACTGCTAGGGAAAATGGGAAATGATTGTTGAAATATTACGAATAGAATACTAGATATAGTGGCCATCCAAAGAGATACATGACCTAATCACTCGCATCTGTACATATGCATGTGTTAAACATATCTGTGTTCTTTCTCAACATTGTAATATAAATTATTAAAAAGGTGGCATCATAAGGCTCGCAAAAGAAAACTCGTATAAAACAATTATTATTGATTGTGTTATTTTGATGAACGCAACAAAGTTATTTTTATAAAATTAGTTCACAATTAACAATAAAGCAAAAAAGACTAAGTTTTTATAACAGATCAAGAGTAAGCAAATTGGAGATGTATTTTCTTTTACCTACTTTGAACTCCGCCGTCGTCTGGTCCCAAGTCCAAAGTATGAAAGGAGGAGGGTGGTCGACCTGTCGAATTGACCAGAATTGGGAAACCGAAGAAACTGGGCCAGAAACAGCATGCAAAAAATAGAGACACCGACAGCAGCGTATCCGTTGCGGGGACGGGGAAAATAGCAGGTGATATTAGGTGAAGTACAATACCTAGAAATTTATTTGTAGCTGCTATTTTAACATTGAATACTCGCATCATTTAACTAAATGTTTCTCTACTTGTTTAGCTATATAACTATCAGTTAACCAAAATGGCTACTACGGTTTTAAAAAAATACTTCTTTTAGAAAGCGTCACATTTAGACGTGTTTGAAATGTACCTGCTCCCAAAAGCTTCTTAAATACGTACATAGATTGTAAGGACGATTTGATATACCTAAAATTCGAAAAAATAGAATAACCATATTAATAGAGAAATAAATTTAATAAAAAAACACAAAAAATAATATATTTAAAAATTAATATCTAATTAAAAAGCGATTAATAGCAATTTATATTAGAAAAACCGAAAATATATAAAATATGTAGCACAAATAAACTATGCTATACCAATAAAAAATGTTCACAGAAATATTATTTTTAAACCATTCGTAAAGTTAAAAAATATTTAATAAAGCTCATCTCAAAATTAAAAAAACAATAACAACTTGAGAAAATGTTTGATATTTCTTGAGCACTAAGTATCCATTCCAGTTTTGGATAAAATGCATGTAAAAAAATTATATAGTAATTGTCGGAAAAACATTACAATCTACTTATTAACACCAATATTATTTCTTTTCTAGATAGCTATTTTACGATTTAATTAAATAATTTCCAATATAAAATTATTTCTCTTTTTTTTTAGTTCTTCACCATCAATATTTAGTGATATTCACACTTGTCTATAAGTATAAAAAACTGAATTAACTAATAATATAGTACTTAATATGATTTTTGGTATTAATAATATTTTAACATCATTTTTTTCTCAGTTTTTTCTCTCTCGCACTATTTGAACAAGTAAAGCTTGTTTAGTTAAAATTTGATTCATTTTCATTTAAAAATATTGCAACAAATAATTATATTATGCCTTTTTTAGAAATATAGAAATATCGATACCCTTTCCTTCTTTTTGCTACAAAATTATAGTTTTGTAATTGAATTTTATAAATATTAATTTTCGTGTACCTCAATATCATCTTGCGAAATGACCATATCGTAGGTGTTTATTTATATAGAAAAAAGTATGTACGTAGTATCACATAAATTGCTATAAAACACCAACTTTTTATTCAATTTAGTACATTACCATCGAAATAATATTGAAAGAGAAGACAAAGTCTTGCGAAAGCCTCGCCCTTCTTTTCAACTGTGCTCGTGCCGTTAACACATACTCTGTGCCGTTCGAGTATACAGTAATATTTCGCGGTCAGTATTTTCGAACTCCTACAAAACCTCATCACCATCGCCATCGTTCATCGCCATCTGGTTCCCATCCTCCTACACTTCATATCCCAAAAAGTATTCTTTCCGTCACACAACCGGAACCGAAGAGCAATCCTGCAAAGACAAGTGGACTTCGAAATCATTTTTTATGTAGGAATTGCACCTGAAAATGTGCTTGGTCCGTACTTTTTCAGGAATGGTAAGTAACTGAAATACTGTTGCAACATTACTAATCTCAGCTTTTGAAAGTGTGTTATTTCAAAACGCTTAAAGTGTAGTATTGTGACCCCAACCATTTGATTAACAACATAAACACTTAAAGTGTGTAAACAGTTTCTGCAATCTTAGTCAAATTGCAATGAATTACTGACGAAAAGCAAAAACTTCCTTCGGTTGAGAACTGACCAGAAATGTTGAAGCAATATGGTAATCCTTGTAACTAATAAGGGTAATATTCGAAGAATACAATAATAGATCGGCTGTTGAATAAGTTGGCTTAGTTTAATACGTTGGCCACCATAATTTCCTGATTTGTTGGCTTTAGATTTTTGTTAAACTAAATATTTGATAGATCGAGTGTTCGTAAATAAACCCCAAACGTTTATTGTGCTGGCAAGCAAATTCTGCAGAGTTTAAAGGTACTATTTTACGGCCAGATTATAGTGGTTTTCGTGATCCTTACCACAAAAATTATTTATATTCAAAGCGAACGTACGAAACCGTACCGGATGAGCTCTCCAGTGCCGATAATTAAACTCATGATAGATTCTGTTTGGAGGAGTTTTTTTTGCATTTTGCAAGAGATGGTTCCTCCTCAGATATATTTATTCTGCATTATATTCAGGATCTTAAAAGATTTCCTACATGTTACAGGTGAGAATTCCTAAAACTTTTTGACAACAACAAACTGGCTGCTATAATTTTTCAAATAAGCCTTATACAGCAGCTTTATTTGTTCATATCAAACTCGTTTCAATTTTCAGACTATCAGTTACAGTTTGAAACGGGTTGAATAAAGTGGAAACACAAACTTTGTGACGGCTTACATGCTTCCACCCCTGGATGCGAGCATGAGCGGCTTAAACTTCTGGAATGCTGTGGGCATCGTCTTTCGAAAAACGAAAAACGAAAAAAAATTTTTTTATAGTGTATTAGTGTATTCGAGGTATTGGTCCAGCTAGGAGTTCATAATGGCCTACCCCGGTAGCCCTGGGGCTAAGGCGCTTAACTACCATCACAGAGGTGAATGGCTCGCATCCTTTTCGCTACAAAGTCTTTTGTCTTTCCATTTCTCATACCCAGATATCAACCCGTCTTTGCTATATTTCCAGGTAACGTAACAAGAGATAACCTCCGACATCACCTGCCATCGACTGTAAACGTAATAAGAAAGAAGCAATCCCTAAGTCAGCGTTTTGCCGCAGTAGTTTTGAAAGGAAGCCAATGAGCCAAATTACACGACCTATCACTTTCCCAGACTCACTTTCCAATCACTTCCAATAAACCGGTTTTTTAGACAAAGGGGCGCAGGGAAGTGCATGTGTTGGTCTCACTTGTGAATCCAAGAAAAATTTCGGTCTCACAGCAAATTACACTAACACAAGCTTAACTTTCTTCGCTGGCACTGCGATAATTATAAGAATTTTTGTTGATTTTTGCACAAACACATAGACAATAGAATTGTTACACGGAAAAGAGGCAGAAATTTAAATGCACCGTGTAATACTCAAATTTTACACAGACAGGTTTGACGTGAGTCCCAAGGCCGTGTAATTTCACTCAATGACATAAATCGCTTATTGGTGTTGTCAGTTATTGAACCTGGCAATCGCATGTTCATTAACGTGAACTTCAATATTAATGTCTTTAGCATGAGCATTAGTAAAGTTGTCCTCAAAAGGAGTCTTTCGTTTTCTGTTGTATTCGTGGGTTATATGTTAATTTAGATGTCTTTAAGTTATAATTTTTAATTTATGTTTGCGTGCTTAGTTGAGAGCCTCGTCTCAGCGCTTGATTGTGCTGAGCTGGTTAATTTTTCTTGGCCCAGCTGCGAAGTGCGCCTTCTGTGTTAGAAGCGTTAAGTCTATTATTATTATTTCACTCTTGTCTCTACTATGTTTCCTACAAAGGCTTGCTGCACTTAAGGTACAAGCTATACTGGTATTCCTTCCACTGTTGCAGAATTGGTTCTACAACATAATTCCTTCATCACGAGTATCTTTCTTGTCTTTACATGGAGATATCTGCCTGTATGCCGATAATCATTTGGTATAAACGGTAAGAGTAAAATAGTAAGCAGAAGCACATTGTGAATGTGTTAAACGTTCGCACCAAAATTTTCGGGTGGACATGTTGCAACACTGAAATGGTGCGAAATTGGGGTGGCGGTGGTGTGGTGAGTAAGTGGCAAATGAAATATTTTAATCATACGGAATCAAGGGAGGCAGCGCGCATCGAGATGGTGTAGTGTTTTGCAAGTGGATTGGTTGCCACTAGTCTCCGACAAGTTTAATTTTGAAGTGGCATATGCCACTTCACCGCCAACTTGTGTTTAGTTTATGGGGAAAAACATTATAAATGCTTACTCTGTTGTCAGTTGATGAACCAAATGCCCTTTTTTCTTTATTAATTTTTTATTGTGCAACGTAATGATTTGCACACGTGCAAGAGCCTTCTCATCGTGCGATGACCACATTTTAATTGAGAAAATCATGTGGTAAATGGATGCCGCGAAGTGGTGCTTGCTTTCTACTGCAATTTATCAACTAACTGAGTTTATAGTGTTCATCGAAACGGCGTGAAATATGCGTCTTTGGTTTTCGTTGTAGTGTTAAAAGAATAAATCCACAATAGACAAGATATTAACAACTGGATAAATACTTGAAAAATGCTGAGAAGGAAGTATAGGTATACATATTTTATTGTAAATTATAGAAACGCTTGTCATCTGTATTATAAGGGGCCGTGAATCAGCATGAGCTAAATTGGTTTCCGAAAAGGCTGATAAAATTTACAAAATGACGACAGACACAGAATAGTGAACTCAACTTTGAATATAAAGTCATAATTTAACATCTCAACAATCTACTACAAGGAGATGTAGGGTCTACAACAAGGAGATGTAGAATATCCTATATAAATATCAGCCAAGTTTAATCTGAAAGTAACTAACACGAAATTCAATTCAATGATTGTATCAAAAAAACGAAAAGGATTCGAAAATCGTTGCCACAAATTAAACCTATCCCAACTTTGGAAACAAGGAATCTCAAGCCGATCAAAAGTGAGAATAAATAAAACATTAGCCTACACTGTACTTTGCTACGGGCCTAATGCCTAGTGCACAATGACTGTTCAATTACAGTGAGAGCGGCGGCGTGCGTTAACGTTGACAACCCGATAGATACCGTGTATTCTTATGAGAATAGTTTAAATGGCAGCGGCAAGCGAGCGTTGCCGTCCGTCGCAACGCGACCTATTTCTATTTTCTATTTTGACAAGCGTTGGCTCAGTATGCGAAACAATTAAAACCAAAAATAATAAGATTGGGAAACATTATGATGCAAAAAACACATTGGAAAACATTAAAACGGGAAAAACCACTTTGCGAAACTACAAAAATGACAATCAATGTAAATTCAAATATTTTTTAAAATTATTTTTTTGTCGTTCTATTATAATTCTGCCGTCGTTAAACGCTGCTACTGCCGTTCCTTTACCGACGCTTCATGCCATCGGCGCACGCTGCCGCTCTCACTCTAATTGAACAGTATGCCGATTTATACTAGACCTTATTTTATTTGGGATTTGGGGATAAACTCATTTTACGTATAAACGGTATGCCATACAAAATTGTGAGCTTTACCCACACAAACTTAGTGGAATATGTATACAAAAACTGTTTATTTTAAAATATTATGCAAACGTCAAAATTAATTTTTGGATATGAAAAATTCCTTTTAGATCTCCAGATTTTTAGGTAAAACGGCTTTATATACAATTTTTTTCTATTGAAATTGAATAAGCAGTTGTTTTGTGCAGTTTTAAAATGTGCGGATTCAGTTTGAAATAGTGGTTGTTTAATGTACTGTTCAAAGATTTATGCGGGGAGGTAGACATGCCATCCTTTTATGTCATGCTTTTTTCAGGTCATTAGTGCATAATAATTGAATAATCACACCGTTTTTTCTTCTTGTGGTGAAGCGCTGACATTGTGACTAATAAGCATGCATGCCACGCCAATCTATCCATCTCACGCTCCTCCGCGTATAGGTTTTTATACCCTTTTCGGATATCTGTTACTGCTGCTACTTTTAATGATAGTAGAACTAATGTTTATTTACATATAGTTAATTGAGGTAACATTAGCTATAATGTTACCAAAAACTAAAACTATCTTCAATTTGTGATTTAATTTAATAATTCATGCATATCATAAGCGCAAGATCAAATATTCACCCATAACCTCACTAATTTTTGAATTGCATGGAAACTTCGCAAAATTCACCCGCCAAAAAATTCAGTTTTGCCTAACAGCGGAAATATGCGAAGTGCGCAAGACCAAATATGCACGCACACAAACCCAATTCGAGGAAAACCGCAGTGCGCATGCCCCAATCCCAAATTGATCGGGAACAGAAAAATTTACCCCCTCCACCGTAAAAGCTCATTTATTCCGGATTATCTTTATCGTATATTCAGGCATAGTGAGAAAGTGGATTTATTTTGTGTTTCGTCTCGCTCATTCTGCCTACTTCTCTATTTGCATATCATGTCAAAATTTGAAATCAGTTAAAGTTGGCTCTACTTCAACTTTAACACTCAGATTTATTTTTCTCTCCGAAATTCGGAATAAAGTGAAATCGTAAAGATTAAGGCTCAGTTGCACCAACTAACTTTAACCGTAACAAAAGCTAAATCGATTGTCAAATCTCCGGTTAGAGGGGGGGCCATTTTCAATAAACTTACAAAACTGTGTAACTTATAAATACACAAAAATGTAAATTTAAATCAAAGTAGCCGTTAACGATAACTTTAACAAACGGTTGGGTGGTGCAACTCATTTTTACAAACTGGAACTTTAACAACTTTGTTATTGTTAAAGTTAAACAATAACTTTAATCAATGATTTGGCTTAGGGTGAGTCTAAGAATTCTGTTGACAGTTTCTTTAGTGAATATTTTTAATTTAACAGCTCATATTGGCATTTTTTAAATTATGTCCGAAGGTTCACTTTAACACTGTGCACATAGCAAAATTAGCACTTGAAGATTGTGAACATGGCATAAAACTTGCACATTGTCCAAACAAACCAACTAAAAGCCCAAAACAATAGAAGAAAAATCGAAGAAGAGTTTTTTGAGTGTGCAGCGACCCAAGACCTTGAAGAAATGTATGAAAAAATAAATATAGTTTTACAAATATATCTGGGCAGATCATTGCCTCATTTATGTACATAGTACGAATTTCTAAAGGAAGAATTCTAGGCCGAGCTTTCAATGGTATACCAATAGAATAAAGAATAGTAAGGCGGCCAAGAAATATGTATATGGATAGGTTGTCGTGCCAGAAGGTATACCATAACTTCATATAAGAAATTGGAGAGAACTAGCAAAATTAATAGACGACTGGAATAACAGACTTCAAGAGGTCAAGTTCTACAAGGGCTGTGCCGCAATTTAAAATAAGATGTAATGAATGGGCCTAGTTAGACGGTTCGAATCCAGGAGAGCTCCAAATTTGCAGATGAAGGGAGTAGCGGGGATGATCACTTCAAATTTTTTCAAAAGTTTGGAATTTTCTGTCTATTTTCACTGGACCTTTAGACATTTTTTATATCTATACTAATTAATAATTAAATTTGCGTTCTTTCAAACAAATTTAAAGCTACACTAAAAGGCTAAAAATTATTGTTTTTGTAAATAAATTTAAATCGAATTAAATCCGTACATTTCTATACAAATAGTATTAGTCCTTATAGCCCAGCAAGAATTATAGATTAAGCCATGGGGTCATGTGATTTAAATCTGCATTGAGACTTTTCTAAAATATATGGAAATGGATGCTCCAAATTAATTACGTCGGCCTAATGCAGGCAAGCTTGAATACATCCCCAAAGCCCTTTTTATCCCTGGCGGTATAACGAAACTTTTAATCTTTTCAATGTACAACATAAGCACCACCCACCATCCACAATACATACACGTCCGTTAGATGAGCTGGAAAAATTTGTGAGTCAGATTTTCATTTTCCAGAACTTTTTGCGTTATCCACTGTTCATTATCCTACGATGGCGAGCAAACAAACTAAGTATTGTAGCAGGAGAAGGATATCGAAAAATGAGAATTTAAAATGTTGCTGTCTGGTTTTTGTATTATTTTCTTCGTTGTTCCTATAGCTATTATAACAGTTAATTTTTTATTGCAGAAAACTGAGAATGTTTTTGTTTTATTTAATGGCTAGTTTATTTACATTTATGTCATTTTTATTTAAATATTTTATTTGCTTTGCTTTTTTTTGTTCAAGTTTGTATACATAGAGAAATTTCATTTCTATATAAATGTATTGATTGTCCAATTTTAAAAATACATATCTTATAACCATCAAACTTTTCAATCTGATTCAAAACTTTTATATCACAATACATTCGCAATCAAGCCATTTTAAAACCCATAAAAGTTGAAATATGAAAACAAATGTAAAAATCAATTACCAAGTAAATTTTACTGTGTTTTGAACTAAAATGTAAAGTTACAATCAGCGCTAAATAAACAGAAAATTTATATTTTTTTGTTGGTGAACACGAAACCCTAATTTAGTTTGTTACTTACAACTTTAAGATGGCATAAAACAATTATCCCATCTTAAGTAGAAAATCTTCTTTTCTCTCGTTTAGTTGGCAGTATACTATTAGTATCTGAATAGGCAGCCAGGAATCTCCTTATATTAATTTTTAAAGCATACAGTGTTCTACAGATATCCTATACCGCAAAACAACGTAATTAGCGTTATATTTGAAGTAATTGTGTTTTGATTTGGAATCATTAACAGAAACTTGTGTGACACTATTTTGAAGATTTTTGGGTTTAAAATCAATAGTCTAAATCTGAACCTCCCAAAAATCCTCGTTTTTATCATATTTCTTAAAAAATTCAATATTAATCAAATTTGTTGTCTTGCGTTTCTGATGACCAAACCATTACCTAAACCATACCGAAGAATGATCTAGGTCATACATATACTTGTGAATGTAGTGAGTTTTAGTAATTTTAACAATAATATTATTTTTAAAACAAGTCTAAAAGGTAAAATTTTCGTTGAATTTTAAAAAATATTTGTAGATTAAAAAATTTCGTTGACAACGCACTTTTTGCGTTTTTCGCGGACGTCTGAGAGGTACTAAAAACGTGACCCACTGCGTCGGATGTATTGGAACATGTCACACTTTTCTCATTTGGTTTCCATGGAATTACATTGCGCCGATATTTTTTTCACCGATGCTCCATGTACTGTACTAAAGTCATTATCACGTTACGGATATGTGTGGATCGACCTTTCATGTCACTAAGTACATCTTTTGTCGGAGTTGAGCCACTTGTTCAAAAAGATGCGCATTCCTGATTGTGATTTTCAAACGAATCATGAGCAGCTCTATTCAGATACTAGATTGGACTAAAGTCATCAACCCAAAACACACTTAGCCAACGAACATTCAGATGAAGAGCTGCGACAATTTTTGCATTACGGACGATGAACTTGTCGGGGATATACAGGGTTTTTGCCCGGATTGACCTCGTAGACTTTTCTAGTCATCGAAAAGACGAAGGCACCAAGCACATAGAACTATTGAAAAGAGCGCTGCTGCTATATGATTTACAGAATCGATTGTGCCTACCTGCTGCCTCATAGAATAGTTTCCTTGCAAACCCCAAAAACACGACCCGGCTAATATACTAAAAATATTTAAGTTACTAAAACTTTAATCACTGATAATTGTGCATTCTTCAATTCTGTATAAAGAACAGAAGCTCTGTTAAGAAAGTATGTAGGTGTAAAATCGATATTTTGCATCTGAAGCAACCAAAATTCTCCGTTTTTCAGCATGTTTTCAATATAGTGAGATTTAACGGGAATCAATATTGCTGATTTTGTTCTCCAAATAGACCCGGGGATCACCCCGTAACAGATAAATAATTTTGTCTGAAACACCCTATTTATGATAATGGAAAAAGTTGATGATGTAAAACTTGTTTGACAGAAAGCTGTGGAGGACGCAGATATCCCAATTATCACAAAGGGCACTTTCAAGAATTCACCATGGCTGCTACCGGTCGAACTAAAAGTTAATTTACCATGTTCGAGATTTGGTCACTTACCATATGTAAGTCACCGCTCACCATGTTCGAGTATTCACCGGTAAATTCCATATATTGTTTCGGCACGCGATGATTGGCTGCAGTATTTAATCAAGGAAAACCGAAATTTCTCAAAATCCTGCAAAATAATAATGACTTGTAACTAATCATTGATGAAAGAGCCTTATGCACACCAGCGTGATATTGCCAAAGCGTGATATTGCTTCCACCGAACCTACTACACAACAACAGTCACCGGTCATCCGTGCAAACCACACTCGACGATCAACAAAGATTTCCGAACAAACAAGCAGTGGCCTCATGCCAGTGCTAACCACTTTGAATCCTGTACTGTACTCCGGCAAAAATATTTCTTGTAAATGTTTAATAGGCTCGCAAAGCATATGTGGATGCAGGAATGCCGACCTCTATTACTCCCCGGTCTGCCAATTCAATCAAAGTAAAGCATAACATTTAAATTACTGTTTATAAGCCCACCCACATTGTAGATCGGACAGTCCGATTTTTATCTAGCCAAAATGTAGCTAAAAGTGAAGGCTAAGGGAGCCGTTAGGGCGTTTTGAAATTTTATTGGTAGAGGTTAACATGTCACCCTGTATTTTTGTAACGCTATGAGATATTTTCATGAATAAGGCATAAGGTGCAAGAAATGCAGAATACTCCCACCTATCTAAAACTGTACTGCTTAGAGCTTTAAAAGTAAAGTGGCAAAATTTTAAACCAATCCTATGTACGAATAAACAAGTAGTAGTGTCACGGGACGCCCGACAGAAACGGTAGAAGTATGTAAAGAATGTATAGACGAAAATACTTTACAGTTTTTTTAAGTTATTTATATAGTATGCAAAGCATTCACAAATCACCATCGTGTAGCTAATCACACTACATTCAGTTTTTGTATGAGTTCTTACATTTGTTATGAATTTAATCATTATTTTGGTACTCAATGAATGAAATTATGGGCTTGTAGTAACTAACTAAACTATGATACAAAGTTGCCGGCTCAATCTTTTCAATCATTCATCATTACGCTCCTTTAATCCCTCATGGGACATAGGGCGAACCAATGAATTTTTTCAATGCCTCCTATGAATTCAGCATCTTTAACTGTCTTATATTAAGCTGCCGAACGGTTGGGATTATTATTCATTCTTAAATTCAAATTTTTAAAAAGAAAATTAACCAATGTCAGTGATAGATAGTACATATTTCATAATACATACTACGAAACGAATAAATGGCACATAATGCATAGTTCTTAATTCAATGAACATAGTGCATAATAGATAGTATATATTTCGTTAGTACGTTACACATAGTACTTAGTCGATAGTACATAGTACGTACTACATAGCACGCAGTACATAGCACGTAGTACATAGTACGTAGTACATAGTACGTAGTACATAGTACGTAGTACATAGTACATAGTACATAGTACGTAGTACATAGTACGTAGTACATAGTACGTAGTACATAGTACGTAGTACATAGTACGTAGTACGTAGTACGTAGTACATAGTACATAGTACGTAGTACATAGTACGTAGTACATAGTACGTAGTACATAGTACGTAGTACATAGTACGTAGTACATAGTACGTAGTACATAATACGTAGTACATAGTACGTAGTACATAGTACGTAGTACATAGTACGTAGTACATAGTACGTAGTACATAGTACGTAGTACATAGTACGTAGTACATAGTACGTAGTACATAGTACGTAGGACATAGTACGCAGTACATAGTACGTAGTACATAGTACGTTGTACATAATACGTAGTACATAGTATGTAGTACATAGTTCGTAGTACATAGTACGTAGTACATAGTACGTAGTACGTAGTACATAGTACGTGGTACGTAATACATTGTACGTAGTACATAGTACGTATTACATAGTACCTAATACATAGTATATAGAACTTAGTATTATAGTACACTTTACACCCAGTACAATAATACATAAGACAATGTACATAGCATAGTAAAAAGTGCATAGTACATATTACATATAACATAGTATAATATAACATACTGCAAAGTGTATAGTACATAGTACACAGTACAAAGTATATAGTACACTGTACACTCGATCCACTGATACATAAAACATAGTACACGTCATAGTAAAAAGTGCATAGAGCATAGTACATAGCACGTATACCGTACACACTGTACACTCAGAACACTAATACATAATTTGTGCTTCGAGCTCGAAATTTCAAAAATTTTAAAATGGCTTTAAGTGACATAAATACGGAAAACGCCAGTCGAAAATGGCCGGAAAACAAAAACGGATTAGTGCAAAACCGAGAACTTTTCCTAGGCTTCCTAGAATTTGCAACTTCCTTTTGCTCTAATCGTTGTTATGCCGTTAGTGGCCCAATATAGCCCTTTACTTTAAGATCCGGGATAACGTCCATAGCGATCACGAAGCACACGATATTTCAAGAAGTGATTCCGAAAATGAGTATGATTAAGATGTATCATGGAGGCCTTATAGATAATGGATCGCTCAATCCAATTATTCGGTTAACTTATTTGACGTATAATGTAGGCGAACAAGAGTAATACCATGTTTTCTTTGCCCTCGAAATCTTTCGATTTTGGCAAAAATGAGGGTTTCGGACGAAAACTAATGTGAAATCTCACGTTTTGGCAATCTGGATTGAAATCTTTCTAATGACTATTCTGTGGAAGAATTGATAGACGCTGTTTAATTATAATACAAAACCAAAATTGTAAGATGCGCTTGCATCAAACAAGAAGAAGATTTTTATATTTTGAAATAAAAGTTAGTTGCGTTTTAAATCTTGTTTCAATATATTCAGCCTCTTCAGCATGTGTAGTGTACTCATCATGGGGAGGTTTCTCAGCTGAAAACATTTTTTGATATTGGCCTCGATTCCTAGATCCGACGGGAGGGAAGTGAGTGAGGATTTGACACTTTGCGATTCTCAAATCCGCAGTCCCGGATAGGTTTAAATCGAAAATTCGGAGTGAAGACTCACGCGATAATGAAATATATGATGTCGGATTATCTCAGGCGCATTTGTCGTTCAAATCCGCAGAAAATTTGTTGCGGATCACACTTTTACAGCGCGGAAAATGTCAAAAAGAAATTTGGGGTTGCGGATCTGAGAATCGCAAAGTGTCAAATCCGCAACTCACTTCCCTCCCGTCGGATCTGGGAATCGAGGCAATTATGATTTTTTTTTTAATTTTCTACCGGTAAAAAAGAAATATAAAGCGCGGAAAAAATGGAGCTTAAATGAATGTTTATATTTTTTCTTATTTAACAGCCTATTCTTTCCAAATTTGTCAGTTTTTTTGATATATTACCAATGTTATTTAAATACATCACTTGTTTGAAATTTTTCATTATTTATTCGTAGTTCACAGCAATTTCCTCCATTTTAATTACTTTTATGTTTTTTTAAAATTTGGTGTGCAAGTTTGTTTTAACAAACGAATACTGCTTGGTGCGATGTAAACATATTAGGATTTCGCCAAATCGTTTTATCAAAACCAGCGGATTTCAAGTGCGTCAAAGACGGGAACTCCCCGAGTGTTGGACGCGTTCAACATAAAAGAATATTTGTACATACTGTGCAAAAAGTCTAGATGCTTGTAAAATTTTGATCTAGATTCAAGTAGTCTAGGTAGTAAGGCGCCTGGCTACCATCCCAGAAGTCCCCAGTTCGAATCCCGACAACACCACGGTCCTTCGCCTTTCCCACTGTCCTCACCTAAATAACTTTCCTTCGTTCTTCTTCAGATGGGGTCTTAGAAGAACAAGCTTTAGTTATTTTTTTAAATAGAAGAATTTAGAAATGTCGGTGATGCTGTTCCCAAAAGATTTTCCGTTCAACCACTAGTGCGACAAATATTCCATTACTTCAGCGATTGAATGGTTTCCAATTTGGCCAATTTGATACAAGAAACAGAATGAAGTCAATCATAAAGGTGATGCAATAAGCAGTAAAGTATTCGGCAAAATGATGCAATTTGGTGGAATAACATGACATATTGGTTAAATTGTTCGGATTAGCAAAGCCCTATGTAATAACTAAAATGATATGTTATCAGGTGAGTGAAATAAAATATAATAGAAGTCTCAAAATTGCTGCTGCTAATAATAGGTTATTGTAAAATTCTAAGCCTGTTGAAAAAATAATACAAATTTATTTATTAAAGAATCGGCTTGAAAACGTGACTGTGATATAAATTGGTTTGCTCAAAAATCAAATCAATGTTAAAATATTGATTTAATTAATTAATTACGTATTTGATATTGGTTATATGTTTAACAACATGTTTTGCATACAAAAAATATTTTTTTTTAATTTTTTTAAAACAAAGCATACAACATGGATCTTCCCTTTATTTTATAAAATTTAATTACTATGGATATACTTTAACCATGGTTCTGTTATACTTTTTTTGAATTTGCTTTTGTGAAACCTACGTATTTTATTGATATATTTTTTTCACACTATTAATGGTTTTTTTTTCATTTGTTTTGCTGTATTTTTATATATCTAGATTAGTTCGGTTAGAAATGTTTGACTTATGTAAATATAGAATCACTCTGGAAAATACATAACGAATTTCAGTAAGGACTATCATTGCTTTCAGTTTATTTTGTTTTGTGTTTAAGCGTAAGCATAATATTTTTATTCATGCCTTCGTATTCATTCCCAACAAAAAATTAAGCTTTGCAGCTTGTAACAACAAATTATGCAGTTTTAATTGTGCACAGCTGTAGTTAACCAAGCTAAAATAATTATTATTGTTTCAAATCAATTTAATTAATCTTTATTATTATTAGTGTCACTATATAGACACGTATGATCAAAAGAAAATGCTGTAGGCGATTTATTAATTTCCAAAACAAATTATTTATAGTAAATAAAGAAAAAAAGTGTTTCAATTATGTCAACAATGTGCTAGAAAGAAATGATTAAAAATATAATTTGGGGATATTTGCATGAAAATAATAATGTAAACATCTGACTTCTACTGAGGAGATATTTCCAAACAGGTTACAAAGCCATCAATATACAGCATTTATGTATATTATATTTTGTGAAACTAAGGTAATAGTATATTTTCATGTTTTATATTTCTAATTGAATTATTGAATATCGTCTGCATGTTTAACATTTTACATTTTTTATTTAAAACATATTTTAGTTAGATAAAAATCAACTTATTCTCTATTACAATACTGTGATATTTTTAACGAAACTCAATTTCCATTTGAAAATCTAACAATATTGTCAGATTTTGACATAAAATTAGTTTCATTTTCGAATCGGATTTAACAATATTGTAATGAATGAATATCGAGTTCTTGGATGCATTAAGATTTAGTCTTACTAATACCTTCTTTGATAGTTGGGTAAACTGAAATCAAGAATTTTTATAACTTCTTCACGATTGTAAAAGGAAATGGGAACAAACTAATGAATATGAATTCTGAAGTCATACCCACAAAATTCGGAACCAACGACACAAAAAAACAAATCTAATTTGTTATACTTCATTAATGATTTTGAATCCACACTTTAAACCCAATAAAAATAATTCCCGTATATGATAGGTTTTGAAAGGGAAGGGAAAATAGAACCCAGAAGAGCCCACAAAAATAACGTAAACTCTACAAGCGACCCGGAAAGACATCACCAACTAGAACGGGAATATTCCCAATTACACCGAGAGGTAAAGAGAAGTGTCCGGCGGGATAAAAGGCAGCAGATAAATGACCTCGCAGAAAAAGCGGCAAACACAGCCAACAGTAATAGTCCATTCAAAACGTGGGGGGGGGGGTGTTCCAAAATAACACCGTTAAGAAAATCGAACCCTAAAGGTTTTTGGGGTCGCTGATCACGAAAATCGGGGTCCCGCGGTCCTAAAACATGAGCGTCACCCTTAAAAATGCAAAAATATAATTATAATTATATAAAAAAATGCATTTGCTTTTTTTCAATTACAATTTTAATGTAGGGGTAGTTTTACCCCCTTAAGGGTTGAAAATAATAAATTATTGGCTGATAATACCTATTGAACCAAATTTTAAGCAAAAGGCAAAAAAAAAATTTTGCAATTTTTTTATATACAGCTGTTTTTTTTATAATTTAGGGGGGTAGTTTTAACCCCTTAAGGGTTGAAAATAATTTATTTTTGCCTAACCGTACCCCCACAATCGAATTTGAAGCATAAACTTGAAAAAAGTAATTTTTACAATTTTTCTATTTTTAGCCGATTTAGGGGTGGTTTCAACCCTTTAGAATTACCCCTTATCATAAAGTTCGCCTTTATTTAATACAAATCAACCACCTTCGCAAATAAATATTAAAAAAGTGTATTTCATTGCATTAGTTTTCGTTACTATTGAAATAATCGCGAAAACCCCCTAAAAAAGGGTGTTTTTTTTGCATTTTTAAGGGTGACGCCCATGTTTAGAATTTTTCTAAGATACTCCAGGCGGTATAGGCAAAACATATCTTATCAATTTGCGTTTGCAGTGACATCATCTGGAATTGCATTAACGCTACTTAATGGTGGACATACAAGTGCATTCAGCACCCAAGCCCCATTGAATTGGAACACCTACATGTAACATCAGCAAAAACGACGGTATTGCTACAAACCTTAAAACGTGCAAAATTATAATTTGGCCCCAAGGCTCGAAGCGCTTAACAGGGCTTTGCAAGATTTCCAAATAGAACCAACTGATGGGAGGCGCTCTGACACTACTTGCAGGGTATTTTCGCTCAACTGGTTACACCTCGTTCAACGACTGCAAACGAGCTTAATGCTTGCTTGAAAGCATCATACCTCTGTAACAGTTTTTAATAAAAATTCCGCTCCAACGAATATGCGTGCCCATTTGCTATAAGGTGCTTCTGCTCAAACATTTCAAAAAAAAAAACTTTTGGACGTTGGAAATGACGAAATTCTAATAGATAGCAGAACATTATTGTTTATTTAATTATTAGAATCAAAAATGCGAAAACATGTCTTTAATATCTCCTACTTGTCATTAAAAATTTATCACCTCAACCGAAAAATAAACGGAAGGTTGGTACCACTGACATATAGTAATGGGCTGCTAAATAAGCAAAATCCCATACAAAAAAACTGACACCAAAGACTATTGCTGTCTTACCCCCACGTTAAATTCCTCTGAACTGTAATCGTCAGCGCGTGTCAGCGATGTAAACATAATTAAAGAAAAATAGACAGGTATAGTTTTTGTTCTGCTGTCTCACTCTTGAGCTATTTTGAAAAGTTCGTTAACAGGAGTCTTGGTTTTGAAATAAATACACTTAATGAAAAAACTGCTAATAAATAAAAATGAGTGATGGAAATTTATTTCTATTAATTATAACAGACATCTTACCACTTATGTTCTCCTAAATTCGAAGAAAATTTTTTGTTTACATAAAAAAGATTTTCTATTTAGTACAGTCAATCTGTAAGTGAGCCTCCGAAAAATGACATACCGAAATTTTACTTGATGAATCGTTAGGGGAAGGAAGGGAGGGAATGAAGTTAGTGTCAAATTTCCGAAGTCCCCCCTCCCCCTGTTTTTGAGAAAATCCAAAAAATGGGTCCAAATTTTGAAATGTGTTTTTCTCAGAATCTATAGGTTTTGGTGAAAAGTTTATTTAACAAAAAATGTAGAGGACATTGTTTACTACATTTTATGTCATTGAAGTGGCGTCATCCGACTTGAAATACAAAAAGTAGGTGGGGCTGAAGCATTAAAAAAGTGGTTGTTTGCTATTTTCGTTAAAAAAATAGTTTTTTTGCAATGATGTAAATGAGAAAGTTGTTCGTCTCAAAATCGGCTACAACTTTTATTCAAACTATTTTTTTATAAAACTTACCGTTTTCGAGTTGGAGCTTGCCGATGTGTACAAATTGTACATTATGTGCTGCGCCGATGCGTGTTTGTCATAAATTGTATAGAAAGATTATTTTGAGATTAATATACAATAATGTTTACTTGATATTCTTATTTTCAACAATAATTCAGATAAACAATTAATAATGGTACCCTTTTGGTACAGCTTGTTGTAAACGGTTAACATACAGTTGAAACGAATGTAACACAAGATAGGCGTGAAAGATTCACACGAAATGTCAAGACTAATTTTCTTCTAATTTAAAATTTGTCACTATTAATTTATTTAAGGAACCATAAAAATAGTGTCTCGTGTTCACATTAAAAGATTTCCAATTTAACCTTTTGTAAAAGTGTAAAACAAAAATCTGTAAGATTTAAATATTCAGAATTTATGAATTAAATTTAAAGTATTTAGTTTCCATTTGGTCTCACAAATTCACTTGTCTCACAAACGAAACAGACACTCATTTTAAGAGAGCAAAGTTTGGACTTTTACTCTCTGAAACTCACATAGCAACTGAAAAATGTACGTGTCGTAGTGGATTAGGCAGATGTTAGAAACCGGTCTTTTGTCCAAACTATGCCGACTTGCCGGGCGAAAGTAACAAAAGAACGGTAAGTTTTATAAAAAAAAATAGTTTAAATAAAAGTTGTAACCGATTTTGTGCCGAAAAACTTTCTCATTTACATCATTGCAAAAAAAATATTTTTTTAACGAAAATAGCAAACAAACACTTTTTTGGTGCTTCAGCGCCACCTACTTTTTGTATTTCAAGTCGGATGACGTCAGTTCAAGGACATAAAATGTAGTAAACAATGTCCTTTACATTTTTTGTTAAATAAACTTTTCACCAAAACCCATAGATTCTGAGAAAAACACATTTCAAAATTTGGACCCATTTTTTGGATTTTCTCAAAAACAGGGGGAGGGGGGATTTCGGAAATTTGACATTAACTCCATAACATGCCCCCTAACGATTCATCAAGACAAATTTCGGTACGTCATTTTTCGGAGACTCCCTATTTTTTCGTGACAGATTGACTGTACTAATTTCTGGAGAAAAATGGTGCCATTCATCAGCATTGTCAATCAGCAGTCCATTCCTATGTCAGTGGTTGGTACGCAACCAAAAGAATTGGAATAACAATTCCACACATATTAACATTTCGTGTATAGATAAAATTCGGACGGTATACATTTGTAATTTCCCCTTCGAAATTCCTTTACGGGCACCGCAATAGCATTAACCTCGAAAAAGTCGCAATGACATCGTTGAATTGTGATTGGGAATATAAATGAGCGGGTGATTTGAGGTTTTAAACGATCGGAGTGACACTTTTCTTTTCGAATGTACTTTCGCGGTGGAGTTTGAGATTCTTGGCCTTTTCGTTACCGCATACGTACATATGCTTTGCAACAATGGAACGAGTTCGAGATCGACGCAGATGATCCACTGTCATTCGTTCAGAAACGTACAAGATTCGAGCTTGTTGCGCAACAAACAAAGCAACAGCACAGCTACTTTTAAATTTATACTTTGAGTAATGGATGGAAGTTTTCCTTACTAAAAAATACAAATGTTGTCTTTAATAGCTGTTTATAATGTTCAATTTTTAGTATTTTTGGTTTTCACTCCTCTTAAAAATTGTGCGTTAAGGAACGGATTGATGCACCATACGCATGGTATGATGCACAATACGCATACGTATGCGAAAAGAAGTTTGCGATGCTTTGTTACCGATGCGTTGTTGCTCAATTGCTCTGCTGCTTTTACGTGTACGAAAAGGATCTCTCACTTTCCATAGAAAAAGCGATTTTGGGATTCCCAATTGTCTTGACGCACACCAGCCATACTATTAGCTTATGGGTGCAGGGGGCGCACCGGGTTCCAGCTAGTATTTAATAAAATGTAAACACAAAACAATTTTGCTAAACAAAAAAAATGAATTGTTCCGAATATTTAAGAATGAGTAATTAAGTACTATTCAGAGATTTTTTGGTTAAGTGGCACTGGGCCATCATATGTGGGATTTGTGACTAAGTGCAACCGTTGAGGTCAGCACGATCAACTTACCAGTATGATGAATAATATTCTTACGAACGAATAACAATAATAATAACACAGATATTAATTTATTTTATCGATATAACTCATATGACGATGAAATCATACCAAATGTGGGTGCTGTCAATAATGCACATTGCGCAAGCAATTGGCCCCTGTACTGAAAGTCAAGTCGTGAGTTGTGACAGATCATTTGAGTGACGTTTCAGTCAGCCGACTTTCAGCCCAGGGACCTAGAGTGGGAATGTTCAGTTGTGTTTGGCTTCTGTACTGAAAGGGGCGATTCGACTGAATCATCACATTCTTCAACTTAAAAGACTTGTAGTGACGAAAGGCCATTCGGTACAGGGACCATTTATTCTGTTGGTTTGCACTTAATTCAGAGAATAGAAGTAGAATTGCTTTTTTGTTTATTTTTGTTTTGCTAATAATTTCGTTTTTTTTATGTGGCAGTGCTAAACTCAGGAATCACCCTTTGTACTACCAGTCCGTCATGTCGTTTGTCACGTCATGGTGCAATGTCTAGCAGTAAGCTTAGTACGGGGGGAGGGGAATAGGTTAAGGGTTGTGGGGTTCGAAGGGGTGTTGAAGAATAATTTCGTTAACCAAAAACAAACAAAAAAAGCAATTCTTCTATTTTCTGATTTGTATGCAAAAGCAACAACATCAATTGCTTGCACAACGTGCATTATTGACAGCACTCTGTGGTATTATTTTTTAATCACATTCGAACTCTAAGTTTTGTCATAATGTGTACTCAAATTGGCATTTGTTTTCAGGTTCCTTATTCTAGCATAGCAATATTGCAATATTATTTACAAATGTTCCATAGAAAATTCCATTATTTTGATTTTGAACTTTATGAAATATATAATGTCTGTTTTGAGATCATATTGCATCTGAAAAGTCTTTTCAATTTCTTTCCAAATAATTATTATTAAAACTATAATAAATATGAAAGTTTACATTTACTTCACTATTTGTACAAATCAGGTGGCATTTCCTTAGATTTATATATTACCACCTAATCAAATATTGCTTATCGGTTACCATAAGAAAAAACTAAATCCAATAGATCCCAAAACTGAAATAAAAATAAGTTCCTAAAATTTACTTTTTCCAATCATCACTAAAAACTTTTCATTTCAACATACACAAACTTACGTCGAGACATTTAGCTTGGCACTTGTACACAATCGCTATTAGTTTTGTATTCGAGGAAATTGCAATTGCTATACCGCAAGTCGAAATTACAAATATAGTACACTTACTTTGTCCATTTAGCAGAACAAGGAACATGATCTTCTTCATATCTAAAACTTGGAATATTCTTTTTTTTTATGTGAAACATTTCTACTAAAACAATTGTTTATGATTTTAATATGAATAAGGACAATTTTTTTAAATCATATTTAAAGTTTAGCTTACTTTAATTTCAGAAGTTCATCACAGGAGAAGCATTAACACTCACCATTCGAGTGTTGATAACCGAAAGTTATAACACTTGTTGAGTCAGATCTCACTTCTTGGAAGGTTTGCAAAGCTTTGAAAACACGTTTGAACACACATTGTCGCAACCTGTCCGAAATGTCTTGCAAACATTATTCTCAACAGGATGCAGGTAGATTTCAACTTTGAACACTTACATGTACGCTTTGCCGATCCGCAAGTGCAAATCTTTGTTCAAACTTTGAACACATATTAAAAGTCCCGTGCCACACATAGCAATCAAACAAAGCTGTTCAAATTCATCGTCCAAACTGTCAAATTTATTCGACATGCACTATTAACCACTACCTCTATGAAGTATGGTTTATGCAGTTTTATTTGGTGAATATACGTTTTACCTATACGTAGTATAATCCTACAATCGATATCTCGTAATAATCGTATAGTGATTAGCTGAAATTACTCATTATTTGGTGAACATATGATCTTAGCATTTGGTTATGGAGCTCTTGCTTTTGACGAAAGCAAGACCTTAAGGGTGCGTTAACATAAAATGAGAAACGACAAGTAAGATACTTATCGTTTCCTGTGAGCACCTGGGCAAAACCAACGTTATAAAAGGCTGGTTTAATATACTTATAATTTTCATAACTATTCGCGTATGAAATATCCAGCTTATTGCACATTTAGATAAAAAATAATGCAGCTGCTCTTCCTTACATATCGAGCTATTGAAAAATAAATGTTAATGAGTCTTTTAATAAAAGTATGATTAACAAGATCACATTATAAGTAAAATTAACTTTATTTTTTACTCTTTCTGATTTGTTGATAAATGGGAAAAACGTAAAACGTTCAAAATTTTTTGTATTGAGACTAATCAATGAAAGACCGTAAAAATAACTTTTTTTCTGATTCAATTGATTTTTCCTGGGGAATAGCTAAACATTGCAACCTTAGTTCGAAGCAGTATATACAGGACATAATAAATCAACCGATGTCCGGAAATTCATTCAGCAAATCCCTGTTCACTCTAAAAGTGGGCTCTTAATTTTTAGTTGCATTCAAAATTTCTGCGATGAACTGCCTGTTTAACCTAGGTCTGATAGTTTTTGATAGAGTGTGAAATACAAGAAGCCCATTCTACAATAATTTTATTATGAATAAAGATGCATAAACTTCAACTAGATAGCTTCATCTAGTATAACGAACAGTTCTTTTAGATTTTTGGGGCAGAAAATGAAAATCAGCGCTGAGCAAGAAGTGATCTGTCTGAAGAAGTAAGCTGACTTCGTATATTATGTACTTCAAATATGAGAGATTAGAAAAGGAGCAAGGAGATAAGCCATGGACTTGATAAAATTCAACCCATCATGTTTAAAAATTGATTAATGGAAATACAGAAGGTGTGATACAGTTCTTGTATATCATCGGCGAAAAAAACTAGTGAAGTTCCAATTGAAAGATCAAAAATAAAGACAACGTAATATTACTATGATGCCTTTGATAATAGCATAACATGTAATAACATATACTTCGAAAAGAAAAAAGATGTTGTTTTAATTTTTTTAGTTAAGGTTGCACAAATTCTTTTCTTCGTCAGTTACGCTTGCCTCCTTAAGATCTCATTCACAGTCAATAGATTGCTATTCATTAACAATTAGCTATAACCGATTTCTAAAAATTATAGCAGATGATACTAATCTGTTACATATGTATCATTGAGATATTTATTATAAGAGATAAAATTCCCCCAATTTGTAGAAACGCTATTATTCAAAATGTTCTGATTTAACAAAATTCAGTCAGTAAAAGTTCATTGTTTTTAATAAAGAAAATAAAAATAAAACAAGTAAAATTAATTCAATCTTTTCTATTTCGTCAAATTAAAAGCACAACAGAAATGTTCTTCATAAAATTAATGACTGTTTTCCGGAAAATGTTTGTTTTAAATTTCATTATTATTATTATTTTTTAAAATAAATATTACTATTTTATTAGCCTTAGTTAACAGCAACTGTACAGTCTGTATGATTAAATTAAAATTGAAAAATAAAATAACTTTTAAAAACTATTTCCTTAAAAAAAAGCTGTACAATAACTTTTAACAAATAATCAATATATTAGTTTACAAAATCAAATATTTACAATTTCCGATTTATTTATATCTAGTAACAATTATTACTTATTCTGATTTGCTTTACATGTTAAGTCTCTTCCTGTTCTATTTTAATATTTACAATTTTTTTTAAGTTATAAAAAATCATTGTTTGCATTTTAACTTTTAACATTCACTCTATAATGTTTTCCTTTTTTTTACATTAAAATTCATCACAATATTTTTTTATTTCTCACTTTTATTTCGCTTTTACCTATAAAATATTTTTTTAACTTTTAATATTATTTTCCTGTTCCTCAATTTTCTACACACATTTTTGTTTACAAATTATTTACGTTTCTACGTTCTAGTCATTAAGTGTTTTTTTTTTATGTCACAAGCTTTTTGCTTATTTTGATTTCACTTTAAGCAGATTTTCTTAAAATCTGAAGCATTTTTCATTTTCTAACCAATTTGATTTCATTTTCTTTGAGGAAAAATGTGGAATATTATTTTGTAGATTCTCAGTTCTGTTTTTAGACTTAAATATATTTTGCCTTAGCGCTTAGTTATAATACTTTTGTATAAATTTACTTAATTTTCAATATAACAAAACTTTTGGTTGTTTTATTTATTGTAACAAAAGACATTTATGATTTTGCACAACCACTGGTTATCGGAAATAAAAGTTACTAACGGCTTTACTGTTACTTTCACACTAAAAAAAATAATCTAAAAAGAAATATAAACATTCAGTGACTTGTTTAAATGAAGAGTTGTAAGGAATCATACGCCTACCGTAATGGGAACAAAATTAATTAATATAGTACTTATACTATTATTGATATTTGTTTAATATTCGAAATAAAAAGTTATAAAATTATTTTAATTATTGTTAAAAAGGATACTGGTTAATAATTGCGAAATATTAACAAAAGTGAACCAATTGACAATCTCAAATCAAGTAACTTGAACGAAAATAATACTCCTATATAACTGTTTTCAATATTAGCTCCTTTAATTGAATACTCTATCCTAAAATATTAAAAGAAAATGTAAAAAACTGGCAATTGGCGTTTGTCTTTAAAATTAGTTCAGAAAGCGAATGTTAAAAATTATCAAATAAAAACCGAAAAAATAAATACACGTTCTAAGGTATTTTCCTTCAAGGAATTAATTCATTTATCACTTATACAAAACTCAAAATATAAAAACAAAAAGAGAACATTTTAGTAATAATAACAGATAAATAGTATAATATATACAACCATTTAAACGCTTCCAAAATTAAATCTTACAGTTATAGCAAAAAAAAATTAATTACTTCCTAAAAGATTATTACAAGAGTTATTCTTACGACAATAATAGGACAAATATACGTTGTAATATTATAAATACTGTTGTATACCGAAGGGATCTTTGAAGCACTGCACATTTGTTAAACCCCTGAGCACCACTTAATCCCATCGTCTCGGTCGCTGAACTTCTCGAAACTTTACTTCTGGCTGCACCTTCAATTATGTTATTGCTTTCGTCCTCCTGCAACACAGGTAACTCTAATTTCGGTATTGTCTCTGTAGCGAACATTCGCTTTGGTTTACATCGTTTAAGTTGTTGCCATGCCCTCGTTACGTTTATACTATAACCCTCTAGGGATTGCGTGCCCTGTAATGAAATATAAAGTTGAAATTTAATTAAATTTGATAATAAACCAAAGTACTTTTTGCTTCATCAATAGGTTATCTAACGAAAAGGATTTTTGTATTCAGATACTGTATTCTACTCGGGAATAAAAATTGTAAATAACTTTAGGCCCCTGTGGAACTAAACTGTAATTTAGCTGTTCTACATACACTACCGTCAACAGCACCAACGAAATTCGTTGGCATTTATCGATTAATAAGATTTTTGTTATATGTTAACATGCCTATTTTGCGGGTTTATTAATTGACAAAAATAAAATTTTACCGTAAAATCAGACTTAATATTCAAGTCTGTTAAAACCCTTTTTTATTATTATTATTATATTATAAGGAAACATTATTGCGTACACACTTTGACACAAAAAGCATTATATTAAGTTTTAATTAAACTTGGAAACTGAAACAAATTAAAATTTTGCTAGTACAAAATGGTGAGCTCTTGTGTTAAAATATTTTCTTTTCTTTTTATTGTTTGTAAGTTACTAAAAATTGCAAAAACACAAAAGGTGTAATTTATTATACATTTAAGCATCAAATTAAGGAATTTTCTTTCAATTTACTGATTACATACAGAGTCCTTAACAGAGTGTTACTTTGGCAAGAGACCATTTTAGTATAATCTGTTGGCGCTGTTTTGTAGCCAAATTCGACAAAAATATATTTGCAAGTATGCGATAGTATGTTTGAAGTACTTTTAATTCATTTGGCCATAGTCAGGTAACATATCGTATCTCCTTTTTTAACATACGAAACCTCTCCCACGCGCTGTAAGAAAGAGTTTACAATTGTATAATACCTCATCATAGCCAGGCTTGGACATATGTTCTGTTGTCCTCATAGTACGCAAGTGGGTGCTGTATGGAATTCTCATACTGGCCAATCATGTGACAGATTTGCCTGATTATAGTGTACTAATGGCCAAATCAATCAATCGGGATATCATCAATTCGCGGCAAGAATCGGTGCGCTTTAACGCCACCAAAACGAAGTACTGTCTTATATATGCCAAAACTTTCACCCATCTTCCTTCATTCTTAGTGGTTAGTAAGATCCAAGAGGTAACTTTAACTGATGATCTGCGATGGTAAAATCATATATTCCAAATCACCAAGCAAACGTTTCAACGCCTTAGGTTTCTGAACACGTTACCTGGTGATGACCTGTGTACACATCTTTTGTTTTTGTTTGGTAGTGCGCAGGACGTGTTAACACGTATTTACTCTGTTTGAAATGAAATGCTCAGTTTTAGTGAAGCGTCCTTCGCGGAATTTTTTCCAGCGGTTAAGAGATAAAACTTCTTCCTCTAGCCAATTCCTATATTCGTCCGCGCCTTGAAACAATTAGTATATCTGGGGAAGCGCCTAAAACCACCTTGGCATATCAGAACAAGGTGACCAGCCGCGCCAAAAAACTCATTAGTGATAGCATATTTTGCTCGTCCATAGACTCATTGCCACCGTAGAAATGTAGCAGTTGCCATAGCGACTGTTCCATTAAAATTAAGATTTTCCTGCCTGAACGCAATATGTTTTTTGTAACACAAGTCTAGCCCACTCGTTTGCAAATAGAATGCCTCCACCCAACCCCGAGAGCCCTTCCAAACTTTCCTACTCTCTTCTATCCAGCAAACTAAGTTTACTACTAGAGGCACTGCACCATGACCTGAACGGCGTGACCGACTGATGGTACAATCGGTGATCCCTAGACTTGGTCCTTCCACATAAAAAAAGTGTTTTGGTATAAACGACACAATTGGGGCAATGTCTTCCGCGGCATTACAGTAGCTCGCGTGATCTCAAAAATCTTTATCTAAAACAAATTGAAAGGAAGTGCAAGGAAGCTCTGGCGCCTAGTCCACTGATAGCCACTCGACTAATCAACAACAGAATTATTCTGGCACCTGGCCTTGGTTTCGTCTGGCAGGCAAGGATAAAAAATTGGTTCACGGACGAATTTTCACTCGTGGGAAGAAAAGTGCAAGGAAATTACATGGCCTATAAATTTTATTATAGTATTTTTGCGATAAAACATGCTACTGAATTAATTAGCTCATCTCAAGTATAATCTAAACAAGATATCTGGCATTTAGATATTTTGATAGATACACGATTGTAGGATTCTTACATGGGTGTGTCTCACCAAAGATAAATATTTATATTTCTATAAATTTGAATTTATAACTATCTAAACTATAGTATACTATATAGAAAATATCTCATTTAAATACATATATGGATTCAATAACGTATTTTTTAGGTCTAAAAACAGTCCCCTTGCCGGTCACCAAACCAAAATATTTTCTATGAAGCTCATTAATTGTACTAATATTCTCAAAACGATTAACTTATATAACACAATTTAATCAATATGAAATGATATGCTATTAGATTCTAATATTAATTTATTTAAACTATTTTTTGATTTGTTTAATTTAACTTAAAGTTGGTCCCCGAATTTCATGAACAGTCCCTCTGTCAAAGTTTCGAGTTACGCACCAGTCCATCAGTAAAGACAGACTTGTTAGTGGGCGTAACGAAACATGAACGACATGTAGTTAGATCTGTTATCACCAAAAGGAGCAATACCTCGTGTTACACGAGTTAGCGGAGCACATGCGCGCATCGGTAAACAACATTCGACAGTCCCCTGGTAAGTGTTAGTATAGGGAAGTTATTGTAATCGGTCCGAAAATCGAAATCGAATTTTTCAACGTATTTTCATTTTCAAGGTTCCAAGAGCATTTTAAGGAAAAATTTGAGAGGAAGTATGTGTGTGTGTGCGTGTGTTGAGTTTGTGGTCATTTTTGCCTTCGTTGAGGTGTCGTTTGAAGCGTATTAACGGAAATATGATCTGAAAAGATTTTTATAAAATTTGGTCGAGCCGTTTTTTTGGTTGAAGCGACATAAGTGTTTTTTGTACCTTCGTGATTTTTTTACCTGCACGATACCGCGCGTATTAAAAACTATATCGACTTCTTTGAGGTCCCGAAAGATGAACATTAACGACAAAAATTTCATAACATTCGGTCGGGTCTTTTTTGTTTAAATGGAAAAACTTCAGATAAGTGTCAGAAAGACCTTAAATGGATAAGTTTTGCTAATATCTAATAAACTCGATGGAATGAGACTCGTTCTAAACGAAGTGATCTTTTTTGGGTTCTGCACAGCGATACCCTTGCAATAAAATATCACTTGTCAAAATCCCACAACCTTTAAAAATCGAACAAAAATTTCGTTACCCTCTACAAACATCACGAATTTTTCAAACCTTGGATCAGCACTTTTTGACGGGGAATTGTTTTCTACGCGTGATACAGTCTCAGGAAATTGCGGTTTATCTCGGGATTTCCAGGAGATACCGGAAAATTTGTCCTTTTTGGTTAAGTCTGACAAGTACTTTCCATTGATTAATTTTGCTAATATCTCCAGAAAGCTTTGGAATTTCCAAATGAATTCATTCGCTTGCCAGTTTATCAACGGCGCCGGCGCTTCAACACGCTCATTACGAATTCGAACATCCGCTAGAAAAATCTTGTTGATTTACCACTATTATAGTTATTTGAACTATAACTGGCCTAGAACTGAACTTGAACATCTGACACTAGTCAATTTCCCACTAGTGCTAAAGGTATTACTATTTTGTAAGAAGTCAGTTTATTGCATATTCGTTCATCATACTGGGAAGTTAATCATATGGACGGAAAGGGTCAAAGCCAGATTCCAACTAGTTTAAAGTGTTCCAGTTATCTATATTGTACATCGTTTTAAATAAGATGGGTGATATTGTTTCAATATAACAATATAATTATTCGATAATTAATTCAATAATATAACAGAATTCGCAAATTATTGCTAATAATATTATCAATATCAAGAAAGTTACAATATCCATATTTTACAGCAACAGTGAGGTTTAAGAATAATTAATAAACTTATATATTTGACGCTTTAATCTTCATTACCCATCATATATTTCAATTCTACAATTATGCCAGCATTTGGATATGAAATATCTGTTTTTTTACCAAAACCAAAGTACACCTATTATATGCATAATATATTGTAATCATAAGCAGAAATTATATATGGAACCCTGCAGCATGGTTTAATTAAACCGATTCGACGTTTAGCCTAAAATGATTTTTAAAGTCAACAAGAATTCTGATGGTATAGATTTTTTCAAACGTCGTGACATTAAGCGCATTTACCCCTGCAAAGCTCTTCAAAATGTTTCAAAGCTCGGAGAAAGCTTTATTTAACTCCAGTTATCAAATCACTTGCTGCCATTTAATCCCGACTGCGTATTGCTAAAGGGAAATGTATTTTTCTGGGATTTCAATTATTATTTAAAAAAATTACATTTTATGAATGAAAACCACCCCTTCTTATATATTTTTTTATTTCAAGGATTTACATTTGCTACAGAAATAATTTGTAGCAATTTATATTAAAAAATACGAAATTTGTATTTTTATCACTTTGATTACTAGTTTGCTAACGTTTTCCGCCAGTCGCATGCGTGCTTCTGCTCGGGGAGGTTATGCTGCTTGCGACTGCGGAGAATTGTCGTTTCATGAATGTAAAAGTTCATGTATTCAAAAGAATTTTTTTCAACATTTTTTTTAAAATAATTTTAAATTTAGGGATGAGAAATATTTCGCATAATTAAAGTAAAATTATGCTTATTATGATGAATAAACTGCCTTTGTTGAGCAGGGCTTTACATGTATTTAAAAGCTCTGCTCAAGAACATATAAAGATAAATTAACTTTATTCGTTCGCCATGCGCGCATCCCTTCCCAAATTATTTTGTTGAGTTTTTTCTGCGTTTGCTGCCGTTTTAACTAAAAAGAGGGGAAATGATAGAATAATATTTATAAAATTTGGCAACGGGATGCGCAGAACTGTTTAAATTTTTATGTGTCACGCGGTTTAAAAAAATCTATACACAGTGATATTGTATTTGTGATATTTTAATTCCAAACCAAAAACATCACACCACTCATCCATCATATCTTCTATTGATCCATTCTGGTACTCAAAAAAATTGTCTTTGTGTGTTACGTATAACTGTGGTGTATTTTTTTTCGCTTTTCTATAATTCTTTTAGAATAATTAATACAAATTGTAACCGAACAACTAATTCAATTATGTTTATTACTCAGCGAATTAAATCCAACCAATGGTAACATAATAAGGGTCCAATGTCGGTTCTGCAGGGGCTGCTGGGAACAAGGGTGATCGACATTACATCAGCAAAAAGAGTGAATAGAAGACAGTAGGGTCATCTGTTTTGGAAAAAGTTGATTGACAAGGGATGATACATCAGCTTGCATAGAACCCCTTACATTAATAGTTGTTGAAAATTGTATAGACTTAAATATTAAAAAAAAAATCTTTTATTACAATATGCAAGAGAATCACATTTTAAATCTTAAGGAGCTAATAGTACATAAAAAGTTGCTGATACATTATTTGAATCTTTATATTATCGTTCTAAACCAAATTTTAAGGTGCTCAAAATTCTCTTATTTTTTTATTTATTTGCCAAACAAGGCATACTTAAACTTACTACATAATTATACAATGCATTTATGACTAAGGTACAACAGCTTAAGTCTATGCTTATTTATGGTAGTAATTGTTATGTTAGAAGGGATATAAGTATTATGAAAATAGTTGTGAAAGGGGAAACGGAAACGGATCCTTAGTGTTTTCTTTTGGACTCCTATCCTTTCAACATAATGCCAGTGGGGTCCTCTGTTGCTGTCGGAAAGTACCCGATTACAAAAAGGCTGCGCGGCAGCTTGTTCCCGTCCACAGCCAAAAGGCTTGCTCCTTCCAAGGCTTAATACCGCCCATCATAGAGGGCGCACCGACCCCTACGGATCTGGGCTGTTCTGAGCCCTGAGCCAATTCGGCTACCGCCTCCAGTAAATTTCCTTGCACGTTAACTAGTTGTTTCGTGGTCAGAAGAGTCTCCGGAAGCACGCCAATTCTGACACTTTCCGCTATTTGACAGAAGGTCGGGTTTGGAGTCGTTCTAGACTTCATTACGGGTGCGTCCGACTTTTCTGAAGGCTTTTCAAACCGTATGGCCAAAGCCTTCGCCCTTTGTGCCCTAGACAACATCCAGATGATCTAACCCTCTTCTTATTAAGAAAATCGGTATCCCTTTTTCCTCGGGGGCCACGCAGACCCAACCAGCCTCTACACAGGAGTAGCCAGCTTCCAGATATCGCATAAAACGTTTTCGGGCTGCGCCCCCCATCTTCTGAAACCGGTCGGGTTTTCGAGTCGCCTCTCCGACTAGGTGCCCTTACTTCCGCAGGAGATCTCCCAATGAAGAAGTGTTCTCAACGTACTCCATCCCTGGCTTTACGGGTGCAGACTGCCCTCCCTGAAGAACAATCCCGAAAACTATCCTTCACTGGGACCACATTCGACACCTTGAAGCATGGATCCAAAAATATCTAACTGGCTTTGTACGTCGTTCTTTTGGGAACTGTGGGAGCCCCAGAAATGTTTGGAGCATTAAGAAGCGCTCCATCTTCAAAAGTTTTTTAAGGTAATTTTATATTGATACCACGAGCTCGGCGAGAAAAGATGGTCGCCCATGGCAGAGCTCCGTATCACCAATGGAAGGCTCATTTAAACCGAAGTTCGCCTGGTATTCGCAGTCCATCGTTAGTAGTACATTCACGCAGTACCATTCATAGCTTCAACACCAATGTTTACACATTAGGATTGCGGTTTTCATCGAGTTTAGATCCGCCGTATTCAGTCTGCTCCATGGATTTCGAGCAGGATGTGGCCTAAGGCCATGTACGATCGGTCTTGGAGTCAGTGCTCCCTGGTTGTGCCGTGTTCGAGTCATATTGATAAGTACATAGACTTGGCTACCTACAAACAACGCCGTCACAAAGTGCCATCAAAATTTTATTTTTTGCTCGAAATTGTTGAATTGCATTCATTTTGGCATTCACCTGGCGCCTAGAGCTACCGCTCCACTCGCTCTACCCTAGGGCCGGTGCTGCACAGAATTGGGTGTTCTTACGAAATGTAAAGATTCTAAACATTTGCTTTACTGACATTTTTTCGTCCGAGCACAAATTGTCATAGTGATTATCATTCAAGCGAAAACTCACCAGCTAACGTAGCTTTAACGTGTTATTTCCAAAAAAAAAACATAGAGTAGACGTGGTTTGCGAGCCTTGCACTAGCACTTTCCTTACGCTCGCGGCGATACGACGGATTGATTTTCGAGGCGAAAACAAGGATATAAATACGGGAAATGTGAGGCCATTAAGACCGTAGGGATGATGTACAAATTTGAAGCTTGTCACTGTCTGTAACAATTTAGCAACCACTCTCTAATGATTAACCCACATTTATCATCATCACTGCGCTCCTTTAATCCCTCATGGGACATAGGGCGGAAACAGTTGCCCTCCAGCGGACTCTGTTTTGCGCGACAGCTCTCAGCTCCGACCAGGATCTCCCAGTTGTTGCGGCTTCTGCTAGTAGGGTTCTCCTCCACGTTGTTCTAGGTCTTCCGACTCGACGGGATCCTTGCGGATTCCAGTCGAGGGCCTATTTGACTAGGTTTTCGTTTTCGCGTCGCAAGGTTTGGTCAACCCAATTCCATTTCCTTCGTCTGATTTGGTCGTCTATCCTTTCTTGGCCGGCATGGCGCCATAGTTCTTCGTTTGAAATTCTATCCTGACAGCGGATTTTTAGGATACGACGCAGACATCTGTTGATGAAGACTAGTAGGCGACTTGTGATGAATTGGGCGACTTTCCATGTTTCGCAACCGTACAAAAGTACTGCCCTAACGTTGGAGTTGAAAAGCCGCAATTTGGTGTTAGTTGAAATCTCCGTTGATCTCGATATGCGGAACAAGCATGCATAAGCGCTTCGTACTTTATTTATTCTGGAACTGACATCTTCTTCTGCACCGCCATTTTCGGTAATAATACTACCGAGGTAGCAGAATTTATCGACCTGTTCCACGTCACGGTTATTCAGCGCAGTCCGTTCAATGGTGTTTGCATTTATCCGCGTTTCTTAGTTTTAGTTGGAGTTAGCCTTAAGCCTGCTGGACTACTTTCTGTTGCCAAATTGTTAATCATGTTTTTAAGGTCCTGGTGTCTGTGGGCCAGCAAACAGATATCATCTGCGTAGTCGAGATCCTTAAGGCGGTCTAACAAACCCCATTGTATGCCGCCTGTTCTACTATCTAGAGCGACAAGGATGTCATTTATTACTATAAAAAATAGTAAAGGCGAGAGTAGGCATCCTTGTCGTACTCCTGAGCTTACCTCGAAGCTGTCGGATAATTTTCCATTATGGAGAACTATGCATTTGGAATTGTTATATAGGGTTTCATCAATTCTATTTTTTTATCAGGCAGTCCACGTCGCCGTAGAGCCTGCCATATAAAGCTCCTATTGACCGAGTCGAACCCACCTTTAGATGAAATACAATTGCTTGTGATATCACGACCCAAGGATTATCTTCAGCCGAAATTCGTAATATCCTTAAATGTGATTATTTTCATAAACTTCAACTTAGATTATTGCGCACATAGGGTGGTTGGATCAGGATTTTTAATTTTAACGTGAAACTGTTAAAAGAGGAAGAAATGTAAGAAGAGTATATAGAAGAAATAAATAGCGGAGTGGCGAATGCAAATAATGACAAAGCCGAAAACACAGAAGTTAAATGAAATAACTTGAAAACCTTAATCAAAGAGTCAACATCAAATACTCTAAGAAATGAACAACGTAAAGCAGAAAAAGAATGTAGCATATCAACGATACAGAAGCACAAAACAAGAAATGCAGTTGAGACAAACAAAGAAAAAAGAAGGTGGAAGAAAAGAGTACACAAGGCGAAGGAAAAGAATGACTGTAAATGTCAAAAATAGAAGAAGCGAACAACCGAAACGATGTCAGGAAACTACATATATAAATAAAATAATGGAGCACGCAACGAGTCGGCTTCAAGCCCAGAACAACTAACTATCTGCGAAATCTTAAATACCAAGAAATAGTTCTAACACTTGAAAAAACTGCTAGCCCAAGATGAGTAGCAAACCTTTACAGAAAACATCGAACTAGCAAGGATACGCCCACGATCCAGTGAAAAAACTAAAAAGCAACAAATCTTCGGTCAAAGATAACATTGTAGTTCATGATGCCGTAACGCTAATATGGAGAAACAAATACCTTAGTTTGCTAGTACATAAAAAGAATATCAGCTAAACTTCCGTAATTATATAGGCTTCACTTTATTGAACGTAGCATATAAAGCATTACCAAATAATGTATTAGTCCATGCAAAACGCGTGTTTGGGTGTTCAAAAATAACACCGTTAAGAAAATCGAACCCTAAAGGTTTTTGGGGTCGCTGATCACAAAAATCGGGGTCCCGCGGTCCTAAAACATGGACGTCCTCCTCGTAAAAGGAAAAAAAACCTTTTTTAGGGGGTTTTGGCGATTATTTCAATAATAATGAAAACTAATGCAATGAAATACACTTTTTTTAATATTTATTTGCGAAGGTGATTGATTTGTACTAAATCAAGGCGAACTTTATAAGGGGTAAACCTAAACGGTTGAAACCACCCCTAACTCAGCTAAAAATCCTTATGCAGAATACATATATGGCGGAGACAAAGTAAACGGTATCTGGAGGAGAAGATACAATCACGAATTGCATAAGCAGTATAAATATCGAGTCCTTCGAAAATTCGTTTTTTACCGCAAACGACGTTAATTTAACCTTCGAAACATACCACCAATTTTGACATTAATCGGATAATAAACTAGCCTAACTAATAAAATAATTATTTTATTTATTTATTTGTACATAAGAAAACGGAGGTACACAAGACTTACATCTTTTAGAGTACAGTAATCATTTTAAATGAAACAAGGCAAAAGCAAAAATAACTAACCTAAGCTTACAAACTAAGCATACTAGAGTTATGGCTATTAGAAAGAAGAAGAGGAAAGAGAAAGCTAAGTAGTAAAGGGAAGAGAGAGCTAGAGAGAAGAGGTGGATAGAAGAAGAGAAACTTCTTTCCTGAAAATGGTGACCGTGCTAATTCTTTGTAAAGAAGGGGGAAGATCATTCCAGAGTCTAATCGCGTGCACAAAAAAGGAACGACTACCAATTCGAGACAGATGAGATGGAATAAGGAATTTGAGTGATCTCAAGGTTTGCAAGGGTGTAAGGAAGTCGGAAAGGTAAGAAGGGCTTTTAGCATAAAATACTTTATGTAGAAGAGCTAGCGCCATAATATCGATAAAACAAAAGAGGTCACAGCCTATTAGTGAATTCCGAACAGATGATATATGATCTGACCTTCTCAGGTGGAAGATAAAGCGTAAGCAATCATTGAATGCAACATTAAGTCTTTCACGGCAGGACGAATCATACACAATGTAAACTAGAGAGCCATAGAGGAAATGCGGAAGAATGAGAGATTTTACAAGCTTTGAACGAATTGTGGGTGATAGGAGACTGCCATGAAGCCGGAGCTTGCGTAAAGTCCCATAAATCTTGGAGAGCATTAGTGAGACTTGATCACAGCAGGTCAGTTTAGCATTAATAGCAATGCCAAGATTATGGACCCGATCAACAATGGGAAGAGGAATGTTACCCAGACAAATGAGTGGCATTCTGTCGGGCAGTGTAGAAAGACGACTAAGCACAAGTACTAAGATTTTTTAGGGTTTAATTTAAGGAAATTGAGAGCACTCCACTCATTTATTCGTGAGATAGTGCTATTCAGGTCAGAAATACAAGAATCAATTTGGCAAGAAGGGCAAGAGGTATACAGTTGGAGATCATCAGCATATAGATGAAAGGAACAGTGGCCGATAGTAAAAGGTAGGTCATTGATATACAATGAAAATAGTAGGGGACCAAGAATTGAACCTTGAGGAACACCAGAAGGCACTTGTAGAAAAGAGGAGATAACATTATTATGACGAACACACTGAAAACGGTTAGATAGCAAAGAGGAGAAAAGCCGTGTAGCAGACGAAGAGAAATGATAGCGCTCACTTAGTTTGGAAAGTAATATCGCATGCACCACCGAGTCAAAGGCTTTCGAGAAATCAAGAAGCACTAATATTGCAACGTCGCCTTTATCAAGCGCAGAACGAATGTCAGTTGTTACCTTTAGTATAGCGGTTTCACAACTATGATTTTTACGGAAACCAGATTGATATTTCGAAATAAAGCTATTAGATTCAAGGTAGCACAGGACTTGGATGTAAAGAATTTTCTCAAAGGCTTTTGCAAGGAAGGGAAGAATGCTAATGGGACGGAAATCTGAGATATCTGCAGGAGAAGATTTTTTCGGTAAAGGGATCACTATGGCCTTTTTCCACAACAAGGGAACTTGGGAAGTAGTCAGGCAGTAATTAAAAACATGCGTGATGACATCCAAAATTAAAGGGGCGAGGAGCTTAAAAAAGCGTGGAGATATTTCATCAAAACCGACGCAGTTGGAGGAAATAGAGAGGAGTATTTTAATAACTTCTGAGGGGTCCACACAGCGAAAGTAAAAGCCATCAGTACTATGTGGAAGAACTGAGAAAGATCGGGAGATAGAGGAAGCAGGAGGGGATTGAATGAATGAGGCATTTAGGAGGTCTACATCGATATCAACAGGGGAAGGTGCAGTAGCATTTATGCCCAGCGAGCGAAGATTGGACCAGAGTTGCTTGGAGTTTAAAGAGGGATCAAGCTTACGCGCATAAAAACTACGTTTTCGTGATTTGACCTTGCTAGTGACGAGGTTGCGAAGCTGTTTATAAGCATTGAGATATCTAAGAATCCTAGTCTTGCGATAACGCCTGTACATGCACTCTCGCTGACTTATCAAGTCACGGATTTCGCCAGAAAACCAAGGACAAGCCGAATATGGCCTGCGGTTTCTTGTGACTAGCGGCACACATTGATCAAACAAGGATTGAGTAAATAAAGTCAGCAAACTTACTTTAGTGTCAACGCAAGTAGTATGATAGATAGCATCCCAAGGCATGGTGGAAACAGCTACGGACAGTTGATCAGGATTGATGTTACTAAAGTCACGAAAAGTATACGAAATAGACGCAGAGGGCGCGAGCAGAGAGAACCGAACGGAAAGGAATAATAGATCATGATCCAGAAAACTAGGAGGGGAAATTTGATGATGCTTTAGCACTGCATCAGTGCAGGTAGCAGCTAGGATATCAAGCAAGGATGGGTTTTGACAATTTAGAAATGTTGGCAGATGATTTAGAATATGCAAGTCCAATGACTCAAATAAATATCTAAGGGCATTCGCACGAGCATTGACTTTGAGCAGATCAGCATTAAAGTCACCTGCAACAATTATGTTCTCATAGTGGTGAGAAAGGGTAGACACAAGACTGGAGAACTCAGCAGCGATATCAGAGTTGAAAGCATTGGGAGGACAATACACGCTTATAACAACACATTTGTCACATGCAGATTTTACCTCAACAGCAATAAATTCGAATTGTGAGCCACTAGACTTGCCGACCACTCTTGAGGAGATCGAAGAGGCCACATATACAGCAACACCACCACCAGTGCGGCCAATACGGTCAACACGATGTAACACGAAATTATGAAGGGAAACAAAAGAGGAGGGAATTACCGGTTTTAACCAAGTCTCACTCACAAGGAGAACTTGTAACTTCGTTTGGTCAAACATCCATCTCAATTCATCCATTTTGTTTTTCAGACTTCTTGCATTTAAAACACAAATATTAAGTCCAGAGGAAGCGGAGCAAAGGATGTTTAGTAGTCTTCCCTGTTTGTGCACTCCATCAGCAGAGTGAAACATAAATGCAAGAAAAGAGCACAATCACGACTTCAGAAACCAGTACGAAACAAGCTAGATTTGTTAAGTAGAAGAAGAAATAATAGACAGGATAAGAAAGAACTAAAAAAGAAGAAGAAGAATAGCCATGAAGAAAGGCAATAACATACAAACAAATTCTATAAAAACTTAAACTTAAAATCAAAACTAAGATTAAAATTGAAACAAAAATCATAACAATAAAATTAACTAAGAATATAAACATACTTTTAAAATCCATATAGCAGCTTGCTCCACAATAAAAATGTACTGCGCCCAAAAATGTACCAGCTATGAAAGCGGAGAGGAGTTAATGGCTTCTTCCAGGTCAAGGGCTGAAGTAAATTTTACTGGCTGTTTATCCCTTTCCAGTTGAACAAACACAAAACCCCGGCGTGTGAAGACTGAAGTAACTAGATTCCTTCTCAGCAGTTTACGAGCTGTTTGAAAGATATCATTGTTTTTCGAAGTAAGACTCTCATTAATATAGACTGGGCTGTCCGCAGCAAAACCCAAATTCAGACTTTTTAAAGTAATAGCCCCATGCCGACGGCTTTTTTTTAAAAACTCCAATTGTTCGTTGGCTGATGGAAATTTAGCTATAATCAAGGAACTGCTCAACTTGGTGTTTCCATTCGTCGACACAGTGCTTCGCCGCTGCAGTGGACGGAAAACATTTACATACGGTGTTAGCTCATGTCCTATGGTAGATGCAATGGAGTTCAGAATTTGCCTTGAATTGTCGGTTTCGCTAGCGGGAATCCCTCGGATAACCACATCATGAAGCTTAGACTGTCGCCGAAAATCCTCCAGATCACTAGACACAACGGCAAGGTCATGTTGCACAGTCGCTAAGTCGTCCGATAGTTTGCAGGCTTGGCTGTTGAGAGAGTTGCATACTTCTTCAATTTGAGAAGACAAGCGAGTCTCAAGCTGCTTCAGTCGATCCTCAAAGGCAGCAAAGGCAGCAAATTGTTCCTGCATCATGCGGTTGAAGTGCACCAGCAGCCTTTTTTCTAAGAGCTCAAAGCTGTCATCAGGCGCTGCTATCGACGTCGAGCGTGGTGTTCCGCTACTGCTGTAGACACACTTGCTGGGCGCATGATCAGGAGTGTTAATTTTGGCGGGAACTGCGCCGGCAGGTTGAATAATTTTCCTGGCAGCAGTTCTTGTTTGCGACCTAGGCATATTAATTTATTTAAAGAAGAATAAATCACTCCGAAAACAAAAGCACTCCAGAAATTTTGACGAAACGCCGCACTTGGTATATGTTTATAATATCGGAAGTCGGTTTTGCGGATGGAAAAGCACGGGAAAATGTTAGATAATTGGAGCAATAGCGCACACGTCTACACGGCAATCATACTCTCTCTCGACTCAGCCAAACTAATTTCAGCCCATTACAAACAACAGATACAAAAATAAGTAAGAAAAACCTTCTCCTGTAAAATTTACTTTTTGTCGGTTACGATAAAACGGCGGGAAGGGCTCGATATGATTTCCAACCCGATCGGGGTCATATCTTTGTCCTTTACACAGACGAATCCAAATCAGAGTTAACTATACCAAAAGTGGTATCACCTACCTAACTTCGACAGAGATTTCCAGGCAAAGCTTTTGCCAATCTTTCAAACCAGGTCTTTTCCCTACAGCGGTACAATATCGTTCTTCGGTAACAGGAACATCGAGGGAAACGAGAAGGCAGAAGAATGGCTCAGACTGGGGGAAACTCTCGCAGGCACATCGATGGAGAATGTGTAAAAACCGTTGTGCGTGCTAAAGAGATATATCTTCAAGAACTTTTCCCAGTGGCTGGCTTTAGAAGGAGACCGCTTCCAGTTAAAATATCTAACTTCAGAGTATCTTGCTTGTCGTTCTCTAAACCAAGGCGCGCAATGAAGTGGTGTTGCAGAGGGATGGCATCGAAATGGTTTAATGCGCCCCGAAGTGTCAGGCAACACATCGCGGCATCGATTTACCACATCATTTTTCCAATTAAAATGAGGTCGTCGGACAATTTGGCTCTTGCATTATGCAAATCATTAGCCTATACATTACAGAAATCAATAAAGAAAAATTACATTGAGTTCATCACAAAAAATGCAAAGAACGGCATTTATAGTGTTCCCCACCCCCCAAAAAAGTCCAACTTGGCGGTGAGTTATCATTTGTCACTCCAAAACTTGTTGGATTCTGGTAGCAACCAAATGATGCCAGTCCACTTTCAAAACATTACACCACCGCCACTCCATCACGATGAGCACTACCTCCCTTGATTCCGTGTGATTAAAATATTCCACTTGCCACTTAGTTGACACTTAGTTATCAATTTCTTACCACCTCAGTACGTGCGTGTATACGATTAGGTTTGGTTGAAAAGCTGACTTTCTGAGTATGCTTTTTCATTATTAATATGATTTTGGGGGCCATTTTGCACATTGTACGCTTTTAAAATCCACTTGGTTTTACTTGTATGACAGTACAATCTTTGAAGAACATTTTAAGCTCTCGAACGTTGATCCAGCGAAAGCATGGTGAAATTGGCCCTATTTCGTCCTTTTTTAGTACTTTTTCACCTGAGTTTTGTCGAAAAGTACCAAATAAGCACCAAATAAGGCCAAATTTTGCTTTAAAATTGCTAATAGCTTGAAAAGTAAAGGTCGTAGCATAATAGTTTTAGACATAGTAAAACAACATATTGGTTAGTTACGTATTTTTTTTGGAGAAAAAGGTGGTTGAAGTGGAAATTTTAGTGTAAAAAAAAAACAAAATTTTGTCTTTGATGACTCATAACTCTGGATGTTGGTAGGTTGACCCCGTTGACTTTTACAATTTTAGATAGGTGGGACTATTCTGCGTAGATTGCTGCCTTATTCATGAAAATATCTAATAGATTTACAAAAATACAGGGTAATATGTAAACCTCTACCAAAAAAGTTTCAAAACGCCCTAGCGGGTAAAGCGTTACGACCGTTATTCGTCTATCCAAGGCCTATTCACAGCCAAGCGGTTGGACACTTACACCCTGTATGTAAGTGACGTTAAACAAAAGTTATTAACAAATCAAAAAACCTGATTTTCGACAGTTTTTCCCATTTTTCTCTATGTTTTGTGCCCTAACCTATAACTCAATATACATCAATCGAAAGATAATTTGAATAGCTACAACTTTATAATTTGATTTTTTCTTTTATTCGCTAAAAAGCGTTTTTTTACACTTTCCGGGATTTTTTAGGTTAGGTTCGCCATTCCAAAATCAAAAAAAGAAAACGCTATCCTTTTTAGAATTTTTTTCCTATGTCCATATTTTTTGTTTCCTGTTGGCAATTAACGCAAAAATTAAATGAAGCTATTTTAGATTGATTAATACTAACCAGTAGAGAATTTTTCTACTGAGTTATAGAAACGAGCTGCAAGACGGAAGGATACTTAATTCAAATTTTTGCTTTAAAAGGTAGACAAATTATAAATATCTCACGGTCAGTCCTTTACATGAAAGATAAAATAAATTTGAGTGTAGAAAACGTCAAGGCGTGTTGTTTTATCAGTTTTTGCTTTTCAGGTGTGAAATTATACACAAGTAAATAAAGAGCAAGCCCTTACGAATTTATCACAATGGAAAGGGGCAAGTTCAGGCAGGAATGCAGGACTAATTTGCGAGTACGGTAAAATTTATCGTTGTACGTAAGGATTGCATGAGGTTATATGTACATCTTATGCGCAGAATTGATGTCACTTTACATTTGCTCAGAATTGATCAAAAACGTGAACGTGAAATCACGAGTTGAAGCTAGAGACTTTTTTGCTTTGTTTTATAACCAGGTACATGGCATGCACCTGAAGTGAAAGTTGGATACGTCTTGATTAAATAATTCATTATCGTGAAAGGTTAAAGTCACAAGGTTGGTTAAAGCACAAATTTTATAAAAGCATAGAAGAAGAACTGAAGTGTTATTAAACCTTTTAACGGTATCGTTGATCAAATAAAGGAGAAATGGCATTCTAAGAAGCAATGTGTCCATGCATGCTTCTTGTGTGCTCATTATATAAAGCTTGCTTCCATTTTGTAGTAACAACAAATTGCTTGAAAGAAAACCAATTGATTCAAGTGGAAAAGCAATGCACGAAAGGAATTTAAAATTGCAAAGAGATGCACAAATTTTATTATTTGGATGAAGCCAAGATATTTCGAAATCGTGTGATTAAGTGTACTAAGCTGAAAGCTGACGAGGATGAAAAATAGAATTTTTTTTTGACGTGACAACGTCTATTAAAACGATGAACGCCGGCTGCATGCACGAAAAATGATGACTCATTGTCCCGTTATGTCCCGTTATGTCCCGTTATCTCCCGAAGTAATTTTAAAAATTTGATCGTAGTAATCTTAAAAATTTGATTAAAATTGTCAATATTAATTAGATTAAATTATTGTCAAATTGTCAACAATAAGCAAAGCAAGCCAAACACTCTGTCTCCTAACTGGGTGCCGGTGTATAAGAAAATAGTGAACATTACACTGACGAAAACTGTGAAATGCAAACGAAAACAGTTTCCTTGCGTTCCTGCTTGTGCTATTACCATTCACAAGTCGCAAGGTGGGACGTTTACTGTTATTATCTATAATATAAAAATAAGTCGGGTTTTCCTTCCAGACGCTATAATTAGAGAACGCACGATCCGATTTCCGCGGTTTTGCATTCGTTGGAAAGGGCTCGGGCTCCGTGAGGTTTATAGCAAAAAAATTTCAACAGAAAAGCAGGCGCTTGGTCCATAGCAGCCATCTCAAGAGGGCGGATTACCATTTTCTTTACAACCCCTCGACATGGATATCAAATGAAAGGTTATGGTAAGTAGAACACCAAAAGCAATATAGTATACTCAATATATCGTTTGGTCCATGGCAGTCATCACAAGAGAGCAGATGACCATTTTCTTCACAACCCATTCGAAATGGGTATCCAATGAAAGAGTATGATAAGTAGAACAATATAAGCAATATAGTATACTCAATATGTCGCTTGGTCCATAGCGGCCACCTCAAGAATGCGGATTACCATTTTCTTCACAACACCTTCGACATGGATATCGAATGAAAGAGTATGATAAGTAGAACACCATAGGCAATAAAGTATACTCAATATATCGTTTGGTCCATGGCGATCATCTCAAGCGGGCGGATTACCATTTTCTTCACAACCCCTTCGAGATGGGTATCAAATGAGAGAGTATGATAAGTAGAACACATAAGCAATATAGTATACTCAATATATATCGTTTGGTCCATAGCGGCCATCTCCAGAGGTTGGATTACCATTATCTTCACACCTCTCGATATGGATTTCAAATGAAAGGGTATGATAAGTAGAACACCATAAGCAATATAGTATACTCAATATATCGTTTGGTCCATGGCGGTCATCTCAAGAGGGAGGATGATCATTTTCTTCACTACCCCCTCGACATTGGAATCAAATGAAAGGGCATTATAAGAAGAATGCCATAGACTATGTCTTTAGATTCATGGCGGCCATCTCAAGAGGGCGGATTGCGATTTTCTTCACAACACCCGAGACATGGGTATCAAATGAAAGGCTATGAAAAGTAGAACACCATAAGCAATATAGTATACTCAATTTATAATTTGGTCCATGGCGGCCATCTCAAAAGGGCGGTTTACCATTTTCTTCACAACTCTTTCTAGATGGGTATCAAATGAAAGAGTATGATAAGTAGAACAATATAAGCAATATACTCGTAGTATACTCAATATATCGTTTGGTCCATAGCGGCCATCTCAAGAGGGCGGATTACCATTTTCTTCACAACCCCTTCGAGATGGGTATCAAATGAGAGAGTATGATAAGTAGAACACCATATGCAATATAGTATACTCAATATATCGTTTGGTCCATAGCAGCCATCTCAAGAGTGCGGATTAATATTTTCTTCACAACCCCTTCGACATGGGTATCAAATGAAAGAGTATGATAAGTAGAGCACCATAGGCAATATAGTATACTCAATATATCATTTGGTCCATGGCGGTCATCTCCCGAAATCAATTTTCCCAGATTTGTTCTTTTTTCACTATAGCTTTTTCCTATCGCAGACTGTGTCCTCATAATCTTATTTTATTGAAAGGCGTTGCAACGCACGCGGGTTTTTGCTAGTTTAATATAAATGAATCAATTTTATTCATAAAAGTATGCAATCATTTCATCAATGTTTTCTCATGACGTTGTCACGTTAAACTATCGTCCGTAAACCCTCTTTACAGACAACAAATTTTTTCATATTACGTAAACATATTGAACAATTCTGGTGTAATGGAAAGAATAACACACTTTTCTTTATTTTTTCTTAGCTTCAGAAAACTTTCTTTCTGGAACTTTTACTTCTACAATATGAAAAATGTGAGTAGATAAATACTTTCTGCAATTGAAAATTTTCAACAAAGGAGATTTTCTTCGCTATTCTGTTCATTTGGGCAAGTTTTATCGAATGTTGATGTTACTTCTGGCGAAATGCAAATATTTATTGAAAAATTGACGATGGCGAGCTAAGATTATGTTTGCTTCTTTGTTTGAAACAATCCAAATATTTGCTTATACATTGATGTATTTTATCTCGTTTACGGAATTGTTTATGTGTACTTATTTAAGATGTTCATCAAAATTTTTATTGAAGACTTAGGAAAGCAGTCTTTTAATATTTAAAAATGTTTAATATTAGCTGAGCAATTTATAAAGACATAATATGATTTTTGAAAGGTGATAAAATTATCCAATATATAGAAAGATGAGATAAATAAAAACTTAGTTTGCAACGCATCGATTTTTCTCTGTTTTCTTGATAAAAATAAACAAAATAAGATAACTAACGATCACTCAAAAAATAGTTACCTTTAAAATATGAGTATTATTACACATTTTAAACACTTCTTCAAATATATTGAAAGGCTACGAAATATAATAATAAAAAAAGGAACATCCAAAACTGTTGGAAAATCCATTGAAAACTGGGCAAATTACAATAGTATTTTATAAAATCCCACTTTGTTTTTTCTTTACAATTAAGAATATTGCGTAATAAGTTTCATTTGTGGCTACATACAATAGTCTACGGATAACGTACCTAAATCCTTTTGAAGATGCTATTTTCTTCATAAGTTCTTATTTGCTTTTTATTGCTTCCAGAGCAATGTTAAAAAGTACATCTCCTTGTCGCAGTCCGGATTCTTGAGGGAAGTTTATTAAATTGCAACCTATTATTTACATACGGTTTCAGTCTATTTAATGAAATATGTGAAAGAACTTTGTAAGTTGTGCTCAACAACGAGATTGGTCTGTTGTTTTTGCAGTTCATAATTACGCTTATTTTATGAACGTGGACAATTGTGCCTTAAAGCTATCCTACCGGCCTCTTTCTGTTTCTGCTTAGTGTTTAAGGCTATGTAAGGCATGGCATAACTTCTCCCCAGCAAATTTTTGGAATACTGTGGGTAGACCATCTGGACTGTTATGATTTTTGATTTTCGCTACGGCATTTCCAACTTCTTCTATTGTTGGTTCTAAGGGTATTGTTTTCTGGATAATGCTTACTTCTGTAGTCTGCTTCTCCCAGTGTTAGGTTTGTGTTCTCTTTGAAGAAGTTGCTAGAGAATTTCTCCCACACCTGCAGTATGTCATCGATACTACTAGCTACAGTACTATCCTTTCTTTTTACCGTGGTGCATGTAGGTTTGTATCCTTTCTTTAATATATTGACTTCTTTGTAGAAATTTTGTAGATTTTTGTACTTGTTCTATTTAATATAACATATTGACAATAAAAAAATAGGCAAAAAAACTTTTAAGTTAAATGGTTTTATTTTAAATCATAAGCTGTACCAAAAACTAGAATATAATTAGACAAGTCTATCTTTTTTTTTTTAATAATAATAATAATATATTTTTGGACAGTACACAAGATTCACATCTTTTAGAGTACATACAGAAATTACAACAACAGAAAGGATTTACAAAGGAAAAGACTTAAAATTAGATTTAAAAATTACAATTAAATTAAATTACAATTACATTAAAACTAAAATTAAAATAAAATTAAAGCAAAAATAAAAGAGGAAGAAGTAGGAAAGTGAAGAAAGGGAGATAAAGAAAGCTAGTGAGACGAAGAAGATAGAAAAATAGATGCATGTTTTTTGAATACTGTCTTAATTATCTTATTTAATTATGCAGTCGTTATACAGGATTTTATGCACCCCATGTTTTTTTTATTTTAGCCTGCCAAAAGTGGTTATTACTTAATCCGCTGACGCAGCGACGGAAAGGGCCCCTTGGCATACGACATGAGAAAACAACAATGCTGCTATTGCACGATTTCTTTACGGCCTCAGAATCTAAAGAAGGTATTTTCTTGTTCTTGGTGCAGATTTATTAAATAGCTATTTAACTTAAGTGTTTTTCTTATTTTTATTGAATTCTTTTTAGTCTTAATTCAGTCATTTCTGAATTTTCATTACTTCCGACCTTAAGCCTAATCGTACCACGATGTGTAATCTGGTTGTACTAATATTAAAATAAAATAACTAATAATAAATAATAGACTCTGAGTCACATTTTAACTTTGAACTTATTATTTCATATTGCATTTCCAAATTTTAATTAATAATTTACACTAAAAAAAAAATAAGTATTCGAAAATTTGGGTTTAGTCAAGATATCAAAATTAACCCTTTTCACAAAATGTGCATTATTATACCACGATGTGACTCGGGGTCACATAGTACATTAATTCCTTCTTCTTCTTCTTCCAACGGCGCTACAGAGCGACTATGTATGATCGACTTTCGACGTCGGTGTCATATGTACCCACAAAAAAAGTGCAGGGTATCAAAGCAGTGTTGCAGTTTATGCACAAACAATGTATGTACCGAACATTCGACAAAGATGATCATACGCAGAATTTGCATCAACGAATAAATTTGTTCTTATCTTTTGAATTTATTTTTTTATACATACATATGTAATTGGAAATCAGAAAATATATGGCATGTGTACATTTTATGATTATATATAAGCTTGTTTGAATAAAAAACTGTATTTAAACTAAAAAAAAACAACAATAACATAGGAATTATTCTCATGAGTGACTGAGTGTAACATCGTGGTATTATTCGTAATATACCTAATCATCGACTATAGTTAAACTTCCTCAAATAGCGATTTTCAGTAAAATCGAATTATAATTGCCATAATTGTACCCGCATATTGGCGCCGCCATTTTTAATTGTCAAATTTTGCCACAGATCCATCATTTGTGGCCTTAAAAAGCCCGGATACCGATTTTCAATAGATTCAGAATACATTTATTCATTTATGAATGAATTCAATAGATTCAGAATACATTTAAAAATTCATCAGCAATCTTGGCGCCATCATTTTAATTTTAAATTTTGACCCCAGAACCCTAAAAACCCCCTAAATTTATATTTTCTGTGGATTCGGACATATTTGCAGTGGATTTAGACATATTTGTACCTATCCATAAGCCACATTGGCTCTGCCTTTTTGAATTTTCAAATTTTGACCGCAGACTCCTACGTTAGAAACCCCCGATAGCGATTTTCAATAGATTCAGAACACATTTGCAAAATTCATCCGCCATATTGAATTGAATCGGAACGCAATTGCAAAATTAGTTTGCAATCTTGGAACCGCAAATGGTAATAACGGCCTCATTGAATCAAGGCGAAGTGGTCAATTATCCAACTGAATGCTTCAATATTCTCGAACTGGCCAAAAACATTGTTTATCTTAAGGAATTTCAATGAACACCAAAACGTTTCAAAATTTAATTCATAAACTGATTACAATTACCATTGAACTTTAAATAACTGAAATAAATTATTTTGATCAAAATTGATATCTCTTTTGTCGTTTTATTGTTTCTTTCTAGTTAGTTAATTACTTTCAGGCAGGACAGGATCTGCCGAGTCAGTTAGTAATAGATAATAATGTAATTGTTATCTAATAATTCTCTGCGATCTTCTGAAAATTCTTCTGTCACTCCTTGATTTCGCACATAGGAAACTTATGCACTGCACTACGATTGTTCGAGAAAATTAGCATTTGTGACGCTTATGTTTGTTTTGTGTCATTTTACAAAAATCACATATTATATTAGCTTATTGATTTATTCATCCCCTATTTCCTTCCAATTGTCAGACATGACGGGCAGCAATAGTATCGTTACGTCTTTACAGCTCAACAGATTCGTTGGATTAATTAAGAAATACACGTTGGATTAATTAAGAATCACACAAATGATAACACAATTTTTAAAGTAAAAAAACTAATTATCACTTGTAATTAAATAACTGTCGCTAAGAACTCACCACCAGAATACTCCTATCGTTTTTCGAATCAAACTCTAAATATAAATAATAGACACTGCCACTATGTATCCAAGATCCTCCCTTATACAGGTTTTGGCCATCTATTACTGGAACATTCGAGACTTTTCTTTCGCACTCTCTAGAAACTTGGGGAAGCTTAAGGTTTTCAATTACCATTCGTTCAAAATCTAACTAATAGAAATAAAATAGTGCGATGTTTACTGACTGCATAAATCGTTACACATGGTTCGTTCAAACTATAAATAACAGTTTTTCCAAACTTCGACAACCTATTGTTGGCTTTGGCTATCTCTAGCATTCGCCTCTATGATTGTCGATCTCTTTTCCAGTTTCGTATTCCTAACAGTCTTAGGTCTTTCGCAACGGCATCTACATACCTTTTCTTAGAGCGACCTGCACTCTGTTTTCCTGATGTTACTTTCCCCCAACTATTTTTTCCGGGTTCCGTTCCGCGCCTCCATCGTAGTCCATTTGATTAATTTGACAATGTTTGGAATCTTGTTGATTTCATACAGCTTGGAGTTTCCTCCCATCCATCGTCATCCACCTGTATTTCTTTGTATATCGAACGAAGGATTCTTCTGTCAAATCTTTCTTCCAATGCTTCGTCTGCGTTTTTCAAAGTACACTCTTTCGAACCATATAGTAAGACAGGTTTTATTAGTGTAATATAAAGTTTTAATTTTGTTTTCCTTAATATTTTTCTGGATGTCCGATGATTGCGTAGACCCCAGAAGCATTTATTAGCCAGTATTATTCATCTTCTGATTTCGGCCGTCCCTAAGTATAAAAACTCATGTTCTGCTTTTATATTATAGGTAGTGTTGGTGTATTTTGTGCACATATACTTTGTTTTATTCTATTTATTTTTTTGACGTGACAACGTCTATTAAAACGATGAACGCCGGCTGCATGCACGAAAAATGATGACTCATTGTCCCGTTATGTCCCGTTATGTCCCGTTATCTCCCGAAGTAATTTTAAAAATTTGATCGTAGTAATCTTAAAAATTTGATTAAAATTGTCAATATTAATTAGATTAAATTATTGTCAAATTGTCAACAATAAGCAAAGCAAGCCAAACACTCTGTCTCCTAACTGGGTGCCGGTGTATAAGAAAATAGTGAACATTACACTGACGAAAACTGTGAAATGCAAACGAAAACAGTTTCCTTGCGTTCCTGCTTGTGCTATTACCATTCACAAGTCGCAAGGTGGGACGTTTACTGTTATTATCTATAATATAAAAATAAGTCGGGTTTTCCTTCCAGACGCTATAATTAGAGAACGCACGATCCGATTTCCGCGGTTTTGCATTCGTTGGAAAGGGCTCGGGCTCCGTGAGGTTTATAGCAAAAAAATTTCAACAGAAAAGCAGGCGCTTGGTCCATAGCAGCCATCTCAAGAGGGCGGATTACCATTTTCTTTACAACCCCTCGACATGGATATCAAATGAAAGGTTATGGTAAGTAGAACACCAAAAGCAATATAGTATACTCAATATATCGTTTGGTCCATGGCAGTCATCACAAGAGAGCAGATGACCATTTTCTTCACAACCCATTCGAAATGGGTATCCAATGAAAGAGTATGATAAGTAGAACAATATAAGCAATATAGTATACTCAATATGTCGCTTGGTCCATAGCGGCCACCTCAAGAATGCGGATTACCATTTTCTTCACAACACCTTCGACATGGATATCGAATGAAAGAGTATGATAAGTAGAACACCATAGGCAATAAAGTATACTCAATATATCGTTTGGTCCATGGCGATCATCTCAAGCGGGCGGATTACCATTTTCTTCACAACCCCTTCGAGATGGGTATCAAATGAGAGAGTATGATAAGTAGAACACATAAGCAATATAGTATACTCAATATATATCGTTTGGTCCATAGCGGCCATCTCCAGAGGTTGGATTACCATTATCTTCACACCTCTCGATATGGATTTCAAATGAAAGGGTATGATAAGTAGAACACCATAAGCAATATAGTATACTCAATATATCGTTTGGTCCATGGCGGTCATCTCAAGAGGGAGGATGATCATTTTCTTCACTACCCCCTCGACATTGGAATCAAATGAAAGGGCATTATAAGAAGAATGCCATAGACTATGTCTTTAGATTCATGGCGGCCATCTCAAGAGGGCGGATTGCGATTTTCTTCACAACACCCGAGACATGGGTATCAAATGAAAGGCTATGAAAAGTAGAACACCATAAGCAATATAGTATACTCAATTTATAATTTGGTCCATGGCGGCCATCTCAAAAGGGCGGTTTACCATTTTCTTCACAACTCTTTCTAGATGGGTATCAAATGAAAGAGTATGATAAGTAGAACAATATAAGCAATATACTCGTAGTATACTCAATATATCGTTTGGTCCATAGCGGCCATCTCAAGAGGGCGGATTACCATTTTCTTCACAACCCCTTCGAGATGGGTATCAAATGAGAGAGTATGATAAGTAGAACACCATATGCAATATAGTATACTCAATATATCGTTTGGTCCATAGCAGCCATCTCAAGAGTGCGGATTAATATTTTCTTCACAACCCCTTCGACATGGGTATCAAATGAAAGAGTATGATAAGTAGAGCACCATAGGCAATATAGTATACTCAATATATCATTTGGTCCATGGCGGTCATCTCCCGAAATCAATTTTCCCAGATTTGTTCTTTTTTCACTATAGCTTTTTCCTATCGCAGACTGTGTCCTCATAATCTTATTTTATTGAAAGGCGTTGCAACGCACGCGGGTTTTTGCTAGTTTAATATAAATGAATCAATTTTATTCATAAAAGTATGCAATCATTTCATCAATGTTTTCTCATGACGTTGTCACGTTAAACTATCGTCCGTAAACCCTCTTTACAGACAACAAATTTTTCTTATCCAAAGCTTTTGCGGCTTGTTCGAGTGATACAAATGTCTCTTTTAAACAAAGGCTATTATTTACAATATCGTCGATAAAGGTTAATATTTGCACTGACTTAACCAAGAAGCCTTGCCTTAATCCTCTATTTGATATTTCTCCATCTATTCTTACTTTACACTTTGCATCCTTCGTCGAAATTTTCGTGAGTTCTACTAGGTGACTAGGTACTAGTTGATAACAAATATTATTACAGTACATAAATTTTCTTCACTGCGCCATTCTTATATCTAACACTTACTATCATAACCGCAAATAAATAATTTTAATGGTGAAATAAATGTATGAAATAACTGAATCAAAATAGTAATACAGGAAGTGCTATATTACAGGTATAGGAAGGACAGCGAGTATGAAAGAGAAAAGCTTCATTTCGTACGAACTAAGAAATTTTATATTATAGACTGATGAAACAAAATAAGAATTTCATTTTGATTAAGCTCAAAATGACAAATTAATTATTCGTATCTGCATTTCTCTTAAAAGTAGTTTTGTATTATTGCAAAGAGAAAAAGTTGCGCTAAAAAATTAAAGGTCTTCTCCACACCTACAACTTTATAATCCTCATAACCTTTGTTTTGAAATCATTAAATTTTAATTCAATGTTTTTAACTTGTCTGGTGGTTGTATTGTACGAATCAGGGGCAACTTCGTAATCTTCATTTTGAATTTATACCAGCTCTTTCAGCGCTTCACAAAACTTGTTTTTCTTACTGAATTACAGAAAATTTTAAAAAGTATCAACGTTTTGTAGAAACAGCCATATTATGTCCTTTTGAACAATTGTTTTTAAATCCAATATCTGATAAGTTGACCGATTTTTCTTTAAAACAAAACTGGGCAAGTACAAAGTATTTCTTGCAGGGAGTTGTTCGATTTTTTTTAAATTTTTTCTTTCAATCTGGAAAATTAAAGACTTTAAATCCCACCTTTTGTTCTTTATTCCTATTTCTACGTTCAAACATTGTTTATCAACGAACTAAGAGGTGAAATCTCCTTGGCATGAATGTGTGCTTCAAAAATATTGGGTCAACGTTTTACAAAGTATACTGTGCAAACATTGAAGTAAAATTTGTCAATGGGATATACTGTTGTATTGTACTAACACTATAGTCCGATTTGCATTTGCATATTACCTAACGTGAGTTTTATGTGTATAAATTAAATTACCTATATCTTAGCCTAAAAATAAAAAAATATGAACGAAGGAAACTTACCGGTATCAAATTTTTTTTTGCTCCCCAGCACAATGGCTTAAACGACCCCCGTCTGGTGACTTGCTGGAATTTGTCAAATTGATTTTCCCAATCGTACGATACCAAACGTGATTCGAAAGTCATCCCTGCCAATTCAGGGGGTGAAGAAATCAATACCGGATTTGAACCCCTGAAAATATAAATGAAGACACAAATACATCAAATTTTTCCTTTCTCTACAATGGAACAAATGATAATATAAATAGGCTTAATTAAATATTCCAGATCGTTGCTTAAAATAAGGGAGAAACATCTAGTGGGAAAGTAGTACCCCAGCAAGCAACCAGTGATGAAGGGTGGATATTAAGGTAAGTGGTGAGGATGGTCTGTCAATATCAGTTGGCTCATATGTTTTTGTTCATTCCATTATGAGTGATTGTGGTTTTACTAAAGAGGGTAGTAGCGAGTGGTATGCATTTGATATGATTTGTGCCAAACCTCTAGTACGGGTAACACTTAATAAGTTCAGGAAGTTGTGTAGAAGATTTTAGGGACCCATGTGTTTGCTTGTTTTGCTCTATTCCATTTATTTTTTGTCAGCTTGAATGTGTCTGTGTTTAATAAATGGATTACTTGCCAAGAATAATAAAAGATGTCAGCCCGTCCGTTCGGATGGTGATATTGCAGTTTTGCATTTCTATTGAAGTCGCTTGTGTATAGAATATAGTTGAGCATAAATATACATATACCGAAGTGGGTGGGCTTGGATGAGGTCTATTCAAGATTATGATTTGATATATGGAATACTGTCATCGTACCAATCTCCAGCAGAAATCATAACCATTCTAAATTTATAAGGTGTAAGCTTCTCTAAAAAAATTTGTTGTCTGTAAAGAGGGTTTACGGACGATAGTTTAACGTGACAACGTCATGAGAAAACATTGATGAAATGATTGCATACTTTTATGAATAAAATTGATTCATTTATATTAAACTAGCAAAAACCCGCGTGCGTTGCAACGCCTTTCAATAAAATAAGATTATGAGGACACAGTCTGCGATAGGAAAAAGCTATAGTGAAAAAAGAACAAATCTGGGAAAATTGATTTCGGGAGATGACCGCCATGGACCAAATGATATATTGAGTATACTATATTGCCTATGGTGCTCTACTTATCATACTCTTTCATTTGATACCCATGTCGAAGGGGTTGTGAAGAAAATATTAATCCGCACTCTTGAGATGGCTGCTATGGACCAAACGATATATTGAGTATACTATATTGCATATGGTGTTCTACTTATCATACTCTCTCATTTGATACCCATCTCGAAGGGGTTGTGAAGAAAATGGTAATCCGCCCTCTTGAGATGGCCGCTATGGACCAAACGATATATTGAGTATACTACGAGTATATTGCTTATATTGTTCTACTTATCATACTCTTTCATTTGATACCCATCTAGAAAGAGTTGTGAAGAAAATGGTAAACCGCCCTTTTGAGATGGCCGCCATGGACCAAATTATAAATTGAGTATACTATATTGCTTATGGTGTTCTACTTTTCATAGCCTTTCATTTGATACCCATGTCTCGGGTGTTGTGAAGAAAATCGCAATCCGCCCTCTTGAGATGGCCGCCATGAATCTAAAGACATAGTCTATGGCATTCTTCTTATAATGCCCTTTCATTTGATTCCAATGTCGAGGGGGTAGTGAAGAAAATGATCATCCTCCCTCTTGAGATGACCGCCATGGACCAAACGATATATTGAGTATACTATATTGCTTATGGTGTTCTACTTATCATACCCTTTCATTTGAAATCCATATCGAGAGGTGTGAAGATAATGGTAATCCAACCTCTGGAGATGGCCGCTATGGACCAAACGATATATATTGAGTATACTATATTGCTTATGTGTTCTACTTATCATACTCTCTCATTTGATACCCATCTCGAAGGGGTTGTGAAGAAAATGGTAATCCGCCCGCTTGAGATGATCGCCATGGACCAAACGATATATTGAGTATACTTTATTGCCTATGGTGTTCTACTTATCATACTCTTTCATTCGATATCCATGTCGAAGGTGTTGTGAAGAAAATGGTAATCCGCATTCTTGAGGTGGCCGCTATGGACCAAGCGACATATTGAGTATACTATATTGCTTATATTGTTCTACTTATCATACTCTTTCATTGGATACCCATTTCGAATGGGTTGTGAAGAAAATGGTCATCTGCTCTCTTGTGATGACTGCCATGGACCAAACGATATATTGAGTATACTATATTGCTTTTGGTGTTCTACTTACCATAACCTTTCATTTGATATCCATGTCGAGGGGTTGTAAAGAAAATGGTAATCCGCCCTCTTGAGATGGCTGCTATGGACCAAGCGCCTGCTTTTCTGTTGAAATTTTTTTGCTATAAACCTCACGGAGCCCGAGCCCTTTCCAACGAATGCAAAACCGCGGAAATCGGATCGTGCGTTCTCTAATTATAGCGTCTGGAAGGAAAACCCGACTTATTTTTATATTATAGATAATAACAGTAAACGTCCCACCTTGCGACTTGTGAATGGTAATAGCACAAGCAGGAACGCAAGGAAACTGTTTTCGTTTGCATTTCACAGTTTTCGTCAGTGTAATGTTCACTATTTTCTTATACACCGGCACCCAGTTAGGAGACAGAGTGTTTGGCTTGCTTTGCTTATTGTTGACAATTTGACAATAATTTAATCTAATTAATATTGACAATTTTAATCAAATTTTTAAGATTACTACGATCAAATTTTTAAAATTACTTCGGGAGATAACGGGACATAACGGGACATAACGGGACAATGAGTCATCATTTTTCGTGCATGCAGCCGGCGTTCATCGTTTTAATAGACGTTGTCACGTCAAAAAAATGTACATATTTACGGAGTATTAAAAGAAGTTTTAATTCCACCAAGAAGTAGGATGGTAATTATTTCTCATAGAGAAATCAAAAAGACATCGGATAAATAAATAATGTTGATTTTAATAACAATTCATTTTTTGAGATAAATAACTGTTTTGAATGCAAAATATACCATTAATACTTTGCAGGCTACTTTAATATCAAGACTAGGGTTTTAAACTAAATGCTGGCAAAAAGTGGGAATAACGTTAAAAAAACTTGTATTAAAAATATAACAAATTATTTGTTGGAATAATAGTTTAAAGGATTGCTAGAGAAAACTCATTACTGCCCATTCAGACAAGCATGCGAGCAAAGACCTTTTAAGCTTACTAGTAAGCTTAGAACGAGGAATAGAATGGGTTTTAGGTTATGGGGTTCTGAAGAATATTGAAGGAGTTGCATTTGCATTCTTGGATGTTGTAGGAGATCGGAAATACTTACTGCGAGGAAATGTTCCACCGTTCCAGTTGTTCTGTTTAGAATTGAATTACTAGTTTGTAGAGTACGTGAAAGGGGGTAGTGCAGGTGGACGGAATGAGACAAGTGGGTTAATCTGGTGTTGCGGGTATAAGATTGTCGTGGAGACAGGAGAGCGTTTATTTCGATAGAAAAGTCGCTAGCGATAAAATTTCGTTAGTGGTGCTACATTTGTACAGTGCCTCAAGCGTCGTTGGTAGAGAAAACGGCATCGTCATCGATTAATTTGAGGTCCGTTTGTGTACTTTATCTAACCACGAAAATGTGATTTTTGAAGAGTGGGTATGGAGAAGAGGCCGAATCTAGGATTTGTATATTACAGCACATATCAATGGCTTGATGAGGAAAATGTCGAGGAATTGGATGCTCCACCAATATCTAATAATAGTCCTACACATAAACTTGGAAGAAGTTAACAGAGCCATAGCCCGGCTCAAAAACAACAAGGCGTCGGATGAAAACAGCATCCGCGCTGAACTGGTTAAATATGAAGATGGTGGTTAAATATGGGTTTCATGAATTAATTCTGCAACTATGACCAGAAAGCTTAGCCAGAAGACTCGAAAAAGGGCATTCTCAGCCCGAAGACATCACGGCGTGCACCAATCACCGCGGTATAACGATGTTGGGTACCACGTATAAAATATTCTCCTACAAAACAGGATTGTCCCATACGCTAGAAACATCATATGCTAATGTTGCATCGTCAACAACCGATGAGTTTCTCACCGTGAGGCAGGCAATGGAAAAATGTCTAGAGTTTCAAAACTCAATCCATCTCCTCTTCATAGACCTTAAGGCCGCCTATTATATCATAGCCAGAGTAGAACTCTACAAAGCCATGAGAGAATTTGGCATTCCTAATAAGGTGTCGGCCCCTTATATAAGGAAGGAAATTCCGGAGGCTCTATAAAAACGAGGTCTACGAGCGCTATTGCGATATAGATGTTGTGAATAAAATTAAGTTCGGTAGGCTCAGCTGGGCAGAACTAGCTTGTATGAGCAAAGAGAAATCTGCTCGGAAAGTGCTCTACGGTAAAATCTATGGGTGCAGCAGCGAGGTGGGTGACCCAACCTCCGCTGGAAAGATGACGTAGACCAGATGACCAGAGTAAAATGATGCCAAACTAGATGTCAAGCAGAAATAAAATAGCTCCATTATATCAATACCTCGGAAGCTTAGGGAGTAAGGCGTCTGACTATCATGCCAGAGGTCCCGGTTCCGGCCAGCCCCACGGTCCTTCGCCTTTTCCACTTTCCCACCTACATAACTGTCCTTCTTTCTTCTTCCCGCTTTAAATTTCTGATTCCTCCTGCATAGCCTTCCTTAGCCCTTCCCCGCGCCACCAAAGCGCACCCCATCGGTTGGTTGATGAGATTCAACTCGTTTCAGGAGACATAATACTCCAGCGAGTGGTTGGGAGTAGGTGGCCTAACAAAAAAAAATATCGCGGGTAGGTTGTAGCAGTCCCTTCCTTCCCCGACTAGAGCTGCTGAAATTGCACTCTATATGAAGAAAATAGATTGTCGACGCAGTACAAAGGAGCTTTTTGAGACTCTAGTCTTTCACATAAAAAAATGACATTAAAAACAAATTTCTTTCATTGATGAATCATAGATCTAATATTATATAGCAAGCAGTGTGCAGAGTGATTGCTATGAAATGGAAGCCATTCACCTCTTCGTTGATCCTTACGTTCGAGCTCTTGGTTCTTGCATAAGTTCGGAAATAAATACGTGTTGTAGAAGAGTATAAAAGAGCCGTTCATGGGGTAGAGCACTGTTTTCGACGAGACAGTCGTTATGGTACGAGGAAGTCCTGTTAGGCTTTACAATCGTACCGTGGATAAATGATGGCTAGTTAGTGAGACCATAGTAAAAGAGTTATAAACGAGACGAGGTCCAAGTAGATATGTTTTGTTATTTTCAACCCGGCCTAATGGGTGTGAAAAAATTAGATCTCTTGATGAATCCCAAGCACTGGGAGACTTCTTTAGCGGCTGTGTTCGTGCCATCATACACCTTCCAATAATGTTACACATAGAATAGGTGAAGCTTTAGCTCTAAATAGAATAGACCAGAAAAAAGAGTGGTACAGATTTTGAAAGAGATAAGATAGTTTTTTTTTTCGAGATGTGGAATTAGGCACGAATAAATTCAATAATCAAGAGTTGGTGGGACGCACCTTTTGATTGTATTGCCATAAAGATAAGATCTGGCCAGCTTACATTGCCGAAAACGCAGAGTATCGTTCTTGAACAAGCTGTGGATTGGTTTAGAGCAGGGGTTCCTAACCTTTCTGTGGTGCGGGCGCATTCGAGATTGCAAAACAAACTGGAGGGCACAAGTCGGATTTAAAAAAAAAAAAAACAAGATTAAATATTATGTCCTTTATTAACTTCCCAGTATAGGAAGTTATTGTAATCGGTCCGAAAATCGAAAATTTCAACGTATTTTCATCTTTCAAGGTCCCAGGAGCATTTTAAGCAAAAACATGGGAGGAAGTATGTGTGTGTGTATGTGCGTACGGATGTGGTCATTTTTTCCTGCACGATACCGCGCGAACCAAAAAAGATATCGAATTCGTTGAGGTGTCGTTCGAAGCGTATTAACCGAAATATGATCTGAAAAGATTTTCATAAAATTCGGTCGAGCCGTTTTTTGGTTTAAATGACATAAGTGATTTTTGTACCTGCACGATATCGCACGAAGGCGCCGTTCGAAGCGTATTAGCGACAATATAATCTGAACAGATTTTTATAATATTTGGTAGAGGGGTTTTTTGGTTTAAATGACATAAGTGATATCGACTTAGTTGACGTGCCGTTCGAAGAGTATTAACCAAAATATGATCTGAAAAGATTTTCATAAAATTCGGTCGAACCGTTTTTGTTTTTTTGTTTAAACGACTTATATGATTTTTGTACCTGCACGATACCGCACGAACTAAAAACTATATCGACTTCATTGAGGTGTCGAAAAAAGAATATTAATGAAGAAATGCTCTGAAACTGGGAAGTTAATCGTGTGGACCGAAGGGGTCAAACCCACATCCCAACTAGTTTTAATATTAATTTTATAATATATGTACATATATTTACTATAAACGTACTGTATTTATTATAAAAGCCGTGGTGGATTAGACAGATGTGGTAGTTTAGCCAATTTAGCGAATTTCTCACTATATCTAGCAAGATTTTAAAAATTAAAGTAACTTTTAATTTTTGCCCTTTTTATAACATTTGTTTTTTTTCGTATTTCAGCACTTTGTCGCGGGCACAATTAAATATCTCCGCGGGAACAAGGTTGGGAACCCCTGGTTTAGAGCCTATTTAGACAAGGTTTTACATAAAGATCAGAAAATGGATGAACCAATTCGAACTTGATCTAAGTTTTCATTTTTTTTGCAGCTAAACTAATAAAAACGCCAGTAACTTTGACTCGAGGAGAAATTTTACATCCTTCATCCCAGAATCAGAGATACATTGGCCAATCATATTATTTGGCGGTAGTCCACGAGTTGTTTTCTCTTATAGTTTGCAAAAACTTCACTAGATTACAGAGAGATTACAACAAAGGTTGCGTAAAAATAGGCATTTCTGCTAACCCAAATATATAAATAGTGTTAGGGAATGATGTTTTATTTCAGTGGCAGTGGACATCTGAAACAAAATATCATTACGCGTTTGATAAGCGGTAGATTCGTATGCCAACTCGCTGGTGTTTGAGGCTTCAGTTGCACTGAGTGTTTGAGGCTTAAACAAACTTTCTATTTTGAAGTCAAATTGCCCAGATATGAAAAACACCTTTCTTATCTTCGATATTTTCTCAAACTCAGTTCAGGTAAAAAATCCCAACTATTTTAACGAGAAAAACATACTGAAAAGAAAACGTTAAAAGTTAATTGTAGCACGAAATTTCTAACTTTTCTCTTGTATACTAATAAAATACTACAAACGAATATATTTTTCGTAAAGTAAAGCGAAGAAAAATCGCAAATTTTGGCTGTTATAATATCGCTACCGCAGATTTTTTCATTAAAATCGATACCTAAATATTGATTTTATTTCGAAATGTAAAATTTTATTTGAATAAAATAAAGCACTTATAATTTTTTCCTAGTGACGTGATAATTTATTGGAGATCAATTTTCCAATATACCAAAAAAAGTTTCACTTTTCAAAATATCCAGAGAGTACACATCTTAAGTTTTCAACCACGGAAATACCTGTCATAACCGCATTTATACCTCAGAAGGTTTCGTCAGACCTAGAAAATCTTCACAAATATGTTGGTAAGTTAGGTACACAAACAACATTCATTTCGAGGCTCCTTTTTCCAGTTGACAAAATAAATTGCTTTGAAAGGTTTCGCTGACACCTAATATAAATAGAGCACACCATAACGCTGAGCAAGTAAAATATGCTCCCTTAAGTGTTCACGATACTGTTCACTGTACCATTTCTCACAGATTGTAACAAATTTTTCAAACAACTTTCTGTAACGAGGGAGCAAACATTTGTATACGACAACTAAATGCATAGGAAAATGAAAGAAATAAGCGCAACCTTATGTACTTGTACATAAAACATTCGTTACATAACAGAAAATGGGCTTATGGCGGTTACACATAGCAAAAGGTTAAATAAAATCAGTTTTCTGAATAATTCATGTTCCTTAAACCTAGGCGGTAACCTTTTTAAGTAGGTTTTTTTTGTAAAAGAAAATATAATGTCGTAACTATACAACTGCTCTAGTTACAACCAGGGCTCATGTATTCTGGGTATGCTTATTTGTATAGCTATCCTCTTTGCAGGAAATGTTGATGAATTTGAACTCAAAGCTGTTGAAACGAAACCAAATTACGCTTTCACATAAATTATTTGGAGAGCTTTACCACCTCAGACTATTTTATGTAAGTCAATATCATACCAGCAGTCATCATTTTATATCATATTATGTTTAACAAAAAGAATAATTTTGGCAGAGCTATAAATATAGGATTGGAGGAAGTATGAGATATTTCAGGTTCCTGCGGGAGTAATTTTTGCTTTACCAAATATTTCAATCATGCGCTAATGCTAATTTTTATAAAAAAAAATAACTGCAAATCTATTTCGATCTTTCAATACTTACATGGTCAGCTCTTCAATGCCCAACGAATGTAAGACAGTTGGTAAACTAGGTAAGGAATGACAGGTTGTTAACTTCTTTTGCCGCGGATAATACATTGTTAGAACAATACAGCTTTCTTCACGTGTCGTGAGACCACCTAAAGTTGGCAAAAAATAAATACAGAAACTTATTTAACACTGCTAATAAGAAAACAAACAAAAGTTCAAAACAAATTTTTCTTCAAAACTTTCCTAGTTCAAACCAATTGCACGGTAGCAACCAAACTTACCTAAGGTAATTGCCTTCCGTGACGAGCTGTCGTAAATGCACTCAGCAATAAGCCTATCACCAGGCATCGAACGTACTGGGCTAGGTAGTCTTCTATACTCCTGATAATTAGGATCGATATTGTTATCATGTGCTATGGGTGGAAGCTCTTCAGTTCTACGAATCTATTTTTGGGATTATTGAAAAGGAAAAGCAAATTACAAACATACGAACGTAAAAGCAAACACGTTTATTTAGCTAAGATAAGAACTTGTTATCTCTAGATATGTGGAAGGATTATTTACAAAAAAAAATAATAATAAGAACGAACCTGTCTCAGTTTGACTTCTTTTCCAATCATATGGGTTCGCATCATTACGGCAAATATATTGATGCCCTGCGGCGGGAAAGCATATCCTGTACAGTCCTCAATACACTGTCCCTCTGAGATGACACGTTTTTGCCCGGGCGGAATGATGTGGCGCCAGTTTGGATCCATTCCTGTTGTTATATTTATGAGACTTTATTAGTTTCATAGACTCGGATATGTAGGGGAAAATATATTATGAAAGTAGAATTTATTATGGAGTTTGGTTTGAAAGAATAGTGGAGTGAATGTAAGGGGGTAACTAGTTGTAATTTTAATAATAAAGGTACATTTATACAAAAGTGTATGATTTTTTGCACAAAATTGGAATATTTGTTTCTGAAAGTTTACAATAATTTGTAAGGTAGATTAAAAAATAAATCAAAACTTACAAAAATTTAAATTAATTATTTTATCGAGAATTCTCGAGATTATAACGCGATTTAGATAATTTTGTTAAACGTCAGGCTCTGTTTATTAATCCCAAACAAAATATTGGCACTTTTCTGATTTTTTTGTAAAATTCTGATTATACCGCTTAGTTTACAAAGCGACCGACTGTAGATAGGTTTTGGAAAGATGAACAAAAAATCGTATGGGTTATGCCACTAGGACGTTTGGAATTTTTTTCATTTTTTTTTTTTTGTAACCTCTAACTTATTTTCATGAATAGGACGTAAGTAGAGTATGCAGAATACTCCCACCTATCTAAAATTATAAAAGTAATGGTTTCACCCTACTAGTTATGAGTCGTTAATTTCCAAATTTTGTTACTTTTAACTAAAATTTCACTTGCAACAATCTTTTTCTCCAAAAAATACGGAGTTAACCTATATTTTTTTCCAAATTTATAAAGCTTAGAGTATTTCCTATGAATAATGTCCAGATAATTTTATGTGGCCTTTGCTTTTGAAGTTATGAGCAATTTTAATGATAAAATTGGCACCTTCTTGATATTTTAATGCTAAGATTGGGTTTTTTTTTTAGTACCTTTTCGCCTAAGTTTATCGCGAACGAGGTCTGGTCAATTTGGCAGGTCGATCACCTTGTTCCTTTACACCATGGACTAGGGATCAGACGACGGCGGAGTTGATTGCTGTATTACTTACTTCAACGGCTCTACAACCGAGATCCGGGCCCGGCCTCTTCCGACTGTTTTCTCCACCTTTCCCGATTTTGAGCCGATGTCATCCAGTTTAGAATCCCTAAGCTCTGGTTGTCGTTCCAGCGGAGGCTGGGTTTTCATCGCTGTTGCACCCTACAGACCCCCTTATACCCACAAACTTTCGGAGTCTGTTCGCCTTCGCTCATACGAGCTGGGTACCCTGCCGACCAGAGCCTACCAAGATTTATTTTCTTAATGACGCGATCCACGTCGTTGGAGAGTCTACGGAATCGTCCTCCCTCAAACAAAGGGCTAACAATTTTTCAAAAAAAAAGTTAGTGACTTTTGCTAAGCACCCAAGTCTCGGATGCATATGTGAGCATCACTTACAAATGAAGAGCTATGGCACCGTGCCGGACAAGAAAGGATAGACGACGAAATCTGGCGAACGAAATAGAATTGGACTAGCTGCTAATTGCGTTGTGGAAACGAGAATCTAGCCCAAGAAGCCCTTGACTGGAACCCGCAAGGAGCCCGTCGAGCTGGAAGACCGGGACAGCGCCCAGTGGGCCAGTGGTACCGCCTCTTCATGATTCGATTTATGGAATTTACGAGAGTTACGACTTGAGTTTCACTGATGAGGGTGTACGAAACAACCCTGATAATAAGAGACTGGAGGAGAAATACGGGATACAACAAGAGTTCAGACGACAACTTGGTTTAATTATTGATACACCTAAGCAAGGATTTGGAAGTACAAACGGCGGCAATACAGCGAGAATTTTTTTTGACATAACAGCGGATATTATCAAAATAGACGTGGAAATTATAAAAAGATTTAAGACCATATTAAATGTTTTTTCTTGTAGATTTCCTATAAAAGCCGAAAAATTCGGAATATATGCAGAACAAACAGAAATATTACTAAACGAGAAATATCCATGGAAAAAATTAACAACAACATCCATAAAGTTTTAAGGCATGGAAAAAATATAATACTTCACTGTCTTTTGCCAACTGTCGGAAGAAGCCCAGGAAGCCAAAAATAAAGAATACAAGTGTTACAGATACCACATCACTAGAAAAATATCAAAGAAAGAGCAAAACGTTAATCTGATGAATATGCTGCTTATATCATCTGATCCATACATCTCATCATTTCGGAGAATACAGGACAAACGTTTTAGAACCAGCGAATATCCAGAGGAAATGGCCTATTTACTAGACACAGATGAAAATATAGATAATATGTTTGAAAATGTACCAGCCAACTGATTAGTGTATGAGTATTATCTAATTTTTATTTTTTTTTTTATATATTTGTACAAACTTTTTTAAATTAAATATTCCTATGGAGATAATAAAATAACGAAAGATTTAGTAAAAAATGTGGTTAAAACTTTTTAAAGAACACTAATATTTCATTTATTGACTACTTCAATATTTTGAGGCACCCTGTAAACCAATTTTATTTTTTCAATTAAGAGGTAATAATGTCAATATTTATTTCATTATGATATCTTTAACACAACAAAAGTTACAGATTTTTGATAGCCAACAAGTCGTTTTGGCCCACTGTGCAGTGTACAGGAAAACCCTACTAGCAGAGGCCGCAACGACGGAAAATCTTGGACGGAGCGGAGAGCTGAGGGAACTATTTCCGCGCTATGACCTATGAGGTATATTAAAAGGGGAATAAAGCAAGGAAAATTTGTTCTAATCACTTTTTGAATACGATGCAAATGGTCGCCGCCATAGCGAATATCACAATATGCTCGCTTTTGTCATTTCCCATAATTTTTCGAAGGGCTTTGCGTTGAAGAGCGGCCATTTCTTGTCGGATATTGTTTTTCAAGGCTTTTAGGGTCTTGTTGACGTTAACTTTGGGCATAGGAAGAAATCTGGTGGCGTTACCTAAGACAATCGCAGAGGGTAATCAAATTTACCATTTTTCGAAATTAGATGAACGAGAAACAAAATACGTTATGATAACGGCCTGGGCTTCCAAAATAACGTTCTTCATTTATGGTTATGCCTGCTTTAGCATTGTCTTCGAAAAAGAATGGTACAATGATTTTTTCCGTACAAATTTCAGCGCAAACAGTCACGCGTTGGTTTGGGAGAGGTTCATCGTGAACTAATTGAGAGTTTTCAAAGGCATCCCGAAATTCGCACAATCTAAGCAACGTGGCGTCGGTAAAAATCGATGCACTAATAGGATTTTGTGTGGGATTAAATTCAAATCAGCACGAATAAAGCGTCGAGGAAACGTGCGACGGATACCCAACTATGAAGAACGGCGACGGTTCGAAGTGGTCGGTGATCTCTCAACACTGACATGTACCCTTGTGCTTGTCAGACCGCCTTGGAAGACGCCATTTGATGGCTGATGCCAAAGTTAAAGTTTTGCTAAATGCCGAAGATTTAAATAGCATATCATGTATACTGTCATTTAATTAGTATTATTTAGTGCATTTCCATGATAGCTTGAGTGCTCGAAACTAGACTAGAGCGCGAATATTCTTTGCTTATTTGAAGCTGCATATTTGCTTGAAACGAGCTTGAATTCTTGAGCAACTAATGAACAGTTCGAGCATTCAAGCTTCCAAGTTACATGGCAAGTACTCGAGCCGATCAGAAAAATCGAAATATAATGCATACCACATATAGAGCTTTGAAAGGCATATTCTATACACATAAAGGAGCCACTATAAAATATTTAATGATTACATTTCGGATGGCTTAATTTCAAGTCGAAAAATGCATATGCGTTTCACTCCTTAATATATTGAATTATGTATTTTCGCTCTGTCATGTCACTAAATTACATATTTTTTATTGTTTCAGATCTATTATCTTCTGTTATGTAGTGTATGGTTAACGACAATAATGGAAAAACGATAAACATTTCCCTCGATAGTATCAGATAAACAATCAAATAACTTAAAATAAGGTTTCAAAGCAGTGCTTAAATTAATGATATTAAAAAAATACAGAGATAGAATTTGTTGATCAAAAGTAGAACAAATTGAGCTGTTTAGTATATGGGGATAATATCTAATTTTCGAGTCCTACTTGAAGGCCTTTTGAAGTTTTTTTAGTGTTTTACATATCACCCTGTATTTTTGAAACCATGTGACCCCATTTTCATGAAAAAGGTTTCAGTGTACCCAGAATACTCCCATTTATCTAAAACTGAAAAAGGTTCTACCCTTCAACTTCCAGAGTGATAAAGAGTCATCAAAATTTTGTGTTTTTAACAAAAACGTTTAACTACGTTTTTCTCTTTAGTTAACCAGTATTTTTTAACTTCGCAGTATAGGGAAGTTATTGTAATCGGTCCGAAAATCGAAATCGAAACGTATTTTCATTTTTCAAGGTTACAAGAGCATTTCAAGCAAAAATTTGGGTGGAAGTATGGGGCACGATATCGCGCGAACCAAAAAAGATAACGACTTCGTTGAGGTGTCGTTCGAAGCGTATTAACGGAAGTATGATCTGAAAAGATTTTTATAAAATTTGGTCGAGCCGTTTTTGGTTTAAGCGACATAAATGATTTTTGTACCTGCGTGATATCGCCCGAACCACAAAAGATATCGACTTAGTTGAGGTGCCATTCGAAGTGTATTAGCTTAATTTGAAAAGATTTTTATAATATTCAGTCGAGCCGTTTTTTGGTTTAAACGACATAAGTGATTTTGCACCTGCGCGGTATCACGCGAACCATAAAAGATATCACTTAGTTGAGGTACCGTTCGAAGAATATTAACCGAAATATGATCTGAAAAGATTTTCATAAAATTCCGCCGAACATTAAAAAGGCAAGTTTTGCTAGTATCTAATAAACTTGATGGAATGAGACCCGTTCTAAACGAAATGATCTTTTTTGGGTTCTGCACAGCGATAGCCTTCCAACAAAACATCACTTGTCAAAATTCGACAACCTTTAAAAATCGTGCAAAAATTTCGTCACCCTTTACAAACACCACGAATTTTCCAAACCTTTGATCAGCACTTTTTGCCGGGGAATTGTTTTCTACGCGTGATACAGTTTCAGGAAATTGCGGTTCATCCCGGGATTTCCATTAGTTACCGAAAAATTTGTTCTTTTTAGTCAAGACTAACATTGGAAAGCTTGGAGTTTCCAAATGAAGTCATTCTCTTCCCACTTATCTTCACACGCTCAATACGAATTCGAACACCCGCTTTAGTGTAGGGAACGAAGTACTAAGGAGTGTTTGTTTGCTAACGTTCGGGAAAAACAAATTCTCTAGAAAAATCTGTCAGATTAACCACTATTATAGATATTTCAACTAGCTTTGTCACCAGTTCTGATACTAGTCAATTTTCCACTAGTGCTAAACATATACTATTTTGTAAGAAGTCAGTTTATTCATGCTGGGAAGTTAATGGTGTAAACCGAAGGGGTCAAACCCACATCCCAACTAGTTTTTTCTTTTTTTCTTTTTCAAAATTGGAACGTTTGGACAATTTCCTATCAATAGTATCCAGACAATTTTTATGCTACGGCCTTTACTTTTGAAGTTATAAGCAATTTTGATGATCAAATTGGTCTTATGAGGTAGTCGCTTGTCGAAAAATTCCAAACGAAGCCAATAATTTTGATATCAAAATATCCTATCTTCAAAAATTTAGGCCGTAACACAAAAATTGTCTGGACATTATTCTCTACGGTAAGATCTATGGGCTGCGACAGCGAGGGAGATGCAATCTCCGCTGGAAAGATAGCGCAGACCAGGACGCTAAGAGCCCCCAAACTGGATGACTTCGGCTCATTGCTGTTACGTAAAAGTACTGTTAAGTAAAAAAATCTCACCCCGTAAATCATTGACAAATTTAGATCTAAAATAACGGTGGTTACTGGTTGAATATTTCAACAAACTGTTTTGCTTATCTAATCATCACCATGCAAATAAATTATCTTCACGATAAGATCACTGAAAGCAGTGAAAATAATCACTGGGTCTTATATGGTTATCAATTCTACGGTAAAAAACAATTAATTAGTCCCTTTCTTTTCATTTATTCAAATCCAAACAGGCATATTACTTCTAGTTCGTACGGAAGAAACGAGTTTGAAAATAAACGATGTCACGTACGCGGTTAAACATTCAAGGTAGTCGCACCCCTTTTGTATTCCTGTAGGGTATTTAATCGTTCTGACCTCTTGTCATCCATCATTTCCGTTTTTCATAAATTCTGTCAACTCCTTCAAGTACGTAACAGACTACGTAAAGGGGCCATATAAAAAACTTAAATAAAAAGTTAAAGCGGTACAAATAAGATGCTATGTTCGGTTATAAAAAATTTGTTTCAAGTTTCGTAAATTAATTTTTGATAAAGTTTGCGTGCTACTCACCTATAGATAAAACTCCAGCGTCGTGATGTCGAAGTGAATGGGTGAAGTAAATTTTTAATCCTGAATTATCGACCATTTGTCTGGTAGGTAATTTCGAGAAATCAGGATTTGGGTTACTGTAGTGTGTTTCCATAAGGTAGTATTTAGCTAGTTTAGACTCCAGTGGGTATCCTGCTTCCTCCGGAAATGAAAAACCCTGATATTTCCAGAAAAAGAGATCACGATTAGAAGAGAAGAATGTAAATAATGTAATTAATTTGTAACGGGTTTAAGGTTTTCAGAATTAAGGTGAAAGGTTTTGTTATTCCATTAACTGAATGGGTTAATACGAATTTCAGAGAGGTTTTTTCCCGAATATAAAAAAGTCGAAAAATTAAAACAGTATTGAGGTATAACGTTACAATTTTATTGCTGACAGTTTGGTTTTATTTGAAAAATGTTTATATTGTATTAAGCAAATTTATAATATGTGTGTTAATTTGGGAATATAATGATTGGAAAACGGCATGAATCAAAATTTGTAAGAAAACCTCTTTTAAGTTGCAATTTTAAATCTTCATTTAAAATTAATTTAAAAAAATGCAATTTTCAGCTATGTTATTATATTTCCGTTATGTTAAAGCAAATCAAATAATGAATGCTTTATTCATATGTTATAATGCTCACACCAATTGAGAAATTGTATTAAGTACACTTTTCTGAAAATTACTAGTTTTGTGGACAATTTACGACAATGTCGTGCTTGACTTTCGACGAACTGGGGAAATCATTGCGACGGTAATCGATTGATTGATTGGAAAGGTAGGCAATAATATTCGTTTATTTGAACGGGCATTGTGAATATTGTATTATATCAGATAAATAATGTATGCCTATACGTTGATGTTCCCACCCACTTACATATAAAAGTTTTTATTCAGTACTTAATGGTTTTTAGTAAACGCCTGATTGTTAGCTTTATAGTAGCAATATTTGTCACTTTTGGAAAGACAAAAAACACTTTTATTAGTTTATAAGCACCCTACTGTTTCTGATACCATTATATCTGCTAAGAGAAAATTAAATCAATAGTTAAACTTACCTCAGATCCCCGAGACCAAGCAGCAACAATGGCATTACATGCCAAGGGCAAGTTATATTGCTTAGAGCATTGCCTGCCTTGCTCTCGAGACATTTGTTCTAAATCTGGATTGCTACCTTGGCATTCAAATATTATAATATGTTGCAAATATTGCAAACTGGATGTTGAATCAATTACTGGCTCATACTGTAAAAACAATTAATTTTAAAACTAATTCAGAGGTTTAAAATGATTTCGATTGTACATACCCGTATTAGATGGTGCTTTCTATTAATATCCTCTAATTTAAACATTTTACACCAGTAGAGTGTATCATCTCCACTGGGAAGTTCGACATCCTCGTTACGTAATTCTAAAATTCTGACACGCTCGTCTCTTAGTGGTTCCGGTTGGAACTTTTGAGTTAAAAAAAGTGGTCTGTACTCCCTCACTGCTCCCAATGGATCAGGTAAAGTTCCCGGAATAACAGATCCATGGCGGGGCTCATCCTTGTGATACATATATATTATCCGCATTGTGTCGTTCTAAAAGAAAGTAAAAAAATTAAATTTGATGGTGGCTTAAATAAGTGTAAACTAATTGTGAAGTGGTTTCGACTCTGCGCACTGAATATTACTGGCCGATCTAGGTATCGATTGACTATTTGTAATATTATATTACTTAAAAAATTACGGCCGGACCGGAAATTAATAAAAGTTCCTTTGGATCAAATTGACATCAATACGCTTCGGTTCGATTCTCTAACGAATTTTTATACGCCATATTTCATGCAATTCATTTTTTAGAAAAACTTTAGCAAGTTTCGTAGTTGTTTTGCCCAAAAGATGTGATAGACAAAAATAACGAAGCGAATTGTCAAATAAATACGAATGTTAAGAAAAGGAATTTATTTTTTGTAATTGTGATATATGCAATTGCTTATTTTAAGGTGTTGGCAAATGTAATTCTGATCGACTTTTCAATTGCAGTATCGACGTCTTCACAACTAATATATTCGTTTCATTTGTTCCAAGTAGACTTCAATTCTATTTCTTTACATAAAGCCGACTTATAGAGATTCTTATCATAAAGCACATTACTGTTTAACGAACCAAAAGGTATACTAAAATAGGTGTATGAGCCCGGGAGTGTTTTTTGGTTTTTTTTTATGTGGCAGCACAGGAATCACCCCTAGTACTACTAATGCACCATGAGTTGGTCTTATTTTTTAGCATGCCTGTCAGCTTTGGTAAGGATTATATACATTATATCTGCCAAACACTGCTGGACAACTGGCATTTGTCAGACACATGGACGCCAGGAGTTATTTCTCAGGAGTCATTAACCTGTAAGTGGAAGGTGTTAAAGATACCTTTATAGTACTTCATTAAATCAATGAGAACCATGGGTCTATTTCTGTTTGTTTTAGTTATCATTAAGCAAAAAAAGTCAGTGTGGGTTAACTTTATAGAGGCATGGCACTTACGATGGAAGGAAATATGTGTATGTACTCCGACTCCCTGGCCCAACTTTTCCAGTTTCTTATATTCAACTGCCTCAAGTCGCCCTCGACGTCGTCTATGTATCTTTTCTTTGACGTCCTGGTCTCCTTTTTCCTGGCGGTACTTTCCCTTGTAGATCGAACGAAGGATTTTCTTTTCGAATCTTCATTCCAATGCTTCGTCTTCGTTTTTCAATGTCCACACTTTCGAACCATATATAGTGGGACAGGCTTTATTAGTGTTTTAACACCATCATACATGAAATCGTCCCATTATTACTGTTTCAATACTAAGTTGTGTTATCTGATGCAATCTCTAAAAGTCTTTCAGTTGATAACCTATTTCGTGAAAACGATGTTAAAGTGAGTGGTTTGGCTAACTGTGAAGCAAATTAAAATCTTCTGCGTTCCATACATAAAATTTCAGTTGCAGAAATTGCTACAATTGGATGAATGTTGAGTTGTTCTGAATTACAATTGATATTTTCTGAATTACAATTGATACTTTCTGAATTACAATTGATAATTTCTGAATTACAATTGACTAATCTGAATTTCAATTTATACTTTCTGAACTACGATTGATACTTTCTGAATTACAATTGGAAAAGGTGTAGTTGGGATGTGGGTTTAACCTCTTCGGTCCACACGACTAACTTCCCAGTATGATGAACCAACACGGAATAAACTGACTTCTTACAAAATAGTTATTCGTTTAGCACTAGTGGGAAATTGACTAGTATCAGAGCTGGTGACAAGGCACCTAGCTGGTCCTGAGAGAAGCTAGTTCAAATAACTATGATAGTGGTAAATCAACAATTTTTTTTTAGAAAATTTATTTTTCCTGAACGTTAGCAAACAAACATTTCCTTCATGTTTCGTTCGCTACACTAAAGCGGGTGTTCAAATTCGTATTGAACGTGTTGAAGCTGGGAAGCGAATAAATTCATTTGGAAATTCCAAAGCTTTCTGGAGACATTAGCAAAACTTATCAATGTCAGACTTGACCAAAAAGAACAAATTTTGCGGTAGCTACCGGAATTACCGGGATGAACCGCAATATCCTGAAACTGTAGGACATAGAAAACGTCAAAAAAGTGCTGATCTAAGGTTTGAAAAATTCGTAATGTTTGTAAAGGGTAACGAAATTTTTGCACGATTTTTAAAGGTTGTCGAATTTTCACAAGTGATGTTTTGTTCGAAGGCTATCGCTGTGCAGAATCCAAAAAAGATCACTTCGTTTAGAACGGGTCTCATTTCATCGAGTTAATTATAAATTAACAAAACTTATCAATTTAAGGTCTTTCTGACACTTATCTGAAGTTGTTCACTTTAAACAAAAAAGGGCATTTTTTCGTTAATATTCATCTTTCGGCAACTCAAACAAGTCGATATAGTTTTTGGTTCGCGCGGTATCGTGCAGGTACAAAAATCACGAACGTCGTTTAAACAAAAAAACGGCTCAAAATCTTTGCAGATCATATTTTGGTTAATACTCTTCAAAAGGCACCCCAACTAAGTCGATATCTTTTGTGGTTCGGGCCATATCGTGCAGGTACAAAAATCACTTATGTTGCTTAAACCAAAACACTGCTCGACCATATTTTAAACAAATCTTTTCAGATCATATTTCTGTTAATACGCTTCGAACGACACCTCAATGAAATCGTTATCTTTGTTCGTTTACGCGATATCCTGCAGGAAAAAATGACCACATACGCACGCATACACACACACATATACTTCCTCCCAAATTTTTACTTGAAATGCTCTTGGGACCTTGAAAAATGAAAATACGTTGAAAATTTCGATTTCGATTTTCGGACCGATTACAATAACTTCCCTAGAATGGGAAGTTAATAAAATTTCGTTATTGAATTCAATTTACCAATAGTCCTGAATGTTTGAAGAATGTCACACTAATTATTTGCTAAGAAATAAACTCGTTTATACTGCAATTGAATGCTAGAATGCAAGCTACAGACGAAGGGTACTAAATAGAAAAGTAAAATATAATAGAGGAATGAAAATGTTCTTAATCTTTCCTTTAATTGCTTATAGCACAGTTGCCAAACTCCCACCTTCATACAACAAGAACGCCTTTCGAAAACAGGTCAGTTGTCATGGAAAAAAAATTGTTTTTTTCTTTATCTATTACCTATTATGCAGATCAATTAAATTGTTTATTACTAGAGATCTAATACATTATTTTTCCATAAAGTCTATTTAAAATATATTTTACTAAATAAATACCTGCGGTGATTTTAATGGCTTTTAAAGCACACCATTGCAGCTCAACTCTTCTTGAATAATTTCATTTTGTCATATACAAAACGCTAGCATTGTAAGTGGTCAGTTTCTAACCTTACGAACAAAAGTTAAGCAAAAAAATGCCAGTAATCACGCACCATAAAGCGCAACGTTTTAGCCTCTGAAAATGAGCAGTTAGGCAACAATTATTGTACCCTTGTTTCCTACAATGCCGTACCATGGAAATTATTTAAGCTATTACCAAGATGGTGTTGAGACTTTGTAAGAACATGCCAGAGTAGACCTTGTATATGTTCAGGTTACACCTTTAGTGTAGAAAAAAAATAATACCATCAAGAGGAAGAGACACGCAACAATGTTAAACGCAATTAAAAAAAACTCTCTCCTTATAAAAGTATGCAAATATCTGCAAGCAGCACGGTGAGTTATTTAAGTATGCACTCAGCCTGAAGTAGCACTCAGGCATTTATCTACCATGCTATAGCGCTTTTGTTCTTGCTACCCAGCGAAGGTGAGCACAACGGAATAATGACTAAATACGTTGGGATATTGATCGTTGTTTGTTATTATAATTAAGTTTTAACTACAGGTAGAGAAAAATGGTATCACAGATCAAATATTAATTTGACGATAGATGGAAGGATCTCGTAAACAAATGTACACAAACTTGATTGCCAATAGCAGTTGAGAGAAAGATTCATAAAAGTTTATGATATTTTGATATTGAGAATCAGTTTTTAACACTAAATCTTTTCTTGTAAAATAAAATTTCTTACACTCTACGCTCATTTAACACCCCTTTGGCATACGTAATAAAAAAAATCAACTTTTTGCTAATAATTTTTTTTTTGATTGCATGTTCCAAATTTTTTAATTTTCCTCATATAATTTATACCACGGAAGCCCAGGCTAAAGCAGGTCATCACCAATGTAAGTGATGCATTGCGCCTGGCGGGACATTGGATACGATATGAGCTTTTAAACCCTAACCAGACAGCTTGTTCAGCCCTGCTAATTCAGTACTGCAAAACATCGACCACTCTTATATCACCACCACTGCACAATAATTACAAGGTAAGCTTAAAAGAGTCATGTGACGTCACTCGGATCTTATCTCACAAGGGAAAAAAACGTTTTCGTAACGTCACTCAGGTCTTTTCTAATGTAAAAGGGTAAAAGTTTTTCAAGTTAGAAACAGAGCTTTTACTTAGTTATGAGCTTACCTTGTAATTTTGTACCGTGTATCACCACATACCACCTAAAGCAAGAACGTTTTTCAGAAGCTGGAGCAGTCCAAATGGCCAACGATGCCGCACCCACCATATTCAACGGACCGACCCGGGTTTGTGGCGCGATCGTTGATCGGATTATCACTTACATATTTCGCGGCCTACGTCGTCATATAGATGGTAAAACTCTAACTAAACCAATACAACACACCAGAATGATACTTCAGGAGTATTTCGCTACGGCCAAGTGAATTTTTGGACGAGGTGCGCAAACTCTACCAGATAGCGGGAAATACATTTTGAAATAACTTACTTACGATCCTTTAATCGCTCATGAGAACTTACTTACGCTCCTTTAATCCCTCATGAGTTATAGGGTGGTAACAGTTGCTCATCAGCGGACATCTCTCAGCTCTGACCAGAAATGTCTCCTCCACGTTGTTCTAGGTCTTCTGACTCGACGGGTTCGTTGCGGATTCCAGTCAAGGGCCTGTTTGGCGAGATGTGGCTAGCCCAATTCCACTTCCTTCGCCTGATTTGGTCGTCTATCATTTCATGGCCGACACGGCACCATAGTTATTTATGTGAAATTCTATCTTGACAGCGGATTATTAAGATACGAGCTCAGGCATGTGTGAACGAGTTCATATAAAATGCACGCAACAATATTTTTGAGCCCTTGTCGAAACACGGCCCTGTGACGATGGGCACGGTCCGATATGTGTGAACTCTCCTTTATCTGCAACTACCAAATGTTTGTCACAGTGCCTTTTCCCCTAAAGCTTCTGACATCCTCCACAATAGCTCTCCGTCTACGGCTGATGGCTACGGGATCTATCAGATTTCTTGTTTTACCGTCGGGTGATACCTAGATCTCCTTGTGTACCTTCTTATGACAAAAGTAAGTTACACTACCATGATTTGGTGTTAACTACAGAAGTCAACGATTAGGGCTATTCACGTAAATAAACACCTCGTACTCTACCTTGAAAGTAGCGTGGAAAGGGGCGCACGATTCATGAGAAACAAAGCGTTTAAAACTCTGTTAATCAATATTATCTCAAAAACGGTTACTCTTACAAGAAAAAGCTATTAAATATTTTTGTAAGAAATTACCTAAGCTATTTTACTCACATAGTTTTTCTGTAAAAATGAGCATTAATGAGATATTTGCGAAAATCGCTTTTGCTGACCTTTAACTTTTGACATTTTCTTTCGAACAATAATATCAATGTCCTTACTAAAATTCAGCTTTCCCGGAACTTTTCCGATGTAAAATGTCTAATATCCCTTGCGCAAGTTTTTTTCAAAAGCCATTTATACCATTTTTTCCCAACCTGAGCGGCGCGACCCATAAGGGTTTTGTATAAGGGGTCGCAGTCCGCCAAAAAAAAATATATTTTAGTAAATAATGTATTTTAAATTAGAATTAATTAATTATAAAGCCGCCGGCTGTTTACTAGGCCGGCAGTGCACCCCCATTTCATCCCCCGCAGTGATGAAAATTAGGTAACCGGTTGAAACTAATTGAAATCGACAGAGAGTGCAAAAATAAACCTACCGTTGATTTTGGTCGAAGTTTGGACAATACCAACATAAAAACAATGCGAAAGCATTTTTCGTATGCGGTGTTTGAATGGAATTTTCACTTTATCTCGCCATATCGCGGTCAATTTGGAAGATAGCGATATACAATTTCTACACAATCAAGATTAGCTAATTCTCTAAATACTAAACTTTATTCAAACTCTTTACCAGCAATTAGAATCAAAATTGTAAATTCTTAAAAAATTGCAAAGAGTTCGTAAGATTTTTATTTTTTCTTTCTACATTGTATTTGAATACTTCAAGCTCCATGGCATGCAAGGTTGAGCGTTAATTAATATTATTGTAAATTTTGAACCGCAAAACATTTTGATCTGAAACTTTCCAACATTTATCCTTTAAAATTGTTTAGTAGAGTTTTACATATCACCCTGTATTTTGTAAGGCTATAACCTATTTTCATGAATAAGGAAGGTATCAGTGTACGCAGAATATTCTTACGTATTTAAAATTACCATTTACCAATCTCCCGGGTTATAAGTCATTAAAGTCAAAATTTTGGTTGTTTTTTTAACTAAAATTTCAAAACTACCTTTTTCTCCAAAAAATAAGTAGTTAACCTATACTTTTTTTCCAAAATTAGAAAGCGTGGAGTATTTCCTAAGAATAATGTCCCTTCCATATAAAAAAGTGCGAAATGCCGCTAATAAGCATGTGAAGTTTTGGTATACGGCCGGCATTAGGGGCATTCATATCACATTTCACTTTGCTCATAGCCTTCCTAGTTTGTAGTTCTTCATAGTTCAATTAGAAACTATGAAGCTCCTCCGCATCTACGAAGCTGAAAAGCCTTTCATTTTCACTTCGTAGTTTTGTAGTATCGCAGTTCGGTTTTTGACAGGTGTGTTGTGTGAGTTGCTATCCGGTGGAAATAACAATTCAAATTTAGAATGACCTTGGCTAACTAAGCTACAAAACTGTGAAATTACGACACTGTACACTAATTCACTGTAAAAAAAATTGTACATAAAAATAATAAAGGCTCTCTGCAAATATCCAAAACCGCCAGTATCCAATATCAGAGCAACCTCTTAATTTTTTAAATAAATGAAATATAAAAAACTATTTATGTGATGTAGTGAATGAGTTAAAACCCACTCTTATAATTGAAAGTTAACCGTAAGATATCTCCAGTACTAATGTAAAATAATGCGATGCGAATGGGCACCATTACACGATAAATTCTATGTTACAAAAGTTTCCATTTTTCAAAATGTTTCTCGATTGAAGCCACAAAAAGAACAAGTCAACCTATTTGTAATCTAATCAACAACACGTTAACAAAATAAATGGGAAAATAAAACTGACATTAATTACAGCAATACAGGTGTGACCATATTATTTCCCAAAAACAAATGAAAACATTATATTTTTCTGAAATTGTAGCTCTCAAAGGAAAATAACTTGCTTGTTATTTTCATTGGCTACTGCAATTATCTGCAAATTACTTTCGAGGGAAAAAGATGGAAGACATCTACCCCAAATGGTTTCCTAATTTCCATGTTGATAAGGGTAAAATTAATTAATTATTAGTCAGTCAACTGAACTATTGTGTGGCGTCAAATTTATATGTGTGCTATTCTATTTATTCTAGGTCAAACTTAAAGTAAATATTTTACTATCTTCTTGTATCTTTAAAAAAACTGCTAATGTACATACATATGTATGTATATATGAAAAAGAACAAAAGGGTACCTGAGAGGAAAGTAATAACAAAATGCAAACAGTCTCAATTAGAGCAAACCCGTAAATTTTAAATTGGTATTGACATTTGTAAAACGTTGGGAATTGTATGCATAGAAAGATCTTACTTGTGATAAAATTCAACAGAATGCATGTAAGGATTTGTTCCTTTGTAATAGGATGTTCAATTGCTTTTATTTTTTTGGAATAAAATTCTTCTTGCTTTAATGAACTATCGAATTAGTTTTCAACTCGCGGAAGTCACTTAAACCTTTTGTTCTTCTACCTTTCCCCTACATTTCAAATTTGAAAACCAAGTCGCCTGAACAGATTCCACAGTGTACTCGAGTTAAATAACAAAACCTTCTCATTGCAATGACCTAAATTAGGCTTATATGATGGCTTGAGTTCTTGACTTGAAATTTGCTTGAAATGAAAGTTGCGTTTTAGGTGTTTGCTTACTTGACTTCAAAGTTTCTTGAATTTTAATTGAATTAGTTTTACCCTTCGTCCCTTTTTGAGTAGTTTTTTCCTGTTACGTATTTTTATAAAATATGTTCTTTCACTGTAGTATAGTAGTGTATTTAATATCCCACTATATGGAGATATTTATATATGTAAGTTAGATTTTGTAAGTGAAGTAGGATAAGTAGGGAGGGGTGTAAATAGCTATAAGGATTTTGTAATTAATGATTACGTTCCAGTCACTCAATAAGAGTGTAAGTAGCATAGAAGAAATAGAAGTTGTTATTTAAAATTAATAAAGATATTCTTTAATACAATATCTGTTATTATTTCCGTTCATATACACTAAAGACGGCGGTCATAAGACGACCTATGCAAAGGCTGGGCATTATCCTAGAGATAATACATGAGGTGGATATCCTCATATAGTATATACCGTCATTAATTCTTTCAGGAGCGCCTTAGCTGGCGACCAATTTTATTTGGTCCATTGTGTCAACCCCAGGTCAAAGATTTTGATATAGCCTAAAATGATAATATCGCAAATCTTCCTGTGAGTAAGGAGGCTACCATTTAAAAGTTTGCCGTTGTTTTTTTTCTTTGTTGATTTGAACGAATCTTTCAGCTTGGCGAGTGCCTTGTCCAGCTATGATGAAACAGCTAGTCGATCCAATTCCTGATTGTCGATCTAACGTGGCAGGTTGATAAGCTGCAGAAGCATTTAGGACCAGCAAGTGTGACTATTCCCCTCCTAGGGCTAGGCCATCGCCATATTCATTTCCAATGTGATCTTCGTAGCCAAGAAGTTACATCAGCGTAACATTGTTGTTCATCCAGAGGGATTTCAGAGATAACAGACAATCCACAACAGTCTTTAAGGACACCCTGAGGGATACAATGGCCGGGCGAGTACCTCAGCTTGAAAAAGAGTGGAGATAGTGCCCAGAGTCAAGATTAGTTTGCTCCAATCGATTCTGGAACCGTCCGTATTAGTGATGAGCAAGACCCAAGCAAGACCACGACAAGAACGAAAACAACGACAAGACAAGATGGCAAGATTAAGATAGCAAGACTTTTTGCTCATCACTAAGCGCCAAATTTTGCAGTGCTGAGGAAAAAGTCTTGTCTTGCACAAGTAGTAAGACCAAGATACTTTCTGAAAGACGATAAGTGATGAGTCTTGCTATCTTGATCTTGCAGTCTCTTCTAGGTCTTGCTAAATTTGCAAGACCAGGCAAGGCTGCAAGACCAGTATTGCTCATTCCTAGACCCTATGCCAAAATGGTCATAGACGGTAGGTAGCTTGAAGTCAAGAGTGTCAGGAATGGTATCGGAAAACGAGAGCTTTGGCTCCAGGTTTAGCTCCAGAATCGATTTGATCCACAAGCTCTTCTGGCGTAAAGGAGAACAGCCCCGGTAAACGCAGCATCCCCCAGAGCCTACTTCGTCACTACTAGGTAGACCAAAGGAGGATGCAGTAGGGTAGGGCCTTCATTGCTGCAATCGTGCGGGTGCCTTTAGCTCCCGTGATACTAAGACAGGCCAATCTTTGCAGCTCGGCCAGCTCAATTTCAGAAACCTTTTTTTGGACATTAGTTCGGTATTGAATAAAAGCATTTATTACGTCAATAGTATAGTGCACGTTTGTGGTTTTGAAATTAAATTAACTACACATAGTTTTCAATTTTATTCATTTTGTGTCAGTAAGTAGTCATAGCCTATTACCCTGTTCCAACCATATACTCCAGCATAGCTTTTTTAGAGAAATGCTAAATTAACCCAATATTTTATAGATAAATAAAAGTACCTTTATGTTATATGTACTCATTGTGGCGAATATAATGTTAATAAAGACAATCTAATATTCTCTGCAAGCATGCTTCCAAAAAAAGAATGAAACTTTCTCTGAATAGTACCGTTGATCATTGATTCTTTGAGTCGCTGTAGGATTGCAGCCCCTTTGACAATAATCTACTACCATAGCGATTGGTCCTTTGAAGTAGGAAATGTTATATTCGCAGCACATTCCTACAGCACCCGTTTTCGCGCACACTACAAAAGTAATTTCTGAATTTAAATTACCATATAACAAAATATGTAGAAGCTCCCCGTAATTTCTTAATAATAGTATTTTAGTTTTTTTTAAGAAGAAAATTTGGAAAACGTTATTAATTATTAAGAAATTACTATTTCAATCATCGTAACAAGTTAATCCTATCAAAATCTCATACGCCATATATTTTCTTTGTATTTTGATGATAACAGATAAAAACATTTATTCTCATTGCAATGCGGTGTTAACATTTGTGCAGTTTACACTGGAGGTGTAATTATTTATTGTGCTACAAACGAATATATTTGTTCTGTAAATCAACAATTATAAAGTATAATACAGTAACTTACCGTTATAGGTATGTCGTGCGCGGTGTCACATGTGTCCAATTTCCGTTTGAATCTGAGGACGGTATGAGTTGCATTTTCGTAGCCCAGCATCAGAATATAATCTTGGGATGGATCTACGACGGGTTCCATGTCACCATTCCGCTTCACGTGACGATCCTGCAAGTTAAATAAGAAATCTTTAATTACACATGTATGTACATATATAGCTAAATAAAATTATCAACGCCTTAATTTCCCCTTCGAAAATGCCTTCAGTCTCAACGCAAAATATATTAAAGCGATAAAATCTCAAAACAATTCAAAACCGTGCATCTTGGGCACGACGCCTTTGATGAAACTTTAGACTTTACACCTTTAGGCAAATAAAAACCGCGAAAAGATGAAAATTAACAAACTCCTCTTCATTACTTCAGGCTTGACTAGATAAAGGAGTAATGCCAGTTATGTGTTAATCACGCCCCTGCATAGATGTTTTACAAGTTTTCTCCTTCTTTTACCTTTTTGATGATGATGTTTCCCACTGTGAAGGCGCCAACAGAACAGAACGACTGAAAATCATATATGAACGCGTGTGGACCAAAAATCCAAATAATTTATTTTTATTGCTTTAACATTTAGTTGAGCAGCATTAGGATGTCGTGTAGGTCATAAAGCCAACCGCTGTCAATAACATTATTGTTGATGGCTCTGATTTCACAATCATAAAATTTCATAAACACAGAATTTATCACTCGCCTTATGTATTGATTTGAATATTTCTGTTTAAGATTGATTGATTTCAAGCAGTTGCAGCCAGAAAAACATGTAAGGGAGCGACAGTTATAAAATATTTCATTGGATTGGGACGAATCATTATTGATGACTTGGCCTAGTTATTTTATTATCTTGTTTTTGGGATATAAAAGGTTCTATTGATATTTAAAAAGAAGCAACAAGAATATCATAAAACAGTTCTTTTTATATCTAACACCAATGCTAAAAGCGTATTCAGAGTATGTATTTAACCTGAGATAAATATTGATCGATGAATACAAAGAACATTTTTTGGTTGAATCTGTCTCGGTAACATAACTTTTCCTGCAGAATTCGTTATGTTTTCTGAAAGTTTAGCACGCAATATTATGTTATATGTTCAATATTAACAATATTATCTCAGAAAACTAAAATATTTCAGTTGGAGTTTTTGAACTTAGCGTTGAAGCTTATCAAAATGTTTTTTGTAAAATTGATAGTTTAGTTGTAATTTTGATAGCTTAGTTCGCTAATTGGATTGGCCACACCTTGCGACGCGAAAACGAAAATCTAGCCAAACAAGCCCTTGATTGGAATCCGCGAGGATCCCGTCGAGTCGGAAGACCTAGAACAACGTGGAGGAGAACCCTACTATCAGAAGCCGCAACAACTGGGAGATCCTGGTCGGAGCTGAGAGCTGAACAGAGGCCGCTGGAGGGCAACTGTTTCCACCCTATGTCCCATGAGGGAAAAATAATTTAAATTAGGTGGCCATTTTTAAAATGAAGTAGTTTTGGAATAGTTTGAAACGTCTTTGAGGATAAGTTGATGGTAACTTACTTAACACACTTAAACAGGGCCAAAGCGTGATGTGTTGTATGCAGTCATAAAGTTTTTCTTGAATATTCTGTAGTCAGAACTAATTGAACAATAACATCAAGTGATAGGGAAAAGGTGATTTGTTTATGTGGTAACGTCAACCTTAGGAATCGGCCTTTGCACTACAAGTCTTTCATGTTGTTCAGGTCATGGTGCAGTGTCAAGTACTAAGATGTGAAGGATAGAGGAGAAATGATGAAATTAGAATGCGTGATAGCATTGTTTTGATATCTGAAACCTTTGCCAACCGAGTGACCTAAACTTTTATTGTAGTTACATACAGGTGCATTAAAAACAATTATTTTAAACTTTTTAGTTCCCTTACTAACGCATATTTAATTTTTTTTATTATTTATTATTTTTTAGTTTATCTAATAAAAGCTTGTTTATAATTCTCTTTTAATTTCTTTTGTATTTTAATTTTATGTTCTTTAATTTTTTCACACTTTTCATTTTAAGCTTTGTTTTTTCACTTGAATTGACGACATACTATGACGACGTTATATTCTATTTATTATAGATTTTCATTTCAAATCGAGTGGTCGTACAAAAAAAGGTAACGCACCATTTCATGGTGGACGCCATATTGGATTTAAAATGACGTCACATAGCATACTGTATTCGATTCGTGTTACTCTTTCATTTGATATCCATGTCGAGGGGTTGTAAAAAGAAAGGTAATACGACATTTTATGATGACCACCATATTGGATGAACCATATTGCATTGTCTTCAGAACCAAAGGTATATGCCAAATTAGAGCATCACCGGATATCGAGCAGTGGCTGAAAAATCGATCGCATGATTCCACCCCGAGAAATATCCGCCATTTTATGGTGGTCGTCAAATTGTATATTCCATAAAAGATATACTATATTATATTGTCTTCAGAGCCAAAGGTTTGCGCCAAATTTGAGCATCACCGGATATCTGGAAGTGGCCGAAAAATCGATCGCAATATTCGTCCCACACACACAATGAAGTTAATATAAAGCTTGTAAAAAAAGAGCTCGACCGAATTTTATGAAATTTTTTTCAGAGCATGGTCTCGTTAATATTTTTCGATTGGCACCTCAAACAAGTCCATGGCGGTTTTGATTCGCACGATATCGTGCGAGTACAAAAATCGCGAACGCAGTTTAAACAGAAAAACCGCTGGACCGAATTTTGAGAAAATCTTTTCAGATCATATCTTGTAAATACGTTTTGAACGGCACACCTCAACGAAGTCCGTATCGTAAATAAGTAATATAAGTTAATTAACTATATTTTGTTTTTCACTATACTGCATTCTTGAGGGCTTATCTCTTCTTAAAATGTAAGTAACTATGTACTAATTTCTTAATTGAGCCACTGCAAGCGTGTTGCGGTAATTTCGCACTTGCCATAATCAAGGCATATTAATATTGATAAATACTTTTGGCATTAAATGACATAATGTACTTATTTAGAAAAGACCAATGTATTTTAAAATCAGAATTAGTAACAAAAGAAGCTCAAGACAAAACTGATCAAACAGTTCAGTGACCCTGCATAAAAAATTAACCCAATAGTTTATCCTGAATAATTTGTTCTGTTTTACGTTCACTAAAGCTCTCAGCGTGACTTCGATATAATTAAATATCTCAACATAATATCATAGCACAAAAATAAATTAAAGACTAACTTGTACAAAACTATCACTTACGAGTCCATAATGTGACAATCAATTTTGCGTGTTGGATTGCATGTGTCAATTTGTATAAATGTAAGTTTCATTCTCTAACAGAATTCAGATCGATAAGCTATGAAACTTTTCACGTACAAAAAAGTTAACATGTGGCATACTATGAAAATAAGAAAAGAGTTTTCCAAACACTTCCAAATTGATTAAAAGCAACTCCAGCTACGAAATTGGGTGAGAAAAGACGCGAAGTGCTAAAGAGTTTTTCCATTTCCATAGAACACAGCAAATCTCATTACTAGTGTTGACCTGCAATTGAAAGTTGTTCTTATAAATTGAAACTATCTGTGTCATTAAAATAGCATTTAACAATAAACTCTTGGGGAGCTAGATACCATCCGAAGTATCTTGGTAGCTTGTTAATGGATCGGGTGAAACTGTGTTGATGCGGCCGAGTACCCACTCCGTCTCTTCATTTTTCAATTCTCAGTTAACCTTAGTTAACGTTAGTTGAAGTTTTCTTTTTATAATCTTCGCTGCGCTCTTCACAGCATCTTCAAACATGTTTCAGTGAACGGCATCTTCTTTGAAGGTATTTCACGATTTTTTTTGTGTTAAATATAAATTTGTTGTTGATATGAATGAAAGAGATCACGGGTAATATTGTTGGGTTTCGCTTGAATTTGATGAGAAATGAGATCGATTGAAAATTCGGTGCCCCTTCCAAATTAGAAATACTAATTGAACATACATAATATATAAGAAGTTGAAGCAAGCGGAAATATTTTTTATTGTCTTACTTTTCTCGGGTTGAAACAGTGTAGGAAGATAGCTGGTTAAGAATTCCAATTATTAATTGCGAATGGGTTAAAGGTGGCGTTCATACCAATTAAGAAAAGAGGCCAGTCCAATAATAAACAATTTAAGGTTGTTATAGTAGTATACAAATGAAATAAGAAATTAAATATGGCATGAAAATAGTTTTTGATTATTATATTGTAACTATATTAGAGAAATTTTAATAAAAACTATATTAGTCCGTGGAAATTAGCATATTAAGGAGAAAAAATTCCAAAATGGCTGAAAATTGGTCTACAGCTTCCTTGGGACTTTAAAAAAAAAAAAACATTTTTGAAATCACAAAAAAAAACATGGCCGCCGTAGATATCCTGTTTTTTACGTGATTTCCTTGCATCCGGTTTCTATAGGTGGTACAACCCTGTGCTAGGACCAAAAAAAATTGACAATCAATTTTCGGCCAAAAAAACTACTCAACAATTAATTTATGCGAAAATAACCCTCACATTTTTAAAATAAATACATATATTTATTGAAAAAACTGCTAGTAAATAAAAGTTAGTGAATTATTTTCTCCAAATTTCGAAGAAACATTTTTTGTTTACATAAAAGAGGTTTTCTATTTCTGAAGAAAAATAGTGCCAGTGAAAATTGTCAATCAGCAGTCCATTCCTATGTCAGTGGTTCAATCTAGGGATGGGCGATATTAGAAAAACAGCGATATTGACATCGATGTCGATATCGGTAAGTAAACATCGATGTGCGATAAACATCGATGTAAAAACATCGATGTTTTGGTACGAAAATCAAAAATATTTAAAATTGTAAATGTGTTGCTTCACTTTGTTGAGTCAATAAATAATTCTTTTTATTCACAGGTTTATAATGATCACACCGTATATCTTCAGCGTTTTATTGAGTAGTGGGGTCTGCATCAAGCGATTGCTCGAATCAATATTCGGTATGTTGGCATTACTGAAACTAAATCTTTAATGCTTGTGTAATTGCTTTTGAACATGCTAGTGCATCTCAGAAGCGTATATTTTTAAACCTAGGGTCTAAGACAGTGGCGATAGCTAGGATATTGATATTTTCAGTATGCTACAATTGTTTTTTGATTTCAGCACCCATAGCCCATAGCAAATGTGGAAACATCGATTTTCGATGTCGCGTCGCTTACGGTAGTTCTTCTCTTCTTACGGCACCTTACGTAACGAACATAATTTAACGAACATACGTCAAGTTTATTACGTCAATTTAGATCGGTGCCATAAGATCACTCACGTTCGTGCTTTAGTTTACGTACAGTTACGTTACGGTAACGGTACGGTATTAGGGGCAGGCAATTGGGCAAACAGGACGAGTTTTCGGGAAGACAACTAGGCCGAAAAGAAAATTTTAAGACGAGCCGCAATAGAGGAAGCTGGTAAATAAGAAACTAACTAGTTAGATTTGACCACATGCAAACCAATCAAAGACATAATGAGGAGCCCCTCACCTTGATGTTAACTCAAAAACCCATAGAGTACCAGATCACCCTTTGGCTTGACATTGAAACAAATATATTAGGCTTGCGGATAAGATTCGTGATGGAGCACGATCGAACAGATGGGTCGCTCTTAAAGAAATTTAAGAAATGGGTCTCATTGGGTCATCCCGACAAAAGACATTTTAGGAGGTTAAGGGAAGAATCTGATTTTTTAAGATTGTTTTTTTTTTTTTTGATGTGGTAGTGTTAAGCTCAGGAGTCACCCTTTATACTACTAGTCAAGACCCTCTCAACTACAGGCCTTGCTGGAAATTTTTGCATATGTGTGACTCAGTCTGAAAGTTCTCTGAAGAACTGTCAAATTTATATGAAAAGTGCGGGAATCGGAGCAGTTTTTATCGTTAGTAAAAGAAACTAATAGGTTTTTTCGGTTAAATATAATAATTTAAAGGTGACACAATAAAGATAAATAGTGGTTAATTGTGAAACTAAAGTTAAATAGTGAAAGTGTTAGGAAAATTCCTGATTTATGTGAAAATTTGAAATTATTGTGCAGTGAAAATGATTTTTAAAATAATTTTTATTTCTAATAAGAATATTTTTATTTTAAAATTATATAGGGAAGTGATTAAAGTGTTTAAATTGTGCGTTTACGGCAAAACGTCTTTACCATAAGTCAGAATTACTTATTACAGAATGTAATTAAAAATTTTGAGATTATGATGAAGGCTCCAAATTTGCATGTTCATTTTTTTATTTATGTAGACACGTAAAAGGAATTATTTATTTCTTGTTTGCTGTTTATTTAATTTTATTGCTTTTTTTATATATATGGATATGTATATATTGCATGTTGTATATATTTATTAGAATTTTATTTTGTTAATTTTTATTGTTATTATTTCACTTACGTGAAACATTTTTTAAATAAGTCTAGTAAATGCTAACAATAATGTAGCTCCTAAAAATGTCATATAACATTTTTGATCACTTTCATTCTATTCAAATTACAAAATACATTTACACCTTTTTTGATGAATTTTTTGCTATTTATTATGCATTTCTAAATTATTTAATAAATTAATCGATTACTGATTTTTTTAATAAATAAATTCAGTATTACTTATTCATCTAAAAAGGAGAAATCTTAAAAAAAAATGATTGTTATGCATGTTATTCCATACATAATGTCAAAAATCCCACCACATGCCTACTTCGCTCAACAAAAATTCAGACTAAGTTTTCGCTTAGTTGTGTTAGTGCCAAGATTTACAGCAAGGCCTGTAGTTGAGAGGGGCTTGTACTAGTCCGTCATTTCATTTGTCACGTCATGTCATTTGTCACGTCATGGTGCAATGTCTAGCAGTAAGCTTAGTACGGTGGAGGGGTGGGGGAATAGGTTAAGGATTATAAAGGTGCGGGGGGGGGGGTATTGAAGAAGGTGGTGATGAGCCTTGCGGTTGAACTCTTGGATGTTGTAGGAGCTCGTAAATACTGACTGCGAGAGATTATTCCACACTCGATTTGTTCTATTTACAAACGAATTCATATCTTGTTGAGTGCAGGTGGAGGGAGTGAGACGAGTGGGCTAATCTGGATATAAGATTGCCGTGGAGGTAGAAGAGCGTTTAACTTGAAGGAACAGTTACTATGATAGTAACGATAAAATTTTGTCAGAGCTGCTACATTCCTACGGTGGCTCAGGGGGTCGATGGTGAATGAAGCAAGCGATATCGTCATCAATAATTTAAGGGCTATTTTTTGGACCTTATCTAACCATGCTAAGGTGGTTATTGGAGCGCCCCTTCAAACGAGGGAGTTATATTTGAGAAGAGGCCGAATGTAGGATTTATAAATAACAACACGGACCAATGGCTGGAGGAGGAACTTGCATCTCTTAAGAAATCCCAAGCACTGGAATGCTTGTTTGGCGATTTGGAATATGTGGTCATTCCATCGCAAGTCTTTGGCTAATGTCACGCCTAAGATGTGTAAGGAGGGATCCGGCATTAGTTCAACTTTACCAACTCTCAAGGATGGAGACCAGTTCGATGGGTCTTACGAAAAAGATATTGTTTCAAAATGTTGGTGAAAAAGATATTGTTTCAATTTATTGCTGAAAAAGATATTGTTTCGGTTTCTCGCTGAAAAAGATATTGTTTCGGTTTCTCGGTGAAGAACATATTGTTTCGTTTTCTGACTGCAAAAAATATCAGCCAGAAAACGAAACAATATGTTCTTCACCGAGAAACCGAAACAATATCTTTTTCAGCGAGAAACCGAAACAATATCTTTTTCAGCAATAAATTGAAACAATATCTTTTTCACCAACATTTTGAAACAATATCTTTTTCGTAAGACCCATCGAGTTTATCTTTTTTATGGAAGAGTAAGTGACATTAAACCGGAGCATATTGTTAATCATTTATTATTATTTTATAGGATCGAGTGTGGTGCGTAAGCGGGCAGATGGTGATGGTGATGATGGTGATTAATACCGACCGGGCAGATGCACTACTATAAATATATTCTGGGTGATGTCATAGATTTCTCATAGGCCGGTATTCACAGTCGATTCTTAAGCATGGACTTAAGAATTTCTTAAATAAGTTCGCCTTATTTGAATAAGGCGTTCTTAAGATATCATGTATTCACAGTCATTTCTTAAGGTGAACTTTATTAAGTAATTGCTTAAGCATTTCCCTTGTTATTTTCCAGTAATTCCACTATTTATGTCGTCTCCAAGGCAACTTAAGCAATTGCTTATATTTGATTTTTTAATTAAAGTGTGAAAAAATATACATATTTAGCCCAGCATCAACTGTGAATACTTATTTGAATAAGATTTGCTTTATTAAGTTCATGCTTGAGCATTTGCTTAAGGAAATGCTTAAGTAGCGACTGTGAATCGAAACGACACCTTAAGCAATTGCTTAAGCATGAACTTTGAATAAGAACTGACTAAGAATACCGGCCATAGTACTTAGTTATTACTACGGACATGGAAATCACCTCATCCTATGAATAATGTCTGGGCGACTTTTAAGCTGCGACTTTTACTTTTGAAGTTATAATCTTTTCGACCAAGCTCAGGTGGAAAAGTACCAAAAACGGACGAAATTAAGCAAATTTTCGCATTAAAATTGCTTGTAACTTCAAAAGGAAAGGCCGGAGCATAAAAGTTATCCAGATCCAGGCATCATTCCTAGGAAATTGTCCAAGCTTGATTAACTAGGTATTTTTTGGAGAAAAAGGTGGTTGAAGTTGAAATTTTAGTGGAAAAAAAACAAGATTTGACGACTCATAACTCTGAAAGTTGGTAGGTTGGAAGCTAGAAATTTAAAATTTTAGATAGGTGGGAGTACTCTGCGTAGATTGATTAGTCACAAATATATCTCATAGGGTTGCAAAAATTCAAAGTGATATGTAAACTTCTAGGAAAAAAAATTCAAAACGCCCTTGGGGCTAAACCGTTACGATCCCCTTCCCTTCACGCCTTCACCCAGTTCGTCTATCAAAACCTTATCCACAGCCGGTCGCTTTTTTACTTTATACAATACACCCCGGTCGATATTAAGATCAGTGTAAGAAGGTGGACGGCATTAGGGTCCTAGCCCGCCGTTGGCTAGTGCTTTATTCAAAGTGAATTTCAACAATAAAATAGACGAACGGGGTTCAGTTCAGTTCTAATTAGGAATGGTATTCTCTTGCTCCTTTTTATTCAGTATAAATAGATTAATGAGTCAATCCTTAGTTGGTCGGTAGATTGTTTAGATATGACAAAGCTACGAAAAATAATAATAACAACTATTATAAGCATAAAACTAAAATGTTTCAAAAAATTAACCGAAACAACTTTGAAACTGATAAATCCATCTAAAAGTATAATAAAGCTAGGTGTGTGGTGGGTTTGATCGATTAGTTCCACGCGGACAAGTTTCCAGAATGATGAAGGTTGAATGTTACGAATGCCAGCATTTAAGTCATTTAAATAATGATTTATTTTTATCATTATGCAATATATAATACCTCAAATAGCAAAAAAAAAAAATAGTTCTAGCATACGAGTTCTCATTTAATAGCATTCGAACTATGTGGTTTTTGTTATCATTATGCATTGTCTCATCAGTCTTACTGGGAAGTTGATCGTGTTGACCTCAAGGAATATACAGGGTGTATATAATATCGATTTGAGCCAACATATATACATACTCAATGAAGTCCCTAAGTATCTATTCTTTATACCAAATGAAAGAATACTCATTCACCTAAAAAAATTGAAGGGTGAGCCGAACTATGTTACTCTCCGATAATCAAAATAGGAGTTATTAAATTAAAAAAATGCCCAAACGTCTCTTAAGCTCGCTACACACTATCGTCGTTTTCTCCTGTATCCAACTTTCCAACAAGAACCGCCGCTACTGCCAACAATTTATTTTCGTCCATGGTACTAAGCGACTTAAACGACGAGCAATGTGTAGAGAACGCTGTTCGACGTACGCGGAGTAAAACGATGATAGTGTGTAGTGGGCATTAGTAAACATCATCTATCTTACAAGGGAAGTCTTTTTGGTGTCAAACGCGCAGAGCTGGGTTACATTTTTTTTCTGGTTCTTCTTATCAAAACAAAGCTAAAAATGTATATCACAACCCCTATCTTTTTGATATTTTGTTTATACCGATTTTTTAATTGTTCCAACAGAGGATTTATTGAACGTCTGATGACCTATACAAGTTGCGAATTAGGGGGATATGAATATTTTAAATCTTTAAAACGGCGATATCTCTTGAACGGCAATTCGTACGGGAAAATGTATGGTATCATTTTTTGTAGATAATCGCATGATCTACAAACTTTGTAAATAATATTTTATGGTAGGACTTTCCGTTTAAGAGATATTAGCCAAGATATTAGTAAACAATTAAAAAATCGGTATAAAAAAAAATATCAAAAAGATAGGGGTTGTGATATACATTTTTAGCTTTGTTTTGATAAGAAGAACCAGAAAAAAAATGTAACCCAGCTCTGCGCGTTTGACACCAAAGAGACTTCCCTTGTTAGTAGATAGGGACGATAGCCCCCCTTTCTAGAACAATGTTTTTCTCCAAATATATCCGGGAATCAGCCCCTAAAGCAGGGATTCTCAACCTTTTTGAACCCACGTACCCCTTTTTGTGTATCATTAACTATCCGTACCCCAAGTTTGTCGATAACCCAGCGCTGCTCTCCCTCTTTGAGACTCAGTGTTCCTAAATGCTACAGCCCAAAATGCAGTAGTACTGAGCGTTGTGTTTGCTGGCTGCAAATTTTAAATTATTATTCAAGAACTTTTGTAACAATTATATTTTAGCATGTATCTAGGGTACCCCTTATATACATACCACCAGTCGCGAAACACTGCCCTAAGGGATAACCATCTTAGCCAAAAACACCCAGTATATTTTTCAAAAAAAATCTCCCAATTTTTTAAGTATCAATTGCTTGGCGCGGTATCATAGAGGGAGAAAATTACCACATACGTACATACACATATATGTATGTATATAAAACAAACATTTCTTCTCCAAATTATGTTGCAATGGTAGTGGGAACTTCAAATTTAAAAATCTTAAAAACTACGATTTAGATTTTCGGACCCATTACAATAACTCTCCTATAAACTGGGATGCTGATAAATTTTATAGACCTTATACCAGGCAATATTATTGCTCCATAAATTTATATTTTTATGGTCCCTTTATATTTCAATCAATGCACGTTTTTTTTCGTTATAAATTTTATATATTTTTATCTTCACAGTTTCTGAATAATGTAATAAAAGCATTGTATTCGACAGAGGAAATTTAGTGTTTTTTGTTTTTAGAAAATGACTTTTATTTATTGTGCATAATATTGCTTCTGTAATAACCGAAATACTGCTTCAACCTTTACTATGGGAAAGTCGAACTTCATTAAAAAATTGTTGTTGATGAGAATATTTTGACTTTTACATATGTAGAAACACCTGGAAATTATTTTATTAAGTTAAATTAAATTATCGGTGATATTATTTCAAAGTTTACAGTCTTTTAATGTTTGGCTACAATATTGCTTAGTAGTTTGTGCAGATAATCAAAGACAAATTTAAATCTTCTTTAACGCTGAATATAAATAATTTTATTCCTTACTTACTTCCTAGCTACCATTTTGTTTATACTAAAGTTGAAACTCGACTTAAATATTTAGGTGGTTTGAATTCCAGTTCCAATTTAACAGAACTTGATGTACGATCTTATTAATTTCTAATTCAAAAGACTCATTCTTTTTGTTCGAATCCATTTTGTCATAAGGTTGAAAATTGTCTTAATTCGCGCAACAATTTTATTTTTTTTAACCCTTTGACAGACTAATTTGTGTTTGAAATTGTGTATCTGCTTACGTAAGGCAAATCACGAAAAAGGCGACAATGCTCGTCAAAGCAGAGTAAAGCACCTTAATTAAATTGTAACAAAGTGGCAAATAATGAAGGGAGAACAAAATTGACATAGTAGCTTTTCCTTTCTTTCAAATTGCAGAAAAACTTGTATACCTAACGTACACGACATTCAAGGGCGACATAATTTAATCGATTTAATTACTCCACGAACACAAGTCAGATTATTTGATTTACTTAGAAGGAAAATGTAACCTATTTTTTATATGAAAATAGCATTCAATGACAAAGCAGTTAAGGGAATTAAGTTCAGGGGATCAGATTGTATTCATTGGTTGTCCATTTCAATATTCGAAAGGTATTTGCAGAGCATTTTACGTTCATCCAAGTTGCTACCATCGACACTTTAGTTTGTAATCAAAGAAATGCATTATGTAATTTGCTAAAAAGATGTTAATTATATGATAACTAAAAAGTAAATGTGAACAACTGAGTCAGCAATTTCATGATGTAAATTTCGAAACTGATTAAGTTTTTATCAGCTTTTGCTAATACCATGCCTCAGATGTTGTCTTCGCCCAAATCTATTAAACTGTTTTGTGTTTTACCCTTGAATTTCGTTTTTATTTTACAGATTTTTTTTCTCAATAATATCAGAAACATAGCTTCCAAATATAAAATAAGATAAAGGACCGCAGCAGCAGTGGTTTGCAAACTGATACTACGGCCCCCTTACTACAAAAATAAACCCTTTGTGCCGCCAAATAAAATATGAAAATTTGCATACTAGATGAGGTGAGCCATCTAGACTTTCGGTATTTCAACATTGAATAACCCTTGACATTTTTTAGCCGATTTTGGCAAATGAGTAAGATTTATTTAGGATATTCCCCAGCATTTATTTCAAATCAGTTTTTGAATACAAATGTCGATTAAATGACCACCGCCATTCGATACGCAATAAGCAGCTTTTTTTCAGGCATCCTGCATAACATTGGCCAGCATTTCAGGCGTTATAGCAGCTACTTCGCCTCTTATGTTAGCTTTGAGTTCATTAATGGTCTTCGGATTGCTGGCATAAACTTTAGTTTTGGAAGAGCTTCATCGTAGTGGCTGTGGTGCGGCAAGGTGTGTAGTCTTGTTGAAAATAGGTTCGTCAGAACATTTACATGCGTTTTCGGACACACAAAGTACACCAACATCCAACGATAGCGAGCACCGTCGACGGTTTCTCCAACTTTAAAAAAAATGGTCCGATGATGGTTTTTGAGCCCAACAGTAACTTTATCGTCGTGCAATGGTGTTGCATCAAAATTTTGCCCCAAATATCTATCTCGGCATCGATCATTCTTGCGACTGCATTTTCATATTGAAAGCGGCGTATCTTGTCCGTTGGCAATAATCTTTTTCATAATCCTCTTTCAAGTCGTTCCACACCTGAGATCGTCGGCAATACGACACATTTGGATTATCGGCAACACCCTCTCTTACCGTTTAAATAACTTCATTGGAGAATAGCGGGCGCGGGCGAATGGGACAATGGCGAGTGTCTACAGACGCGTACTTAAAGAGATTCTTCACCAAATTGTGTTTTCTGAAGGTGCAAAATTTCTCCCATATTTTTTTACGATAACCACCCACAGTTTTCACCATTGCACGAATATTTTCAATGTAAAGCGTTACAATTTCAGCGCGTTTTTTCGACAAGAATAGAGATGTATGTATAATAAAAAAGACAATAAAATTTAAGTAAAAATTAAAATATGAGTCAAAAAAGTCAAGAAGGTAAAATCATCCGCGCCACCTATGAGCTAAAGGCGACTTGCAATGAAAGGTGCACGGAGTAGTCCAAACCAAGCACGACACGCTTACACTGTCAAAAGCAAAATTGGAGCTTTATAAAATTGTATAGAGGGAAGAATATCGGCAATTACCTTTGTGATCATGAAGGGTGGCATTAGCAAACTCAATAGAGCGGTTATTGCTCGATTGCGCAAGTCAAGCAACATTAGTGGTTAGTAATAAGTTAGGGGACCGCTTGATATTCGCGTTTAGAATGGTCGTATACAAATACATTCATTTATGCTACCTCTAGCTGGCGTATTTTTAAATTGTGACGACTGTAGCAGAAGCGTGCATGCTTCTAAGGTGGCCGCATTTTTAAATTGGTGTGCCTGTACCGGAAGCTAGCATACTTGTGTGACAAGCGCATTTTTTCGCTATGTTGTGCTAGTCGGGCTCATATATGGTTTTAAAACAAATTAACCAACTACATTAGTTTTACTCGAAACAATTCCAAGACCTCGCAAAGTTAAAATATATGAAATATTGGTCCGGCAAGTTTAATGCTACGGATCTGCTCTGATGACATCGATGCGGTGACATTTTAGAAGAAACGCGATACAACCTGGAAAGGACTAGTAAACCGTAAAGGCAACTTTAAACGCAATTTAAAACTGTAGCGCCATTTAAGAATAAGGAAGAAGATTGAAGTTGATTTAGCAAAAGGTAGTCATTAGTTCTGTAGATCAGTAAAAGCAGAATTTTATAATATATTGTTTTAAAAATAAGACGCATACATATACATATAAACAGCGAGTATTTATTCGTAGATTGACACACAAGACAAAAGGAATCCTACATTCTACGAAAAATCGAATTAGCAAATCTCGTTAATAAAAGCTGCTTCCACCTTTTTACATCAAAATGTCATCTTATATTAAAAATTTAATGAAAACAAAACAAGCACAAAACAAATTAATTTGATAGACAATTTTTGTTCACATCTAGGAGAATTATTACTCTTGACACGTCACATGTTTAAGTATATTACGAAAAACATTAGAACGCTGGAACGAATTTAATTAGTCGCTAGGCTGCAGTGGAAAAGAAACATTTTTAATGATAGTGCGAAGTGAGAAGAAGCTACTTAATATCTATTTCAGTCTTACAACGAGGAATAATAAAATACAAACAAAACACTATTACGTGAAATGAACTAGTAAATTCTTGGAAACAAGTTTTACGTTCTGCAAGACCTAAACAGCTCTTCCATTAAAATGTTAATAACAAGACAATATCACATTAGAGCAATTACAAGAGAGGTATAATATGCCTTTTGGAGCTCCTTTGAGTATTCACGTTCTGAGTAGATGCAAATTTAATGACATAACGTAAGGCAGGCAGGAAAAAAGCAACGATAACATTAATTTCTTCCTTCAACTACCTGTCTTTCGAGAAGTCACCCCAAGTTGCAAAGACGATAATGACCTTCATTCTAATTTTAGAAAATCCCTTGGTGGAGGTATTGCGAGGTGCCATTTAATTTGTATTGAGAGAAGAAAGCCTAAAAAAAGTTCAAGATAAAGGTGCTCCGGATCAAATCTAAAATTTCGCGATCCTTGAATTCCTCTTATAGTTAAAAAAAATGCCTTAGCAGAATATATACAATTAAAAAAAACACAAATGTAATCTTAACCCAGGTGCGGGGTTTATGGCGGTGTTTGTAATTAAAAATGGGCCCGAATTTACGTCTATCTGGCATTAAATATGATCCAACCAGTTCATAACAGGGAATTAGTCAGTGGTTGTGAGAACCTGTAATTTATTATAATTTACCGTCAGCTGCTCCAGCTTAAAAAAACTCGGTTTAAAGGGGATGAGCAATCACACAAGGATGAAAGGATTTTGGTTAATTTGTTATTCTTCATAAATGGATTTAATAAGAAATGGTTGCTCATCGTCGGGCATTTTCTTAGTTGTTCCAAATGCGAGTATCACGACAATTCATATTTTGGCCTGTTTTATTTTTAACCTTTTGAGAGGTCTCGTTACAAAAATTTCAACAAAAATTTCGGACTTTTAAATAGTCGAAAATATCTTTAGAACCAATTACACAGAGCATATTAAATAATGCCGATATAAAATACTTCAGCGGTGCTAAGCACACCAAAAACGCAAACTAGATTTCGAAATTTATCCTAAACCAGTGAACCGATCCGCTAGAAATTTCACACTTGATTAACAGGGCTGAAGGGGGGATATTCAAAAATTGGAACTTTCTGTTTTCATGTTGTGCAAAGATTTGTGATTCATTTTTATAGAATTTGTGTCATAATTTCGCAACTGAGCGAGATGACTTCGTTCCATGGCACAACGAGTCTTTATATTTAGACTTTGCAGCCCTATCTTTACCACTTACTTTGTTGGTTTTTTGGTTGAATTAATCCATCATGGAAGTGCTTTGCATAGCTGATATTAAATTTTGCAGGTGTTAATAGTTTGAGATATAACATACATATTATTAGTAAGCACCACTGTTAGTAATATGGTATATTTCTTAATTTAATCTTAATTTACGATATTCCGGTAATCTAATAGATCGACAGACTTTAGATAAACGAACTAGCGGAAGCAAGTATTCACTAAGTCACTAAGGATCAACTTTTTTTAATAAGGCAAATCCTCCGAAAATGCTGGGAATACAACATCGACGTGTGTAACAAGTAGTGCACTCAAGATTTATGCCCTGAAAAATGAAACTCTCACTCTACAAAACATTAATACGAACAGTACCGTGCTATGATAGCGGACATGAACGAGTCAACAGGTTTGAGATAAAAGTTTTCATGTACATAATAGGTGTAAGAGCGAGTTGTATGAAATTTGTGCCGACCCAGAAATTTTAACTCTTATAGAATTTGACAAACTAAAATACGTAACTAGGATGGAGGACAACGCTATCCCAAACCGGCTTATGGTAGCAGATATTTCACGAAATAGACCAGTAAGCAGAATGCAGACCCATGAGGAGATGGATAGAGTCTGTGACGCAAGAGCAATGTTCAACATCCGGAACTGAAGACATGCTAGGGACCTCAAACTTGGAGAAAGCCCCTAGATGTGGCCAGAGATCAATTTGGGATGTAGGGCAATTGGATGGATATTTAGAACAAATGTAAATATTGTCACGATCTGCTGACGCTTAGATCATCAACTTACTACTCGAAAGGAATAATTTCCAAAAAGGATTAAATGACATGAAATGATCAGGTCATTTGCAACGCTGCATCCCAGGCTAATACAAAATTAGTCTCGGAGATTCCTACAAAACCTGTTTTAGACCAACATAAATTCCAAAGCGGATTTGCCAACAAACTACCGTTTAATCAAACTAAAATACATCCACGTAGGCTAGTGTTTAAAAATATTATGTACCTTAAAAGTGCCTAAAAGTTTTGCTTGGAGCTACAGCTCGACTACAGCTTGCTATCATACAAAGGAAGTCGTTTGTCTGACCTCCTGTCTTGTACATGAATACACTCAACAGAATTATCTTATATTTCCGTTTCGAAATATTTCTTACTATCCTGGCAATGGAATTTAGTTTGTTTTTATTTTTAATCTATAATAAGTTGTGAATTTCTTTGCGGTTGTTATATTGTAGTTTTAACTAGCACTAGAATCAGCAGCAGCAGACCGTTTATTTGACAGTTGAAATGTCATAAAATGCTGCCATCTAACCAAAGCAGCAAAATTAGTATTCGAGATGAAAAAGCCATGTCATGTGACTTGCCAATAGGAACAGTTTGCTGTCACTGCTGCTGCTGATTCTGAATGGGTTTTCTGACTTCAGCGGTCGAGCCTACTTATATGTTTTTTTTTAATGTGAAAGACTAACGCTCAGGGTTAACTCCCTTTTGTACTGACGAGGTCGACGAGTAATGCATTGAGTGCAATGTCGAACAGCAATCTCTAGTCGGAAAGATATTAGAGAGAAAGGTAAAGAACTGAGAACGCCAACACACGGTTTTTTAACCAGTTTCCCATCCAATTCTACCATAATAGAATACTGATCAGTGATCGAACAGGAAATGGCTTTCTCGCTTATTGTGCTTACAGGCGATGGGAAGAAAAAAAAACAGCGAAGAGAAAAAGTAGGAATGTTAATGTTATCTAGGTAGGAAAAATTAAAAAGCGAAGGACCACGACAAACCCCGGAATTGTAGTTGGGCATTATCATCACTAGGTTCACCATGTCGGCTATATTATAATATTGAAGACTAGCATTTCTTTTGTTTTTTAAAAATGCCTTAGTTCTTCAGTGATAATCATTTTATTAAATACCCTTCTTTTTGAAGTAAAAATAAGAACTAGCTAACTTGCAAAGTTGTAGAACTATCAGAAAGTTGATATGAAGCAGCCAAAAGTAATTACCCCCTTGTATCCCTAAAAATACATTTTATTGACAATTCTTAAGTAGTCTGGAACTATTAATCAAACAAAAGAAAAATATTATGCCTATAGCCACATCTAACCGCAATGCGTCATTAAACAGATGAGACCGTCATCATGCAGGCACAGCAATATTTTTACCTGCGGCTGACGTTTTAATCTAATATTTTAAATACAAACTCCAAGTATGTGTTAACTACCTAGAAAGTAATTAAGGAAATATACCACAACACCGCTGTACACATTACGTTTTGTTAACACAATATGTCAGATGATAATCATCCATAACGATGCTGGAGATAAATGGAAAAATATATTTTCATAGGTCAAATCTAAGCCGGTCTCAACGACGGTAAAATAAGTTCCTCATAAAAGCAAATGAGTTGAACAATGTCTTGTGGCATGACGATAAGGCAATTGCCGATCGTACCAGAAGCAGCAAAAACAAATAAATCATTTAATATCTAAAACTCTTATTCTTATGATGAACTTTGCTTCTATAATTATGTAGCCAAACATTTCAGTGTCGATAATGATTAATGGAAGGCAGTTGATTATCGACGTTGATTGTTTTTGAGTTCGGTCGCGTTCGGTTGCAACTATCTACTTTCAGAAGATTTATCAAACATAATAGGTACTCAAATCGCAACAAAAAAGAACGCTTTCGGATTAAGTTTAAAATCAACACTTCGTTGGTTGTTGGTGTTCTTAATAATGGACCGCTGAAGCATTAGTTTGAGTAATGAGAATAAATGTAACGCCCGGATAATTGGATATCTTACATCGTGATCGTTAAGCTTTCTTTAGCTTTTTGTTAATGTTCAAATGATAATTTTAGTTTAGGGTTAATAATCTCCAATTAGTTTCAATTTAAACAGAATCACACATGCTTGATGGCATTATTTGGTGATTCATTCATTGATTTCAGTTCTGCTGCATTAATCCGTGCAGTAAAATATTGTTTTTTTTTTAAATATATTTTGTTTCGCTAAGAATGTTTAATCTTTCTTTGCAAGGCCAATACCCAAAGTTGGAACCAGATTATTATGATTTATTTCTGCATTTACTGTCTATATGCTCCCGATTTTATAAGAAATATACATCTTTCTTTCCAAGAAACTGAAAAAACCTGTTTTTAATTTTATCAGCTTATTATATTCAAAACTCTAGGGAATGAGTCGAGCGGATCAATCCGGTGTCCTCTATTTTCAATTTTCAGCACTCTATTGTGAGTACTCTAAAATTATTAATTAAACATTTGAAAAAGAATAGATCGTTAATTACTCGAAAAGTAATGAACCGATCTTGTTGATCTTCCTCATCGACTAGCCTACAATAATCACTGTAGCATTCAACAGGCGCTTTTTAATCCTCATTTCTTTCTCTTTAAATAAGCATTAAACTAATACCAAACGATCAATTTATTGCTGCTACATCGCCAGTTATGATAATCAATGGATAAAGGTGGGTTGATCAAATTAGGAATGTAGCGTTCAGGATAACCCTAGTATCCGAAGTATTTTATTATTTATTTATTATAATCCTAGTACATCAAGATTAGTAATCTTATAACGTTAAACACGTGATGAAGGAATATTAGGGAGCAGTCAAGTAACTAAAGATATGTTTCCTGAACCCACTCAATCGCTCAGCATTCTGTATATCGGCAGATAAACTATTGCTGAATAGAATGAAAACTAAATTTTGTCTGCGCACCTAAATAGTAGAATTGAAGTAGAATAAATAGTATTTAGGGGGTTGAAGGCTGACATCAAAGCTCAGGATCTCAGAGCTCCCAGGGCTCTGGGGTTGCAAAACCTGTGTAACATCTACTGCACTTAAAACCACCGTTCTGTCAGCTTAGTCCGATACACCACGTCCTCGTCGTAATCTCGGAAGGGCGAACGCGAGTGTTCGGCGAGTAAAAACTGAACGTACTGCTTCGACCCCGTTAACGGCCGGTCCTAGAAAAATCCACTGTTACGGATTCTCTAAGAAGGCCTCGAACCGGATTGATCACGCGGCTAAGAAGGGATGACGAAATATGGATTTTGATTTGGCTACATGGAACGTAAGGACAATAAACAGAGGAGGAGCTCTAAGATCGCTACTCTTGGAATTAGAAAGTTACAAGGTAAAAATCGTAGGATTGCACGAAACAAGGTGGACCAACAAAGACATAAAGAAAGATGGAAGGATGCGGTTGTAGCAGTTACGGAGACATTACTCCGCACATAGAACTGGGAAACGTCTTCCAGAAACCGAGAAGACTGGAGGAAAAACTTAAAGGAGGCCAAGGCTCTTCGCCATTGGAAGAAAAAGAAGAAGTAATATTCTTCTAGTCGTACCACAGAGTTGAAGATACTCATGTAGATATGATGGAAGGTCGGAGTGCAGGAGTTTGTAAGCAAATGCCACTGACTTGAAAGACAAGTACACAACAGAGTGTACCTCAAAAAGGTAGAACAATATCGGCTGATTTCGTTAGATCGGCGAAGATCATAGCGTGTGCAATCATTGAAGGCTTTATTGAGTTTATCTTGACATGACGCATCAAGAAAGAGAAAGATCAAGCTAGCATAAGTTAAATACGGTAAAACTTGAGTTTTAATTAACTTTGAACGGAAGCGTCGCAAATTATCATATATTTAAGAAAGGGTCTGAGAAACCTTATCACAGCGAGTTAATTGTGAGTTCAGATGGACACCTAGATTTTCATGAAAATGATATTTTGAGGAAAGAAGTGTCTAATTGCAACAGGAAGAATTTAGAGGCATAGCAGTAAGTGGTTGGATAAATACCATTGATAGGTACACTCCAGATCGGCATTAAGGTTGTGTACATAGTTTTCTACCAATCCAATGGAACTAATTCAATAAATTTAGACATCATCATACATGTGCAGTTTACAATGTGTCACGGTACTGCTGACGTCAGTTACGTACATGCTGAAAAGCAACGGTCACCGCCCGTGATTGGTAAAGCATCCGAAATTGAATTTTATAGCAAAACTTTTTGAGATCAATTATGTTGGTCACCCCTCCCCTCGACAATATGCAAAACCTCATGGTCCACATGCAAAACCTCATACTATTTGAGTATGTTGCAGGTAGAACGATTTATATAATCTAGTCATATGGCATATTTCATGAGTTTATTAAAAATTTGAGTTTTGAAAAAGCATATATCCAATTCCGTATTCCAATTTGAAAATATTCCTGAGTAACACGCCAAGACAGACTTCAATATTGAAGTAATTCTGGATCAGCGACCGGATGGTTATCTAACCAATTTTAGATGAAACTTTTAATGCAGTTCAAATAACGTCCATGCTACCAAAAATAATAATCTATAATATAAAAACTGACAAACGACAAAGCAAACACTAATACGTGCCCAGGACGTATCACTCCACACAGAAAAGCACAACATATTTGCAAAAGCAACGATAGCGACAAGTCAGAAATGGAATTCGATTAAGAGAATTGCCCTACAGAAACTGTATCACGATGAGAAGAAACAGTCGCTAGGTTTGTTGGATGAGAATAATTTGGCGTAGGCTGTAGGGTATCCCTCCACAGCACAGTGTGTAAAGCGCTGCGCTAATAAACAGAATAAATTAAGTTCACTTATTAAATAAATCACTCTAAGCTCTACCGTATGCCCCCAAGGGATTACAGGAATTAGAAATGTAGGTTGGTTGGTTCAAGTAATGACCAAAGAAAATTTTCATATTTATCGTTAACATTTCAATTTAGTTCGAGGTATCAAATAAAAAATGATACCTGGCATGAGGTAGAAGAGTGGGTGAGTAGAATGCGTTAGATAAAATTTTCTTTTGAGCTACCAGCATTGGAAATTTGTTTCTAGGAACTCGCTTTTTTCTTAGCTAAGTAAAACGATATCTGAAAATCATCAGATAGCACTTTCTGATGTTGAATATTGAGCTTAAAATTATATTCATATTTTGCATAAACGAGTAAGTCAATTATCTAAGTACCTCTCTTATGCTTAACGTTCATTGTTTCGATTATTTTACTTAGTGGAAGTTAGTAAAAAATGAAGTAATAGATAAAGCCGATAAATTCCGGTGGCATTGTAGGAAAATATTTGCGTTATCGATTTTTAATTACATTAATAATTGTTATTTTCACAAGCTTTTTTAGTTCTTTTTAATATAGAACCAATGCTTTTCTTGTATTAGTCATTCCTCACTTCTTTATTTTTGTTGCTACTGCAAAACAATTTCAGAAAACGTTAATTTGCTTGTAATGAATTAATTGTGTTTGTTATATATTTTTAATGTCAATATTCTAAAGGTTAAGTGCCCATATAAATAAGGATGGACGTTAATCGTTAATTACAATAGTGTTTTTCATGCCAAATTCTCGGCATTTAAAGAAAGCCGAAGAAGCGAAAATGCAATCCGAGCCTATACTTTAATTGTGGGTTTGTCGAGCATGGTGGCTCCCCGCAGTATCTTCACTTCATCTGGGAGCAGGACTCACAATATAGGAGTAGGATTTGGTACGTGCAGACCAGACAACCATACAGACATCGCTTCGGAAGTCAATAATGTAAGGAATGCCTCCGACTATGCAATATCGGAGGAGTACTAAAAAAGTTTAACGGTCACAGGTGCCAACTACTACATTTTAATTAAAAAAAAGTATCAACCGCGTAACAAAAGTACTCTGCATTCAATTGCGACCGTTCTCTTAGTCAGACCAAACAATTTGATCTGGTTTCACAATGCACCACAATCAGGGTAGGATTGAAGCAAGTATAACAAGCCCTATAGCACAGGGAACTGCGAAAAAAATAAACAAAAATTTAAAAAATGGCGAACAATTATCAAACAAAAACGTTCTTTGAGGAGGTTTGTCACCATCATGAAAATTGTACGAAAATTGTAAAAGCTATTAAAAGTTAGTGATAAAATCATTAGGAAAGTCGTGTTAAAATGTGTTAAATTTTTTATGGACTATAAACTACCATCCCTAAAATTTTTACATGCTTCCTTGGTAGAAGTCAGTGTCAGGACTTGACGCCAGGGATCGTAACTGTTATAACTAACCAAAGTTGTTTCAAAGAATTCTTTTTTATTTCTTTCTGATGAAAAACAAGTTTCAGTGCACTTTTCAAAATACAGAAATTGGCCTACCTAGTTCTCATGGTAAGCAATTGCTCGGCGGAAAGATTATTTTAAAAAATAAAATTAAATAAAAATCGCTTCTAACTACCATGGTATAAGACAGATTCACCCTTATTCTGGTTTCCAAACGGAATTGCAATTTTTCGAAAACCGTAAATTTCATATTTCAATGTACGTTTGAAATAAAAAGCATTTTGCATTCCAGGTTATGAACGGAACCGGGAATTTACGAATTTTACGAAAAATACCTCCGACAATTTTTTCTTGACGGAAAAGATGACGCCATAAGGAGTTAATCTCATATACATATCTCAAATATCTAAATTCATAATTTGAGTTATTTTTATTAGAACTCAGAACTCAAAATAGATTTATTCACTGTAATTTAAATAAAAAAAATTTAGTTTTACCGAGTATATTCATTTTAGTTAAAATATATTTGACCAAAACAGTTCACTGTAGTACAATTTTCCTTTAATTTATGGAGTCACCTTTCAATTTTATATGAATAATGTTAACGGAATAATTGTTGGCATTAAAATTATATACGGTGCGGTACGCTATATTTTCATTAACTATAATTCCTGTACTTCAATAATTAATTTGAGAGCTGATTTCCAAGTTCGAAACTAGAATTCTTCGTTTGAAAATAGGAATACTGACCAAGGTTCGGAAATCATTTTCGATTGGAAAATGTTTCCAATTGAAAATCAGAATAAAGCCGATTTACTTCTTTTGCAATACTTAGCATTGAAAGCGAGGTCATGAAAAAAGCCTTTACAGGCATCATTTTTAATTTTGCAAAAAAGAAAGGTCACTCATCCTGAAATCTTCTAACTTCAGTTTCATATTTACAATTAAGAATCCCTTAAAATCGTTTTTATTTCATAATATTTCATAATGTGTAAAAACTGTATGTGTTTTAACGTAAAAAATTGCATTCCTTATTTTCTAAGGGTTAGTTAGTCAAACTTACTTATTTTAAAAGTTAAACCCATTAGACTCGATGATTGGCTTGCCAAAGAAGTGAAGTCGCTTGCCCTTAAAAAGATTGTGAAGAGAATGGTTATTATATAGCCTTGACACATGCACCCAGTTATGACGTAAATTCATCATTTATTACGAATATAAACCTAATTAATTATAAAAACCGATAAGGCAAATTTTAGTTAATGGATTACTATATATTATTGAAAAAAGCTCACTTTTAGGTCTATCAGCTGATTTTGATTCTAATTTTATTCGAAAATTTATAAAAATATATTACTTATTTCCATATTAGCTAATTCAGAAAACGGAAGATGAGCAACAACCTACCAAGAATATCATTTATTTTTCGTTCACTCACAGTTTTCACTACACATCCATTTGTTACAACTGTCAAAATATGATGATGTATTTTAACGAATGTCACCTCCTAAGGCGTTCGTCATAAATGATGAATTTGTGTCATATTTTGATTGCTTGATAGAATGACTCCATTCGTTATACTACCAGTCATTCACGTCATGATGCAATGTATAGTAGTAAGTTCAGCTAGAACATAGAAAAGGGATACGACAGGTTAGTTAAGCCCCCTATACACGGTCAAATTGGATGTACATCCAGATTTTCATCAAACCTATAAGCGCAATGAGTTTTGATCGGCCCGCAAGAGATAGTTTTGGTTGTACATCCGCCCTTCGATGTACATCCAATTTGACCGTGTATGGGGGCCTTTGGGGTAGTCTGTAGGGTGCATGACAAGGAGGCAGTGAGCCTTGGTTTAAGCTCTTCGATATTGTATAAATTCATTCAACATCGATATATTTTCTGAGTGGCGACAAGTGCTCGATAAACCAGAAAATAATTTAAATTAAATCAAAATAAAGGGCGTTTCCTGTGACTCTAGTCTTTCACATAAAAAAAAAAAAAAAAAAAAAAAAATTTACTAGATTATAAGGAACAAATTAATGTCATTTCTGAAGTAAGCAATTATTAATAGTTTTCAGTTCATAACATTTAAAAATAAGTGATACATTTCCATCGATCAAACAATCAACAATCCATAATAATAATTGGAAACTGCTTAACATCTGCAGTCATTAGCATTAATAAAAACATTCGATTAGTATCGAGGTGACATAATTATTTAGTTAAGCATTTTGCAAACGCTTCCATTTAAAAATTATGTATTTGGGATACAAATATGATTAATTTTAGAGTTAAAATTTTATGGCGATTCTGCAGTGTAATTATACACACGATAATTTAAAGTGTGGTTTTGACTATTTACAGGGGAGTTATTGTTATGAATCAGAAATTTTTATGATTCAAGGTCCCCAGAGTATTTACCAACCCCAACTGAGGATTTTCCAGCGGGATTCTCTTTACTTTGACATCGCGGAAGGTCAAAGGTAATCGGAATGGAAATCCCTTAAATTATAGGTTTTGCGTTAATTTATAAATAAATAAACTTTGTTCGTGAGATAAATCTGCATAAAGAGATGAGCAACGTATACGACGCTATTCTATATGACTGCATGTGCTTGTTGTGTATTCTTGTGTAAGAGTTATAAAATAGATCCTTGAAGAAGAGTTCTGATAAATTTGAAGCTCGTAAAGATTTCAAAACTTTAAGCATTCTTCGGGCCATCTATTGGTTTCCTTTTTAAAGTTTTATTAAAACCACAATATTTTTCTATGAATGTTACTTTATTGAAGAAGTTACATCTTAGGAATATTTCAATTTAATTCAAATGGCTGTGGCAATTCTGTGCTCAGTGTGTGTGGCAAGTGCCAGTAATAAGCATAGTTCGAGGGATAGAACAGGTGCGAGGCAGTGATAAGTCAGGAGGATTAAAACGAGATAGCGATGGAGCCTGCGTTTGAGCTTATTTTATTTCAGTTTGGTAATTCTAATAAAAAAAGATTTTTCAGAAACGAGTTGTTCTATTTTCGAACGAATTACTAATCTGTAGCGTGGAGGCAGGTGCGGCGCTTTCATAGGTGCAAATGGTGCACTTGCACAGGGCGCAATTTCTGAAATTAAGATTCTTGTGTGGTTAAAGCCCAAGCAAACTTAGCACAAAAGCATGATCGAAAAGTAAATCCTGATAAAGGATAATGGCAGGTGTGGCGCTTTCATAGGTGCAATTGGTGCATTTACATCGGGCACAATTGGACGGGGCACAATTGGACCGGGCGCAACATCAGAAAACAAGTGAAAAAGTGTTCTCGTGCCTTCATTGTCATATGTTAGAAGAATTCCACAGAATGTTTGCGTTTTTCACCACCATCAACAAATGAACAGATGATGAAGGCGCATTGTGGCATACTGCACCGGGCGCAAAAAAGGCAATCGCCGGCCCTGCGTGGAGGTGCGATTCGAGGGAGCTAATCTTGGTTTGCGGGTACATACAAGATTGCCGTAGTGGCAGGAGAGCATTTATTTCGATGTAACAGTAGGGACGATAGCAGCGATAAAGTTTTGTCAGGAAGCTACATTTCTACGGTGGCTTAAAGGGTTAATGGAAATAATGTTGTCATCGTTAAGTCCCTTGCAAATTTTATCTAGCCATGCCAGGGTATGTTTCGGAGCCTTGCCCTAGATAGAAAAATTGTATTCGAGGAGAGATCAAATATAGTATTTGTATATTTTTCAATCGAGTGTTAGGGCGCGAAGATGGTTGTTTGATAGCTCACAATTTTCGTAGAGGCTAAACTAAAGGTGAGGTGTGACCATAAAGTCAAACCAAACAATTTTGCCGACACGCGTTAAAACGAATCTAAACGTCTTCACGCAAGCTAAATAATCACTACTTCTATTGAAATGCTTCCTGGAACACCAATACCATAAGAAAACGAAAAAGAGGCTCAAGTTCTAGGCTCAAGTTTTACTATTTATTACTGTCGAAAAGCTAATTGACTTGAAATGCATTACCAATTTGCTGTTAAGACTGAAAATGTAAGGAAGAAATCGTTATATGATGAATATAAAATAGGTATTGATCGCAATATGTATATTAAAATTTAATAGAGTTTTCATTTTTAAATCTCTAAATTTATTCATTCTGAATTTCATTCTTATTAAGAGGAAGCAAAGAATATAAATTATTCGTTTTATTACGTTTATTTACAATCAAACAACTTCCTAATTACTTTAACAAAACAAATTATTTTTCCGAGGGACAATTTTTAAGCAATTGTAAATCAGTGCAATTATATGAGTTACTGCCCATCCCTGACCCAACCCTTTTAACATCGATTCTCCTACATATTATATGTATACATGTATGTTCCTTGACTCTAAAGTACCTACTAAAATTCAACATCACAAAATGAAATATGAACCATAAATGGGCTTTGATAAGAAAATTTAATTTAATAGGTTCTACAACTAAACATAAAGTTATTCCCGACTTTGGATCTAGTGGATTTAACCCAGGAAACTTCCTTTCACTAGCGCATAACTATTAACTAAGTATTTAATCCAGGAAATCTTTTTAGCATAAAGCCTTTCCAACTGTGCTATCAAAGATACAGGAAACTTTATCATACTGTCAAACAAGTATTCGGGTCTATTCAGGTTTAAAGCATGTAATACGAGGACAAGATATATTAAAATAATAATTTTTGAGAACAATAACTGTAATATAAACTTTCACTGAAAAACTGGGTAAGCTCAAGAATTATTAAATAAAAAAAATTGAATATGAAGCTGTGAAAATTGACCTCTGGATTCCGCAAATTCTAAAAAAAATCGATACATAATACTAATTCTGTTAAAAGAAAAAAAATGTACAAAATAAATTCTTTGAAGTAGAAACTCAATTAATTACCTGACCCGTTTCAAGTAACAAAATGCCAACTTGAATAAAAATCATATCTCATAAAATAAAAAGAGCTCTAAAAGCCTTATATATCGGTTATATCGGTACTACTTTTTACGACCAAAACCACACAATATTCCATTTCAGTAACATAAGACGTGCTCCGCAGGAATATACCCTCTGGTTATGGTTTCTCCTTTTCCACCCTTTTTTTCATGGCATACTCTAAACAAGCTTGTAACAAAATCAATTTTTTACTGAGATAATAACATACACATGCATGTATATCTAGGTAAAGATATGATATCCTTAAGAGGAAAAAATAAGAAATTCGAATGTGTACATACGTGAAAATGTGCTTGTCCTTTGTCGACCCAGCCAACAGCTATGTCTGATCCAGGTAAGTTTCCATCTCTCGAGAAGCCGAATCCAACGTATCCTAGTGTACGTGCCTGCACCTCAAACGTTATGTCCTGATTAATGATTGTCCATAATACCCGAAACTCCTCATTAAGATCGACAGAGTGATCCCAGTGGATGGCATCAACTAAGGATAGACATGAACACAACGTAATTAGAGTAACGCTGGATATGACGGTCAAGATTGATGAACTTGAACTTGCGAAATACATCTTCGTCTAAACTTTCTTTTTACTCTATGTGCGGTTATGAATTCTGAATAATTCTTGAAAAATTGTCGTCGGTATAATCTTCTTGGCACACCAGGGCATTAATTACGCTTTATTCTTAATAAGTCATAAACATCTGAAAAATAAAATAAACGATTACATTTAGTTAATTGCTTAATGGGAAATTTGTGTGGGTTTATATTAAGAACATATTTTAGAAATAATTTGGGAAATTTTGTAAAACATGTCATCGTAGAGTAATTACAAAGAAGCTGGAAATTGGATATTCCATAGTTTACTTAAAATTTTAAATTTTTATTTTTACACTTGACACAATGACGACTTGGAACGAGGAACGTGAAGTCAGTCTGGCTACATTCATCATTAGTTGTAGCGGAAAGATGTTTGACGCAGAAACTAGTATCAATTTGAATACTTGATGCCCAAGGCCACCGTAACCGCAACAGCGTGCCGCTTGCAGTGTTTGTTTCCTTTGATTCGCCCAAAAATCGATCGTAGCGAATGCAACAGAACACAAGCGCCAGTTCCACAATATATTTTGTTTTGTAACGGTTGCGGTTATAGCTTGATAGAGAGCCCTCGCTTTTAATCGCACATTTGCTTATGTTACCTATATTTGATGAGAAAAATTGATCAATTGGTCTAAGGAAGCTCCTAATGTACATCCACATATATTATGATGTTATTAGTAAAAACAAATCATTTATAAATACTACGAATACGGTGTAGCCAGGGGCGGATGGGCAACATCTTAGCGGCCTGGGAAATAATATTTGTCGGCTCTTTTTTTAATTTCCGGATATGGCTAAAGTATACATTTACAGGGTGTTACGACGTTTTTCACTCAGAATTTGTAAATTTTTTAAATAATCATTAAAGCGCCAGAAAAATACACCTCGCTCTAGCAATACGCAGATTTTTAGCATTTTTAAGAGCTTTGTACTCCAGCGTGCGCCAAATGTCACGGAATTTGAAAACATCTATACCACAAAATAAACAAAACATGAAAGTTTGAGAGTTATTTATGTGCAGTCGGAAGGAGATATATAAAAACTCCATTTTTTGCTGCTTATTTATATAGGCAAATAATAGAGTAAATATAGAAAAAAATGTACAAAAATCTTTCAAAGCCGAAAGTTTCTCTCCGGCCCGCGAAAGTTTTTATCCGGCCCGCGAGAACTTTGGAAGAAATTATAACTAAATTTTAATTGTTTTATGTAAATTAAATTGAAAATTAAACGCACATAGCAGCACGTACATATGTTCATAATTTAGTACTAATATTGAACTGGCATCCATTGCGTCTTTCTGAATCTCAGGATTTCGAAGTGCCATTTGACATTTTCTTCACTCATTTCTCCTGAAACTGACAAAAAATTGGTTCTCTTTTGGAATCTTAAAAGTCCTTGCCATTTCCACTATCGTCGGTGTTCCTCATTCGTGCCCTCGTTTTGTTCACGCGAGTATGTTGCTCTAAACCTCTTCGTAGTCAATTTAATTCTCAAGCTCACTTCCACGGCGCGTGATATTAAGCTGGAAACAGATTAAACGTTCATCAGCGCTGAGAGATGTCAAAATGAAAATGAATACATACAACCTAATTTTAGTGAATAGATTGCACGGTTATCAGCGTCTATCAACGCTGGAATAGGTTCTATTTCTATTCTGATGGACATAGTTCAGCGTTGTTTGACGTTTCTGCCGGTTGTGATTGTCAATTTAGGTTGTTTTTTTATTTATTGTTTTATAATTTAAAAATAAAGTGGTTATTTTTTTATTATTTTAGGTTAATTTATTTTAAATTACATTATTTTTACATTAAATTTTTTTAAGCATCAAAAGTTTGTCAGCGCATGCGAACGCTGATCACCGTCCAATGTGTTTACGCCCGACGTTAAGAACGTCTTTTGACATTTCACAGCGCTGATGAACGTTCAATCTGCTTCCAGCTTTAGAAACAGACGCGGACGGAGCACCATGGGACGAGTGCCTTTTGTGAAAGCGCTGGTATATCTGTAGCGTATAAAAACAGACGAGCATGAACAATAGAGTGAACGAACGAGCTTATTTTTAATTTCTTTCTTAATTTCTTAATTCTAAATAATACCAGTAAGGCCGCAGCTGCAACGATACGTTTCCTTTCACTTAGCCATTTTGTCATGGCTTCGAATCTCAAGACGCACACAGGCCGATACACACTGTTGTAAAAGGCCTGGGCGGTGCGTAGCTATCCAAACTATACAGAAACGTTTTTGAGTTTAGGACCCAGTGATGGATAGTGTAATTTACCACATTAAAGATCTGTCACTTCAAATGCAGATTAAAAAATTACAGGTCATAACAAGATGCCAATTAACTATTACGGCCCGCGGAAAAAACGTAAAGTTTATTTTTGCCCATGTTATAAAAGGATTGCCCACCCTTGACTTAGACGTACTTTCAGCCACCGGCCCTGCGGGCCTCTGAACAGCCGGCCCACCGGGAAATTTCCCGGTTCGTCGTATGGCCCATCCGCCCCTGGGTGTAGCAACAATTCATACGAGTATTTGCCTTGTGATAGTAAAATAGTTTAGTTGAAAGAGTTATTCCCTTCTTATACAAGCTCTTATACAGCTGGCTTAGGGCCTTTTCGAAAACGTCAAAGCAACAGAGCAACTGAGCAACAAGGCATCGGCAACAAAGCAGCGCAAACTTCTATTCGCATACGTATGTGGTACATCAATCAATGGTTCCTAAACGCAAAGTTTTTAAAAGGAGTGAAAACGAAGAATACTAAAAAATAAACATTATAAACAGCTAAAGCCAACATTTGTATTGAATAAAGAAAACTTTCATCCATTACTTAAAAGTATACATTCGAAAATGGATGCGCTTTGGCTCTTGCGCAACAAATTTGAATCTGGCACGTTTCCGAATGAAAGACTTTGGATCATCTACGTTTACGAACTGTTTGCTTCGCTGCATACGTATACGTTTACGAAAAGGCCCTTACATTGCTTCAAGTACCTACATTTTTCACAAAGCAATAGCCTTTTAAAGCGCGGAAAGGGTCAGGACAATTTATGGGAACAATTTTGACATTAAAAATCCGTACTTATTTTTAGAGAAAACTATATTTTCTACCGCATCAACCAATTTTGTGATTCAATTGTAAAATTATAGTAGCTTTTTGGAGTCATAAACAACATAAGACACTGCTGGCAAGCTGCGGAACACAGAGACGTATGGAGGAAGAAGTTGATGTAGGCCAAGGCTTGAATTGGGCTGTAGAGCAGTCGAAGAAGAAGAAATAATGTGCATTTTTTTGCAATTAATTAGTCGATAATATACCTATCATAGGCCAATACCAGTGTGGCTTCAGCCTTGGCAATTCAACGTCTGATCAGATTTTTACCCTGAGGCAGGCAATGGAAAAATGTCTAGAGTTTCGAAACTCAATTCAACACCTCTTCATAGATTTTAAAGCCGCCTATGATAGCATAGCCAGAGTGGACTCTACAAAGCCATGGCAGAATTCGGCATCCCTAACAAACCGACAAGACTATGTAGGTTGACCATGACCATTGTGACAAGCCAAGTAAAGGTATCCGGAACACTGTCAAGACAACAAAACTCAAACATACAAAGTGCAAGATTTGTTTTAGATACAAACATGCTAAAAAACGACATTATTGCTTTATTAGAAGATCAATTAGATAAGGCTTAGTTTTTTTCCAATCGGCTGATTCGGACTCGTGCTTGAGTAGGCCAAGAAATTTCTGTTAGCCCATACCCAGGAAACCTTATCTTGAAGTACAATATATGCAGGTCTGTAGACAAGAAAAGTTCTCTGGCGAATTCCTGGTGTGACGCCCAGAGCACCTCATGTATTTTTTATGAGCCTGGTTTAGTTGCTCTAGAAATCTCCAGGGCTTTTGATAAAACTAAGCTATTGATATTGAATTAGTTCTAAAGAACTGAATTTTCTTTCCGGTCCATCTTTCAAAGTAATACTGGGCGGCGTTAAATCTAAACATCACTGCATGTATAAGGGTGTCCTCAAGGGCCTGCACTATTTCTAACCTTTATAACAGCACTTTCATTGCTCCTATGGTCATGCACCTTTATTAATGCAAAACAAATCCTGATAACTAAATCTTCTCTTTATGAGCGCGAGATTTGTGACCAATTCAATTGAACCCATTCTTGATAGAGTGATATCGTTTTCCATACCTCAACAAAGAAGTGCTGTATCATACTTAAGGATCCGTTTCAGTGGGCGAATACAACTCGTTTTTTTTGTATTCAAAATGCTCCACAAACTATTCCGCAATGACACTATTGGCTCGACCATCGACGCTTTAAATAAACGTAGGAATGTAGTAGCTTTGGATATACATTTATGTCGATAGAGACAAAACCACACCGGCTGGCTCAGCGTTGTCTGCATTAAATAGAACAACTCGACTGTGAAGTACTCTTTCTTAATCTTTTCGAACTTCAAACGCAGGTTTTATTGTTATTCTTTTCGCGGTAAGCTTATTCTCATCGGCATCCTAATATTTGCATAGGTACATCAATAAGTAAAAAAAATCAAAATAATATTGAATTCATTTAAGATTTCCCCAAATAAGGTCTTGGAAAAAAGAAAATTATTACTAGTCAACACTATTTGGCTATATATCTACAAGCTGATTAGTCATATACGTTTAAATTTTTGTATTCGAACTTGCGAAACCACCCTTGAACATGAGCCTGAAGTTCCGAACGTTCGATCGAATGATTTAAGAAAAAAAAATTATATTTTGAAACAAATGATTTTTTTGGAAAAAATAAAGGCCGAGTGCCCCGCTGGATTTTAATGGACTTGTTAAGGGTGGTGCTAATAACCACCAAACACTAGTTGGGATGTGGGTTCGACCCCTTCGGTCCACACGATTAACTTCCCAGAATGATGAACGAAGATGGAATAAACTGACTTCTTACAAAATAGTTATACGTTTAGCATTAATGGAAAATTGGCTAGTATCAGAACAGATGACAAAGCAATCCCGAGAGAAGCTAGTTTAAATAACTATAATAGTAGTAAATCCACAAGATTTTTCTAGAGAATTTGTTTTTCCTGAACGTTAGCAAACAAACATGTCCGTTCATGGAAGCGAACGACTTCATTTGGAAATTCCAAAGCTTTCCGGAGATATTAGCAAAACTGTAACGGTTAAGTACTTGTCAGCCTTGACCAAAAAGAACAAATTTTGCGGTAACTACTGGAAAACCCGGGATAAACCGCAATTTCCTGAAACTGTGTCACGCGTAGAACACAATTCCCCGTCAAAAAATGCTAATCCAAGTTTTGAACTAGTTGGGATGTGGGTTCGACCCTTTCGGTCCACACGATCAACTTCCCAGTATGACGGATGTTGAATATATGATTGGATATTTTAATAATAAATGAACAATAGGCAATATAGAATATATCTATAATACTGAGAATTTGTCACAATTGTTTATCAATATTTTCGCTAAAATGTCAAACTAAATGTGCGCACTTACAAGATTAGGATGACGAAAATGTATATAAAATTGATGTATTAATGTTTTTCGGCACCTCAATGAAGTCGATATAGTTTTTAGTTCGCGCGGTATCGTGCAGGTACAAAAATCACTTAAGTCATTTAAACCAAAAACCGCTGGACCGAATATTATAAAAATCTTTTCAGATTATATTGTCGCTAATACGCTTCGAACGGCACCTCAAGTAAGTCAATATCTTTCGTGGTTCGGGCGATATCGTGCAGGAACAAAAATCACTTACGCCGCTTAAACAAAAAAACGGCTGGACCGAATTTAATGAAAATCTTTTCAGATCATATTTCGGTTAATACGCTTCGAACGACACCTCAACTAAGTAGATATCTTTTATAGTTCGCGCGATATCGTGCAGGTACAAAAATCACTTAAGTCATTTAAACCAAAAAACCGCTGGACCGAATATTATAAAAATCTTTTCAGATTATATTGTCGCTAATACGCTTCGAACGGCACCTCAAGTAAGTCAATATCTTTCGTGGTTCGGGCGATATCATGCAGGTACAAAAATCACTTACGTCGCTTAAACAAAAAAACGGCTGGACCGAATTTCATGAAAATTCATGCTTCGAACGACACCTCAACGAACTCGATATCAGTTTTGGTTCGCGCGATATCGTGCAGGAAAAAATGACCACATCCGTACGCACATACACACACACACACACATACTTCCTCCCAATTTTTTGGTTAAAATGCTCCTGGGTCCTTGAAAGATGAAAATACGTTGAAATTTTCGATTTCGATTTTCGGACCGATTACAATAACTTCCTTTACTGGGAAGTTAAAAATTCGCGCTGTTTGTAAAGGGTAACGAAATTTTTGCACGATTTTGAAAGGTTGTTGGATTTTGACAAGTGATGTTTTGTTCGAAGGCTATCGCTGTGCAGAACCCAAAAAAGATCACTTCGTTTAGAACGGGTCTCATTCAATCGAGTTTATTAGATATTAGCAAAACTTGTCAATTTAAGATCTTTCTGATTCTGACAATTAGCCGAGTTTTTCTATTGAAACAAAAACGCCCGACCGAATATTATGAAACTTTTAACAGAGCATTTCTTCGTTAATATTCTTTTTTCGGCACCTCAATTAAGCCGATATAGTTTTTAGTTCGCGCGGTATTGTGCAGGTACAAAAATCATAAACGTCGTTTAAACCAAAAAGAACGGTTCGACCGAATTTTATGAAAATCTTTTCAGATCATATTTTGGTTAATACTCTTCGAACGGCACACCAACTAAGTCGATATCTTTTATAGTTCGCGCGATATCGTGCAGGTACAAAAATCACTTATGTCATTTAAACCAAAAAACCGCTCCACCTAATATTATAAAAATCTTTTCAGATTATATATTGTCGCTAATACGCTTCGAACGGCATCTCAAGTAAGTCAATATCCTTCGTCGTTCGGGCTATATCGTACAGGTACAAAAATCACTTACGCCGCTTAAACAAAAAAAAAACGGCTCGACCGAATTTTATGAAAATCTTTTCAGATCATATTTCGGTTAATACGCTTCGAACGCCACCTCAACGAAGTTGATATCTTTTTTGGTTCGCGCGATATCGTGCAGGAAAAAATGACCACATACGTACGCACACACACACATACTCCCTCCCAATTTTTTGCTTAAAATGCTCCTGGGACATTGAAAGATGAAAATACGTCGAAATTTTCGATTTCGATTTTCGGACCGATTACAATAACTTCCTATACTGGGAAGTTAAAAATCTCAAGTCCATATCATCTCTGAACGCCACCCTTAACCCACCCCCGTCAGTTTCAAAATTAAATTTTTTTTTTTTTTTAAATCGTTCGATCGAACGTTCGGAACTTCAGGCTCATGATGAAAAGGCATTATCAGATTTAAGTTTTTGTTTTATATCAAATTACCAATGACAAATAATTCTTAGAAAGTTTTCATAAGGATACATTTTAGCAAATGTTAGAGTTATGATATAGAAAAACCTTTCACACCAAACAATTTTTATAAAAAAAATATATCAACGGAATCGGTGTCGGAATCACCCTTTGTACCCGTTCGACATTTCGTTCATGGTGTAGAAGTAAGTCCGAATTTATTTGTCTTTTACCGTGCCGTCTGTCTGCCAGTGAATATAATTTTGAGGCTGGTTTCCTATGTAAGTTTGTTTAATAAGCGTTAATCTTATTGATCATCAGACCGTGAACAAAAGCCGCAGCATTTCGTCGATGTCGAAAAATAAAATAAATAATAAAATTTCAAATATTTTCTTTAAGTCACACCCCGAACGCAACGTAACAAGTACAACGATATATACCAAATATTAGCATTAGATCAAAAATATTAGAAAGAAGTTGTTGTCAATGGCGTTACGAAGCTATCTAAGAATTTAATAACTCTGACAATTCTTATCAAGTCACCATCAGTAAACCAAAGCTAACCAAAAAATCGTCGAATGTTTTTCTTAGTACATGCGTCATGCGTCATATAATGTGGGATTACATTAATAAATACAATATGCTAATGCCGTAGATCTTATGGGACAAAGCACTTGCATACACTTCACAGTAGAAAATGCTTAAATACCTTAAGGACCTTCTTCGTTTACTCAGGACATAATAAAATTCAACCCCAGAACTGGAATATACCGAAGTCTTACTAAATTGCGGCACTGTCCGCCCGTAAATTCAAGGCAAAATCTGTCCGCCGAAGATTGCTTTTTTAAGTGGGTTCACTCTTTTAAATGCCTAGAGACTAATGTGGCTTTATATTAATATGGATTATCCCAGCAAAAAGTGTTCCTGTCGAATTCCTTTAGGAATGTTTATGGTAAATTTAAATTTATCTATTAAATGAACATATTATTTTGAAATATTAAGTCATTGTCTGAGATGAAGATGACAGCCTTAACAGGGAATTGTTAGGAGCCTCATTGATATAGGGAGAAATATGTATTTGTAAAATTTCTATTGGCTTAAACAGTTTTCATGAACCTCTGACTTCGGAAATGTTTCATGACTTCAATCCACCTGCTACGTAATAAAAACTTTCCAAGTGCCAAGAAGACGAACTGAGTTTCGAGATTAGAAGTAAATTAAACAAATTTGACTAGCGATACACAAGCGAACACTATTTTAATAATATTGTTAATAACATCATACGGCTTGATTAAAAAAATTAATTTAATATACAGCATTCCACGAAAGCATATTTCCTTTTAAATAAAAACTAAAAATCTTAAAAACTTATATTTTCATAGACAGTTAATTACTGCTAAATAAAGCACTTCAGGTGAGTGATTTTACCAGTTTTTGATTTTGTTCCCTTTGAGTTGTAAAAGGGTGTTGAACGAAATTCACAAAATGGGTTTGTGGAATATCTATGAACTATGTGTATGGAAAAGTGGATAAGCCTAAGGCAGTTTCTGTTAAAGGGTTTTTTTTATTTTGGAGAGTGAAGTATTTATTTGTTACATACTACTTCACCGTAGGGAATAAATACGGGTTGGAGCATATACAAACATTGTTAATATATCAAAGTGCACCGGTAAAAAAATTTAGCTCTTCAAAAGCTGTTATGTTATGTTTCCAAAAGGGTCGTTTGATCCAGGAGTAAAAAAAACACGTAACAGCATTTTAGAAAACACTAGAATAACATAAAGCATACGGAGTTATCTGTAGTAATAAATTTTCCCTCTTGAAAATTTCGATTTTCAGTCGAAACTTGATCTATAAAAACTTCAGACATACGAATGATAACCGTCTATGTACATGATTACGTGTGATGCTATCATATGATATGATATGAATGCATGTGTATTAATCTGCGAATGATAGCAAAGGGTTTTTAATAGCTCCGGTGAAAGCTCTCTAGTTTTAATAAATAATTTAAAACAAGTAGATGCTACATTCGTGATACATATGTATGTAGGTAGCTGGAAGAATTATATTGTATTCCTTATTAATATTTTTGTGTTTATAAACTAAATCAACTAGTAGTTTCCTTCCTTTATTATTAACTTCCCGGTATAGGAAGGGTATTGTAATCGGTCTGAAAATCGAAATCGAAATTTTCGTAAGCTAAAATTTGAGAGAAAGTATGTGTGTGCGCGTAAGTATGTGGTCATTTTTTCCTGCACAATATCGCGCGAACCAAAAAAGATAACGACTTCGTTGAGGTGCGGTCGAAGCGTATTAACGGAAATATGATTTGAAAAGATTTTCATAAAATTCGGTCGAACCGTTTTTGGTTAAACAACTTTCGTGATTTTTGTGCCTGCACGATACCGCGCTAATCAAAAACTAAATCGACTTCTTTGAGGTGCCGAAAGAAGAATATTAACAAACAAATGCCGCAAAAAATTTTTTGTTTAAATATAAAAACTTCGGATAAGTGGCAGAAAGACCTCAAACTGATAAGTTTTGTTAATATCTAATAAACTCAATAGAATGAGACCCGTTCTTTCTAAACGAAGTGATCTTTTTTTGGATTCTTCACAGCGATAGACTTCCAACAAAACATCACTTGTCAAAATCCAACAACCTTTAAAAATGGTGCAAAAATTTCGTTACCCTTTATAAACATCATGGATCAGTACTTTTGGACGGGTAATTGTTTTCTACGCGTGATACAGTTACAGTAAATTGCGGTTCTTCCCGGGATTTTCAGTAGTTACCGAAAAATTCGCACTTTTTGGTCAAGTCTGACAAGTACTATCTCCGGAAAGCTTTGGAGTTTCCAAATAAAGTAATACTCTTCCCAGTTTATCAGCGGCGCTTCACGCACTCAATACGAATTCGAACACCCGCTTTAGTGTAGCGAACGAAGTACGAAGGAAATGTTTGTTTGCTAACATTCGGGAAAAACAAACTCTCTAGAAAAATCTTTTAGATTACCCACTATTATAGTTATTTGAACTAGATTCTCTCAGGATTACTTTGTCACCAGTTCTGATACTAGTCAATTTCCCACTAGTGCTAAACGTATTACTATTTTGTATAAGAAGACCGTTTATTCCGTCTACGTTCATCATACTGGGAAGTTGATCGTGTGGACCGAAGGGGTCAAACCCACATCCCAACTAGTTTAATTTAATTTCCAAATATTTTACCTTTTGTTTTAGATTTTTTGGTACAGGAAAATGAACAGTGAACATTCTGTCTTCTTTTTATTTGCAAAGTACCATCTTGTTCCCCAATTTCAAGAGAAGAATGAACGCCTACTTCATACCACAGAACGCTTGTAGTTGCACGTGTGTATCACGCACAAGCATGTACGTAAGGCCTTTATTTGAATGAAGTTTATTTAAGTTTTTATGTGTTGATAAACGAATAGTTTTATATAGCTCTTGGTACAAATCATCCGGAATATTTAAAATAAAAAAACGCAAAATCATTCCAATTGCTATTCAAAATTTATTTTTTCGCTCTTATAATTATGCCAGAATGGCCACTGGCATACACTTTTTGTACGCTATATAAACATGATTTTGAAATTGGCTCGAAACTACTTGATAGTTTTGGCTTCGGGAATAGAAAAAATCGCACGAGTATGGTACTTGGTCGATAGCATTGGTGCAGTTTAAATCCAAACATTCGGGCACGCCTTTGGATTAGTGCAATGATGATGATGCAATATTGAAGAATTTTCTTTTGACGTCCAAATAGTTTACAGGTTTCCGGATAGGAAAACTTTCAGCCCTACCGGAATAAAAATAAGACTGGCGTAAGTAAAAATCTTATTTCCCATTTTAACCTGTAACAGACACACAAAGCATCAAAATGTCTGCATGGCATCCATATGCCTGACTAAAATTTCTACTTTTTCAAATGCGTATCAATAAAAGACGCGCACCGTCTAGACTAAGAGGAAACAAAATTGGAGCTTTCAGAAATTATGCAAAAGGGCAATTATTTATGACCATAAAGAATGCGGGGCCTGCGGGAGAGTGCATACTCGCGTGGGAGGCGCAGTTGTTCGCGTGCTTGCTAGGTGCAGAAAAATTAACCAACTTAATTATTTTTACTTGGCTATGAGAACCATGATACAGTTTTATGCAAAGATGACTGTACATTAGAATCGTAAAAAAGGCAGGTGTAGGCGCTGGAATATGCTCACCTTCGCTAAACCTCCAAAAACACTACAGCATCCCTAATTCTTTCCGATGATCGTATCGATCATCACCGGGCACCTGCTAGTTAAGGAGTATACCATCAGATTGAGATTTCTCCTTGTATCATAGCTTTGGATAGGAACAAGCAGGACCGGCGCTTTTTTGCGCCCGGTGCAGTATGTCATATTGCGCCTCATACACTGATTCTCGCTGCAAGAGATCTTGTGCTTCTCATTTAGTTTTTTTTTACCTTTTTTAGCAAATCTCGAAACCTCACGTTATAACAATCCCAGTAAACAGCAGTACATAATACAGAACCAACGGAATAACTTTTTCCTTTGTGTGGGTTGCTATGGCGCTTTAACTTTCAAAAGCGCTCCAGAGCAGCATACATTTTACCTTCACTCGACGAATTTTTCCCCTCAATTTTTACTTTGGACAGAAATTTTATAAAAATCTCGGAACTAAAATCTCGAGTAAGCTCCTGCACAAGGGGAAGGAGAATTTCACCAATTTTTCTTACATGATAAAGTACAGGGACAGGAATTCGGTAAATTTGTGAATTTGGCGCCCACGCGATCCACATGACGTACAGGTAATAAAAGCGAATTCGTTTAATATATTAATGTCATGGAAACATTTTTAATTATTTTTTTTTAATCTTACTGTCTAAAATTGCGCCCCTGTTCAGTTGCGCCCGGTGCGAGTGCACCATTTAAAGCGCCGTCCCTGGGAACAGGCTAGATAAAAAGTCAAGCATTCACTGGGTAATTGTCCGGCTTTGGCTGCAATAAGACGTGCATGTGGAAGCAATTTCTTCAGATCTTGGGTGAGGTTTCGATGCTTAATTATGAGATGTGTCCCGTTACTTTAAGATGGCAGGTTGTTAGCATATTATTATCTGTTTAGTTAACGGTTTCCCACAGCTACTATCACAAAAGTATGACCTTTCAGTGCCAATTGTGCCCTGTGCATGGTCCTTGGACATATTTACATTGTCTCTTTTGGAAGGAATTCGGAATGAAGTAAAGCTGCAAGCATGCCCTTGATTCTAGTGCAAATTCGGCGCATTTTTTTAGGAATTGGGATTGCCTGTTGTTATGGAGCCGCCATTGCGGAGACTGTTGGCTTGTTTGCATGCCGTATTCGTACATTCATGGGTCATCACATTTGTTTTATTTATTTATTTATTTATTATGCATTTATTGAGGAAGTACACAAGAACTACATCTTTTAAAGTACAGAACAAAACGGGAAAAAAATTTAAATCTTAAAAAAATAACTTAAACTAGACATAAATAAATAATGTTGAAGTGAAAATAAAGAGAAAAGAAAATTATATAGGGGCAAAAAATAGAAAGGAAATAAAAAGAACTAAAGAAAAGGTGAGGAAGAGAGAAAACTAGATGCTTGCTTTCTGAAAGCTGCTGCTGTGCCTATCCTTTGTATTGCATTAGGAAGGCAATTCCAAAGTCTTATTGTATACACAAAGAAGGAGCGACTACCAAATAGGGACAAATGTACAATAGATCTTGGAGTATAAGTGAGACATGATCGCAGCAGGCTAGTCTGTCATTAATAATAATAATACCAAGATTATTGACACATTCAACAAAGGGAAGAGGAATATTATAAAGGACGATATTGGAAGAACTCCATTCATTTATTTGGGACAGAATATCATTAAGATTTGAGATGCAAGATCTGATTTTACTAGGAGGACACGAGGTGCACAACTGAAGATCATCAGCATACAGATGAAATGAGCAGCGTTGAATAACGGAGGTAGCATCTTTGACAAAGAGGGAGAAAAGGAGAGGACCGAGAATTGAGACTTGTGGAACCCCTACAAGTACTGGTAGGAATGAAGACGCAACCCCTTTATGACGAACACACTGAAACCTATTAGATAGACGGGAGGAGAAAAGTCTGATGGCAGAAGAAGAAAAATTATAGAATGTTCTAAGTTTGGAAAGCAAACGCGAGTGAACTACAGAGTCAAACGCTTTGGAGAAATCAAAAAGAACAAGTAATCCTACATCACCCTGATCAAGGACTGAATGAAGATCTGAAGTTACCTTCAATAGAGCAGTTTCGCAGTTATGGTTTTTACGGAAGCCAGATTGTAGTTTAGAAAGGAAATTGTTAGATTCAATATAGCGGGTGATCTGACCGAAGAGAATTTTCTCAAAGACTTGGGAAGAAAAGGAAGAATACTGCCACCCAGTAATTAAAGATATGAGTGATGGTTTCCAGAATTAGGGGAGAGAGTAACTTAAGAAATCGCGGAGAAACTTCATCACAACCGATACTGTTAGATGAGATGGACAGCAATGTTTCAAGAACTTCACAGGAGTCCACACAACGAAAGTTGAAACCATCAGTACTGAGTGAGTTAGATGATGGAGAGTACGTGGGAGAGGAGAGGGTGGGATCAGGAGGAGATTGAATAAAGGAAGCATTGAGAAGATTTACATCCACATCAGATCACATCAAATGTGGGTATAGAAGTAGTAATACCTAAATAACGAATATTGGACCAAAGTTGTTTGGAATTTAGAGCGGGATGAATATTGCGGGAGTAAAACTACCGTTTAGCAAATTTGACTTTACAAGTGATGAGGTTGCGTAGTTGTTTGTAAGCACTACAATACCTAGGAATCCTTGTCCTGCGATAGCGCCTATACATAAACTCACGCTGATTTATCAGATCGCGGATCTCACGGGAATACCAAGGACAGTGGCGAGATACCTGGCGCCTTCTCGTTACTACAGGGGCACACTGTTCAAAAAGGTGATGAATAAAAGCAATGAATAGATCAACTTTAGTGTCAATACAAGTGGTGTAATAGATATCATCCCACGACATTGCAGAAGTGACTACAGAAAGCTGATCTAAATTAATGTTCCTATAGTCACGAAACGAAATGCAAGAAGATGAAGAGGGCGGAGAAAATGCAAACTTAGTTGAGAGAAATAGTAGGTCATGAAAACTAGGCGGGAGGTTTGACTGTGTTTGAATAGGTGGGGAAATCATTTTTTCAGCAACCTGCTTTATATGCTCTTTCTAGCGAACAAAATGTAGCGAAGAAATTTAACTGTCATAATGCTCTAAACAGATTTAAAAGATATGTTCAGATCTTCAACCAAAACACCCTAAAACTCCTACCACGATTTTGGAGCATCAGCATCTTGCTTTTACGACTTCGTCATTGTAGGTAAGGGGCCATCCATAAATTACGTCACACGTTAGGGGGGAGGGAGGGGGTCGGCGAAGTGTGACATTGTGTGACAAGGGGTGGAGGGGGGTCTTAAATTTTGTTACGTCACATTTCAAAATCTAATATATCTACATAAATATAGTAATACTGCTCATTACGCGAAGGATACGTTCCGCAAAAACTCTGATCTGATATCTCTGATCTGTGTATTATTTTTCTATCCTACAGAGCGTATTTTATGTTGATTTTAGGTTAATTTTATTAAAAAATAATTTAAATAGAAATATATTTAATTTCAGAACTGCTGTTTTAGTTTAATAACTTCTAGATGCAAAATTGCACAATATGTGACGTCACACTAGGGGGGGGGGTCAAAAAATCATGGAATTCGTGTGACGTAATTTATGGATGGCCCCTAATTGTTTCGGTATAAAAAATTATTTGAAATACGAAATTTGAAACAAACTATTTGTCCAAAAAAATTTTTCCATTGTTGAAATCCCGAAATACGTAGCAAATGATGTGAACACACTAAATGATAGATGGGGCTCAAATTCGACGTGATAGTTCGATACTGCGTTAACAGCTTACAAAAAAACTTACGTATTATCTTTTAAACGAGTCTTTCAAATAAACAATCCAAAAAAAAATTACGTTGTTTGTGTATACATAGTTTTCCATAAATATAATGTCATGTTAATATGACAGCTGCAGATTTTATTGATTTAGAATACCACTAAAAGAAACAAAACAAGAAAATTCTCATTAACAGATACCTAAATAGTTATAATAATGTTCCTAATTCTTCATGCTTCAGCAAAATAGAGAAGACAGGGATATAATAAAGCAATTCATACCTATAAATGACTAATCATATTTTAAAAACTTGTCAAAATAAAATATAGTATAAATCAGCTTCTAAATACCAACAGGAAGTACTAAAACCTCAATATATCATTAGTCTAAACACTAAAGAACTTAAATATCTTGAACTGAATTCACAGCAATTGACAAATCCTTACCACAAATCACAAATTTCACTAATCTCTTTTCTTAAAATGGCGACTGTAACAAGCTGTGGACTTTATTATGTTAATAAGTATGACCTAATTAGCATCTGTACCGTATTTCATTTTAAGCTGCCTGGACTAAGAGTGTATTTGACGGATTTATATTGTTTGTCTCTAGATTACATACATTTCGAGAAATTGTCCGCCTTGTTGATTTTCTGCCCATTCATTTCACAAGAGCTGCAACTAACTTGACACTTGGAGGAATTGTTTATAGTCAACAAAAATAAGACATCTAACATAAAACTACAAAATTTATAAATAAAAAATACGGGAAGAAAAAGTTGTTTTATACATACATATGTGTAATTGAAGGAAATTAATTCTTCTTCTTCTTATCCACTTGTTGCCGTATTTTAACAAGTCCAGTAAAATTCTTAGCAAGTTTAGAAAAATTCGGTCAACTCTTTAAACTGAAATCCTATCCATGTTTTGTAATTAAAGTATGACATTTATAAACTGAGTAAGAAATAAAAACATAATTAATGTCGCCGTACATTTGTTTGCCTTAAGCGGCACCCATGTTGGGGCAGAGCTGAACCGCACATATGGACACGAACAACAAAAAAGTGATTAGGGCTTGACATATTGCGCGGCAATCCAGTGCCGCAATGAATTTTTTAGATGTGAAACTCTTAATTTGCGGTTATTACTGTGGCTAAAAGTTGTCTTTACTAAATCATAAGTGCCTAATCGAGTTTGATGTAACTACGAAACATCCAACTTAGTTTATCTATTCGTTTTGGTTAAAGTTGGGGCTTTTTAATTAATATTCTATATAAGGTCATTAGTTTCCAACTGAAAGAGCGACGGCATTAGACAAATTGTGATATTTCCTGACAAAGCGTGTGGGTGTCGGCAGGAAATTCCAGTGTGTGTATTATGTTATCTTAGATGATCATAATCAAATCGAACAATGAAAATATTGCTAGCCTCAATGGCTTTGATATTCAAATATCGACGCATGCATAATTAACTTACAATAAGAGAAAGAAAGAAATTTTAATTTGAAATTTATTCATATTAACAGAACAACTTAAGTAGGTGTATAGATCCTACGACGGCTTTTGACTGCCACTTGTGAATGTGTTAAATATTAATCACCAAAACAAATCTGTTAAACATGGTTACTCTTTTGATATGCATTGACCACAGCGGAATTAATTAACGTTATTGAGTTGAATTTTAAATATTTCAACGAGCAGTTATTTATCTTTGCGTTATCTCTTCCTTTTAGCCAAAATCTGTGGTCTCCTATAAGATGTTAATTTTCAACGATATGCATTTCCTTGAATATCATTTAACGTAACTTAATGACGAAACAAGTCAACTCTTAGTACATATACAGTGACTCACAAAACTGTTCATAAAAACTGGTTATTACAGTTTTTCTATAAGTATTTATATTTAATGTAACGATATAATAAATAAATTTATTAAACAATTTCAAATAAACATGCATTCTCTATAAAATTCAACATAATTTATGAGCAATTCAATACTTAAAAAATGTCCAATTTTGGTTTTTAAAATGCAAATTAAATGAACACTTTTGAGACTCTTTCGGTCAATAAAAAAATATAATATATTTTAATATTTCGTATGTCCTCCTTTCGCCTTTATTACAAGTTCCATTCTCCGGGGCATGCTGGCAATTACATTTTCCAAAATTTTGGCACTAATAGTGCTCCATTCTTCTTGTAATGCTTCCCATAACTGATTTTCGTCTTTTGGTTGTTTCTTCCTGACAATTAAGCGTTTTTTCACTCTATTCCAAAGATTTTCAATAGGATTCAGGTCGGGAGATTGTGCTGGCCAGTCCATAACTCTGATTCCAGATTCCAGAAATTGAAAAGGGCGTCTCAGTGAGAGAAATCGCACGAAAGTACGAAGTTTCTATGGGGCTTATTTCAAAAATTCGAAAAGAGTTCCAGATTATGTCCGAGCCTAATAAAGGAGGTCGTCCACAACTTCTCAGTTCTCGAACGAAGAACATTGTGAGACGACTAATCGTGTCAGGGACAGTGGATAATGCTGTAGAAGTACAAAAAACAATCGCCCAGTCCTTGCAAATGAACGTTTCATGCGAAACCATTCGAAGGTGCTTAAAGAAAGCAGGTATGAAAGCGAAAACGAAAATTAAAAAGCCATTGTTAAGCAATACGGCTATGAAGAAGCGCTTATAATTTGCCAAGGATCATAAAGATTGGACAGAGGACCAATGGAAGTTAGTGACGTGGTCTGATGAAACAAAAATAAGTCGTTTGGGATCAGATGGCCGTGTTTGGTAGTGGTATGACCCAAAGCATGGGATAACCACGCGCAATCTTCAACAAACATTGAAGTTTGGTGGGGGATCTTTAATGGCATGGGGTTGCTTTCAAGGAAACAAATTAGGTTACCTTCGTAAAATTGTTGGTATAATGAAAGCTACTGATTATATAGACATTTTAAAGGATTCATATCCGCCAAGCCTCAAAAAATTTGGCTGCGAACCAGGGGACACATTGTTTATGCATGACAATGAACCCAAATATACGGCCAATACCACTAAAAAATGGCTGCAAGAATCTGGAATCAGAGTTATGGACTGGCCAGCACAATCTCCCGACCTGAACCCTATTGAAAATCTTTGGAATATAGTGAAAAAACGCTTAATTGTCAGGAAGAAACAACCAAAAGACGAAAATCAGTTATGGGAAGCATTACAAGAAGAATGGAACACTATTAGTGCCAAAATTTTGGAAAATTTAATTGCCAGCATGCCCCGGAGAATGGAACTTGTAATAAAGGCGAAAGGAGGACATACGAAATATTAAAATATATTATATTTTTTTATTGACCGAAAGAGTCTCAAAAGTGTTCATTTAATTAGCATTTTAAAAACCAAAATTGGACATTTTTTAAGTATTGAATTGCTCATAAATTATGTTGAATTTTATAGAGAATGTAGGTTTATTTGAAATTGTTTAACAAATTTATTTATTATATCGTTACATTAAATATAAATATAGGAAAACTGTAATAACCAGTTTTTATGAACAGTTTTGTGAGTCACTGTATATGTATAATATTGTATTTATTGGTATCGGCAGATTTGTTGGCACAAATTTCTATTAATTGGATTATGTATAAATCAAGTGGACTGCAAAACAAACTTTAAAATATCGCTAAAACTTAAAGTAAACTTTAACCATAAAAAGAATTTGTAACAAATTTTTATTAGATTTTTGTTGAAATAAAAGATTCTGTACCGTGGCAAGCTGTAAGCAGGAATATTGAATTATTTATGAAAGAATGCAGAAGGGAACATATTTTACAGAAGTTATCAGATACTTGGATATTCTGATGGCATAGCAATAGCTGGAAGGAACTTTGATAGAATCCAAAGTTTATGCGAATCTTTCTTCTCAAACACATACGCTAGGTCTAAAGACAAATCAAAATTAGACGAAATATATGAAATTACAACAGTACAACTGGGTGCTGGGCACTAAGTGTGACTTTCTGTAAAAAGAAAGCAGCCCAATTTTTGTGGGATGCAGGAAAACAATGACTGGAGGATAAGAACCAATCAAAAAATCGACCACCTTTATAATGAAACTAGCTGGAACCCGGTGCGCCTCGCTGCACGCATTTGCCAATAGTATGGCGTGCGCCGAAACAAATGGGAATTTCAAAATCGCTTTTCCATGGGCAGTGAGAGTCTTAAATCCTCCCACGAAAGTACGTTCGACAAGAAAAGTATAATCCTAATCACATTTCAATTGTCTCACTACGACGATTGTCGTGGTGAGTTGCTGTGGGGGAGCATTGTGGACGAATTTAGAAGGGGAAATTACAATACAGTGCTCTTGTATTTTATTCATACACGATATGTAGAGCTTCCGTTTATTTTGCAGTTGAGGTGATAAGAATTTTAATATACAGTAGGAAACTTTAAATTCATTTTTTTTCTCGTATTTTTGATTCCGAATAATAAAATGTTCTGTTATATACTGGAATTTTGCCATTTCCAACGTCCAAAATATGTTTTGAAAATGTTTGAGCAGCGACATCTTGTAGCAAATGGACACGCATATTCGTTGGATTTATTTTTCAAAACTGTTCCATAGATATGACGCTTTCAAGCATATTTAAGCTCATTTTCAGGCGTTGATCGAGATATAACAGGCAAAGTTGAGCGAAAATCCCTTTCAAGTAGTGTCAGAGCGCCTCTCATCGTACCAGTATTAAAGCTTCATGGAAAATTTCTTCAGAATAATCACAATTGCGTATGAATATAACAAACTTAAAACTTCTGGAGGCGGTTAATACGTTCAATAAGCAACGTCTGGCAGCATTGGGCGAACTTTTCAAATATTTAATGGCACAATAAAAAGTAATTTTTCCGTAAGAAGTATGAAACAAAAAATATGACCCATGTAAAATTATTGTATGTTGAAAAATCAACACCTTGCAATCTATGTAAATTTCCAAGTATCATAGCTCAAAAAGTAAAAGCGATTACTAAGATAGACATCATTGCGAATACAAGGTGTGGTGTCTACATTTATTTCGTTTAGATCCGAGACGGATCTTTGAAGGCAGCCCCGTAAGACGCCGAAAAACACGATGGTGAGAAAACGTAAGAAAGGACCTAGCAAGATGCTCCCTAGCAATAAACTGTAGAGAAGCTGCAAGGCACCTTACACGTTGAAAGGCAAACATTGCGGAGGCTACAACTCGGTTGGGTTGCGACATAACCATACAAAGCGTGATACCTTAGCTCGGGTTTCACACAGAAAAAACAAAAGTGGATTAACTATTGCATTTTTTTGGATAGAAAATAAATACTAACTTTCAAGAAATATACATTACAAAATCTACCATATAAAACCCAAGTCCTTTTACAATAAAAAAGTATTGAAAAAATTTATTTAAATGGATTGCAAAGTAAAAAAAAATTATTTTAACCATAGTTTTTCACATAACTTAAAACCTGTATTCGTGTTTATTGATTAACCACAACATAAAGCGAATTGAATTTTCTTCAGTCAAAAAAGCTTCATTCTTCCCGAATCGATTTTTAGTGAGTTATAAATTTCCAGGTCACTTTCCCAGTTCAGCAATTTGTGTAAAATTTCCTTTTGTTTTTTTTTAGAGACCAAAAAAAGATGAATGGATGTTTTACAGGGAGCCACAATTTGCTTTTCAACCATACGACAAGTTTTTTTTTTATTAAAGCTCCCGAAATATATATGTTATATATAAAAATAGATGTACATATGTTGTGATGGAATGTAATGACTCAATTAGTATATGGTTCTAGTGCTAGTACAACAATTAACACATTCGTGTGACTGACAGCAAAGTTGTTAGTCATCACTTTTAATGTTCTGAGCAAGCTTAGGTTATTAATTCAATTTAGTAACTCTTGTGATATCATTAACCTAATTAACGGAAGTGTATACATTAACTAATCCAGCTCCCATGAACATTTTTGGTAGATATCAATTATATAGACACATTCAAATACAATAGACATTTTTATTCTTTTGTAACACGGCATTTAAATCACTGATTTTAGCTGCGGAAGAATTTTATATAATTGAATTTTTTTTTTAAATTTAAAAAAAAAGGTTAATCATGTTTAATTATACCGAAATTACTTAACATTAAATTAGGATTATGATGTCATCAGTTCTTCCGTAGCAAATAACCAAAGACACAACGGAAACTATAAGTGGCTGTTAAGCACATTCACGATATTAACCAAAAGTAGTAAAATATGCGCGGCCTATAGAGGCGAGTCGTTGAAGAAGGGAGCTCACAATATAAATTTTGATAAATTGAATATGACAGAGTGTCGCCTGCATCATATGTAATAAATTACAATATTTAGAGGCTATAAAATAGGACCACGAACCCGATTCTGATTTGCATTAGAAAAGATATGAATGTTAATACCCTACCGCTCCCAGATTGCGTTTTGTTTTCATCTATAAAAAGGCCTCATTCTTCCATTCAGTAAAATTCGGTAACGAGTTCGTTTCACTTTTAATTATTTTACATTGTTATTTTATTCCAACACCAAACAGCGTCAGTGGAAACTTAACTTACATAAAATCTATGCTGGTTTTATCAAACGAAAATCATTAACAAAAAGCCACTCATAGATAAGATGATTTCGTTCGCATAATTTTTCGTCAAAGACTCTTTCCTTTGTGGTGCTTATTGGATGTTTTGGGTAAATTAAAATTTGTGTCAAGAGTTCCCTCTTCCACTACAGATCATGAATATTAAAACATTTTCGTCCCCGCAAGCAATTTCATACAATTATGAATTATGTGGCCATTGTGCTATTGTACATAATGCCCACCAATATACTAAACAAGAGAATGTGGAAAGGAGGAGGACTATTGCGGTTCGATTGGCTTTCTGTGATATACTTGATAAACGGATATGAAAGAATATAAATGAGGATAAGGAAGTGCATACTTATACACCAATCGATAGAATAATGTCGGAAGTAAATCATCGCATGAATTCCAAACGATTGAACTTAAATATTTCTTTCAGAAGTCGTGAGAGTTTTATATTTTTTCTTTATATTCAGAAGGATAATCTAATGAACATTTACGTGTTTTTAGGTATATTTACTTTCTGACATCATGTTTTGAAGATGTGCTAAACAACCGTAAAAGTTTTTTGGAAAAATTTAGATCCTATGATTGTGTAGATACACTATGTGCCGTGCCTAGCACTGAAGCCAGACAGTCTGGGAGGAGTTGGTAGGAAAATCTTTTGACATAGGAAAAAATCAATAAACTGTTGAAAAAAACGTAAATTCAATCCACCGTATAGTCTTTGTCTGGCAAAAAAAAATTCAGTAATATTCAGCAGTTTTTTTTTTCTATTAGTATATGAACCAAAAGTGCGTTTTCCACACCAATAATTACAAAATTAGTCGTATTATTGTTGTTGTAAACTTTAACCTTTTTTTCTAGCTAGCTTAGAAAAAGACAAAACAAAACAATTGTAAACGATTAAGGAAGCTATTAATCATATTTCTGCGTTTGATGTGTTGTGCTGGTGTTTATGGTATGACCATGGCCTAAATATTTTCCAAAGTTAATTCACCGCGTTAGAGGTTTCTGTAAATAGCAAAGATAATACATTTTTGCTCTTAATTTGTTTGTGGACAAAGCGAAACGCAAAACGTAATATTAATAAAAAAAATTAATTTGTCTGTCAAGTTAGGTGAAAGCTACAAGTCTTCGTGGTACTTGGGTAGAATCCTATAGCCGGGGGAACATTTTAAAATATCAGTAATTTTATAGTGGATACTGAGACGACGGAATTAGAAACATTGTCAGAATTAAACCGATTAACAGATTAAAAAAGAGTAGATTACCAATTAAATAATACCAAAAGAAGATTTTCGTTTTTGTAAGGTTTAGATATATTATGAGCATACAGAAAGATAAAAAGTTAGGCAGTATTGATTGTTTAATCATGAAAACAATAAAAGGCCGCCTTCAGAGCATTTCCATTTACACAAGTAAACCGTTCCGTTTTTTAAATAACTTAATAAAATATTATTATTCGAAACCGCGAAAAAGTTGCCGATCGAGTTCCTTGAATAGCACGAACCCTAGGTGTTCTTCCAAATGTAACAATTTTCTGCAAAATTTCAACAAATTTCTGACTGAGCCACAATAAATTAGTTGGTAAATACAAGGTATTATTTATATCGTGCTAATGTAAAAAATGTAAAAATAAAGAAAACGAAGAAAGATAAGATAAAAACTCATGGAACAATAATATATCATTTATATTGTGGTTGTCGGATGCAAATGAAAAAGATTCTTATAGTACTTTAAGGTGATAAATCGCACAAAGTTGATCAAAATCACCTTGTTCGCCATATATACTTAGTCGTAAATAAGGCTTTAGTAGTTTGATTTTACGAACTAGGCAAACTAGTGTTGCCTAAGTTCTTCCAGTAATCTTCAAAACTATTTTTCGTCTCTAAAATGACCTAACTAGTCTCGGTGTTTGGGAAAATATTCTCAGGATTGAAGCTTTTTATCTGCTGTTTTTTCAATAGTAAGATAATAAAAGAAAAATTAACGAGGTTGATGGCTGTTACGTTTCTAGACATTGTGTTTCTTTCATTTTACAGATGAATGTTTATTGTCCATAGCAGTGATTCCCATTTTTCGGTTCCACAAAAAAAATTTAGGGTTCCGTGTCACCAGCGCCGAAGCGCAAATACATTAAAAGACTCACTGGCGCTGCGTTCTTGCTAATCAGAAAATGCGAGTGGCCCTTCTTTCTTGAAATTTGGTCTACGTCACGCCGCGCAACATTTAGGTCGCCATTCCATATTCCCACGTCTCGGGTGTTGTGAAGAAAATGGTAATCCGCCCTCTTGAGATGGCCGCCAAGGGCCAAACAATACATTGAGTATACTTTATTGCTTATGGTTTTCTACTTATCATACCCTTTCATTTGATACCCATGTCGAATGGATTGTGAAGAATATTTCAATTCGCTCTCCAGAGACTGCCGCCATGGATCTGAAGGTATATTGAGTATACCCTATTGCATTGTCATCGGAGCTAAAGCTCTATGCAAAATTTCAGCATGATAGGATATCCGGAAGTATTTGAAAAATTGATTGCAAAATTTGTTCCGTGAAGAAAACAGTAATCCGTCCTCTTGAGACGGCCGCCATGGATCTAACGGTATAATGAGTATAGCATTGCCATTGGAGCTGAATTTGTGTGCAAAATTTCAGGGTGATCGGGTAACCGGAAGTATTCAAAAAATCTATTGCAAGATATGTACCGGACAAACCGACAGACAAGAAAGCGCGCTAATAAAAACGTCCTAAAATATATTAAGATTTGATTTTGTCTACCATAGGCACTTTGAGCCTTATGATTTTTAAGTTTCGTTATGGTTTTTGCAACTTCTTTTATTGTACTTCGGTTACCTGCTTTTCCCTGTGTTAGTTTAATGTTCTCTTGGAAGAAATCTCTAAAGTATTTCTCCAACACCCCGAAAATAACATCGATACTACTAGCTATGGTACCGTCGGCTCTTCTTACTTTGATAGGCTTCTATACATGTTTTATTATGTTTTTTTCTTTCTAGAACCACCTCCTACTGTGGCTTCGTCAAAACCTCTCCAAAAACAAAAATTCTCTGATTCGACCGCGTTATTTCCATTTTGGAAATACAGTAAACAATTTCTTAAGTTCTACAAGTAAAAAATGTATATCAAAAATTTTTCCTTCGGATTGGTCTGGCATTTTAAATACTGTCATAAAATAGTTGTTTAACCCTATACATAAATTTCAGCCTTCAAAGCTTGGAACAGAAATTGTTTTGAATCCTATTAAAAGGCTTGGTTTTGTGTGAAAACTCTTTGTTTGGGTATCATAGAAATTAAGCAAGTAAATGGATTGAATACCCTATGTTCTTAAAATCTAGCTCCCGCTTGATGATTTTTCTATTCAATCAATGTTTTTTTACAAAAAATGCGAAAATAAAAAGGTCGTAGGTTTATTGTAGCGAAACTTCGCGGTCTCTATCATAAGCAGGTGTCCGTCAGGTGGGTTGTTGGTGGGACCCTGAGTATATAGTGCACTATGAGTTTCTGAAAGAAAATGAAACGGTTAATGATTATCGTTGTTCTACGCAGCGAAGAGAAAAAAACAATCTTTAGCCATGTTTGATCGCGATAACGCTAAACCTCACAAGGGAAAACCCACAAAAAACTTGCGGAGAGGTTGGGAAGTTTTACTTTATTTTTGAGGGCGTTCAAATGGCAGTGAAGGGCTATCTCAACTCCAAAATCGAAGAATCGCAACGAAAAAGCAACATTTTTCTCAATCGTGGCCAGATGGACTTGGTATATAAAGGAATTCAGTTTTTTAACTACTGACATACATGATCAATGGTTCCAGTTCAGGGCTTATGGAAAAGTCACAGTTCTATGTTTCTACCCTTATCAGCAAATTTATTGATTACTTCCTTAGCTGTTTCGTCGATTTCCCTGCGAACATTCAAAAAAGCAAGACCGTTCACCCGCTGTTCGCCAGTTGCACTACTTTGCCAATCCTTTAAACAAAACTTCTTTCGTTGCTAGCAATCTTCAAACAGTTAGCGACTTTCGGAAAAGGTGTGATATTCGTCGGACGTGACCTACTAAAAAAACTGCGCCCCTCTCCTTAAGAAAATACACGCGATGTCTAGCGGGAGCAAAGACCATAAGAGGAGAGGACAAAAGTAGTAAGAAGTGCTAACAAAGAAGGCCATATTTAAAATAGAAACCGAATAGCCAAATGAATTTAAAGCATTAAAAGAAATACTGGTAAAAGCTCCACTGTTGAAGTTATTTGAACCAAAGATACGAAGATTACAGATTCTAGTAAGGACGAATTCGGAGCTATGTATTACTCTTGCAACGGGATAATAACGATCAACAATAGCATTCAGTGCAATACATGAGTCGTAAGGCAAACTCAGCCGAACGTCGCTTTTACGCTTACGACCTAGAATTTCACGCTCTAATACACGCCGTAAAAAAGGGGAGAGTTTACGTTCTGCGAAGGAGAGAACACCTTGAGAAATGGACATATGTACATAGTGAAATTCTCTTTATTGATCGTGAATAATATTAATTGATCAATGATAGCCTGGGTAAAAATTAATTGAACTTAATTGAAAAAGGCAAAAGGCTAGGTATGGGTGTAGGTTCAATGTAATTTTTAGCTTTTTCAAAAAAAAAAAGCTTATACAGAGGCTCTGTCCGTCTGTCTGTCCGTCTGAAGCCTACTTTCATCTCTGAAAGTACTGTCGCTACAGACTTGGGCCATATCTCAAAATGTAGCTCTTGGTCAAAAGACCAAAAACTGAGAAAATGGTCTGAAAATTTCAACCAGAAGTATATTTAAACAACAAAAAAGAGATTTCTAATAAAGTCCATATATCGGTAGCCTAGAGGTAAGGCGCTGGAGTCCTATCCCAGGGGAACCAAGTTCAATCCCCGGCCGCAAAATGGTGAAATACAATTTTACAAAATGCGCTTGGAGGGGGGTTTGTCCCCTTCCCCCCTCCCCCGTTCCTACGTCACTGGAAAATACTAAATAAACAACTTTATGTTATAAACAAATTTTGTCAAAATTTCAATTCCCACAGTGAATGCATGTAATACTTCTCAATCGATTATTTCGATTGCATATACATACATAGCTACACATGGAAACTGTCATTGCCTTGCAGATAAAACAGCAGTAGTTTTGTTTATTGACATAATTATACCTTATTCTACGCGGCAGGACTATTTTGAAATTTAGTTATAGTTATTTTACATAATTCTATGAATTTTCTACCAACGTATTCCTTTATGTTTAAACCATTTTTCATTAACTTTAACCAGCTGAAGGATATTCTTAATGCATAATATATCACTATACTCAAGCCCAATACTTTTTGGATCCAATAATCCAAATTATGTGTCCATGACAACTGGATCTTCTGGATGGAAATTTTATGGGTCAAGCTTGCGAAAACTTTTTTGCCTTTTTCAGTATGTTACTCTAAATAAATATTTCTTGCCAACTACAAACAAGATAAAATTGCAATATATTTCAATACTCTTTCCTCCCTGGTGATAGAAAGTTTGCCAAAATTCCCGATATCTGTAAGACAAACAGCAGGTTTGATAAAAAAAAATCTTCCTTCGTATAAACGTACATATATGCAGCGCCTGCCACTTTTTTGTAGGTGTAGTAAAATGATAATCCAACATGCTGCCACTTTTCTTCCGTGACAGAATCAACAATAGTAGAAGAAGCATAAAAAGAAAATCCTTCATAAATCTAGAGAAAGAAGTATGAATAGGACTCGAAAATAAAAGGGTCGTAAGGAGAACAGTCACATACTGAACAGAGAGGATGAAACGGGTTTGCCTGACACATTTATCATCGAACATTTTCGTAGCTTTTATATGCATGCATGTGTCAGTTGTTGGTTATACATTTTAGCTTTTTTCAATAACGAATATATATGGGCAATTCTCCGGAACTTTTAACCTGCTTGTCGCTTCAAAATTTTTATGAATTACAATTTTTGTAGGAAGATTAAAAATAAAAGAAGCTATCGATAATGTTAAGAAATCATTAATGAGCAATGAGGTATAAGTACGAAGTCATTTAAAACGATATTTTGCAATGAAATTTGAAAAAATGTTCCGTTACCTGTCACTTTTCGGCCTGTCTTTAGCGCTAATCTGAATGAAAAACTATTTATATTTGTGATAGGAACCGTTGACACAAATAGTGAAAAGTGAAAAATTGTAGTTTAACTCTTAAGGAAAAATGCAGTTTAGTTCGGTGCAGTGTCAAATCGCTATATTTTCCAAAAAACGACTCTGAAGTTTGTCCCTAGGTTTTGACGTCAAAGTTGTAACCCGCATGGTAAGTCGAAGAACTCCGAATTGTCTCATTTTATCATAAAATTTTTTAAACGCACTTATTGTTCAGACACTAACGAACATGTGCATACATTTTGTGACAAAAATAAGTTGAAATTGGTTGATTTTTGGGCAAAACTGGCTAACGGGAACGTAGGTTACATTTAAATGTCAAAGTTGTAACCGCAATTAATTTGCTCATATTACATTAAATTCATCCCCGTAAAATTTCTTATGACGTATTGTAACTAGTTAAATCATATGTAACGTTTTTTTCGCTTAAGTTGTTTCATGAATCTTAAAAAAAAGTAATTTTAGCGAATGTCAAAATTGTAACCATGTCAAATTTGAAATGTCAAAATTGTAACCATGTAAAATTTGATACCAAATTTGAAAAATGTTCAATTTGTTGTTTTAAAATTATGTTTTTGTACTGTTACAACGTTTTAAATTAAAAATATAATAATTATTGAAATTATGGGCGATTCTCCAGAACCTTTAACTTGAGCTAATTGGAAAAATGAAATTTCAAATTGATAGCACAACCGTGCCATGATATTTTTTTTGTTTCTTACTTCATAAATAAATGTTTTCTGATGTAGAACATTAAAAAATTCAATGCGCATATTTTTTTTTATGAAAAACAATTTTTTTTCTGTAAGTTGAATAATTTTTGCAAATTTCATGAATAATGCATAGGATTTATTATAAACATAATATGGAATAGTTCATAGATAACATCATAAATAACATTATTATATATTACATTTAACTAGCGACTCACTAGAATATACCTAATATAATATACAAACTACGGGTCTTTCGGTTAAACTTTGCCTCTGCAGATCCCTCTGCCTCTTCCGCCTCTGCCTCTTCCGCCTCTGCCTCTTCCACCTCCTCTATCTCTTCCGCGACCTCTACCTAGGTCTCTATCCACATTACAGCTTTCTGGTGAACTGAAGCTGAACTTCTTTGGAGTGGACGCAAAATGAGTGCAAGGTGGTCTCAAAATGCACTCGGTGCAACTCAACTTATTTAAATACAATGACTCGGGTTCACTGCCATCCCAAACGAGCTGAAATAAAGACTTGATTTTTGGAATAGGTTGGATATCTTCTGGGACTGCCTTCTGTACATTCATAATTTGAGCTCCACTGACTTCGAAAATCTTTATTTTTCCGTCTTCTTGACTTGAAACAAGGTCGACAATATCTCTGGCAGATGTAATATCTATTCCATGACAAACTGTTCGATCACACATCGCTTTGATAGAACCTCCTATGCCGTCAGCAAAGCTTTTTCCATGCCCAGGAGTAGTGAAGTTCCAGGAAGCAGCTCTGATACCTAAACTCTTACATTTCCTACAAAACAAATATAAATTGTTCCTATTTTTGTATTGAGTGCTAGGACCATCACTCTGAAAGTGGATCGTGTGCATACCAGGAACCACACTGAACACGAGGTTGAAAATTGGATCCAAGTGAGCCCAAATTGCAAATGCGTCGTGCCTAAGATTTTCTGAAACCGTAGCAAAGGATACACATTGCAGTTTTTCTTGAAGATCTTTGTAGAAAAACACGCCAGTGTGTAGAGATACTTGTTTTTTTGATGCGCCGAAGTGCATGCTTTGAATCTCGCTAGCGTACTTGCAGTAATAATTTTCAGAGAAGTCGACGATGATTGTGACTTCATTGCAACTTAAAGTTTTCCTGATTTCGTTCAACTTCTGGTATTGGTGGTTTGAATCAAATGCATGCTTCATGAAGACGGGCAATTGATTCTTCATTTCTTGAGTCATTTCCGATACCTTGCAGTCGATTTTATTCTTTTTTGTTACCTTCACGTTGTAAATTTTGTCTTTCGCTCCGACTCGACTTTCTGCCTCTGTTTGCCACTGATAGTAGAATGATGTTCTCTGGTGGTTTTCTTCATTCAGTTGAGCATCAAGGTTCGGGCAGCTCTTGCACGTCCGATAAAAACAAGCTTGGCTCGGTGTGGGACATACGATCAAAGGGATAAAATCAAAGCGGTTACATGGGACGACTTTAAGTAAATGAAGCTTCTGAATCAAGAAATCAAAGTTGGCGTGTGTTTTACACAAACACGTGTTTCGAGATGAAAGTCTTTTGTTTACAATCCAAAACGGTTTCAAACGATAAAACGTTGCGCGAGATACTTTGATTTTTGATGCTGTACTATACTTTCTATATAAATTTGGCAATGAATCATTCAAATACCGCTTGCGCACAGTTAAACCATTTTTAGTAACTTGATCCTTAGCACTTGGACCATTCGATGAATTTTCATCTTTCTCGAGAAAGATTTTTATACTTTCCCCCATTGCAATCCGGAGTCTTTCTTTCTCTGTTTTGCCCCGGCAAAATGACAAATCAGTACCGAGCAAGTGCTTCTTTTGTACATACTTGCTGACAACAGGGGTAAGTAGTTTTCCGATCTTGTACTTTCTAAGTAGTTGACCGGCTAAGCATTGAGAAAATAAAGACTTGCTTTTTTCATCTTTCATTTGACTCTTCTTTTCTTCTAATTGAGTAACCAACACTTCTTTGAAAAGTAACTGTTCTCTAATAACCTTCTCATCTTGCTTTATAGTGTTGTCAACTTTGCGTTCCAGGTCATCTTCTTCCGGTTTCTTTGTCGATTTCGCTTTCAATCTCTTATACCGCTTTTCCCATTTTTGAGCAAGTCGATCTTTTTCTTTTAAGCGATTTTCCAAGCAAGTCACTTTCTTCCGTAGACGCATTTCAGTTCGACGAGAAGTGCTCGGAAGTGCTTGACTGCTTTGGTCTTCTTGATTATTTTGAAGACTTTTCTTTATTCGCTCCTCGTGCTTCTTTTCACGATTGTACTGTCGAATTTTTTCTCTCTGTTTAGGACGCAAATCTTTTATACTCTTTAATTTGCCTTCGGCCTTTTGTTTCTCTCTGTAGAGTTTTTCTTTTTTCTTTTGTCGTTCCAGAAGTTCGGGATCTGCCTTCAGGTTCAGTTTCGCTCTAAAACGTCTGACCTTTTCTAGATTGCGCTGTCTTTCAAGGACATTCTTCGTCTGTATCTGTACTTCTGTGACTTCTACAACTCGCCTTTTTTCCCGCCTTTGTTGATAACGTTTTTCCTTTTTTGCAATTTCAACTTGACGTTTTTCCCGCATTTGTTCCCTTTTCTTTAGTTTCACATCATTGTCGTCCATTTTTCTAAGTACCACTGCGTAGAATCTAAACCAATTTAAATAAAGCATTAATTTACATTAAATCCTTCAAAACGAATTATTATATTTTATTCTCATGAATGGTTCTCACATCAGTTACTTTGAGCGTTTTTAGAAAATTTCGGATTTTGCCTTGCTCAATCGGCCAGAAGATAAATATTCGAACCAAGTAACAAAGAATTACAAGAACTGACACTTGGGGTATGACAAACACCAGTTTACTTCGAAGCGATGCTCTGCATTTAAGATGCAACCGACAACTGTCGCTTGTGAACTAGCTGGGACCTGATAGAGATCTAAGTAAAGGTAGAAGAGGTTGAAGAGGCAGAGGGATCTGCAGAGGCAAAGTTTAAACGAAAGACCCGTAGTTTGTATATTATATTATATTCTAGTGAGTCGCTAGTTAAATGTAATATATAATAATGTTATTTATGATCTCTTGGAATAGTTCATATTATGTTTATAATAAATCCTATGCATTATTCATGAAATTTGCAAAAATTTTTCAACTTACAGAAAAAAAAATTGTTTTTCATAAAAAAAAATATGCGCATTGAATTTTTTAATGTTCTACATCAGAAAACATTTATTTATGAAGTAAGAAACACAAAAAATATCATGGCACGGTTGTGCTATCAATTTGAAATTTCATTTTTCCAATTAGCTCAGGTTAAAGGTTCTGGAGAATTGCCCATATATATATATATTTGTATGCGAACATTATTTTAATGCCAGGAAGGAACTGGCAAAAGGAGCCAAAATCAAACGTCTGTCGTTCCCATTTTCAGTATTTCCTTTGTTATCCTGAATAAAATTGTGTGAAATCGAGACCCTGCCTCGCAAATTGGTGTTGAAGTAAGAATAACGTTCGATAGAAAACCGACTTTAAGATAGTTGGTTACAATTGATAACTAAAATATGGAAATTTCATGTTATAGTTATGAATGATATATAAACATCATACACGCAGATAATTTTTTTTTTCAAGGCGATTACAATACGACAAAACGAAGTGATATAATATATATTTTGCTTGAACAATAATATTTCAGCGACTAATATTTCTTCAATATTCAGGAATAATAGCAAATTCTCATTTTATTAAAATATCTTGAAATTATCGAAGGACGACCCGTATCAGTATGTGTAGGTACAAATAAATAAAATATAAATCATCAAAGTAGGCATTTCCAATATCATTTTTATTTATTTTTATAGGTCCTTTAGTAGATAACGAAAGACTTTGTATAGCATATCCGTTGCCGAATCTTGCGGTTTTATTACATTTTAATAAATCGTTTATCGTATTTTCTCAAACATTTGTATTCCTTGGGGTTTTTCACGATTGTACAAAGCTTATGCTGGGCATACCATTTACTTTTATTTAATAAAATAAAAATCACAAAATAAAAGTTTAAAAAAAAAATAGTATAGGTAAATAAACTCTTGAGTTAAATGGTTTTATTTGAAATCAAAACCAAAAACTAGAAAATAATTAGAATACAAACATGGACCTGGTAAAAAATCGTGCAATAGTAGCCGTGTTGCTTTCTCATATCGTCTACCAAGGAGCACTTTGTGTCGCTCCGTCAACGGATTAAGTAATATTCTATTAACGGACTAAAATAAAAACATGGGGCGCAAATATATTTTTGGTGGGCTTGGAAACACATTTTCTAGACAAGTCGTTCTTATTAAACAGTGGTTATACAGGATTTATTACCAGACGTCAGAATCTCAAGAAGGTCTAAGTTTGTGTTCTAATTATTTTATTCTGACCACAGAATCATCATTTGTGGGCCTGAAACCCGCTGATGCCGACTTGCAATGGAATCGGAGCCGAATTGCAAAACTCCTCCGCCATCTTGGAAGCGCCATCGTATTTTTAACTTCCCAGTATAGGAAGTTATTGTAATCGGTCCGAAAATCGAAATCGAAAATTTCAACGTATTTTCATCTTTCAAGGTCCCAGGAGCATTTTAAGCAAAAAATTGGGAGGAAGTATGTGTGTGTGTGTGTGTGTGTGTGCGTACGGATGTGGTCATTTTTTCCTGCACGATATCGCGCGAACCAAAACTGATATCGACTTCGTTGAGGTGTCGTTCGAAGCGTATTAACCGAAATATGATCTGAAAAGATTTTCATGAAATTCGGTCCAGCCGTTTTTTTGTTTAAATGAGGTAAGTGATTTTTGTACCTGCATGATATCGCCCGAACCACGAAAGATATTGACTTGCTTGAGGTGCCGTTCGAAGCGTATTAGCGACAATATAATCTGAAAAGATTTTTATAATATTCGGTCCAGCGGTTTTTTGGTTTAAATAACGTAAGTGATTTTTGTACCTGCACGATATCGCGCGAACTATAAAAGATATCGACTTAGTTGACGTGCCGTTCGAAGAGTATTAACCAAAATATGATCTGAAAAGATTTTCATAAAATTCGGTCCAGCCGTTTTTTTGTTTAAGCGGCGTAAGTGATTTTTGTACCTGCACAATATCGCCCGAACCACGAAAGATATTGACTTACTTGAGGTGCCGTTCGAAGCGTATTAGCGACAATATAATCTGAAAAGATTTTTATACAATTCGGTCCAGCGGTTTTTGTTTAAATAACTTAATTGATTTTTGTACCTGCACGATACCGCGCGAACTAAAAACTATATCGACTTCATTGCGGTGCCGAAAAACATTAATACATCAATTTTATATACATTTTCGTCATCCTAATCTTGTAAGTGCGCACATTTAGTTTGACATTTTAGCGAAAATATTGATAAACAATTGTGACAAATTCTCGGTATTATACATAGATACATATATTCTATATTGCCTATTGTTCATTTATTATTAAAATATCCAATCATATATTCAACATCCATCATACTGGAAAGTTGATCGTGTGGACCGAAAGGGTCGAACCCACATCCCAACTAGTTTTTTACAAAATTGTCAGATTGCATTGTCACGGGAACTCAATTTGTGTGTAAAGTTTCATAAGAATCGGATACGATTAATAATGAATGAATATTAATTATGTTAATTACAAAAAAATGTTTGTAAACTGTATAAGGAAAAGCATATTTACAGATTTAAAATGAAACTCCCTAAAATTGAAAATAACACGAAAATATTTTATTTGTAATACATAGATAGAAATCTAAAAATAGTAAAGTCAATGATAGTAAAGTAATAGAAAGTCATGCCAAATACTAGACTCCAGCTCCGAAAGCGGAGACAATGTTGTAGTTATAGATACTGGCATGGCTTCAGAATCAGGGTTTTGAATCTCTTATGCATTAAACTGTCCCAGAGAAGGTATGAAAGCTATGCCTCCAGAAAGAATCTTTCTATTTTACAACCGCACCTCGCCTAAAAAGAAGTAAGAAATGTCTCTAGAGTACAAAACTCACTCCCGCGACAAATGTAAGAATTGCCTCTTCAATACAAAATTTACGTCCCACGAAAATGTATGAATTGTCTTTTCAGTACAAAATTTACCTCCCTCCTTCAGTACAAAATCTACCTCCCTCGGAAAATGTAAGAGTTGTCTCTTCAGTACAAAATTTAACTCCCTCGAAAAGTGTAAGAATTGTCTCTTCAATACAAAATTTACCTCCCTCGAAAAATGTAAGAGATTTCTCTCCAGTTCGTATTTACAATCTCACCAAGGCGCGGTTTAAATTGGATATTTTACTGTGCCAAAAGCAGTAAGAAAATGTCTCTGCAGTTCATGTTTACAATCTCACCTCGCCGAAATTCGAATTGGATATTTCACTGTCGCAAAAGGAATAACAAAATGTTCCAGTTCGCGATATCCCATTTTGTGCTGGCTTTCAGTCTAAATTTGGCTCTGACAACTGGACTATCTCTCCACTTTGTAATTTACAATCGGAAGATACACGGTCATATCATAGCAGTACATTATTTTTGAACCGGGACATTTAAAGAAGTTGAGGCCTCAGTACAATTTACTATCGTGAACAGGACAAATGAACTGCCTCTTGTAAGTCCGGCTCAGCTCTAGTACATATTCATAACTTAGTTGCACAAAAAGTTATTGAATAAAAGTGTAAATTAAAAGACAAAGCCATAAAATTAATCATAGCTGAGAGTACAAATTCTCACATTTCGTTAATTCTATGAACTCACAAAGACCTCGTAATTCACGGAATGTCATAATTAAGCTCTTAACCAGCACCTCAAAATCATAGTTACAAGCGATTGCTACATTTATTACAACCCTTGTTCCAGCTACTATTATTTATGCGACAAAGAAATGAAATTAGAAAATCAAAAGGTCATATCCTGTCCACGGTGGCTAAATTGAGCCCTTTTTATGTTAAGCTCTATCTGTGGCTCTTAGCTCCCTCAAAAAAATATATAAATCCCACTAAGCTTAAGCTGCCACAGCGAATTCGAGCCTCACGAGGGTAATAAATACAGTTCCGAATATAAAGCTTGCGTGATAACCAGTCGATATAGACACCCCTTCCGGTAAAGCATACCTTCGTTGCGGAACCACTTACCCAAATTTATGCAATTTTATGTAGATTTAAGTCCATTAAAAACATAAAAAAACGAAAAAATCGCACAATCCGAAGTTTCATATGCAGGCCAATAGGAGCATAACCCTCTGCCTGGAGGCGATGCTTAAAGTGTAGTAGCTAATCGATTTTCACCTCTTATGTAAATTTGGTCTATTTCTCAACAGGAGTGTTCTGGTTCTGGTTGAAATAATTTCGCTTCACACATGGGCTTAGATCGCGGCCTAGTTTTATATCGCAGATAAGTAATGCCTGAACTCAGATAAATAAAACGTGTTATGTATTGCCCCACGTGTTTAGTATAAATAATCATGATTTTGACTTCTTTTTTTACCTGTCTCATAGCATCTTTTTGGATCATGTTAGTATAGGTTCTTATAACCCGCAATCTTAAGGGCCTAAAAAATGAAAGCCTAGTTTATTAGGCAGCATTTTGGGTTGTTTTGTTGTTTGGGTCTGTGCCCATTAATCCTACTTAAGACATAGGAGACAGTTCATGTTCTGGTTTAATGGCCGGAACATAAAATTGCGAAGTCTTTAACAGAAAGCTGCCGAACATGTATTTGGTGGGATGAAGGACTTATTTAAAGCCTACGGGGCCCCATTACGTGAGTCTTATAAATCTTCGTAAGTAGAATGGTTTCTACTGTATGACAATTTCTATATGTACCTGGATTGGCTACAAAAAAAGGTACCTAATACTTTTTCTTCGATATTGCTGCATAAACTAGGAATATATTGGGTAAACAGTGCATGATATCGAGGATATAAAATATTTTATTAATAATGGAAAAGAAGTAGATAGTCTCGAATATTATTGCTGGTTACGTATTGATAGAAATGTAATAAAACCCATTTTACATCTTATTTTATTAAAAATCATTATCGAAGAATTCTTGACAGAATTTACTGAATTGTATAGAGCACAAATTGAAGGTTGCAGCTATTAAAATAATATACCGTCATCAAAGGAACAGTGAAAGTAATATGGACGTGCCGTATCTATTCTGAACCAATGACACCAAGCAAGTGATGGTCATCCTTATAAGACGCGTACCTACGCTAATATAATCAGGCTAACTGTTTTCAAGTTAAGTTGTAAGGAAAATAAACTCAACCGTAAAATCTTTTATTAAGAAGCAGGAATATTTTAATAAAGACTAAAATAAACTACTATAAGTACGGAAAAGGCAAAAGAGGATATGTGCAGGGTTCGATATGTATCCTGCACAAGTTTTATACTGACATATCAGCCATATAATAGACAAGTAATGAAATTGGATAAACTAGGATATGGAGCACGTTTCGGGCATCTCTTGATGAATCTACACACAACCACATACACTATGCAGAGATAGGCGGCCACCATTTTTCGTAACGTAACGGTTTAGCCGCTAAGGCTTGTGGAATTTTTTTGGTAGAGCTTTCACGCTGTAGTTTTGTAACCTTATCAGATATTTTCATGATTAATGAAAGAATCCACGCAGAATACTCCCAGCTAAAGTCAAGCTTAAGACCCACCAACTTCCAGAAGTATGGGTCGTCAAAGACAAAGTTTTTCTCTCACATTTCAACTTCAATCACCTTTTTCTTCAAAAAATACGTAGTTAATCGATATTTGCTTTCCAGAATTAGAAAATTTGGAGGATTTCCTATGAATAATGTCCCAGAACTTTTTATTATACGACCTTTAGTTTTGAAGTTATAAGCAATTCTTGTCAATACTTCTTATTACTGTATATCCCCATTATTATACTTGCAATACCCTTTTGTAAAATTTCCTTGCGTCCTTTGAGTTTGCTGATTCTTCGAGTTTCCTCATTTCTTCTTGCCAATACTGCCTTTTTGTGCTTCGTGTATGCTCTTCTCAGTTCGTTTTTGGCATGCTCTGTCGATATCATTTTACTTGAGGTGCCTATCGTAAAATATTAAAGAAAGCTCTGAAAAATTCCATAACATTCGGTCAAAAACTGATTTGTTTTTGAAATATCTAATAAACCCTTGCAAATGAAATACGTTTCTGGATTCGGCAAAGTGATAGCTTCCCAACGAAATATCACTTGTCAAAATCCGAACGCTCGTGAAAGGCCCATTTCTTTGCAGATATCTCCTAACATCGTTCGAATTCCCAAATGAAGTCATTTCCCTCCTAGTTTATCAGCGGCGCTTCAACACTTTCAATACGAATTTGACCACGGGCTCAAATGTAGCAAACGAAGAAGTACGAAGGATATGTTCGTTTGCTAACTTTCCGGAAAAACAAATTCTCTAGAAAATCTTGTAGATTTACCACTAATATCGTAATTCGAACTAGCTTCTCTGAGGATTACTTTGGCACCCTTTCTGGTACTAGTCAATTTCCCACTAGCGCTGAATGTATTACTAATTTCTAAGAAGTCGGTATATTCCGTCTACGTATTATACCTGGAAGTTGATCGTGTGGACCAACAGGGTCAAACCCATAGCCCAACTATTTATTCTTGCATCCATTATGTTCTCTCCTTATTCTTGCATCCATTATCTGCTCTACCTTTAATTCTGCACCTTCATTTTCCGGCTCTGTTTCCTCTTCTTGTTTTTATTGTAGATATCTTTACCCTAAGTTTCTGTCCTGTCCGAGGTTGTAGGTTTCATAGCAAGAACTTAATGTCAGAAAGGGTATGGTGGGTTATCGATGCGATTCGGTTGGATTTTAACTCGGCAAAAAAACATTTCAGTAATTATTTAAAAAATATGGCTGTTCGGGAAAAAACTCAATTTCACACAAATATAGGGGTTTTTGTAGTTTTTGTCCGGCCTCGGCAATTTAGATGATGGCAGACTGGTGGGTAACACAAAAATGTTCTAAAGGTCAAAATTCATTTTTTTGCTAATATACCTTAAACATCTGAATCGCTGATCTCTTGATATTTTCCCCAAATTCAATAGTTTCTCCTCAAAATAGAAATAAGGAGGGAAATCCGTAAGAGTTAATACCACCAAATGTTTATATCGCCTTTAGGTTCTAGTTTTAGATAGTCTCTAGTTTTGTGAAAATCATGTTTAGACAACCCAAATACTTCACAGTACCAGTCTCATAGCTGTAGGACAAATTTCTTTAATTTTTCTTAATTTAAGCGTATTGATAGAATATTTAGTTTGATTTAATGTGAATTCTAAGAAATTTCATTTCTACAAATTTTCTTTTTAAATTACAATTGTACCACCACAACTCCATGACCACATCCGGAATATAATTCTTATTGAACTTCCGTTAGTTAAAAAGACTGCAATTTTCACAATTTAGGTTCCAGACGTCTGAGAAGTAATAAAAATTATATGAGAGTAAATACAAAATGTTGGTTTAAAAAAGAAATACCAACAAATTAATGCAAAGGTCAAGAGCTAGCGTTTGTTGGTATTTTTGTTGCAAGATTTTTACCATTTTCTTTGGAATTGGCGTGGCATGTTAATGTGCGCTCATCAAGAAGAATAAGTTTTCTAAATGATGATCATTGTTATAACAATAAATTAATTAGGCGACGGAAACTAGAGTGGGTGGTGCTCATTCAAAGTTTCAGTCAACCCACACTGAGTACTGACTACTGAGAGAACAATTGATATTTAAAGAACTTGTTTTAGAAATAATGTGGAGAATATTCGTCTTAAAATGCGTCAAGAAAAAAATCCAAAAGATATGTAGATTAATTGAACATACTGTATAAAAATACAAGGAGATAATTACTTAGTATCGCCCCTTGTACTTCGATGATAGGTTAATAAAGCTTTTAAAAATAAAATAAGTATATAAGATGTACAATGCATTACTGATGACCATAATGCCCACTTCACAAGCAATGTGTGAATCTAAATGGCCCCAACCCCAGCCTTACCTTATGTAGAGAAATGCCTTCGTGTTGGATTTTCAATAGAACAAAAATATTATACATGAGAACAAGCCATCGAGCTATTTATTGGCCCTCTCGTGTGCACTGATAAGTGCATGAAAAGTTCAATGAATGCTTCGCAACTTTAAGCTACAAACTTCCAAAATTAGAACTATAGGATTTATCTGCAATACTTCACAATGATGCAAGCTGCAGGCTTAAAATAAAGCTGAAGTATACAATTCACACAGACCAACTGGAATAGACTAACTGGCTCGAGACTCGTGAATGGAACATTGATCAGCGTTATGAGCATAATGCTTTTACCACGGCAACTGAGGGTTTAGACTTGCATTTAGGGGGAAAAATTGTTTCTAGTGACTAATGATGGGGTTTTTGGTGGTAAGAGAAAGGCATCATTTACAGACCTAATTATTAACTTAAATAAAAACCAAGAGTTTATTGCTAATGTTGATGAATAATGACGTCAAATAAGCCTTCTAAAACGCAATGAAACAAAAAATACCAACAAATTTTTGTATGAAGTTCTGAAGACGCATCAGGAGTCACCATTTACATTACCGTTGTATACGTAATGGTGCAATGTCTAGAAGGCAGCTTAGCTCAAAGGATACATAAAAGGTAGGATAGGTTAGAGGAATATGGATGATGCGTGACGGTGGCGGTGAACCTTGTGTTTGAACCCTTAGATGTTGTATGAGGCAACCGTCGGCGTTAGCGGGAGATGGCCTTGTTGGGGTCCTATACCTCCTGAAAAATGTGAATCCCGCTAACCAGTTGACAAAAACTGTGACGCCGGCAGTACCAGACTACCAGGCGAACAAGGAGGTGTACCGTCTTTAGGTAAAGACTCGATTTTAGTAAAACTAGAGATTAACCAGTTAAGCCGACAAGATGCCTTATTAGAGCCGTTTATACCCTTACAGCGTCAGCTAATGATAAAAGGTAGCCCAAATATGACTATCTGCCGGCTTAACCGGTTAATAATAGTGTACCAAAGTTCCGCTTTCCTAGCGGTGGCCACTGGCAACTATGCTATGAGAGAGGATAGGCTTATGGTAAGATCGGGTATTGTGGAATACCCTTTTTATTTTAAACAATTTATTGAAAATTTGAACTTATTTTCGTTTCGACATCTTCCAGTTTCATTTATTGAAATATTCTCCATCGGGTTCTGAAATTTTTATTTAATATTTTCAACTAAAAAAAAATTTATTAATCAAATTGTAAAAGAACTCCAAAATTGACCATTTGCTACATGTTCGGGTATTGTGGTACATCTCGGGAGTGAAATGTGGTATACTATACCATATGACCCGACATAAAATCAATTTTTCCAAACTGAAAAATTTCTTCGTTATTTGAAAAATAATTTTATTTCTAGAACAATTTTAAAACATACAAACTAAACATAAATAATAAAAAATACCTTCTTGGTGAAAAACAAATTAAATTCTTGGTTAAAAAATAACATAGAAATTCATTTAAATAAAAAAATTTCTTATAATAAAAATTAAATTAAAATTCAGTATCTATCTATTGATGATTATTTAGAAAATACACAAGTGCAGGAATCGCATACGAATATGGCGATATTCTTGGGACAACAAGTGTGATGAGCCCACACACAATCGCATTGTAAGCACGGCACCCATTTTGCTCCTGTTGTGTCGTCACCAGAAGAAATGTTACAAAAGTTACACCTTATGTCGTTTGACGGAGGGAAATCAAAATGTATTTCGTCGTCTGAATCCAAAAATATTATACTCGATGATATCGAATCGGATGACGATGAAGTTGCACGATTTCGAGTCTTACTTAACTTTGTAATATATTCTTTTTTATATATATATTTATTTGAGTATATCTTGCTTGAGGACGTTCATCGGGTGTTATGGTTTATTTAGTTTCTCCGGAATCCAACAATTTTTGCACTTGAGTCGGTTTATTATACTTGTTAATAGATATATATATATCTTTTAAAAGTTACTTACATATGGCTTTCACAATATTTATATTCTCCTTCGAATTTTTTAATAAAACTCCACAACTCTTTATCTATCAATTAATTACTTTTCTTTATTTTATAAAATATCCACAATACTTTTGTTGACCACAATATTTAATTCTAATTCGAATTATTTAAAAACTCCACAATTCTTTATCTATCAATTAATTACTTTTCTTCATTTTATATTTTATCCACAATACTTCTGTTGACCACAATATTTAATTCTAATTCGAATTATTTAAAAACTCCACAATTCTTTATCTATCAATTAATTACTTTTCTTCGTTTTATAAAATATCCACAATACTTCTGTTGACCACAATATTTAATTCTAATTCGAATTATTTAAAAACTCCACAATTCTTTATCTATCAATTAATTACTTTTCTTCGTTTTATAAAATATCCACAATACTTCTGTTGACCACAATATTTAATTCTAATTCGAATTATTTAAAAACTCCACAATTCTTTATCTATCAATTAATTACTTTTCTTCATTTTATATTTTAAAGGAAAATCCCGAACTCCGCCGCCCGTTTTACCCGACACATTCAAAATTAGAACCTTTCCGGTTTGCGATTAAAAACCAACCCTGAGTTTTCCAGAAAAATTACTTTTTCTTACAAACTCAAAAACTCGCCATTTCCACAAAATCGCTCTCCATTCAAGAAAAAACTGCGAATTTGGCAGTTCTCACGGGCAACTTTGACCTTCATTTTTGGTCGCACGTTAAGTGCCTATTTAGCGTTTCTCACACCTGAAGTGAGCGCGCAAATTATCTTATCAGACAAAGGACTCATATTACCGGCACCGATTCGTCGTTCCCGTGCAGGGAAAATGTGCATGGTTGTAATAAACCGGTGCAATATGAGTTTTGGAATTTAATTTAAGTTTTGGACGTTTAATTTATTAAACTGGGATTTTTTGTTGTACCTTGAAAATGTTTGAGGAACGTGATTTTATTATTTAGGATTTGGGATTTTGTTTAAATCTAATTTATTTTCCTTAGACTTTCTGCTCAACCTTGAAAATGGTTGAACAATGGGAAATGTACTTAGTTAGGCACAAAGGGCTAATTTTGTCTTTTATACATATTTCCTTTATTGTAGTTTTTCGGCCTATTTTCAATACATAACATTCCTTCCCCCTTGGAGCAAGAGAATCGCTACGAAGTAAGGCGATTCTCGTACTCGAGGATTGAGGGGGTGGCCGTTGAAGAGTATACTTAAAGGGTGATAGCCACTAACATAGTGGTGTTAACTAATAGACATAGCTAAAGAAGAAGTGTAAAAAATTCCTCCCTCGAGCCAAAAATTGTGTATGTATTTTGGAAGGAGCGGTTTGTGCTAATTAAATTTTGTTAAATATTGGTATTCTTGTTTTGTATTACATTATTATTGTTTTTTGTTTTAAACCATATTAGGCCCCTTTTTTTGTTTCAATCATACCCTTTCGCCAAGCAAATAAAGCATTGTGGATTTGTGGAATTTGGTTTGCTTTAATCTACTACTTAAATTTCTACTATGTACTTTCATTTTTATTGACTTTGAAATAATGCTGTTTATTTAGATTATTTATGGAATTCTCTCTTTTTCTTCTTTCTACATCTAATTTTTCTTAGTTTATTATGTTTTGGTAAGTTTTGTTTATTTTATTTTGTTTTATTGGAAATTTAACTTACATTTTTCCTCTTAATTAACGTAATCATATTATTTTACCTTATTATTTATGTTTTTTCTTCCTAAATTTATTTTTTCTTAGTTTATTATTTTTACGGTATTGTGGATATTTCTCTTCCTTCTTTCGGCATTTTGCTTACATCTAATTTTTCTGAATTAGCGTAACTATCGTCGCCGATCGTTTTTTCATTCAATTTACGGAAGTCGACGACGACCCGCCACCTTTTTTCATTATCAGGACCCGCTTTTTTGGGAACTAGTAGTAAGGGGGAGTTCCACGGGCTTTTGCTGGGCTGGACGATGTCATTTTCCAGCATTTCCTTCATTTGTTCATTTATAATTTGCCTCTGAGACTCTGGCAGCCTATACATCTTCTGATTTACAGGGGCTTGGTCCTGCATCAGGGGAATTTCGTGACTTATCGCGGTAGTATAGGTGAGTAGGTCCCCTTTCAGATGGAAAATATCGTTATATTCATGACATAGTTCCATGATTGATTCTTTCTCTTCAGCACTTAGGCTGCTGTCCAAGTTTAGCTCTTCTAGAAGTCTTTCTAGACGGTCAGGACATTCGGTATGATCCTGACTTTCGCTGCCTGCAGGCGCGTGCTGTATATAATGGACCCAGGATACTTTCCCGTTCTTTTTATTCTTAGTTGCTCGCCCGTTTAGTTTTTTTGGCTTTGCCGGAGGCGAGTTTTTAGTATGTGCTAACTTCAGATTCTGGTTCGAGGACGTGCTAGTCCCTTTTGGTGTTCCACGGGGGTTCCATATGTTTATCAGGTGGTTTAATACGAATACCGCTACGGTGGTCAGAAATGTCATTATTGCCTTGTGGGAAGGCTTTTTAAGTTCGTTATTATTCGGGTCTTGGGGTGGATGAGACTTCTTGGGGGTTGGAAGGCTTCCCTTCCCTAGGGGCATTATTTGAAAATTGTGGGCCGGAACCAATTTTAGTTCGAGTGTGGTAAGCTCAATCGGAGCGTTAGTGCTATTCAGTATACTTACTACGACGTTATCTGAGCCCATTGGTAGAATACCGTTAGATAGGAAGACTCCGTTGTCTATTTCTTGCGAAAGACAGACCATCTCCTCTTGTAGTCTTAACGGGATTACGACTAGCTTTTGGGTACGTGGTGGTACGCATTGCGGTTCTTCTAGTTCCACGGGTTTCTGCAATGGGTTGCTGCCATTGTCTGTCTCCGAGGTTATGCAGTGAGTCTCCTTAATAGAGATCTTGGAGGCATGGTGGTTAGCGCATTTAGTTTCTACTGACGCTTTCCTTGAACCATGGCTCTCATCGACTGCCCTCTTTAGTTTTGGTTGCCCGTTGACAGTTAGGGGGACGCTGAACGCTGTGGGGTTGGTTTCCGTACATGGAAATTCCAACCGTTTGTTTGGTCCTTCCACATTGCAGTTTTTGGAGATAAAATCGTAACCTAACAAACCATCGTTTAAGAAGTCCGGCGTGTCGGGTACTACCTGAAAAGTGTTGGGTATTTTGGTTTGGAGGGGGAAATTTCCTTCACAGCTTCCTATTGTTTTGGTGGTTCCGCATGGCGTCTGCAACGTGCATCTTTTGTTTTTGTCCACATTTGTCCCTTTACGCAGTTTGTTCTTTTTTATTATACTTACCTCGGCACCCGAGTCCACTAGTAATTGTACCCTGCCGTCGCGACTAATATCTAATGGTAGCGTTACAAGTGGAATTCGGGCCTGGGGGTGCCGAGTTTTCCCCTTTTTATTTTTACCTACTATTGTCGAGTCGGGGAGTTCTGACCCGACTGCTGGGCGTTTCCCGAATTTTGGGACTCCCACTTCATCCTTTGATGACATTCGCTCACCGTGTGGCCCCGTCTGTTACAGAAGTCACATTTTTGGGTGAAGTTATATACTCGGCGCGTGCTAGAATTGTTGGAAGCCTGGTTTTCTTCATTTCTTTGGGGAGTATTTCTAGAATGAGGGTTCGGGTGCTGGGTGTTATTCGGGGGCGGCGTATATCTGTTACTGGGGCGTTGTATATATTGATTACTGTTTCTCAGTCGCCGACAGTCCCGAATATCGTGATTATATTCCTGGCAGTGAGTACAGAAAGGTGTATTTTTTCGCGTTAGGCACTCGCTATAAGTATGTCCCTTCCTGCGGCAGAAATTGCAGATCACAGCCGCTGTTGCCGTCCTTGGTCTGTTGGGTGGCATGTTTTGTGGTTGGTGCCAGCCTTTAGGGGGCGATTGTGTGCCCTGTGGGTAACTCGTGGCCATTGGAGTCGGTTTATCATAACTGGGCGTTTGGGTTGGTGTGTTCCAGCCTGGTGGATATACGGTGGACCCACTGTTTCTGTTCGGAAGTTGGGTTATCGTATTATATACCCCATACTGAGGCGTGGGGTTGGTGGTTGGCGGTGAGAGGTTTGTGGTATTTTGTGGCGGGTAATATGCGGCATTCTGAACCGGATTGATTGTGGAGTTTTGGTTACTTAGGGGCGTGATGTCAGGGTACATTGTAGCAGTGGCACTGGGCTGTAGGTTTAGGGCAGTTTGTTGTAGGCGCTCCATGTCTAGAGCCTTTTGAACTAGGTTGTCCAGAGTTTCTTCTCCTACGGTTAGGAGGTACTGACAGAGGTGGGGGTTGGTGACCCCACTCCGTAGGGCATTTTTGGCAAAGTCTTCCAACTGAGCTTGAACTGCTGGTGCTGCTAATGCACCATATTTGGTGTATGCTGCTTCCTTACAAACTTGCAGCATTCCTTTGATTCTGGCCGTGAAGGCAATAAGGGTTTCCAAAGGGTATTGCCTGGTGGTGATCAATTTATTGACCACCTCCTGGTAAGTTTCTCGCGGTAAATACGTCTGATTTAACAGTTTTTCGGCGTCCTCAAAGGTTGCCGGCTGTGTAGACGCTATGAGTTGGTACGCTTCGCCGCGTAACCTGGTAGGGTATATTTGGAGGAACGCAGGTTTATCCTGTTCACTGAGACACTGGATGGCCCTTTTGCAGCAACCTATGAAGGTTTGTAGCTCGATAACTACATTGGGGGACTGTCCACCAGAGAATATAGGGACTAACTCCGAGGTTAGTCTTGCTACTCTGGTGAAATCCGCCATATTTAAAAATTTATTGTACTTGGGTTCGTGATCGTCTAGTATCAGCTCCTGGTCGGAGTCTGAGAGAGATACGCTCACCCAATTTAGCAATACCTCACCCCCACTACTTTCTAGGACACTACCTGGTGAATCTTCTTCTTCTGATCTTTTGTTGTGGTTTATATTTTTACTCTCTAATGATTCAAGGCTTGGGAACCCCTTAAAATTCTTGATCTCTTGGGCGAATCTTGTAGTCGCTTCTTGAAACTTGCTTATTTGTGCGAGTCTTTGCTCGCGACTTTTTCTTAATTCACGGTCAAGCCCGTCGCATTGAAAGATCGAGAATTTTTGGTCTTCCCTTGCCTTACTATATAATTGTGTTAAATAATTTTGTAAACTTACTTGGGTAATTTCAGGTAGTAGTCTTCCGCTACGAAGTCTTCTTGGCGATAAAGGGGTGTTGATTGTAGGCGGGAGGCGTCGGGGGGTGTTGATTGGTGTTGTGGTAACGAGTGCTGCTCCTAGCTGCTGTGATGCCGATGGTACTGCTAGTGGCGTTGATGTGGTTGCCGATCCGTCTTGTCTAGCGGCTGGTGATTCGGGGTCGCTGGTTATTTCGTCCTGCTGTTGGTCCTGATGAGGATTAGTGGACATCAATTATGGGCAGGGATGAAGCCCGCGAAAGTCCCACGAAGATACTAATTGGGGGGTGTGTGCGTGTCCACCTGGAACAGAGGCACTTTTGAAGTACACCCCCGAGCGATGGTTCTTGTAGGATCTGAGACGTTAGCGACAGTTAACTTGGCTCCCAGAAGCCCGGCTCGGCTTTGGGTTTAAGGGTGTTGGTGCCGTACCCAGCACTTGTTAACTTTTCTCTAAACTTACCCAGATCCTACCGGCTGCGCCAGTGTAATATATTCTTTTTTATATATATATTTATTTGAGTATATCTTGCTTGAGGACGTTCATCGGGTGTTATGGTTTATTTAGTTTCTCCGGAATCCAACAATTTTTGCACTTGAGTCGGTTTATTATACTTGTTAATAGATATATATATATCTTTTAAAAGTTACTTACATATGGCTTTCACAATATTTATATTCTCCTTCGAATTTTTTAATAAAACTCCACAACTCTTTATCTATCAATTAATTACTTTTCTTTATTTTATAAAATATCCACAATACTTTTGTTGACCACAATATTTAATTCTAATTCGAATTATTTAAAAACTCCACAATTCTTTATCTATCAATTAATTACTTTTCTTCATTTTATATTTTATCCACAATACTTCTGTTGACCACAATATTTAATTCTAATTCGAATTATTTAAAAACTCCACAATTCTTTATCTATCAATTAATTACTTTTCTTCGTTTTATAAAATATCCACAATACTTCTGTTGACCACAATATTTAATTCTAATTCGAATTATTTAAAAACTCCACAATTCTTTATCTATCAATTAATTACTTTTCTTCGTTTTATAAAATATCCACAATACTTCTGTTGACCACAATATTTAATTCTAATTCGAATTATTTAAAAACTCCACAATTCTTTATCTATCAATTAATTACTTTTCTTCATTTTATATTTTAAAGGAAAATCCCGAACTCCGCCGCCCGTTTTACCCGACACATTCAAAATTAGAACCTTTCCGGTTTGCGATTAAAAACCAACCCTGAGTTTTCCAGAAAAATTACTTTTTCTTACAAACTCAAAAACTCGCCATTTCCACAAAATCGCTCTCCATTCAAGAAAAAACTGCGAATTTGGCAGTTCTCACGGGCAACTTTGACCTTCATTTTTGGTCGCACGTTAAGTGCCTATTTAGCGTTTCTCACACCTGAAGTGAGCGCGCAAATTATCTTATCAGACAAAGGACTCATATTACCGGCACCGATTCGTCGTTCCCGTGCAGGGAAAATGTGCATGGTTGTAATAAACCGGTGCAATATGAGTTTTGGAATTTAATTTAAGTTTTGGACGTTTAATTTATTAAACTGGGATTTTTTGTTGTACCTTGAAAATGTTTGAGGAACGTGATTTTATTATTTAGGATTTGGGATTTTGTTTAAATCTAATTTATTTTCCTTAGACTTTCTGCTCAACCTTGAAAATGGTTGAACAATGGGAAATGTACTTAGTTAGGCACAAAGGGCTAATTTTGTCTTTTATACATATTTCCTTTATTGTAGTTTTTCGGCCTATTTTCAATACATAACAACTTATTTGAAGTTTTCTTTGATCCTTCAGTGACTTTACTTCGAGTTTTTCCTGGTTTCTTGGACTTAACTTCATGTCTCTTTTTTTTATTTTGTAGTTTTGCAAGGCTCTCATTAAGTTTATTTTTATATGGTGATGTTGTCAAAATCGTTGCCTCAGTTTTCCTTCCTTTATTAGTGGCGCACCCTTTTCTAATTTTTGGACAAGGAGAGATATCCCATGGACTTATTTTACTCGTACTAGGAACAGGTTCTGTAGAAGCTAAAAATGTTGTAGCTTCAGTGGTTGCAATATTTTCTTTATCTATGTCGGCATCGGTAATTGAACTGGACAGCGTATTGCAGACAGATTCATTATCAAGATTTTCATCATTTGATCCAGCCATAAAATCACAATCTGGGAAAATATCCCTATTGAAGGGATAGATTCCCGTGCATTTAAACCCGTTAATTGCAATTTGCCCTAGTTGAACTTTTAAAAAGGCGTTTTTAAATAACTGAGCGACATCACCCAGGACCACCTTTCGTCCTTTTTCTCTGATGAAGCGCCTTACTTCCTCATTGTAATATTTTTTAAGAGGGCCCATAAAAGTTCTGTCTAATGGTTGCATCTTATGAGTTGAGTGCGGCGGCAATGAAATGATTGTAACGTGGTTCTCTCGTGCAAGATCTATTACTTCGATATTCCTCGTATGGCTGTAATGCCCATCTAAGAGAAGCAAAACAGGTTCCTGTTTCGTTGGTTTTGAAAATTCTAAGAAATGATTGAACCATTGGGTAAAAATTGGCAGTTGAACCCACCCAGAAATGTGAAAAGCAGCTTTAGAATCTGCAGGAGCATTATTCATAAAGAGAGGATTGTGATTTTTTCTTGGAAATATAAAGAACGGTGGAATGAAATTTCCACTCGCACTCATACAGTTTATAACTGTAACAAGCGTACCACGTTCAGCAGATGTCATTGCTCCTATTTGACGCTTTCCTTTTTGTGCCAAAATTTGTGGTTGTTTGCTCTGTACTATGGACAGTCCTGTCTCATCAACATTCCAAATTCTTGAGGGTACAAATTCATTTTCTTCATAAATTTTCTCGAGAAGATTGTAAAAAATATTCACATTCTCTCGGCTAAACCCTTTTGCTCGGTCGAATGATGTGCCAGTTGGTTGTCTAAAGCTTAAATTTTCCTTGTGCCTTCTTACAAATCCATACAACCAGTCCTTACCAGCACATTGGTGTAAGATAGAAAATTTATGTGGAATATTATTTTTGTCAGCAATCTGGAATGCTAAACTACGAACGTCCTTTCTAGTAAGGCCCCAGAAACGATTTTCCATTTCTTGTAAATATTCAACAAGCTCATCTTCTATTTCTTTCGAAAGCACTGGCTTTCGTCCTAAAGGAGTTACTAAAAGATCTTCTATTGGCTTATGACTTCTTGCAAAACGTTGTAAGGTGGTATGAGGCACTTCAAATGTTTTGGCAGCCAAATAAATGCCCATTTCGTTATTTCTGCATTTATTGCTTTTTGCATATTGTTTTTATCCCATGTCCTTACTTTAATTCCTTTTTTTGGCATTTTCGGGACAAATCTGTAATTTTAAACACAAATTAGACATATGCGGCTTATGTGGAATAGTATACCATATTACCCTCCTCTGGGTATTCCACATTACCAGAAAGGGAGGTGTTTGCATAAATTTAATTTTGAGAAAATAATAGACAAAAATAGAGTACAACTGACCTTGTGAACTGCAAGTATCTTTAATTATTTTTCAAAAAAAGAACACAGCCCCTCAGCTTATCTAAAAAAAATTATAAAAAAACAACTTTTTATCACTCACTTAGAAAAAGTCGACCGAACAGTAACACGCAATATATGATACTGAATCGCAATAAAAGGGAAAACAGACATGATTGAACAAGATTAAGTTTATTCATCATAGATGCTTACTGCACATGTATGCAACGTTTACGACAGTGGACACGTTGACGAGATAAGCCGCTGTACCACATTATTCCCCTGTACCACATTACCCGATCTTACTCTATATGATCGGGCTAGACTTTCCAAGAAAGGTTGGCGTAAGGCTAATAATCTCACTCGGAAAAAAGTATTATTACGGAACGAGCCAAATTTGTGTCGTTTAATGTAGGAGTAGTGTGGCTCCGTACTTTGGAGTATTGGATTGCCCTTATTTTCATCTGATTACTATTAACAACCACTTAAAAATAGCCACTATATCTCATTGTTAATCAAAAATGTCAATTTTATTTTCGTAAAATAATTGGAGCATAGTGCTTTTTTAATATAAATACGATTCCCATAATACGAACGACAATTCATATTGTTATACATCCATTCAAAACCACAAATTTCTCGAGATTTCGCTTATGACATAACAACTGCCATCATAGTAACGAATTGTTCCCCTACAAAAAGAAAATGCATTTGAGCGTAAAAAAAACATCCCAAGTGCTTTTTCCAGCCACTGACATTTTTTTAGTTTTCATTATTAAAGGGTTCCCTACAATCATTTCAATTTTACTGTAGGACAAACAAAAGAAAAAATGTCATACAATGTAACAATAGTTATCCTCTTTAAAGCAACTGTCGTACCAACCCAACAATAATTGTAAGATAAAAAAAATTGAAAATATCTTTTTTAGAGGAACCCCCGTAAATGGCAGCCGGAAGTTCATTATCTTCTCGGCTGTTGGCTGAAGGAATCATCATCTCGATTAACTAATGGTGTGAGTCTATCAAACGTGTCAAAAATTTGCCTGAATCTAGATATAACTTATAGCCCCCAAATTACAAGGTATACGAAATTCGCTTCACCTTTAGGGTTGTAATATAACCATCAGCAGAAGGTGCCAGAGTGAACACATCTGCCATCAGTGTCAAACAGGTCAGGTAGGCGACTGTCAAAATCCATTTTAAACCCAGAGCAGACTTGTTTGACAGATTTATAAATTAAAACAAAATTCGAGAGCGAATAGGTATGTTTTGAGAAGATGATATCGTACTAGTAACCGATACCATTCTACAGATCTACCTGGACGGTGTGATTTTTCATTAGGATAAAAAGGAACAAGTGCCAGGGGCTTCGAAAAAGTGTCGGAAATGACACTACTTTAATGTCAGTTTTCTAAAGGCGGCACATATAAAAAGGTAAACCTATTCTCTGGCATACCTGACTTCATTATGTGTTGGTAAAATATCTTATTGGGCTGATGCAGGTATAAAATGAAATCAGTTTACTATATCAGATAAAGTTCTTCACATATTCAAGGAACTGATGTAAAGGAAGCAAACTTGTACTTCTTTTATAGAGATGCCACAGTTTGATAAAACATATCTTCATAGAACCAAAATAAAAAAATATACATCATGGTTCTTTGCTGGTAAAATTCTTAATAATTTGTAATTAACAGCCACCTGGTTCATATACGTTACCATTCAGCTATCTGTAATGGATACGTATCTAAGTTTAACCATGAAAGAAATTAGGTGTGACAGTGAAGAATCTAGTGGAAATTTGTCACCTGAAAAATTCTCACATAGGATTCTGAAGTCAGATAGATTTTTTATCAGATATGAACTAGAGAAATGAGTTTGCATATTGCAATACCGATGTTATAATCAATTTACTTTTTTAAATTACTGCGTTAATATAACAGCTTAAATGATTTTAAATCAATGGTTGGTCTGGCATGCGGACATAAACTGGTTTGTGAGTTTTGCATTATTAAATACATATTACATGATTTTATAAAATTTACGAATTTTATGAGTACATATTTCGACTTTCCAAAATTGACTTAAACTCACAACACTGGTAGAAGGAGGAAGATTGGACGTTGTGAAATACATACTCGTACAAGCGAAATACATACTCGAGGGGCGCCAATATTTGAAAATATTGCGAATTGAAGTTGGAATATTATAAGTTAGCAATTGGCATAAATCGAAGGTTAGGTGTACGACTGCTTCCAGTGCCACCAGAGGCCCAATTAGCGCTTCGGCGCCCCATTTTGTTACTACAACTTAAGTACCTAGGTTAAGTGGTTATTTGGTCGGGTGTGACCGATGAATTTAGAAAACTTAACAATGATCTGATCACCAGTTCGGAAATCTCTATTTAATCTTCCAGAACGTACCTACCTAGTGTGCGCTGCCTAGTTTTAGCTAAAATCGTATATTTAGACAGGAAATGAATAATCGGGTCCCTCTAGTTCGTCTTCCCGCAGTTACGTCAACAGAAGTTGTAGCGAATGCTCAGCTTGGAAGTGTGGTCTTCTAATGACGCAGGGTAATTGCCGTGATTCTGGCAATATCTCGCCGGGTCTGTTTAGGAAGCCCATTGTTTTCTCATTGTAGCAAACGGGCCAAGTCGCGCTAGAGATAGTAGCTGGCAGCAGGTGCAGTAAAAAGTTGCCGGCTTGTGAGCAGCCGACCATTTTAGTCTCCAAGCACCAGAATGACTCCCTGGTTGGCTAGGTAGTCGGCTTTCTTGTTCCCATTTATGTTCCTATGTCCGGAATGCAGACGAGAGTCACGTATGCTTTCTACCAAGCATATCTAGATCAGTTCTGCTTCGCTACACTATCTTGGAACTCATCATTACTGAATCTAGAGTTTTTATATAGGCTATCTAGGAAAATTTCAATGCAACATTTTCGATTATTGCCTGTCAGGCCTTCAGGATCGCCAGCTCTTTCGTTTGAAAGAAACAAGCGTGCACAAAGAGGCGCCAGTACAGTGAACTGTTAGTGATCTGCAGATAAGCCTCTGACGTCTCGAAGCCCTCGATAAATATTCGTTAATCGAACAGCCTCGGGTGAGACGATTTCACTATAGACCGAGAAATCCTTGCTGGTAGTAATGAGCAAACGCAAGAGCTAGACCAGACTAAACTAACTCTTGGTCTTGGTCTTGCGAGCATAACTAAGGCTTGGTCGTGCTCAAAGTGTAAGACCAATACAAGACAAGAAAAACTGCAAGCCCATTTGCTCAGTCTGATGGCGTGAAGCTAGGTGGTTGATGTAAAAGTCCAATTTGAAGGTTTAGGGCACATTCAAAATTAATCTTACTGAGTCTTTGTACACGAGATATTACTCATGTTATTGTCGAAATGGTCTTACAACAAACTACAGTTGTAGGCTCAGGAATCAGCTAGAGTTGAACCAAACTTACACGAAGCAGTACATTTGTCCCTTACACGATGGTAAATTGTACTGAGCCTCAATTTTTTTAAATATCCCGGTTCAAAAACAATGTCCTACTGATATATGATGTATCGAGATAAATAAAGCGCGGGGTTGTTGTAGTGGAGATACATTTCTGACTTTTTGGTGACAGCAAAATATTCAATTTGAACTGCGGCGAGGTAAACACGAACTGGAGAGAAGAGACATTTATTATTTCTTATAACTTCAAATTAGGCGAGGTGAGATTGTAAACATGAATTGCAGAGACATTTCTAACTTCTTTTGCAGTAGTAAAATATCCAATTGATGAGGTGAGATTGTTAAAACGAACAGGAGAGACATTTTTTGCATTTTTTGAGAAAGGAAAATTTTGTACATTTAAGAGACATTTCTTGCTTCTTTTGCGGCAGCAAAATTTCCAAATTGAAATTAGGCGAGGTGGGATTGCAAAATATACATAAATATACATTGTGGAGACATAGACTTCTTCTATTGTGTAACGATTTGACCTTGATTAATTAAAACAGTTCTTCGTTAGGTTAAATATTTTTTAAATTCAGGGAATCAAGAGTCAAATTAATTAATTAATTGTTTTCAATTACTCGATGCAAGTTTTGTTGTTTTTTTTGTACAAAGCATTTCGCACTCAAGTAATGTGAGAGTAGTGGAACGAGGTCCCTACACCTACATGCTCGTAGGCCATTTAATGCATATTATAATTAACCTTGTAAAAAAGCTCTTCGTTGGTTTTTTTTTCATTTGCTTGTTTTTGTCATTTTGGCATTACAATAGCACTTCGCCTCATTTGAAGTATGACATTGTACTGGCTCAAAAGAGACACCTCTTAGACTCATTTTAAAAAAGATGTCCTACCCAACACAAGGAATCGCTCTCTTTACTAGCAGTCCGTTATGATGTTTGTCATTTGGAAATACTGACGGCAAAGGAGTGTTTCGAAGTCAGTTTGTTTTACTTGGAAACGAAAAGTGCGCGAGAAACGGATAGCTGTAGGCCGAGGAAATGAGCTTAGCGAGCTAAACTGTTGTTACTGATATTGCCATGAAGAAGAGAGGGTCGTTCTACTCAGGGCTGCTTTATTCCTACGGTGAATTAAAAGGGTCGATGGAGGAGCAAATGGCATCGTCATCGATTAGTGTGAGGGCCTTTTTTGTACTATATCTAACTAGGCCAATCTAGTTTTCGCAGCCCCGTCCCAATTCAGAAAGTTGCATTCGAGGTGAGGCCAAATGTAGAATTTGCTTTCAGTACGAAACGAACCTGCACCTCTTAAGTAATCTCAAGACTGAAAGTTCATTTTTGAATATTAGAAAAAATCCCGCTTGTTAATTTTTTATATAAAAAATGTATGTATTTCTAAAAAAATGGGTTCGTGAAAACTGCGGGTTTTTTCGATTAGAATATGCTGCAAAAATTCCATTTAAATCTATCGAGTGGTTTTGAAAATACAGCGATCAGCGACTTTCAAAAACATTTGAAAACACAAAATTTTTTAAATGAAGGCGTTTAAAGTTTAAACTAATATATAAAATTACAATTTATATAAACTTTAGCAATTATGAATTAATCTTGATTCAACTTGAAATTTTCACATATTTCGAAAATAATCTTCAAGAAAAATAAAAAATATCGGTATTTTGAAAATTATAATTATACGTAATCCCCTTAAAAAATAAATATCTTTTTACATTTCAAGCCACCTGGAGCAACTGTAGGTAATAGTGAAATAAGTCTGCTTGTACATCATTTCGTTTTAAAAAGGTACTTTTTAATCCATCAAGCCCGAATGGATATCATCCATTTATAAATAGAGTTTCAATCCGTTTTCTTAAATTCAACCAGACACTTTTGATCGCCGTTTTCATAAGAAAAAGCAGACTGCCTGATCATTTCTTTCTTCAACGTATAAAATTTATCGACCCTTTTTCGACTAAACTAAATATTTTTTATGAGATCCTCTCAAATTCCCTCACGTTATCAGCCGTACCTAGCTGAGGCTGATATATCAGGTCTTTATATAGCTGTAGACCTTATTTCTTATTGTTATCGTACTTAAAGGAACATCTTTTTAAAACTGGTTTTTACCATTAAAATCCTCAACGTAATCTCCCTTTTTTTTAAAAAAAGGATCACTTTTATAAATAAATGACTACACCTACACACTTGAAGTACATTTTATTTTTGGATTCAACAACAAAGAGAATCCTCGTTGACGTGTCATTTTTACGACCCTTTTCGTTTTTTTTTATTTTGGTTTTGAAATATTGGTTGAGTGACTTTGTTGGACAGTGAAAGGTGATGCATATGTTTTTTTAAGCAATCAAAAAGTCAAGTAATGCAGTAGGAATAGCGAAGAGATGTCAAAATTCACTCTATTGAATTTATCAATGATAACTATGTAGGCTTGAATATGAAATTAGTAGGAAGATTTCAAATCTAAAAGAAATAAATGAATGTAAATAAATAATTTTTATTTAACTACTAAAAGATAAATAGCGATAGGATTAACTCGCAAATTACATATTCGCCACTGTAAAGGTGAAGAATTAGCAAAGAGATTATGCAATGCACTGTCCCTGAAAGTGATTTAGGTTCATCCAACACTTCTTCCAACTTTCGGTAGCACTGGCTATGATTCTATTTCCAAAGCACTGGCTCTCAGATAACTGGATCCTCACATAATGGAAAGGATAAATGCCAAGTTTGTAGGCCTAGGCATTTCTTCTACCCTGGGTGTCTCCGTCATTAGTGTAGAGGCTTAAAAGGGCTGACCTAAAAGCGCTGGTCACTAGTTGTGGATGAACTTTTGACCAAATTAGACGAAAGATCTTGTCATCATTGCCTTTGGGAAGTTTGACTGGACTATTACAGAGGTTAAAGGAGGCCCCCGAGAAGTTCAAAGATGGTGTACCACGGATGGTATGTCAATCAACCCAAATAAGGCTGTCCTGGTACCTTTCTCCAAACGCTACCAGGTGGACTTAGCCTCCTGGTTGCAAAATGTGCAAGAACAAGGCAAGAACAAGACCATTTTTGCTCATCACTAGTTGGCGCACTATTCATGCAAAGTTATTATGTACAAATGCTTTTACAATTATCATATTAAAAATAAATATAATATACACACATGTATTTGTATCATAATTACTTAAGCATCACAATCACTTTTATATTTTTTGTTTCTAAAAGAATGAGTTTAATGTTCTTGTTCTTGCACAGTTAGTCTTGTTCTCGCAAGCATAACTAAGTCTTGTTCTTGGTCTTGCTAAATGTGCAAGAACAAGACAAAACTGCAAGAACAAGACCATTTTTGCTCGTCACTATCTGGAGTTTTCAGGTCTCAGATTCCGAATTCGTTATTATATGTTTTATCAAAATTATTGTTTCATAAAGAAAAAGATATCAGAAAAACTCTTTCTCTTTTTGTTTGAAGCTTTGTCCCTGGTTGCCAAACTGACTATGTTTACACAGACTTCAGTAAGGGTTTCGGCAAGCTCTCTCACCCTATTATGAGAGTTCTTAAACTAAAGAAATTAGGCTTTCCGCATTCACTTGTGGATGGTTCCAGCCGTACTTAGCCGATAGTACCCAAGTTCTATTCCGCGGAGTGAAATCTAAAAACATCTAAGGGTCCTCTGGTCCTCTTTGTCCCGGAAGGCAATAATCTTCGCCCTCTCCTTTTTATTTTACCAATTGACGACATTGTTACCCTGCTAAGGCGCTGTTAAATCCTTATTTACGCTGATGACATCAAACTGTATAGCCCCATAAAGTGAATGGAGTATTGCAAACTTCTCCAAGCAGACATAAACACCGTATATTCTTGGTGTTCCAACAAAATTAACCGAAGATCTGCTTTGGAGTAACCACATATTCCAAATTGCTAAACAAATGCTTGGGATTCCTTAAAAGATGCAATTTCCTCCTTCAGCCGTCGGCCAGGGCTATAATCTACAAATCCTACATTCGGCCCCACCTCGAATTCAACTCAAATCTCTGGGCAGGGGCACCGAGTACCACCTTAGCGTAGCTGGACAAGGTGCAAAACCGCGCCCTGCAACTCATTGGCGACGTCGCCATTTGCTCCACAATTGATTCATTAAGTCACCGCAGGAATGTAGCGGCTCTGGTGAAATTTTACCGCATCTGCCATAACGACTGTTCCACCGAAATATATAACCTCCTGCCTCCACGGCGATGTTTTTCCCGCAACACATATGGGCTAAAATAATTCTTCGTAGCCACGTCATATTCTTCTGTTTTCTTTACAGAAGTCCTAATATAAGTAATGAAGCCTCGACGTTAGCCTTTGATGCTATATCTGAACGAATCTCCGGATTTTTACTTTCTCATCCGGAGAGTGAAATCATTGTTGCGGGTGATTTTAACGTTCATAATGCCAATTGGCTAAATTACTCGAATGGCACCAGTGTTTCTGGCAAAGACGCCGAGATCTTTGCAGACTTAAATAATCTACACCAAATTGTTAATTGTCCGACACGAATTCCGGATGTTTCAGGTCACGGAGCTCATCTGCTTGACCTATTTCTCACTTCGCATCCAACTCGATATTCCGTCGAGGTGAGCTCACCCCTTGGCAACTCGGACCACAAACTAGTCAGTGCCAATTTCCCATATCCATCCTCCACTCCAACCGGCACAGTTCCCAAAAGAACTGTCTGGCACTATGGGAAAGCCAACTGGTTGGGTCTCACTCGCTTCTTTCAAGCCACTGACTGGAATTTGTGTTTCCGCGGTGCCAGTGCGAACTATGCTGCACTCTGTATTACCAAAATAATACGGGCAGGAATGTGTTTGTTCATTCCTCATTCTAATAAGTCTATAAAGCCTAGGCCAAATAGATGGTTTAATGGGGAGTGTAAGAACGCAATAAAAGCTAAGGAAGCCGCCTATAGAACGTACAAATGTTCCCCAAATGACACACTTCGGCGTGAATATGTGATATCGAGAAACTCCTGTAATTCCATCATCAGGAAGGTCAAAACGTCATTTGACGACAAGATGCGAAGTAAGATCCTTAATACACGCGTAGGCAGCAAAAACTTCTGGTCCTTGGTAACTTCCATCAAGAAGAATTTTACGTCTTCCGCTACCCCTCCATTTATCAACGGGGAGGAGGTGATAACAAAAAAGCAAATCCAAGGCCGATTTATTGGCATCTCTGTTCGCCTCAAATTCTTCTCTACCCGAAGCTGATACGTCACCACGGTCCTCGAGCGCAACGCCCATTCAATGGACGGAATCTTCTTCAGAACGCGCGAGGTGTATAAATGTCTCAAAGAACTCGACGTCAATAAATCCACTGGCCCAGACAATATTCCCCCTATGGTACTTAACAAATGTGCCTCACCTTTGGCTAAACCTCTGCGCAAACTTTTCGCCCTGTCATACTTCTCCGGAGTTTATCCCAACTCTTGGAAACTAGCTCATGTTCAGCCCATTCCCAAAAAAGGTGAAGCCAGCGACCCTTTAAACTACCGCCCAATAGCAATTACTTCTGTTCTCTCCAAAATCATGGAGATAATAATCAATCGAAGGTTGATGAAATATCTGGAATCCAACCAAATTTTACATGACAGGCAGTACGGCTTTAGACCGAAAAGATCTACTGGCGACCTTCTTGTGTGTAACTGAGGCTCTCAACCAAAACATCCATCGCTTCGATGAATCTGGTTTGGTTGCTCTAGATATATCTAAGGCTTTAGACAGAGTATGGCATCCCGCTCTGCTGCTTAAACTCTAAGCTATTGGTATCGACTCAGTTCTAAGGAACTGGATTGAGAGCTTTCTTTCCAGCCGTTCAATCATGGTAGTGTTGGATGGCGTCGAATCCAACCCTCATTCCATCTCGGCCGGCGTTCCCCAAGGCTCGATTCTCTCGCCTGCCCTCTTTCTTATATTCATTAATGACCTGCTCTCAATCCCCTCCAACCCACTTCACAGTTTTGCCGATGACGGTACTCTGCGTTACTCCCACACCTTCGATAATATAGGACAAGCACGTACTATACTTTTCTCGACAACAAGATCTCCCGCGCTAACTCTTTAATCGATCTAGGGTTAGAAAGTAAGTTGGATTACTCCACCCACATTAATTGTATCCCGTCCAAGAGCAATTCAGTCCTCGGATTTATAAAAAGATGGTCCAAGGAATTCAACAACCCCCTCTTAACTTAACACTTGTACGTATCTTTGGTTAGGCCTTTGCTTGAATACGCCTCCCAGGTATTTCTACTCCTTCCATGTTGGTAAAATAGAATCGGTTCAAAGGAAGTTCGTCCGATTTGCTCTCAGCCGCCTCCCGTGGGATGACCCACTTATTCTTTCGCCTTATGAGAGCAGACTCTAAACTTAAGCTCTCTCCATAAGCTTCGCGAGGTCGCTGACGTTAAATTCGTTCATCGCCTGATGAATGGCAAGGTGAGCCCAGGTTAGTTAAAAAGCCGCACGTCATTTAGAGTGAATAACTACAACCTATTCCTCTAATACCAATTATGGCATCTTCGACCCAGTTAATCGTATGCTAACAAAAATACGAATAAAAGCTAAAAGCAAGCTAAAAGCTTGCTAAATAGTGGAGTTGTCCTTAAAAGGGCTCGTCTAATGTGGGTTGACTCCCTGCCCACCCCCTTTTTGTTTTTGCACGCTTCTCTGTTTGATGTTTTCTGATCTGATATGTTGTTTAATATTTTTTTATCTGCATGTCTTAGCTGAGCCACTGAGCAGTGGTAAATGTTTCTCAGCCCAGCTGAGAAGTGCACATTCTGTGCTAGAAGGGTAACCCTATTAATTTGGTTTTTTTGAAAAACAATTTTAAAAATTTAAATCGGTGACCTCAAAAAACCTGGACACCCATTTTAATTTTAAAAAATTATTTCGCAGCGGTCATTATTATTGACCGCCATTTTGAAGCCGCCATCTTGTTCAAACTGATAACGGATTCATTCATAATCAGCGGCATCGAAAATCTCCGGACATCAGATTTGAAAAAAATTGTCTCAATTCCTTCTAGTTTTGAAATAAATATGTAAATGAACAGTGCGCGAAATCGCAATATAGTATGTACCTACTGATTTAACTTATTGTAACATTGCTATAAATTTTTAACTTCATATGAAGAAGTTGACGTTGATTTAAGAACGTATTGTAACTTTACAAAACCGTCTGTGAGTAAAACTTCCAGTACTGCTTTGGAAGTTTTTTACAGTGTACTACTACTGTTTTTCGTTGAAATTAAATGCTAGAGCTCTATATATAAATAAATTCTAGTAATTAGTTAAAAACTATAAAAAAATTGCTTTACAAATAAAATAATTAAATATTTATTTACAGTACACAGCAAATGCGAAAGCGCATCAAAACAAACTGTTTAATAAATATAAAAGTATTATGGCTAATTCCAACTCATAAATCTCATAGCGAATGAGGAGCAGTGATATGCCAAAAAGGTAGGTGATCAAATGTTTCGCCTCCTTACCCATTCAACTCGAGCACGTGTTTGTCAGTAAATACAAATTTCCACCAAACACCTCTTATATATTAGTTTTCCCCAATTGTTTATCTGCAAAAAATACCTTGTAAGGTATATTTTTTGCATTTTAAACTTTTTACAACTTAATTAAAATCATGTTATGTTTAACTCTTTTAACATTGTCCCTTCCATGACAAGGAATCATTAAATCGGGAGGCGATTCAAGCAGTAGCAATTATTTTTAAACAAACATGTTTTGGTGCACTTAAATTTCCTGAAATTTTACAGAACTCCCGATTCAATACTCACGTGACAAATGTGGACTATCACGGCGAGTGAGGGAGATATTTGATCAAAGCAACTTGCCAGGTCATAATTTCTCTTTACACATGCATGTATAGGTATTATATTTTTTATATACCAAGCACAAAACGTGATTTTTATTCGACGTGTGATTTAGAACATCAAATCTTAAAAAAGCACAAGAAATAAGTCTAACAAGACAACTTGTGTGTGCCACCGGTAGAATTGAGGGAATCAAAGAAATTCAGGTATATATGGCTAAGATTAAGAAGGGCAAGATATGAGAAAAAGGAGAACATCAGAAACAACGAAGCTCATGTTAATGGTGCCATGAGAAAAGGGCAAAAAGAAATGTTTCCTCTTTATCTTTAGCTCTTTGCACTTCACTGCTGCTGGAACTTACACTACATATCCGCTGTTTATGTATGTAAGAGATCATCATAATTGTATTCTTTTCTTGTTAGGTAGGTCTCCTTAACCGAAGTTATTCAGCAAAAGGTAAAGTAGGCACTAACTATACCTGTAGATGCCGCATTTGTTACACTTGGTGAAGGCATCGGAGCACATTCATATAAGTACATCTTGATAATACAGACCCGAAGGTGAATGTCAAAAGATTCAAAGTGCGATAACTCCGTGTCACGTTTTGCAATTTACACATTCAATGCACCATTGTTTTTAACACTTTCGTGAATGTTGAGATGATTTATAAGATGGTTGCAATCTCGCCAAACCTGTAGAACACTTATACATAAGCTGTAATATCTATATAAATAATTCAATTTTTTTTTTTTTTTTTTCCTTCTGAAAAAACCCCTGAAGGGTTTCCCGTCTAAACCCTTGAAAAATTTTATACAACCATTACTTACATTTGTATGCTTTGATTTCCCAAGTGAAAGCGTGTAATATAAGATATTTTGTGTTTAAATGTCATTACGGAGCCACATTTGCCGTCACTTACATCCTTTTATGCCTACAATATAAATGATTAATTCTTGATTTTATATGTAACTATATTGAAGTATAAAACACAGAGAGAGAAAAAAATCTAATATTTCTTATTCAGAAATAACCCAAAGTACAGAAATATGTTTTATTTATAAGGAAAAACAACCTATTTTGCATATAATGGAGCCTCTACTTAGCAGTTCTCAGATTTACGGAGGATGAAAATGAAAATCCGTCTCAGATATGCTTGTGTACTATAAAAATTCCTAATCTTATATAAAAGATAAGAAGGTTTCTGCGAATCCAATCCAAATCGAATCCAATCTAATCAAAGAGGAGCAAACCTTAATCTCATCTCGACCCTTTTTTTACTAGGATAATGCTTTTCCGTGTATTCGTATATTCAAACAAGTAAATGTTGAGCGTGCAAGATTTGCTCCCTTTCGAACGAATCAAATTCCGTCCTAGTTCCTAGTGAAATGCATTGAAGGTTCAAACGAGGCAATAAGAGTGAGGAAAATTTCAAAATAATGTTATTGATAATATTAGAGTAGACAATTTACTGCAGAGTGGCCAGAATAACCTATAACATATAAAATGGCAAAAGGGATACACAAAATGTGTCATTTATTTATAGATGCATTCGTTATTAATGTTAATATACAGGGCGATAAACAGCAAATCTGAAATAACATACAAACTGATTAGAAGAAGTTCAACAGAATAGAACATTTGAAATAACACTTTTGAGACTCGATGGTTTCAAGCAGCATAATAATCACAGTGGGTATTTTTCTTTACATACATGTACATTACAGCAGTGTGCTTTATTCAGCCATCAGCGAAAAATATTTATGGAATTTTTGTTGTGACAGAATTAATCTTTGGAGTAACATTTGTACTACCAGTCCGCCATGACGTACAAGACATGTTGCACTGTCTAGGAGAAGAATTGGCGTTGAAGAATCTGTAGGGACGTGCAGAAGAACGCAATCAACCATACGTTTGAACTCTACGATGTTATACGGATGCGGCAATACTGACTGTGGAAGATTATTCCATAGTACAGTCGTTATATTTATGAACTGACATTTTGACTGCTCCGTGTTGACATACCGTGAAAGTATGTATAATAATTTTAATTTTGGTGGAACACAGCAGCCTTGGTAATATCGTAAAATTATATTCACTTCTTCACGATGAGTTTGAGTGCGGTTTTGGGTTTTTTTTGATAGTTTGGAACTGGACCTGATCTTCTCCGCCTATTTTCCGGTTTTACTCCTTCCGCAGCCTTTGTGTTACGCTTGAAACTGATTAATTCCTAAGCAAGAATTGAGCTGAATAATATGCTAGTTGAGTCTAAACAATTTAATCAATTACAACTGTTACTGTGGCATATTCATTTTCTTCTCAAACCGATACCAAAAGTAAATGTGTGGAATTGTGGGAAAGCTAGTTTTCCCAGGTATTTCTGTTCTCATAGTAAGACCACTATCTGACTCTTTCTGTATGACCAAAGTTATACCGACGAGAGGTCGTTTGTTCATTCGAGGAATTGACGTTTTAGAATTCTTTTCACTTCATCATGTTACGTCTACAAAATTCAGGTCAAAAAGATGCCATAATAGGGAATGAATGAACGGAATTAGAGCTCTCAATGAAACACCACATGGAGTAAGTTGAGGAATTCAAGTAGGCAAATTTCCCTCTAAGCATACTAATTTTGCGATTTTGCACAGCCTCTTTCGTATTCTGCGCACAGCGTTGTTGAAATGGCCATTTTTCGGTATGGGCTGAAGATGAACTTGTTTCCGAGAGTCTTGGGTTTCCGAGAGTACTGATCTTAAAAACCATTGCTTCTATGCAAATTTCGTATCGGACATTTTTATGCAGATTCATCTCACGAACAATCTTTACTTAGCCAAAAATTGCATAAAACCCATAATTTACGAAATATTTGAGAAAAATTGATTTTCGTGACCTTTGACCTTCCATAACTCGAGTAGCCGGTCAGTTAGCTTTATGGTCTTTTGGGAAATTATTTGTGAGCCGAAAATAAAGAGTATCCCGCAGATAAATCTCCAGTTGCATTTTTTCAGAGGTTTGACCCTTTTTTTTGTATAAAGTGACTGGGCTATAATGACTAGCCTCTGTTTTTACACTCCTCTTGTTTTCTCTATAGCTTGTCGTTCAAACACAATAGATCTTGCCCTAATAAAGAAAGAATATGGGGCGCCATTTAGACATTCCGTATTTCATTGAATATAACATTATAACATTGAAAAACTCTGACCTTTAAAGGCGATTTCGATAAATGATTAATTTGGACCTACAAAGTACGCTAACATCCAACGATAGCGTACGCCGTCGACGGTTTTTCCAACTTTGAAGAATAATGGTTGGATGATAGTTTTTTATGTGATAGACTAGTGGCTTAGGGAAAGGCCCTTTGGCTGTCGACAATCTATTTTATTCGTATAGAGTGCAATGTCGAACAGCAGCGCTCGTCGGAAGATAGAGGGAAGAAAGAGAAAGAAGCTGAAAGAAGTAACTGCCTCAACCAAGCCGCGATATTTTACTCAACCTACTCCCAACCATTACAATCGCGACTCTGACATCGAGGCACCGAGAACAACTCGCTGGAGTGTTGTGCCTCCTGAAACGAGTTGAATCTCATTAACCAATCGATGCCAGGCGCTTGGTGGAGCGGGGAAGGACTAGGAAAGGTTATGATAGGAAGAATCAGGAATGTAAAGAGAGAAGAAGAAAGAAGGGAAGTTATGTAGGTGGGAAAATCGGGAAAGCGAAGGACCGTGGCGTTGCCGGGATTCGAGCCCGAGACCTCTGGGATGGTAGTCTGACGCAGACTACTGAGACAGCAGGCACGAGGCACACATCAGCCAAACCGTGACTCTCGTCGTGTGGTGTTTCGTGAATGACGTGCGGGTTCTCTGTTGACCAAATTCGACAGTTTTGTTTACTGACTCCACCGGAGAAAGTAAAATGAACTTTCAGTGTGTATTGACTAATAGCTAAAATAGTCTTCAACTACGTTTCAGAAAGGTCTACATTTGTCGAAATCGGCTAAATATTGTCAATGTTGAAATACCGAAGGTCCAAATTGCGTACCTGTATAAACAATGATGTGAACTATAATTTACAAGATTAGTTAAAAAAAATAACTTCAAATACAAGCAAAGGCCCCCCCCCTTCTCCACCTACGACATTGCACAATATACCCGCAATGGTCCTTAAGACAAGTACCTGATCTTCGCAATGTCGTACTTTTCCAAACTTGATCCAGACTCTCGGAAACAAGTTCATCTTCAGCCCATACCGAAAAATGGCAATTTTAACAACGCTTCTAACTACTAATCAATAGCAATACAATATGTACCTCTTTCATTCCTAATCTATGTATATCCAACTATACGAATTTTTGACTACCCAATTACCCCAATCCCCAATTAATACGGATAATCCTAGTTCCACTGTAGTTTTACCCACTGTCTAGACGAGACATATTTTCTGTCTTGACATCTATATGTCTTGCAATATGTCTCGTGTGGACCACAAACATTTTCATGACAAGACAGAAGTCATGACGTGATGACGATTTTTAACAAATGTATGGAGGAAAATGGCGGCTTTCTTTTTTTTAGGTTTTTATCGCATTATTTGTACATGTAAATAGGACTAATGTCTTCTAAATTTTCAATTTCCTCCAGGATTACCAAAAACCAAAATTTTCTTAAATTTTGCAACTCATTATGTATGTATCATGTTTTTTTCTTTCCGATGCTATTAATTTTGCCCATAATGTTGCCTCTTCTACTGTTTTTTAAAAATGAAATGGCATAACAGAATTTCCCCGCAAAAAATTTTCTGTCTTGCTTCGAAACGGATTTCATAACAGAAAATCCGTCTTGTCTAGACACCGGCCTGTTATTTTTGTCGAAAATCAAAATAAAGCTTATGGTATATTTTGACTCCTGACGAAATAAATGTAGTTAAAGTACCCATTTTAGTTGCTAATTATTGTTTAAACAATTCCACATGAGTAAATTTTGGATGGTTTTTTGGGTTTAGTAATCTATGAGATACTCCTGAAGTAGTAGTGTAAGCAGTTTGCTGTACAATTTTATAACACGAAAAAATCTCTATTGACTGGTCCACTTTCGTTTTATACCCATGTGGGAGATTGAGGAGCACAAATGCAAAATTCGGCCACCATTTCGATTTAAGACCGGTTCGGTTTAAGACAAAATTGCTAACAGAACCGAAACTCGGGCAGATTTCTGGACAGATTGTAAAATCATATCTTAAAGCAATTGGCGACTAACTACTTACTTAGTGTGACCTTTCAAATAGCAATGGCCTAGGTTATATTTTAAGTAGTCTCCCATAGCTCAATTTAGAACGAGAGACTTGAAATTACCATCGAAAACCGTTCACACTCTCAAGTAAATTACAAACGGATGTGGAAGATTTTAGATGTGAACATGCGTAATTCACAATACCAACAGGTGAAACATATTATAACATATTTTTCACTCGGCACAAGAAACTGAAGTTCTTTAGTGATTATGTTTATCGAATTCTTGTGCGTGTTAACATGTATTACATCTGACCTCGAGAACAAAGTTGGCATGTATACATCTATAGTATTGTCCACAATTGTCACAAAATGTAATGTAATTTTGATGGCATGACTTGCAGCAATTTCCAACTTCAAATTGGTCAAATACATTTATCTTAATTCTTCGTTCTTATTGTACCAGCATTGCGCAACATAATAAAGAAGAAGCTGCTGCAAGTGTACAATTTATGTCTGTAGTTTTAGTTTCAGTGGTCAAAAAAGTCTTAAACTTGTATAGCGCACTATCACAATTCATCTTAAGTGTTACATTCATGTAAGAGAGAAATATTTTGTGGAATATATAGCATAGACAAGTGTTTAAAATAAAAACAACCATGAAACAATCACGTATGTTTTATTATGACTGTGTCATAAAAGTGTAAGGCGTCATAAACGTTTTTGGGGATTGGTTTCAGCATGCACGTTTAGTGTCTAACATTTTATGACATGGTAGCGATAAAAAATATGATGAGTAGTTGATTTTTAAGATAGAAACACAAAACTTTCTGATTGAGAAAAACTGTTGTTTTATATGTTTAACTTATTTAACTTGCAACTTATGTATAATGATATTGCCTGAGGATCCTTTTTATTTTATTAGAGCGATTAACACCTTGCCACCTGTATTTTTGTTGTTTGAACATTTAACAATAGTCCAAGAGCCCAGAGCCCCAGACGTTACTTATTTTCTGAGTAACGAAATGTGTGGGATAGAGTAGTGTCAGTATATACTGCATTTTTCTTCAGTATATTGACCCGGCCTCTGTTTCCCTTTCTTGAAAAAGGCAGGATTATGATCACAGCCAGTGCAAGCATGGAATCCGGGCAAGTTTCCACACCATAACGGTTCTAACTGTCCGAAAATCTGAGTTACATTAACAAAACTATTAACTTATTTCTGGTGCCACGTGAGAAACATCCTACTTAAGTTTTTAAATCGGTTCGGCACCTTTTTAACATCTCTTCCATAAATAATGTCAAATGTACATCAGAATTAATACAAAAAACACAGTTTAATAACTCTGCTTAATAGCGCTCACGTTCATGTCGGGGGGTGTTTGGCTCCTGTATTAAGAAATAGTACCCGAAGTATCAAAACTATTAAAAAAGGTTTTTCTTTGCGAAGTTTAAAGCGTCTGGTAGAAATTACAACCGACGGGTGGGGGGTTTGGGAGTGTTGATTATTAACTTTTAACATTGTTCTACAAAACATACATACATAAAAATCAGGGTGAGTAATGTTCATAGGTATACCTGAAAATTGGCCGTCGGTCCAAGATTGTTAGTAGGTATGCATACGTTCACAGTACATACTAACACTACTCTTCAATTCTAGAGCTCTTTCATAAACTTGTGTTCCACAAGATTGCCCCTCTCACAGACCCAACTCGTAACAAGCAATAATATGGCTTCAAAAAAGGGCGTTCGACCACTTCACTTCACTTCGTTTGATCCTAATCTCCGATCTGCTTTATGGTATAGATAATAATAGCTAACCGTCGACCATCTATAAGCACTCGTGTTGATTACTTTAATTTAATTACAAAGTTTATATCAGGGGCTATTACCTTCAAATAGATAAAATCCTACCTTTCAGCGAATATCAATCAATTGTATTTTCTCGTAAAAATAACACTTTACTGAATTATTAGCTCAACGACATGATATTGAGTCATGCCAATCAAATTGGGGATTTAGTTATTACCCTAGACAAAAAAAACTTAATTTTAATTTTCACTACGATAACATTACTACCAGAACCAACAAACTTTTTGGCTTTGGAGCTAAAGGACTCGGTTACAAACACACTCTTCTGTTCTCTAGTCCGCCCTATCCTTTAATATGGATCCTATATTTCGAATGAAGTATGAGAAGATTAGAATGAATCAATTCAGAGGAAATTTCTTCTTTTTGCTCTGAAACAGAGTGCCTTGTTTGGCGAATAAAATAAATAAATAAATAAATTAACTAAGTTATTACATTCGGTGTCACGCAGGGCAGTTATCTAGGTCCGCTATTGTTCACTATATTTATCTCTGATTTATCTGAAAAACTAAGAAATATTCTCTTTATTGGCCGCATGACAGAAAAACTTTTACGCAAAACTTGTTCCCATATGAATTTTATGCAATTTTCAGAGGTGCAGTCGTAAAACTTATTTGTCTATGCCTGTATGCCGTTCGGAGTCCATTCACTAACCCACCGGATATGTCATTTTGGTATACGTATCAATGTCAGAGCGTATATCGTCACCAGCAAAATATTCTAGGAGGGGATTTGTGGACGGTCCGCTCATGGCATGCTATGGTGCTGGTCGTTACGAAAAGGTGAAGTGGGCGCTTTTTCATATTAATTAATTTTTGTCGTCGTCCATCGAATGCTTCACGCATAATCGCGTCGATCACAACGTTTAAAAGAAGTGGCAAAGCGACGTCTCCCTGTCGGACACCCGGTTGACTCGGGAATTCCTGGGATAAGTCACTTCGAATACGAACGCTGCTGGTTGAGCAATCGTATGACGCTTCGAGAAGTTGGATGATTCTCAAAGGCACGTGTTCGGTTTCCAAGGCTCTCCACAAGCTGTTCCAATCGATGCAATCGAAAGCGGATTTGAAATCGATGAAACTATGACAGCCAGCCCCACGGTCCTTCGTCTTTTCCACTTTCCTACCCACATAACTTTCCTTCTTTCCTCTCCCCTCTTTACATTCCTGATTCCGCCTGTCATAGCCTTCGCTAGTTCTTTCCCGCTCCACCAAGCGCATGTCATCGGTTAGCTGATGAGATTCAACTCGTTTCAGGAGGCGTAACACTCCAGCGAGTTGTTTCTCAAATGCGCCGATGCCAGAGTCGCGAAATGGTTGGAAGTAGGTGGAATAAAATATCGCGGTAGGTTGTGGCAGCTCCTTCCCACTTCTCTCTCTCTTTCTACTCTCTATCTTCCGGCTAGAGCTGCTGTTCGACATTCTATACGAAAAAAATAGAGTGTCGAACAGTACAAAGGGGCTTTCCCAAAGCCTCTAGTCTATCACATAAAAAAAAGTTCGTTCGCCGCAACGGATTCTTTTTTCCATTAACTGACGGAGAACGAATGTTTAATCAATGCATCCCTGGTGTGGTCTAAATCCCGCTCTACATATTTCTGTAGCGTCGATTGTATATGATTTTTGTAAATACTTTGCCGACGATCGAAAGTTGGCTAATACCGCGATAATTCTCGAAGTCGCGACTCTGGCCTTTCTTCAAAATTGTTACAACGATCGCTTTCTTCGACGCCGACGGGATACGATTCAAATGTAATATGCGTGTTATGAGGACATGGAGTTATTGTGATAAGACATAACCTTCGGCTTTGATAATTTCGGCGGTTACTTGATCTATTCCCGATGTTTTTCTATTTTTTAGCGATTTTATTGCCGTCTTCAGCTTGATAATTGTCGGTTCGGTATAGAGAAACTGATTAGCGGCTGTTCGATAATAGGCTGAACCTTGTGGCGGATTGTGGTTGTACAGCTGCAGGAAGTATTCTTTCCACCGCTGCAGGCCCCCATGGGGAGCGGTCAGGAAAGATCTATCCGATTTTTTGATGTTGTCGTTTGTTGATGTTGGTTTGCCGCCTAACCGCCGGAATGTTTGGTACAGCGCCCGGTACTCGTGTCTTGACGCTGCTTCTTCCATGTCGGCCGCAACGTTATTCCAGTAGGCCTCTCGTTCCGAATTCATTATCTATCAAACTTCTTTGTTCAATTTTCGGCATTGCTCAAAATCGACGTGTTTCATGCATTTCCGTTGATCGGCGAGTACCAGACAGCTGTCATGGCGGCGGATAGGTGAAGACAACTCCACAATGGACTCCGATAATTGTCTTTCTTCTACATCGATATCGTCCGGTATTGCGAGCGCCGCGAATTTGTTGGATTACGCCCTTTAAAACTCGAAGCCCGATAGTCGTGTCCCGAAGTCACGCCCTATTCATCTTGGCTGTCGGTGGCGCCTCTTTCTTCACTAGAAGAAAGTAAATAGGATTTCCATGCTTCGTTTATGAAATTTCGTCTAAACTTTCATAAACATTATTTATGACTTTTAGTATAAAAACTCTATTTAGTAAATCTTTGGAAATATTAACCACAATTTTATATAATTTTTATGATTTTTCTCCTCCATAATTTTATTTTTGTAAAATCCAAAATGAGCCTGAAGTTCCGAACGTTCGATCGAACGATTTTAGAAAAAAAAAATTAAATTTTGAAACTGACTATCGGACCTTAAAAAACAAGTAAATAATTGTTTTTTGATACCAGACAGACAGTGGGGGTCTCGAAAAATATCATACCTAAATCATTAACCCCGAATTATAAACCTACCCCTAACTAACCCCCTAAAAATGATGTTTTTTGGAAAAAATAGTTAGAGGCCGAGTGCCCCGCTGGATTTTTGTGGACTTGTTAAGGGTGGTGCTAGTAACCACCCCCAAAAATCTCAAGTCGATATCGTGCACGGGCGACACCCCTAACTCACCCCCTAAAAATGAATACTTTTAAAACAATAGTTAGAGGCCTAGTGCCCCGCTGGATTTTTGTGGACATGTTAAGGGTTGTGCTAGTAACCACCCCCAAAAATCTCAAGTCGATATCGTGCACGGGCGACACCCCTAACTCACCCCCTAAAAATGAATATTTTTAAATCAATAGTTAGAGGCCGAGTGCCCCGCTGGATTTTTGTGGACTTGTTAAGGGTGGTGCTAGTAACCACCCCCAAAAATCTCAAGTCGATATCGTGCACGGGCGACACCCCTAACTCACCCCCTAAAAATGAATATTTTTAAAACAATAGTTAGAGGCCTAGTGCCCCGCTGGATTTTTGTGGACTTGTTAAGGGTGGTGCTAGTAACCACCCCCAAAAATCTCAAGTCGATATCGTGCACGGGTGACACCCCTAACTCACCCCCTAAAAATGAATATTTCTAAAACAATAGTTAGAGGCCTAGTGCCCCGCTGGATTTTTGTGGACTTGTTAAGGGTGGTGCTAGTAACCACCCCCAAAAATCTCAAGTCGATATCGTGCACGGGCGACACCCCTAACTCACCCCCTAAAAATGAATATTTTTAAAACAATAGTTAGAGGCCTAGTGCCCCGCTGGATTTTTGTGGACATGTTAAGGGTTGTGCTAGTAACTACCCCCAAAAATCTCAAGTCGATATCGTGCACGGGCGACACCCCTAACTCACCCCCTAAAAATGAATATTTTTAAATCAATAGTTAGAGGCCGAGTGCCCCGCTGGATTTTTGTGGACTTGTTAAGGGTGGTGCTAGTAACCACCCCCAAAAATCTCAAGTCGATATCGTGCACGGGCGACACCCCTAACTCACCCCCTAAAAATGAATATTTTTAAAACAATAGTTAGAGGCCTAGTGCCCCGCTGGATTTTTGTGGACTTGTTAAGGGTGGTGCTAGTAACCACCCCCAAAAATCTCAAGTCGATATCGTGCACGGGCGACACCCCTAACTCACCCCCTAAAAATGAATATTTTTAAATCAATAGTTAGAGGCCTAGTGCCCCGCTGGATTTTTGTGGACTTGTTAAGAGTGGTGCTAGTAACCACCCCCAAAAATCTCAAGTCGATATCGTGCATGGGCGACACCCCTAACTCACCCCCTAAAAATGAATATTTTTAAAACAATAGTTAGAGGCCTAGTGCCCCGCTGAATTTTTGTAGACTTGTTAAGGGTGGTGCTAGTAACCACCCCCAAAAATCTCAAGTCGATATCGTGCACGGGCGACACCCCTAACTCACCCCCTAAAAATGAATATTTTTAAATCAATAGTTAGAGGCCGAGTGCCCCGCTGGATTTTTGTGGACTTGTTAAGGGTGGTGCTAGTAACCACCCCCAAAAATCTCAAGTCGATATCGTGCACGGGCGACACCCCTAACTCACCCCCTAAAAATGAATATTTTTAAAACAATAGTTAGAGGCCTAGTGCCCCGCTGGATTTTTGTGGACTTGTTAAGGGTGGTGCTAGTAACCACCCCCAAAAATCTCAAGTCGATATCGTGCACGGGCGACACCCCTAACTCACCCACTAAAAATGAATATTTTTAAATCAATAGTTAGAGGCCGAGTGCCCCGCTGGATTTTTGTGGACTTGTTAAGGGTGGTGCTAGTAACCACCCTCAAAAATCTCAAGTCGATATCGTGCACGGGCGATACCCCTAACTCACCCCCTAAAAATGAATATTTTTAAAACAATAGTTAGAGGCCTAGTGCCCCGCTGGATTTTTGTGGACTTGTTAAGAGTGGTGCTAGTAACCACCCCCAAAAATCTCAAGTCGATATCGTGCACGGGCGACACCCCTAACTCACCCCCTAAAAATGAATATTTTTAAATCAATAGTTAGAGGCCGAGTGCCCCGCTGGATTTTTGTGGACTTGTTAAGGGTGGTGCTAGTAACCACCCCCAAAAATCTCAAGTCGATATCGTGCACGGGGGACACTTTTAACCCACCCCCTAGAAATGATTATTTTAAACACAATAGTTAGAGGCCGAGTGCCCCGCTGAATTTTTGTGGACATGTTAAGGGTGGTGCTAGTAACCACCACGAAAAATCTCAAGTCCATATCGTGCACGGGCGACACTTTTAACCCACCCCCTAGAAATGATTATTTTAAACACAATAGTTAGAGGCCGAGTGCCCCGCTGGATTTTTGTGGACTTGTTAAGGGTGGTGCTAGTAGCCACCACCAAAAATCTCAAGTCCATATCGTCCACGGGCGACACTTTTAACCCACCCCCTAGAAATGCTTATTTTAAACACAATAGTTAGAGGCCGAGTGCCCCGCTGAATTTTTGTGGACATGTTAAGGGTGGTGCTAGTAACCACCACGAAAAATCTCAAGTCCGTATCGTGCACGGGCGATACCCCTAACCCACCCCCTAGAAATGATTATTTTAAACACAATAGTTAGAGGCCGAGTGCCCCGCTGGATTTTTGTGGACATGTTAAGGGTGGTGCTAGTAACCACCCCCAAAAATCTCAAGTCGATATCGTGCACGGGCGACACCCCTAACTCACCCCCTAAAAATGATTATTTTTAAACAAATAGTTAGAGGCCTAGTGCCCCGCTGGATTTTTGTGGACTTGTTAAGGGTGGTGCTAGTAACCACCACGAAAAATCTCAAGTCCATATCGTGCACGGGCGATACCCCTAACCCACCCCCTAGAAATGATTATTTTAAACACAATAGTTAGAGGCCGAGTGCCCCGCCGGATTTTTGTGGACATGTTCAGGGTGGTGTTAGTAACCACCACAAAAAATCTCAAGCCCATATCGTGCACGGGCGACACTTTTAGAACACCCCCTAGAAATGATTATTTTAAACACAATAGTTAGAGGCCGAGTGCCCCGCTGAATTTTTGTGGACATGTTAAGGGTGGTGCTAGTAACCACCACAAAAAATCTCAAGTCCATATCGTGCACGGGGGACACTTTTAACCCACCCCCTAGAAATGATTATTTTAAACACAATAGTTAGAGGCCGAGTGCCCCGCTGGATTTTTGTGGACATGTTAAGGGTGGTGCTAGTAACCACCACGAAAAATCTCAAGTCCATATCGTGCACGGGCGATACCCCTAACCCACCCCCTAGAAATGATTATTTTAAACACAATAGTTAGAGGCCTAGTGCCCCGCTGGATTTTTGTGGACTTGTTAAGGGTGGTGCTAGTAACCACCACAAAAAATCTCAAGTCCATATCGTGCACGGGCGATACCCCTAACTCACCCCCTAGAAATGATTATTTTTAAACAAATAGTTAGAGGCCTAGTGCCCCGCTGGATTTTTGTGGACTTGTTAAGGGTGGTGCTAGTAGCCACCACAAAAAATCTCAAGTCCATATCGTGCACGGGCGATACCCCTAACTCACCCCCTAGAAATGATTATTTTTAAACAAATAGTTAGAGGCCTAGTGCCCCGCTGGATTTTTGTGGATTTGTTAAGGGTGGTGCTAGTAACCACCACAAAAAATCTCAAGTCCATATCGTGCACGGGCGATACCCCTAACTCACCCCCTAGAAATGATTTTTTTAAACACAATAGTTAGAGGCCTAGTGCCCCGCTGGATTTTTGTGGACTTCTTAAGGGTGGTGCTAGTAGCCACCACAAAAAATCTCAAGTCCATATCGTGCACGGGCGATACCCCTAACTCACCCCCTAGAAATGATTATTTTTAAACAAATAGTTAGAGGCCTAGTGCCCCGCTGGATTTTTGTGGACTTGTTAAGGGTGGTGCTAGTAACCACCACAAAAAATCTCAAGTCCATATCGTGCACGGGCGATACCCCTAACTCACCCCCTAGAAATGATTATTTTTAAACAAATAGTTAGAGGCCTAGTGCCCCGCTGGATTTTTGTGGACTTGTTAAGGGTGGTGCTAGTAACCACCACAAAAAATCTCAAGTCCATATCGTGCACGGGCGATACCCCTAACTCACCCCCTAGAAATGATTATTTTTAAACAAATAGTTAGAGGCCTAGTGCCCCGCTGGATTTTTGTGGACTTGTCAAGGGTGGTGCTAGTAACCACCACAAAAAATCTCAAGTCCATATCGTGCACGGGCGATACCCCTAACTCACCCCCTAGAAATGATTATTTTTAAACAAATAGTTAGAGGCCTAGTGCCCCGCTGGATTTTTGTGGACTTGTTAAGGGTGGTGCTAGTAACCACCACAAAAAATCTCAAGCCCATATCGTGCACGGGCGACACTTTTAAAACACCCCCTAGAAATGATTATTTTAAACACAATAGTTAGAGGCCTAGTGCCCCGCTGGATTTTTGTGGACTTGTTAAGGGTGGTGCTAGTAACCACCACCAAAAATCTCAAGTCCATATCGTGCACGGGCGATACCCCTAACTCACCCCCTAGATATGATTATTTTTAAACAAATAGTTAGAGGCCTAGTGCCCCGCTGGATTTTTGTGGACTTGTTAAGGGTGGTGCTAGTAACCACCACAAAAAATCTCAAGCCCATATCGTGCACGGGCGACACTTTTAAAACACCCCCTAGAAATGATTATTTCAAACACAATAGTTAGAGGCCTAGTGCCCCGCTGGATTTTTGTGGACTTGTTAAGGGTGGTGCTAGTAGCCACCACAAAAAATCTCAAGTCCATATCGTGCACGGGCGATACCCCTAACTCACCCCCTAGATATGATTATTTTTAAACAAATAGTTAGAGGCCTAGTGCCCCGCTGGATTTTTGTGGACTTGTTAAGGGTGGTGCTAGTAACCACCACAAAAAATCTCAAGCCCATATCGTGCACGGGCGACACTTTTAAAACACCCCCTAGAAATGATTATTTTAAACACAATAGTTAGAGGCCTAGTGCCCCGCTGGATTTTTGTGGACTTGTTAAGGGTGGTGCTAGTAACCACCACCAAAAATCTCAAGTCCATATCGTGCACGGGCGATACCCCTAACTCACCCCCTAGATATGATTATTTTTAAACAAATAGTTAGAGGCCTAGTGCCCCGCTGGATTTTTGTGGACTTGTTAAGGGTGGTGCTAGTAACCACCACAAAAAATCTCAAGCCCATATCGTGCACGGGCGACACTTTTAAAACACCCCCTAGAAATGATTATTTTAAACACAATAGTTAGAGGCCTAGTGCCCCGCTGGATTTTTGTGGACTTGTTAAGGGTGGTGCTAGTAACCACCACCAAAAATCTCAAGTCCATATCGTGCACGGGCGATACCCCTAACTCACCCCCTAGATATGATTATTTTTAAACAAATAGTTAGAGGCCTAGTGCCCCGCTGGATTTTTGTGGACTTGTTAAGGGTGGTGCTAGTAACCACCACAAAAAATCTCAAGCCCATATCGTGCACGGGCGACACTTTTAAAACACCCCCTAGAAATGATTATTTTAAACACAACAGTTAGAGGCCTAGTGCCCCGCTGGATTTTTGTGGACTTGTTAAGGGTGGTGCTAGTAACCACCACCAAAAATCTCAAGTCCATATCGTGCACGGGCGATACCCCTAACTCACCCCCTAGATATGATTATTTTTAAACAAATAGTTAGAGGCCTAGTGCCCCGCTGGATTTTTGTGGACTTGTTAAGGGTGGTGCTAGTAACCACCACCAAAAATCTCAAGTCCATATCGTGCACGGGCGATACCCCTAACTCACCCCCTAGAAATGATTATTTTTAAACAAATAGTTAGAGGCCTAGTGCCCCGCTGGATTTTTGTGGACTTGTTAAGGGTGGTGCTAGTAACCACCACAAAAAATCTCAAGTCCATATCGTGCACGGGCGATACCCCTAACTCACCCCCTAGATATGATTATTTTTAAACAAATAGTTAGAGGCCTAGTGCCCCGCTGGATTTTTGTGGACTTGTTAAGGGTGGTGCTAGTAACCACCACAAAAAATCTCAAGTCCATATCGTGCACGGGCGATACCCCTAACTCACCCCCTAGATATGATTATTTTTAAACAAATAGTTAGAGGCCTAGTGCCCCGCTGGATTTTTGTGGACTTCTTAAGGGTGGTGCTAGTAGCCACCACAAAAAATCTCAAGTCCATATCGTGCACGGGGGGCACTTTTAACGCACCCCCTAGAAATGATTATTTTAAACACAACAGTTAGAGGCCTAGTGCCCCGCTGGATTTTTGTGGACATGTTAAGGGTGGTGCTAGTAGCCACCACAAAAAATCTCAAGTCCATATCGTCACCCTTATGCCAAAGACGTGAAAGTGTAAATCTGCAGTTTTGAGTTATTGCTAGATAAATGTTCAAACTGTCTCTATCAGATTTTTTTACGCGTCCAATGTTTTTTTAATATAGCTATATAATAAACCCATATTCGTACTTCTGGCATGGCATCTTTGTACCATTTTGTATTACAAAACCCTATTAGCGCGAGAGTGAAAAATTTGCACTTTCGCGTCTCTGGCATAAGGGTGACGATATCATCCCCGGTAGCCACTAGGAAGGACCGTCGCTGAGTCTCGTTATTGTCTAAAATTTCTTTGTGATTATAAAATTTGCCTAACATAATCAATAGAAAGAACCTCATATTACTCATTCCCGAGATTACAATCTATAAATGTTGTTGTCAACCCGAGCCGCAACCGCCAAACAGTAGCTAGCTCATTTCCGAAAGAATGAAACTTTCAGAAAAGGTAGTACATACTTACATATTTGCAAAGACAATAATAAATATTCAAATCTGCTTGTCGAAAACTTAGATAGGAAAAGGTATACATATGTATATCCCTATTAGATTGAAAACTTTTTTTATCATTCCAGTTGAAGGCTTCAAAGAGCTATTGTTTGTCGATCGCATTATAGGCGAATAATGCGACCCGATAGTAGCATTAAAGTGAAAATGTAACCAAGATATGCCTACATATGCGTTTTTATAGACAAATAGAAATTGAATGATTTTATAAAATAAATGAAAAATATGTTATAACATCGGTTATCGTGTTCAGTTCAAATTCATGGGCTCTTATAATAAATATGAAAAAAAAAGTTGTCCAATGCTTATTATTAAATATGCGTTATGTATAAAACCTCTCTTTCAAAGTTCCTTTTGTTAATAAATAATTGTTTCTAACAATTCAACAAAATTCGCAAAAATACCTTGCATTTTCGGTTTTAGCAGATTTAAATCTTTAGAAATCATCTGGAAAAAATTTATGGCACCTCGTCATGAATGGAAAACCCCCCTCAGCCCCGGACACCGTACTTCGAGTATTTCAAACTAACCAAAACATTCATGCTAAGAATCCCAGCCAGAGAGAGACGCGCTATATCTATTTGTACCGTGCGCACCCATCGACAAAGAATAGAGCGAGCTCATAATGAAAAATTGTAAGCTACGACGCAATTTTCATACGACCCTTTTCTTTTGTGAATGGATTTCAGAATTTTTGGGAAAAAAAGTCTAAGGGTGCGAGGTTTGGAGAGGAGCGAGAATTCTCCCGTCACGGCACCAAATCCCCCGGCCCCATGCTATCCATTGCATATTTTTGTATTGTAAATCCATATGTAGACTTTTTTTTATGACTTCCCAGCAAACATCATCTCGAAGTTTAGAGTGCTTCGAAAAATTCTCGAACAGGAAGAGAGCGAGAAAGAAATACTTTGAAATAAAATTACGATAATATTTCGTTTTTACGAAAAAAAATCGAAATTTTAAAAGAAGAGAACCGCGTACAATACTAAAAGTAAAATTCGCCTTTAAAAGGTTTCGAGAATTTTTCGTTTTGGCGAAAAAAACGAAAGAAACTCGAATCGCTTTTGCGATTCGACCTAGCGGTCCTTTTCGTTCTTTTTTACTTCGATTTCAATTCGAAAACGGCTTCGAGATCGCAATTGTAGTTCATTTTAACGATTAGCTTTCGATTCGATCTCAAATCATAATGTTTGCTGGGTTGTGTTTTTTTGCTGCTTTCATTAAATATCTTCTACAATAATTTTCGTTGTGTGTGGTGATAAGTTGCGCAAGTTGAAAGTGATAATAATATTATGATTACAATCACTTTTTAAAATTTTTGAAATTCCTCCCCAATTGGTAAAATGTGATCCACTTGATACCTCTTAGGGCAAAAAATATTGTCGACGGGTGGTAGAGCGGAGGCAAGGTTTAAAATACACGGATAGCTGTGCTTAAAAGGCGCTTTTCAAATTAAAATAGATTTTTTCCTCAATGAATACTCACGATTCAGAAAATCAAAAGCTCACGCGTTTCTTTTTCAAAGGCCGTACGGCCAAAAGCGGGTAATGGGCCGTCCACACTACGCGGACTTAGATCCTACGCGCTTTTCGCCGTACGGCCTCTGACAAAAGCGCGCATGAGTTCTGAATCGTGAGCAAATTGAGAAAACAAATCAATTTTTGTTTGAAAAATCATATGCGCGTTTGAAAAGCCCGTATTGTGTAGACGTACAATGTAACTTTTTAAGCACAGCCTTTGGTCCGCGCAGTTTGGCTGTACTGCCTTTGCCATTAAAAATATCGCAAAAAAAGGCATTAAACTCTATATGAAAAAAAGAGGCAAAAGCGCGTATGACCTAAGTCCGCGTAGTGTGGATGCACCATAAGTCTAAGTCTGCGTAGTGAATTAACAAACAAATATCAAGTCCTTAACACCCGGAGGCCTCCCTTCAAACACTCCCTAGAAATTATTATTTTTGAAAATACAGTTGGAGAATTTAGAACAAACTGTAAATGTACTGGTTACCTCTAATTCCCCCAAATGTTCAGTGTTAAAAAAATATGTTATAGCTTTAATGATGAAATATGAATAATGAAAGCAATCAAATCAATAAAAACATGAAATAAGTGAATAAATTGTTTAGCTGAAAAATTAATTTGGTGCCCCTAAAAATGGTATAATCACACACGTTTCTTGTTTCTTAACTTTGGATTGAAAAGAGCACACAACATTTAAAATGTGTGTTGTGTTCTTATCGCGGCGATATTACAAGTTTTGATCGGGTCATTCCTAAAATTTGTTTGTGCTTAATTTTTTTTAATTTCTATTAAATTTGTCTTTTACGCAATCAATAAAATCAGTCTATTTACACGATTGCGGCTCGTCCGTCTCTTCCAATAAAATATTTTTTGACCGACTGAATAATAAGCCTAACGCATGTCCAGAAAAACTGCCTGTGTAAGTCCTATCGAAATCAGATTTTTCGGTTCCGAGATTACAATCAATTAAAATTCTTGACAGCCCGATTCACAAGCGTCAAAAAGGGGAGGTTTTAAACGTGCAGGCTAAGAATCATTTCTGTCAGAGAGAGACGCGCTATATCTACCGGCACCATTATGCCTCGTGATAAGTTGCGCAAGTTGGAAACGAAAATCATATATTTGTTTTTTAGGGTTTTTTGAAATTCAGCTTCAATTAGGAAAATTTTGAGGAAATGCTGACTCGATATCTATTATGGGGGATTTACAAGAAAACGACTTTTGGCCGTCCACTTTCCGTGCGACTTCTTTACCGATTTTTTTTTTATATGGTAGACTAGAGGCTTAGGGAAAGCCCCTTTGTACTGTTCGACAATCTATTTTTTTTCGTATAGAATGTGAACAGCAGCTCTAGCCGGAAGATAGAAAGTAGAAACAGAGAGACAGAGAAGTAGGAAGGAGCTGCCACAACCTAGCCGCGATATTTTACTCCAACCATTTCGCGACTCTGGCATCGGGGCATTTGAGAAACAACTCGCTGGACTCGAACCTCCTGAAACGAGTTGAATCTTATCAGCCAACCGATGACATGCGCTTGGTGGAGCGGGGAAGGACTAGCGAAGACTATGACAGGAGGAATCAACAATGTAAAGAGGGGAGAAGAAAGAAGGGAAGTTATGTGGGTGAGAAAGTGGAAAAGGCGAAGGACCGTGGGGCTGGCCGGGATTCGAACCCGGGACCTCTGGAATAGTAGTCAGGTGCCTTACATCTAGACCACCGAGACCCCCGATTGTGAAGTTTGCATGCATCAGCCGTTATTAGGACTTCGTGGTTCACTTTTCCAACCACTTTCATTACGTTTACATTCTTTCTTGAGTTCGTGACTTGAAACCTTAGTTGCATTTATGATTCACATACTTGACTTCAAAATGTCTTGAGATTTTCTTGATCTGACATTTGACCTTTCCTATTATAACATAAATCAGCTTCATATGATAATTTTAATCATTGTTTCAAAAATAAATCACTTATCAATTATAGTTTTTACCTTTATGTTCCTAGTAAAAAAAACACATGTAATTTCAAGTATCGAAGTAGCGTTTACATGAGCTTTTTCAAGCCAATCAACGAAATTTTTGTGATTTACTTGACTTATGCATATTTTGTTATTTAAATCTACTTCAAGTATACCGCAAGTAAGCATGTATACGTAATAATTTGCTTTTTTTCCACAGAGAAACCTCTCTAGAAGTATATATATGAGGAGTGTAGATTCAAAGTCCGCTATTTGAAAAAATAAAAAAAGTGAGGTTGCAATGCCTTTTATTCCTTATGCTATTTAGGAAGCCTTTTCATACAAAATATCGGGTATCGCCCGTGCACGAAATGGGCTTGAGATTTTTTGTGGTGGTTACTAGCACCACCCTTAACAAGTCCACAAAAATCCAGCGGGGCACTAGGCCTCTAACTATTTGTTTAAAAATAATCATTTCTAGGGGGTGAGTTAGGGGTATCGCCCGTGCACGATATGGACTTGAGATTTTTTGTGGTGGTTACTAGCACCACCCTTAACAAGTCCACAAAAATCCAGCGGGGCACTAGGCCTCTAACTATTTGTTTAAAAATATTCATTTTTAGGGGGTGAGTTAGGGGTATCGCCCGTGCACGATATCGACTTGAGATTTTTGGGGGTGGTTACTAGCACCACCCTTAACAAGTCCACAAAAATCCAGCGGGGCACTCGGCCTCTAACTATTGATTTAAAAATATTCATTTTTAGGGGGTGAGTTAGGGGTGTCGCCCGTGCACGATATCGACTTGAGATTTTTGGGGGTGGTTACTAGCACCACCCTTAACAAGTCCACAAAAATCCAGCGGGGCACTAGGCCTCTAACTATTGTGTTTAAAATAATCATTTCTAGGGGGTGGGTTAGGGGTATCGCCCGTGCACGATATCGACTTGAGATTTTTGGGGGTGGCTACTAGCAACACCCTTAACAAGTCCACAAAAATCCAGCGGGGCACTCGGCCTCTAACTATTGTGTTTAAAATAATCATTTCTAGGGAGTGGGTTAAAAGTGTCGCCCGTGCACGATATGGACTTGAGATTTTTCGTGGAGGTTACTAGCACCACCCTTAACATGTCCACAAAAATCCAGCGGGGCACTCGGCCTCTAACTATTGTGTTTAAAATAATCATTTCTAGGGGGTGGGTTAAAAGTGTCGCCCGTGGACGATATGGACTTGAGATTTTTGGTGGTGGCTACTAGCACCACCCTTAACAAGTCCACAAAAATCCAGCGGGGCACTCGGCCTCTAACTATTGTGTTTAAAATAATCATTTCTAGGGGGTGGGTTAAAAGTGTCGCCCGTGCACGATATGGACTTGAGATTTTTCGTGGTGGTTACTAGCACCACCCTTAACATGTCCACAAAAATCCAGCGGGGCACTCGGCCTCTAACTATTGTGTTTAAAATAATCATTTCTAGGGGGTGGGTTAGGGGTATCGCCCGTGCACGATATGGACTTGAGATTTTTCGTGGTGGTTACTAGCACCACCCTTAACATGTCCACAAAAATTCAGCGGGGCACTCGGCCTCTAACTATTGTGTTTAAAATAATCATTTCTAGGGGGTGGGTTAAAAGTGTCCCCCGTGCACGATATCGACTTGAGATTTTATGTGGTGGTTACTAGCACCACCCTGAACAAGTCCACAAAAATCCAGCGGGGCACTCGGCCTCTAACTATTTGTTCAAAAATAATCATTTCTAGGGGGTGAGTTAGGGGTATCGCCCGTGCACGATATGGACTTGAGATTTTTTGTGGTGGTTACTAGCACAACCCTTAACATGTCCACAAAAATTCAGCGGGGCACTCGGCCTCTAACTATTGTGTTTAAAATAATCATTTCTAAGGGGTGGGTTAAAAGTGTCGCCCGTGCACGATATGGGCTTGAGATTTTTTGTGGTGGTTACTAGCACCACCCTTAACATGTCCACAAAAATCCAGCGGGGCACTCGGCCTCTAACTATTGTGTTTAAAATAATCATTTCTAGGGGGTGGGTTAGGGGTATCGCCCGTGCACGATATCGACTTGAGATTTTTGGGGGTGGCTACTAGCACCACCCTTAACAAGTCCACAAAAATCCAGCGGGGCACTCGGCCTCTAACTATTGTGTTTAAAATAATCATTTCTAGGGAGTGGGTTAAAAGTGTCGCCCGTGCACGATATGGACTTGAGATTTTTCGTGGAGGTTACTAGCACCACCCTTAACAAGTCCACAAAAATCCAGCGGGGCACTCGGCCTCTAACTATTGTTTTAAAAATATTCATTTTTAGGGGGTGAGTTAGGGGTGTCGCCCGTGCACGATATCGACTTGAGATTTTTGGGGGTGGTTACTAGCACCACCCTTAACAAGTCCACAAAAATCCAGCGGGGCACTAGGCCTCTAACTATTGATTTAAAAATATTCATTTTTAGGGGGTGAGTTAGGGGTGTCGCCCGTGCACGATATCGACTTGAGATTTTTGGGGGTGGTTACTAGCACCACTCTTAACAAGTCCACAAAAATCCAGCGGGGCACTAGGCCTCTAACTATTGTTTTAAAAATATTCATTTTTAGGGGGTGAGTTAGGGGTATCGCCCGTGCACGATATCGACTTGAGATTTTTGGGGGTGGTTACTAGCACCACCCTTAACAAGTCCACAAAAATCCAGCGGGGCACTCGGCCTCTAACTATTGATTTAAAAATATTCATTTTTAGGGGGTGAGTTAGGGGTGTCGCCCGTGCACGATATCGACTTGAGATTTTTGGGGGTGGTTACTAGCACCACCCTTAACAAGTCCACAAAAATCCAGCGGGGCACTAGGCCTCTAACTATTGTTTTAAAAATATTCATTTTTAGGGGGTGAGTTAGGGGTGTCGCCCGTGCACGATATCGACTTGAGATTTTTGGGGGTGGTTACTAGCACCACCCTTAACAAGTCCACAAAAATCCAGCGGGGCACTCGGCCTCTAACTATTGATTTAAAAATATTAATTTTTAGGGGGTGAGTTAGGGGTGTCGCCCGTGCACGATATCGATTTGAGATTTTTGGGGGTGGTTACTAGCACCACCCTTAACAAGTCTACAAAAATTCAGCGGGGCACTAGGCCTCTAACTATTGTTTTAAAAATATTCATTTTTAGGGGGTGAGTTAGGGGTGTCGCCCGTGCACGATATCGACTTGAGATTTTTGGGGGTGGTTACTAGCACCACTCTTAACAAGTCCACAAAAATCCAGCGGGGCACTAGGCCTCTAACTATTGATTTAAAAATATTCATTTTTAGGGGGTGAGTTAGGGGTGTCGCCCGTGCACGATATCGACTTGAGATTTTTGGGGGTGGTTACTAGCACCACCCTTAACAAGTCCACAAAAATCCAGCGGGGCACTAGGCCTCTAACTATTGTTTTAAAAATATTCATTTTTAGGGGGTGAGTTAGGGGTGTCGCCCGTGCACGATATCGACTTGAGATTTTTGGGGGTGGTTACTAGCACCACCCTTAACAAGTCCACAAAAATCCAGCGGGGCACTAGGCCTCTAACTATTGTTTTAAAAATGTTCATTTTTAGGGGGTGAGTTAGGGGTGTCGCCCGTGCACGATATCGACTTGAGATTTTTGGGGGTGGTTACTAGCACCACCCTTAACAAGTCCACAAAAATCCAGCGGGGCACTCGGCCTCTAACTATTGATTTAAAAATATTCATTTTTAGGGGGTGAGTTAGGGGTGTCGCCCGTGCACGATATCGACTTGAGATTTTTGGGGGTGGTTACTAGCACAACCCTTAACATGTCCACAAAAATCCAGCGGGGCACTAGGCCTCTAACTATTGTTTTAAAAATATTCATTTTTAGGGGGTGAGTTAGGGGTGTCGCCCGTGCACGATATCGACTTGAGATTTTTGGGGGTGGTTACTAGCACCACCCTTAACAAGTCCACAAAAATCCAGCGGGGCACTCGGCCTCTAACTATTGTTTTAAAAATATTCATTTTTAGGGGGTGAGTTAGGGGTGTCGCCCGTGCACGATATCGACTTGAGATTTTTGGGGGTGGTTACCAGCACCACCCTTAACAAGTCCACAAAAATCCAGCGGGGCACTCGGCCTCTAACTATTGATTTAAAAATATTCATTTTTAGGGGGTGAGTTAGGGGTGTCGCCCGTGCACGATATCGACTTGAGATTTTTGGGGGTGGTTACTAGCACCACCCTTAACAAGTCCACAAAAATCCAGCGGGGCACTAGGCCTCTAACTATTGTTTTAGAAATATTCATTTTTAGGGGGTGAGTTAGGGGTGTCGCCCGTGCACGATATCGACTTGAGATTTTTGGGGGTGGTTACTAGCACCACCCTTAACAAGTCCACAAAAATCCAGCGGGGCACTAGGCCTCTAACTATTGTTTTAAAAATATTCATTTTTAGGGGGTGAGTTAGGGGTGTCGCCCGTGCACGATATCGACTTGAGATTTTTGGGGGTGGTTACTAGCACCACCCTTAACAAGTCCACAAAAATCCAGCGGGGCACTCGGCCTCTAACTATTGATTTAAAAATATTCATTTTTAGGGGGTGAGTTAGGGGTGTCGCCCGTGCACGATATCGACTTGAGATTTTTGGGGGTGGTTACTAGCACAACCCTTAACATGTCCACAAAAATCCAGCGGGGCACTAGGCCTCTAACTATTGTTTTAAAAGTATTCATTTTTAGGGGGTGAGTTAGGGGTGTCGCCCGTGCACGATATCGACTTGAGATTTTTGGGGGTGGTTACTAGCACCACCCTTAACAAGTCCACAAAAATCCAGCGGGGCACTCGGCCTCTAACTATTTTTTCCAAAAAACATCATTTTTAGGGGGTTAGTTAGGGGTAGGTTTATAATTCGGGGTTAATGATTTAGGTATGATATTTTTCGAGACCCCCACTGTCTGTCTGGTATCAAAAAACAATTATTTACTTGTTTTTTAAGGTCCGATAGTCAGTTTCAAAATTTAATTTTTTTTTTCTAAAATCGTTCGATCGAACGTTCGGAACTTCAGGCTCATAATCCAAACAAAGTTAAAACATTTGCTGTAAAACTTCCTACGCATCAATGAATTCCCAAACTTGGCTTTATCATCATATTACTTTTATGTATTAACAATAGAATACACAATTTTTATAACGATAAAAATGAAATCGAAGATTCGGGGCATATTTTAATAGGTACCTATTTTACATTCTTAACAATTCAGTGGGCGGTTATGTTAAGCGTATATATAGAAATTATATCAATAAAATTTTTCAACAAGAGGGCACAAATTTGCTGTTTTATAGTATCGGTCGCTTTTATCGATTTTATCGCTTCACTATTCAAAATAGACAGTTTGAAAGTGTGAGCATAATAACATAGGCCCTCGATCAATATTTTTAATTCCTTTTAATTTCATGTATATAGCACCAAAATACATAAAACCTCCATTTAACCCTGCAATACCTTTTTCACTCTCAAGTTTAAATTAATTCTAAACCAAAGTTTGCAATTTAATGTATTTTTTTGTAAATTAATCTGATCATAATTTTTATCGTTGCCTTTACTGACATTGACCAGTGTGGTGATAAATTTTTTGTAAACAAATCTGATTGAAAACCTGCAGAGAAATATGAGCCCATGGTGGGTCAAATACCTGAGAAGATAGGAAAGACCTCCCACCGCTTACGATTAATTCTTATTTGTTTTTTGAAATTGGAAACCGCGCATAAACATTAAACACCCTATAATTTTTTTTCTACTTAATGGAAAGAAAAAAAATGTTTCACAGTGGATGGTAATACATTATGTCACCATTATATTACTATACTTGATAGATTCCGGTGTAATTGTTGGCTGGAGGCGTAGATGGCCACAAGGAAAATGATGATGCCTCATGGGAATATCGTGAGTCTGACGTAAAGTGCACCCGACGAAACTTTTGATAAATGACCGAGGAGATCTGATTTCTGAATAAGCGCTTAATGACTGACATTTGAAAGCAGACAGGGGCCGATTTGTTAGGCTATTTGTGGAAGTACAGGGACTCATTTACAGGCTTTTGTTGTTCTCCTTTAGAGTGAGATAATACAGGCCATTCGGGTGCTGTATAACATTTTACCAAGTGATAACTGAAAATGGCAAAGATAAAGAAGTTATTTCTGCTTTAACTATCGGTAATATTGGCCAAAGCCGGTGTAATTTGGACTGCAGTGTTGGTATCTAATATCAGCCGTTTATTTTCTTATTCTTTATTTGAAGTGGAAAAATTATGTCACGCCTCTCATGACAACAATTGACATTAACACGAAGTTACGAAGCAATTATGAGTCCTTAGGTGTTTTTTTTATAAATAAAACTATACTATTGTTTGAGGGCTTTTATTGCGTGATAAAAGAAAATCATGAGTTATAGAAAACGCTTAGCTGAACATGAATATTTTTGATTCATCGCAGTCATAATTTTTCTATTACCTTTTAGATATTTTCAGATGTCATTTAAATACAGAAATGATAAAATTAAAAAAAAAGTAAGGTGCAATTGCTAGTAGTATGCTTAGTTCGAGGGGTAGAACAGGGGCCGGTTCGTGTATGGCGAACGACGATAATCGAACGAAAAGAAATTGAAGTCGAAAAATTTTGTCGACGAAAATTTTAGCGTTCGCATAGGTCGAAAGAAAATTGTTCGTGTCCTAATGCAAAAACTCGATAACCCAAGAGTTTCCGAGTGCCTTTCGTCGGTTCAGACGAAAATTTTCAATTTTTTCGACTTACGCGAACCCGAGGCGAAAAAAAATTTTCGACATACATGAACCGGCCCCAGGTTTAAGGCTATGAGCACTCGGGAGGATGTTAAAGATGGCGACAAACCCCTCGTTTTAACTCTTGATTGTTCTACGTTCGAGCTATTCTATTTCTTTTTTATAAGGAGGAGCAAAAATACGGCTATAAGCAGACCGAATTAGTCCAGCCCATCTAGTGGTGCGTATTTAAAATTACCATGGCGGTAAGAAAGAGTTTATTTCCAGTCATGGGTAACGTCACAATAAAACATTTAAAGGGTTTTGAAATAAAACACTTTTAAAAGCAGAATTTTTAATTGGTAACACTTCGAGTGCAACATTCAGCACCGACTAAGTTTAGACCATTTCAGTATAGAACGAACGAAGAACTTAGGAGGAATAATTATGGTTACACACGTGAAACAAAGTAGACTTCAATAGCACGGACACGTTGTACAAACTTAGAAAGATAATTGCTAGCCCGAATTTTCAATAGTAGACCAATTACCATCCCAGAGGTCCCCCGGGTTCAAATCCCGGCACCAATACGGCCCTTCGCCTTTCCCACTTTCCCCATCTACATAGCCTTCCTTCTTTCTTCTTCTTCTTCTTACATTCTTGGTTCCTTCTGTCATAGCCTTCCCGCTCCACCAAGCGCATCTCATCGGTTGGTTGATGAGATTCAACTCGATTCAGAAGGCGTAACACTTTAGCGAGTTGTATATTGATGCCCTGATGTCAGAGTCGCGATAGTAATGGTTGAGAGTAGATGGAATAAAATATCGCGGTTTGGTTGAGGCAGTTCCTTCCTTCACTTCTCTCTCTTCAATATCTTCCGACTAGAGCTTTCTGTTTGACATTGCACTCTATGCGAAAAAACAGAGTACAAAGTCCTTCACATAGAAAAAAAGAAGCGATAGACGACATAGGTACGTCGGTGGATATCATGTGATAAAAGATACGCGACTTCATTTAACAAGCCGGAAATATCTAGAAAAACACAGATACGACTGCCAGAAGAGACTTTAACATTTATGGTCCATCATAACACACTATATTTGGTTGCACTCTCTCTCCTTTAGTTTATTTACCATGATTTCTACCCTCTTTTTTCCATCCAAAACGATGACGTAACGCACACTGTACTCCATAATAGTAAGTACATATATTTGATAATTAATATATAAAACTCGTAACAAGAAAAAAACAAAAATAATGCGTAGCAACTGCTACACTCCTTATCTTGGATTTAATAGTAGTAGTATAAATGTAATAGATAAAATCATGACAAGGATTGCCCTCATTGATGTTACCCCCCCAATAATTTATAATAAGTTCCTGTCAACAAGCATGTAGCAACAATATATTGAATAGCTTAATATTGAAAGTATATTTAACTGTTAGAAAACACTAAAGCATTAACACATAAAAATGCACCATTCCTGACTTGACAAGTTTAGTTGTAGTTATTTGATCATCACAAATCACAAAAATGTTTGGATGCAGCCGCATTAGCCAGTTTAAAACGCCTGACTATCATCCTAGAGCAGTGGTTCCCAAACTTTATTTCGTACGGAACCTTTCTCCAATGTATAAAATTTGGCGGAACCCAACAATGAAAAAATAAAATAATATGATATATGTATAAATTTATCCTTTAATATATTTTGTCTGTCTTTGTCTTTTTTGTCTGTCTGTTTGTCCGGTACATATCTTGCAATCGATTTTTTGAATACTTCCGGTTACCCGATCACCCTGAAACACAACTTTACACACACACCCTGAAACACAACTTCACACATGCACACAACTTCAGCTCCGATGACAATGAAATATGGTATACTCATTATACCGTTAGATCCATGGCGGCCGTCTCAAGAGGACGGATTACTGTTTCTTCGCGGAACAAATTTTGCAATCAATTTTTCAAATACTTCCGGATATCCTATTAAGCTGAAATTTTGCATACAGCTTTAGCTCCGATGATAATGCAAGAATTGGTATACTCAATATACCTTTAGATCCATGGCGGCAGTCTCAGGAGGGCGGATTGAAATATTCTTCACAACCCCTTCGACATGGGTATCAAACGAAAGGGTATGATAAATAGAACACCATAAGCAATATAGTATACTCAATATATCGTTTGGCCCATGGCGGCCATCTCAAGAGGGCGGATTATCATTTTCTTCTCAACCCAATCGACATGGGAATATGGAATGGCGGCCAAAATGTTACACGGCGTGACGTAGACCAAGAATTTTAAGGCAACTCGCACTTTCTGATTAGCAAGAACGCGTTAAACGGCCGGAGCAGCGCCAGTGAGTCTACGAATGTATTTACGCTTCGGCGTTGGTTACACGGAACCCTAAATTTTTTTCGTGGAACCGTAAGGTTCCGCGGAACCCACTTTGGGAATCACTGTCCTAGAGGTTCGTGGTTCGATTCCACTCCGTGATATGGTCCTTATGATCCGTATGACCTGCCCAGCTGGATAAGATTACTACTTTCTTTCATTCCCTCTTTACAGTAATTAGTTACCTCGGAGTTATTTATGCTTAGTGTAAAATTTTTAACCCAACATTAGCAGCTGTTTTTTTTTTCGAATGAGCTTTGGTAGCATAAAAGTGACATTAACCGTATTTTCACTGTAGCAAACGCCGTGCGTTTAACTTTAATCTTGCTGAAAAGCCAAAGCAGCAATATTTAACTTACTCAGAAAACATAAATAGAAGAATTTAAGGAAATTTTGTATTTATTTGTTTTTCTTTGCTTGAAGGTTTTTTCCTATGAACGCTTCCTTTCTTCTTAGAATAGCAAAAAGAATAACATGTTAACTCGATTTCCAAACAAATAATATTTTTATTTGGGTAAAATTCCTTCTCTTGAAATCAATTTGATATCAATTTAGATTATGTAAATTGACGTTACGTTTTAATTAAATTTTCTTCCGTATCCGTTCCAGAATACTCGTTCCTTTTGAAAATAGCTATACCTTTACGAAATCCGACGCATTTAATAGATTGTTAAGGGAGCGCTGTTTGTATTAGATAATTTCCGAATAACATGAAATTGTCCGAAAACATTTAACAAGCTTTGCTTTTTCTAAAAATACAATTTGGCATACTTTTGTTGAAAAGTTTACAGCTCCCACATTTGCAGGTACTACAGCCTGTATTGCCGCTACCGAATCAATAAAGGTGAAATCTTTCCAAAGGACCGAGCCAGCAGTGAAGCTCTAAGGGTATGAACATCCATTGCCATTTCATACTTATACATGTTTAAATCCCGGATCGAATTAGTCCTGGCTGAAAAAGTATCTATTATATTTCTAAGTCTCGTGCATGCTCCAATATCTGGAGAAAGTTTGAAACAAAAGAGAACTCACACAACTGCTCGACCAGTCGAGCGAGAGATGCCTTACAAGAAAGCTTTCTGAACTTACTTCGAGCCTGGAATATGCGCCACAGTTCGGCTTTAATATGGAATTCTAGCATCATTTGGAATGCTAAACTCTTCTGTAGCATTCAGATTAAATCAAGACTAGGGGATATGGCATTAAGGGAGAAGAAGTCGTCACCGAAGGATGTCAAGTTCAATTCCTGATAAAAATGTATTCTTTAGGCGTCCGTTTTTAGTACTGACGAGACCCTTGTGACCGAGTGTAAATGGTCGGAACATGTGTAGAGGGCTTTCGCAAGTGGGAAATTGGCATCGAGCTGGGATTAACTGTTTGGGGACTGCGGTAACTCTGAGGTGTTTCAAGTTGAACTAGTAAAGTTTGGACTTGAATTGTAATAAGGTAGAAGTTCGGTGGTACAGCTACGTGCCAGACAATCATACACTTTTTGTGTGTTTCTTTCGCTTCCTTCGTGTTCAACGTAACGAATAAATTATTCGCCACTTTCAAAAACAAAAAAAAAACAACAAAAACCGGAGGATCACATTCCTAAAAGTGTAACCTGAAAAGTACATGCCAAGGGAATGTTTAAAATATTTCTTTTTGGGAATAATTTCTTTAGGGATGAAACTTTTTCATAGTCTGATTTCGTAATACCTAATTTGACTTCCACTTTAATTTTTACGTCATGAACGGTTGATGGACACGTTATACTAGGTAATTTGCTTGTGAATAAGAGCTAGGGAGGATGAGCATCGAAAATGCTATTGCATTAAGAAAATCAGAAATGGGAACTTTATAATAATTAAAATTGTGGCACACCTGCATTGCAGTAATTGGTAAATGAATCCATTAGCACAGAAAAGCTTTCGAAAGTTATCAGAAAATTCTTCGTCCTTTTAAAACATATAAAAATATATACATGTATACTACGTTTCCGTTTAAGCTTTCAAGAAGGAAACGTGAAGTATATCAATTACTTTGTAAGATCTGAGCTATTTTGTCTAATTTTAAGTAAATTTTGTTTTTTGAGCTTCCCAGCATAGGATGAGCTTCCCAGGATAACGATGGGTTTGAAATCGTTATTTTCACCATATTTATTTGAGGTCAATAGAATAGTTTTTCGCTATTTGTACGGGAGGCAAAAAAAAACATATTAAATCACTGTCTGCCGAACGCCCTCTAAAATACAAATATAAATTACACTAATTTTGAATGCAGGTATGAATGTGTGTACTTTTTTTCGCACGAAGTCTCTTGTACAAAAATTGCAATCGACTTCATTAGGGGGTCAGTAGAAGCACTCAATGTAAATGTGTGCTGCACAGGATTTTATTGAATTCGGTCAAGCAGTTTTTTTTTTGTGGTAACAAAAACATTGTCAAAAAAAAATACATTGAAGGAATTTTTAATAAAGTTTCTATCTATGTCTATCTACGAAATTAAACTCAGCGCAAATAGTAATATTTAAATGATGAATAGTGGTGATCCATCATATGCCACTGGTTTTGTACGATAGCTCATATGTATAGAAATCATTGGGGAAATATATCAGTTCGAATTCATTTTAAATGAACTATTTCATAAAGGTTTAAATAAATTATGCTATAATAAAGTATTGGAACAGCGAATTCCCAAGTACATATTATAACAAACTATAGTGACTGTCCAAAGCAATTTGCCTAGATACAAGTGCGGTAAATCCAAGATAAAAACGGTTTTTACAGTTGTAAAAAAGAAGTGGTTTTGAAACTGGGATTTCTGAGGCGGTAACTGTGCGTACTAAGCACAAGGCTTCATTTTTATATGAAACATCTTCTTCTTTAACGGCTCTACAACCGGGATCCGGCCCTGGCCTCTCGCAACTGTTCTCTCCACCGGTCCCGATTCTGAGCCGATATCATCCAGTTTGGCATCCCTAAGCTCTGAGCGTCCTGGTCTACGCCATCCTTCCAGCGAAGGTTGGTCTCTCTCGCTGTCGCACCCAATAGAAACATCTATTTCCACCTATAGAAAACATCATCTCATCCAAATAGTGGCAGGGAACGAGAGCTTATTCAACGATCATTTATATTGATAGAAGAGGGAACAGCATGCACCGACACCCCGAGTAAGAATAAAAAATGGGCTTACAGCGGACAAACACCGGGCGGTTGACATTTTACGAGGGATATGAATTAAGCTGTACACGCGGGCATTCCACGGTCAATTTTAGCCAAAAAAGAATCTGCACCAAATGTATTGTTGAATTTGTTTTATAGGACCTTGAACATTTTCGTTATGTATAATGAATGGTCCTTTCGATTTATCTCACAAGATTATCGATGCACAAGAGGAACAAGCTCGCCAGTTTGTTTTTCGTGAAGTGTGTGGTGCGTGATTTTAATTTTAATGGGAAATTTTCCTCCCGGCCCGTTCTTACCGATCGAACTTTTTGGGAGCGATAGATGACATCGTTTAACCCCGTGATGACAATGTAGAGGCGCACAAATTTGAAAAACTATTTCGACCCTTTCTACCGTTTTTACTGTTTCTATACTGGTTAGAGGAAATTTAAGAATTTTCATACATTTCTGAATGTAGCTTTGCAAAACTTTGAATTTATAAGTTTGCATTGCAATCTGATTTCAATCAGAAAAATTCGTCCGCCATATTAATGCGGCCAATTCAAACTGAATTCTGATCATAAATTCGTTATTTGCTACCTTAAAAACCCCTAGATACGGATTTTCATGGAAATCGAAACATAATTGGCAAATCGATATTTCGGTGGCCATTTTGAATTTCGAAAATCAGGCCCCACGGATCTCCCCATGCATATTTAAGGGTGATTTGAAATCATAATGCACATATGTTTTCAAAATGCTGGTAGTTCAAAATATGATGATTTTGTACAATATGCAACACGAAAGTCTCCGTTGCTAACAAAGGACGCTATGATTTGCAGCAACATACAGAAACGAAAGAACACAGAACGCAAAATAGAACATTTTTTCGAACAAGTTTGATACTTCTCGTCGGAGTATAGAATTTTTCAAACTCCGTGACATAAAAAATTTGAACAGTTCTGCGCACCTCATTGCCAAATTTTATAAATATTGTTCTATCATTTCCCCGCTTTTTAGTTAAAACAGCAACAAACGCAGAAAAAACTCAACAAAATAATTTGGGAAGGGATGCGCGCATGCCGAATGAATAAAGTTAATTAATCTTTATATGTGTTGAGCAGAGCTTTTAAATACATGTAAAACTCCTGCTCAACCAAGTCAGTTTATCCATCGAATTAAGCCTAATTTTACTATAATTATGCTAAATATTTCTCATCCCTAAATTTAAAATAAATTAAAAGAATTGCTGGAAAAATTTCTTTTAAAGATATGAGAGCATTTTCATTCATAAATTAAGAGTTCTCCGCAGCCGCAAGCAACACAACCTCCCCAAGCAGAAGCGCGCTTGAGACTGGCGGAAAATGTCAACAATCAAGTAATCAAAGTGATAAAAATACAAATTTCATATTTTTTAGTAGAAATTACTACAAATTATTTCTGTAGCATATGCGTAAAATATGTATAATAACCTTAATATAAAAAAAATATATAAAACCGGGTATTTTTCCGTCATAATTTGTAAATTTTTAAAATAATCATTGAAGTCCCAGAAAAATACACCCCCTTTAGCAGTACGCAGTCGCGACTGATTACATGGCAGCAAGTGATTTGATAGGAGGAATTAGATGAAGCTTTTGTTCGAGCTTTTAAACATTTTTAAGAGCTTAGCTGGGGAACATGCGCGGGATGTCACGACGTTTGAAAACAACTATACCCTACCCTTCGTAGTGGTGGGGGTGAATAATGGTAACCCTCATTTTTTCTCATGAATTCGACGAGAAATATGAAACGAGCATCCCTCGTTCTTCGAAATCAGTGGTACCGACGTGATGTTCATTAAAGTTAAACTACAATGTACGCTTTGTGGTTTGCTTTGCTTTGATATATCATATAAACCAATGCTTAGTTATGTTAAATATATAAAATTTGAAAAGCTCTTCAAAGCTCACCAAGTTCAAGCAAGTGAAGCGTACATTATGATTTTAACTTAAATGCTAGACAAGCACGCATGTTCAACCTTTTTGCGCATGCTCCCACACGATGCAATCATGCTTGAAAAGCCGTACGGAAATATTTTCATCGACCGACACCGAGCACTTCTTCCCGACTGATGTTTGCTTGTATGCTTTCCACAAACTCACACTTTTGTTTTCAAGCGAAATTTGTTCAAGCAGATGAAAATTTTACCAATCTTCAATGTGATGCTCAATCATCATACTTACGCGAAAAATCTCATACACAAATTCAAGCACGCTTGCACAAAATGATTGAAATTGCATACTTGCCAAGCATGATCTTGTCTCTAAAGTTTCGGAATTGTCTACGGTCATAAATTCTTTGAAGGAGGAAATACTAAATATAAAAGAGTTAATTCCTCCAACTGTGGCTAAGGATTTTGGAATCATCAACGGTTGCTGCAGCAAACAAAATAAGGAAAGTACAAGGTCAGCGGTATCCATTAAAAGTAAACTCTCTGCTCCTAACGGCCCGCCAAGTTCATCGCCCCGATGTACATACTCATCAACTGTTATGACGTCAAATCCATCTTCGTCATCTTCTGTTCTCAGCGCACCAGCAACAGAGGTGACGTCACACGCTCCCACAACAAATCAGTCCGATGTCAACAATGTAGCTCCAGCCTTAATCAATCCTACCGATAACAGCAGCTGGACGGTCGTGAAGAAGAAAAAAAAGAACCGCAATACAAAAAAAATTGTTGGTTGTGATAATTCCTCTGATTTATGTGCTGTCGTAACCCATAAATGGTTCCATGTCTCCCGTCTTGATGTAAAAACGTCTGAAGACGAAATTAAAAAATTTGTTTCTACAAAATTTAGCATACCGGATATGGATGTAGTATGCAAACGGTTAACAAAAAAGGATGCAGTAATTGAGGAGCTCACATTCGTTTCTTTTAAGCTTGGTATCCCAGCAATGGACGCGAACAAACTTTTAAATGCTTCATCTTGGCCTAGAGGTGTTGCAATTAAACCTTTTATTTTTCATTTAAAAAACGGGGCGCTCGCCCCAAACACAGCAAAGTCATAAACAAATGTGTAAATCCTGCTAATTTTGCTATTTACTATCAAAACATTAGAGGAATGTGTTCGAAAGTGAATGACATATGCTTAAATATTATCGAAGGCGATTATGACATTATTGTGCTCTCTGAAACGTGGCTTACTACTAAGGTATCTTCTTCTGAATTCTTTAATGAATCTTCCTATATTGTTTATAGAAAAGATAGATGTCCGTTAGCCACTGGTCTCTCGAAGGGTGGAGGTGTGCTAATTGCTATAAAAAATGGCTTAAGATCGAGACGAATCACTCTTCCTAATGATGGACCGTTAATAGAACAACTTGGTGTGTCGGTTATTGTTCCTGATATTGGCACATGCTATATTTTTGCCAGCTATATTCCACCTGTTTCTTCTTTTGAAATATATAACTGTCACGCCGAAAACATCTCATTAGTTGGTGATACCTGTGTTATGGAGAATGATATCTGCATCATTATAGGTGATTTTAACTTATCAAATGTCAGATGGTGCGATTTGGATGATGCTACTGGACTCTGCCCGCTAAACGTTCGTCATGATTCTGAATATGCTATTATCGATTCGGCTAGTAGGCTAAACTTAATCCAAATCAATAATTTATTTAATTTCTTAGGTAAAGTTCTTGACCTTATTTTTACTAATAGTGATCTAAAATACTGTCTTATGGAACCTCAAATTCCGTTATGTAAAATTGATTTATATCACAGACCGGTCCTCATTCACATTAATGCTTATATTTTTACTTCTTTTAAGGAAAGGTCATCAAAGCTGAATTATCGCAAGGCTGATTATCAATCCATAAATGCAGCTCTCGAAACTGTTGACTGGTCAACTTTCCTGGACTGCCAGAGGAGCAGTCTGGACGATGTATATAATGCTTTTTTGTCAATCATTCATGATGCCATCTCGAGATTTGTTCCATTCTGCTCTTCTACAAAACTTAATCATCCGCCCTGGTTTTGTAAGGGCTTATTGCGGTTGAAAAATGCCAAGAATAAAATACATAGGCGTTACATATTGGGGAGAAGGGATGAAGACTATATTATTTTCTCCAGGTTGAGGAGAGAATATAATTACCTGCATAGATTTCTTTTCAACCAATATATTTTATCAATTGAATCAAATATTAAAGTGAACGCAAAGGCCTTTTGGTCCTTTCTGGATACCAAGCGCTCTTCACCAACAATACCTCTGGCCATGAATTATAATGATGTGTCATCTGTCAATCTAGAGGAAAGTGTTGAGCTGTTTGCATCTTTTTTCAGCTCTGTCTACAATAGTAATACCAATCACAGCCAACCTTCCTCATTTAGTAATAATTCTCAGATAGACATCTCGGTCTTATCTCTTAGTTTCAACGAAGTACTACAAGGCCTGTGCAATCTGTCTGATGACGTTTTTTACGGGGATGACTTAATTTGTAATCTCCTTCTAAAAAAATGTGCTATAAATCTGGCTCCACCGTTGATGATCATTTTTAATTACTCTTTAAAACAAGGCAAATTCCTCGATTGTTGGAAATACTCCTTCATCAAACCACTGCATAAATCCGGTGCTCGTGACAACGTTTGTAACTATAGAGGCATCGCCAAACTCTTACCTGTCCCTAAACTATTCGAATCGATTGTAAAGGATGTCATTTACTTTTGTGTTAAGCATACTATTGATGATAGGCAGCATGGTTTTATAAGTGGTAAATCTACTGTCACTAACTTGGTTTTATTTAAAAATCATACCATGAGTATTTTAGAGAATGGTGGTCAGGTAGATGCCATTATGACGGATTTCTCGAAAGCGTTTGATAAAGTAAATCATGATCTTCTTGTGCCTATATTAGAAGCATATGGTTTTCATGGCAGTATGCTGCTATGGTTGGATTCCTATTTGAGAAATCGTAAACAGGCCGTTTTAATACAGTCTACTTTCTCTTCATGTTTCGAGGTGCCTTCTGGGGTTCCCCAAGGAAGCCACTTAGGGCCTCTTTTATTTATCCTATTTGTAAATTCTGTCTCAACTCTTTTTAAGCATGCTTCTGTACTCCTTTATGCTGACGATATGAAAATTTTCGCCCCCATACACTCTGAGTCGGACTGTGCTCTACTTCAGGATGAACTAAATGTTCTTCTTGAATGGTCTAAGGGCATTGATCTGGAGCTAAATAAATCCAAATGTAATGCTTTTTCCTATTTTCGCTCAAAAGACCCTATAATCTACCCTTACTCGCTCGAAGGCTGTATACTTACTCGTCCGGCGACTATTAAAGATCTTGGAGTTTACTTTGACCACAAGTTGGACTCTACGGTCCACATAGAAGTGGCGTGCAATAAAGCCAATCAAATGCTTGGTTTTATTAAGAGAAACGCTGGCGCTTTCAAGGATCCCTTTACATTAAAGACTCTTTACGTTTCCTTGGTCAGATCGGTTCTTGAATATGCATCCGTTGTATGGTCTCCATATACGATAGTGTATGAAAATCGAATCGAAGCTGTCCAGAAAAATTTCTCGAGATATGCTTTACGCAAGTTAAATTGGGTTTCGCAGGTTCCAACTTACAGAGCTAGATGTCAACTTCTTGGACTCCAAACGCTAAAATGCAGACGTATTTTGGCATCTGTTATGTTTGTGCGAGATACTCTTTGTTTTAAAGTTCAGTCTTCTTCTCTTCTCGCTTTGTTCAATATTTATGCACCTGAGACACACCTTAGATCTAGACCCTTGTTGTTTATACCGACGCACAGAACCATGTATGGGCAGAATGAGCCAGTCTCGAGAGCGGCGTCGTGCTTCAACTATGTTTATGATCATCTTGATCTATCAATGGATAGACACATTTTTAAAGAAACTGCAAAGTTGCAATTGCAGTCTGATCCTTGCGATGGTTCCGCTAGATAGCTCTTTTGCGAAAACTTAAATTTATAAGTTAATTATAATTCTTTTGTAAAGTTATTGTCTTTAGTCTGTAAGTTTCATACTGTAGACTGTAAATAAATAAATAAATGAAGTTACGTGTGTAGCCGACTTAAGCGTCCTTATCTAAAGTACTAGCCTTGACCAATGTCGAATGACTTCGGTGATTGAATGCAAATAGGTCTATTTGATATGCTCCTGGCACTTGACCTGACCCTCATATTCTATTGACATTTATTTCTAACTAGCCAAAACACACTGAAGACATGCTTGAAACATGGGAAAAACACGTGTCCTCCAAAAATATACCCAAATTAAAGACTTTTCTTACTCTAAAGTCAAACATAACAAATTCCAAATCGTCCGTGGAAATCTTATACATTTTCGTCATAAACCATTCGTTCTTACAAGATTCAAACAAATAAAACCGTTTATAAATTATGGCTCATAAAGCGTGTGGCGAAATTTGCATAAATATCGATTTAAGCATTACCCTGGAAATCTACAGCAGTCAATTTTGCCACCCACCCCTCATGTAAACGATATTTTTCTAACACTTGCTGCTCTTGAAAGCAGATTTGTACCTACTTTAAGATATTCATAATCTTTCTAAGAACACACATTTTCCAATCTTCAAAAGTCTCCGCTTATTTATTTATTGAAGGCATATCAATCGTTGTCGTTCTTGCAATTGGCTAAGAAGACAAAGAAAGGAAAGTCTTTCAACGGGTTTCAACATTTCGTACTAATTTTAACTCTTCCCCGGCAAATCTACAAATCCTTGTAAAGGGTCCGGGTCGTTCCCTTCTCACGTCCTATATTTACATTCTGTAAGGGCTTGTGTATATACTTTGCGGAGTTTTTCTTTGCTCCTACTTAGTCAGATAGAAAATGTCACGAGCAATCTAAATAAAATAAACCACACGCTAATTTCATCAAAAATTTTGTTGACGGCAACTATGTCACGCTAAAGTAGATATCATTACCTGGGAATGTGTGGTTAGCAATATTGCGGTTGGATGTGCCATGAACTATAGGATATTTGCTTGCTGAGAGAACACATGCCAGATCAATTAATTCTGGTTATTGCTCTAATTTACAAAAGACTATGATTATATTGTAAGCACGACAACGTCGGGTGCCTGGGCCCGGGAGTCGAAAATTCATTTAAATTTTTACAATTTAGTTTGCTACGTACGTTTATATACATTGTAAACGGGGGCCTTTGCTCGTGGATTTTTCGGCTTTTAGTCACGTTTCAAAAACTCAAAGTGGTGGTTGATGACATATCCATAAAGGACGTGACTGAAACACAAGCAGGGCCTAAATTGGGGATATCCGACGGCAGGGCGTCTGTTAGCATCCTCAGAGTCCAACCGTCAAAGATAGCTGAAAATTGAATACAAATTTTAGTGCTGTAACGACTGCATGGAATGATAATTAACTTCGGAGGGACATTTCTTTGGCGCCGTGATGTTAATGATTGTGAAAATTTACTTGTAGAGGGAGGATTCTCAATTGCCATTCAAAAATAGATCTAGTTTTCTTTTTAATTTAATTAGAAAATATTTAATGGAGATACACACAAAACATTATGCATTACAATTTTTTTTTTATATTTGGTGTAGAAATTGATTGCATATTTTGTTATATACAAAGTGGAGTTGTTAATAGCACGAAACTAGTTTGGCGTGGCTAAAATAAGGTTGGCGATTTTAGTTGTGCATACCTTTTTCCAAATGGAATAAAAAACAATGAATACCTGCAGCGAATACTGGAAGTTGATTATCTGTTTTAACAAAAGTGAACCGATGGATTGATTACGAGATTATTCTATAATATTCTATAATATGCTTCTTAGGATATTCAGAAGATCTACATAGATAAATTTTCGCATTAAGTAATAACGTTAGAGAAGTTAATAAGCACACAAAATAAATAGGAAATTAAGAACTTTTGTGAGTATTTAAGACAGCAGTCCAATATAAGAGTTTGAAGATAACAAACGTACACGACAGTGTAGGAATGTAGCATATGATACATCTCCTGCGTTCACAGCGTGATTTATACTTCAACACAAAACAATCACATTGCAACTTGTACAAATTACCTCTTTGTAATACAAAGAGTGACTCATAAGCTTAATTCTGACACTTTAAAAAACCAAGCCAAATGAAGAGATCATGAAAGAAAAAAAGTTATATTTTGAAGTTAAGGAAGCGTTGCGGGGGGGGGGGGCAAGTTACTTATTTAAGCAATAACTGGACTAGAAAACACTACATTAAGTACTCTTATTATTATCTTGACAAACTATTACAATCTCACGCGGATAGTGTATAATTAAAATACTAAATAGTAGACACGCAGATCACTGAAGTAAATTCAATTAGGTCCGAAACTGTATCTTTCTCCGCAATCTATTATTATTACGCGGATATTACATATAAAAATCCCAAAAATGTAGGCATGAAATTATTCCCTTTAAGTATTCCGTGAAGCTTCTGATTTTATATCCGTAATTAAATTCAATTCCCTGGATACAAAAATGCGTGCCACCTTTTCAAGATGTCATTAAGTGTAAGTGTAATGAATACCGAAATGAACATAGCATGTGTAAGCTAATATTTTTACATATCTGTTCTTTTCAGAATTTGGCACATATCGAGGGTTTCCTGCCAGAAGGGCGTATCCACAAAATCGCGATTTTGGGCTTATAACTTTTTCTTAGAGTCAGGTCGTATCCATCAAGTGAATAAAAGTATCCAAAACATACGCCTAAAAACATTTATTTTCGATGATAAGCAATATGAAAAAAAATACACCGATTTTTTAAATGTTTTTATTGAATCCTCTAAATCCATGTTTTGGTTGATACGCCCTTTTGGCAGGAAACCCTCGATAAGGTTTTCCAAATTTCAAATATTTATAGACACTTCGCTCCTTTTAAAAATTTTATCACAGACGCTGAAACAATAAAGGAGCAAAGTATTGATTCTATTTGGGTAATTCCCGCCAAAAAAACACAATTGCAAGGAATAAATTTTCACATATTAATTAAGAGTCCATGTTCACCAGTAGAGACATTCTTGCATAAGACACCGTTTTAGACAAATTATCTTTTGGTGAATAATAATAAAAAATTACCCATAAAAAATTGCAATATTTTCGCAGTGAATTATGTTCATTTTCAGATTTCCTGTGCTTAACAGGAAACCCTAATTACAAATTTGCTACTTAAGCCCTAAAATATAACCAAAATTTAGTTACTATGACAATAATGGTTTCAAGCGCCCTTCGTAAAATGACACGTCGCGCAGCATTGAACTCAGCAACACTTGGAGACCTTAATACGTCAAGGAAATATACAGGCACTTAAGTCTCTGTCGCTTGTGACGGAAATATTAAGTCCCTTCATCAGAAAAGCACTAGAAAATAATTTCGGGTACGGACCGAAAATTTACGTAAAACATTAGGACATCAATCAATTAACTGACAATTAAACCACCTCTCCGAGGAGCATTTACCTAAATAACAAGCACCGAGTCCTTAGCCGAATGGAAAGGTCTTTTCATCAACTTTGAGCTTAAACAAAATTGACCCAAAATATCCGAGGCCCCCCGGTTCCCTTCTACGGTTAATTCCAGGGATGTACTGGAGGACATCCGGCTTTCCACCTTGCAAGAAAAACACAAACGTCCTTAACATTGGGCCGGGCCCCAAAATGCCTATTAAATATTTACTCGCCCTCCCACCGCACTTCTTGGTTATTGATGGAACAATATCAAATATTTAAATGTTAAGTAAGCAACGTAAAGAATGTGACATAACATATTCAAAAGGTCAGGGGACTCGGGATACGTGTGTGCTCAATGTCGCATGGATTAAAATTCACATAAATGGAAGTGAAAAATATTGTGTAAAGCAGAAAACTGTTTCGGGAGAGAATCTTCCGAAAATTTTGATATTCTGCGTTGGACAAGCGGATGAGCCTCGGAATAAAAAAAGTTTTGCGAAACAAAGTTAACAGGGAAAAGTGTATTTTGTTTGCGTTATCATAAAACCTGCGATATATTTAATGAATTTTTTGGGTATATATAAATGCGGGTATACTGAAAATTTCAGCCGTTTTCATGAATTTTTATAATTAACCTATTGTGAAATGGGTGCTTGCCCGTCAGGCATCTTACTTAAAAGGTGTAAATAACGAGCTTTGTTTTCCTAAACAAAAAGCAATTTCTGTCCTGTCTACATTGAATAGCAATTTATACAGGCTTCTATAAATTTATATAAAGTTTCTTTTTTATTGATTTACGTAATAAAACTTTGGTTTGGCATTATGTCGTTACATTTTTTTCTTGAGCATACACTTTTTGTAATAACAAAGTTTATAAAAGTAATAAAATTTGTGAATTGATTGAACATTTTGAACTTTTTCTATTAGATACAAATTTATTGTTGCCAATTTTTAATAAAAAAACATTCAATGAATAAGTACAATTACAATGGTACATATGGTAGAATATAGAGAAATTTATTATATAATCTTACGGTACGAGTTATTTTATAAGGCAACTTTAATATTGATTAAAATCGCTGTAGGTAAACTTGGAAATTACCTCAGTTTTTAGAAACCATTTTCAGTGCGAGATAAATAGAGAGAAAATGCTATGCTCGTTATAGTCTATTATAATAAGATGAATTTTTAAGAATCACGAATGAAAAATAGCTACGTGAAATGTGAGATATTTAAAATATAGAATCAACAATGAATTATTGAATTTTATTATAAAACTACTAAGACAAAACTGTTGTTTTTTAATTGTTTAAGGTTATGTATAGGCCGTCACAAGCATGGGCAAACAAGAGCAAAATACCAAAATACTTAGACCACCCTCCGAGCGAGTGTAAATATTTGGGTCTTTCATTATTATTAATATTAAGGTGTACAAGATAAGTGACAACGACAGCGCAGTGTACAAGATAAGTGAGAATTAAGAATTGAGGTACTTGGAGATCCATTCTCACCAATATTTTTCGGTATTGCTTTGAATCAATTATCTATTCTACACTCGCCCCACTACCACCAATCTTCTTGAGTTCACTGCTCATGCTGTCGAAGGCTTCGTTTCCGGTTGTCAAACTGATTGTGTTTACACTGATTTTAGTAAGGCATTCGACAAGCTCTCCCATTCCATTATTATTCTGAAATTAAGAATGTTAGGCTTTCCGCAAGCCCTTCTAGTATGGTTCCAGTCTTACTTAACTGACCGGACCTACCAAGTTCTTTTTCGGGGATCCAAATCAATAACCATTGAAGCGACATCCGGTGTCCCTCAAGTAGGTCATCTTGGCCCTTCCCTCTTTATCTTATCAATTGATGACATTGTTCCCTTACTAAGACACTGTAGAATATTGATTTACGTTGGTGACATCAAATTGTATCGTCACATAAAGAGTATGGAGGATTGCAAACTTCTGCAGGTTGACCTTGATACCTTTTACTCATGGTGTGCTAACAACAACCTGGTTCTTAATATTGCTTAATGTGAAGTCATAACTTTTAGTAGGAGACGTGATCCTATAATTTTTAACTACACCTTTTCTGATTCTAATTTTGTTAAAGATCTCGGGATTAGATTTGATAGTAAGCTGGATTTCTCCACTCACATCAACTATATCTCTTCCAGAGGTAGTTTAGTCCTGGGTTTTATAAAAAGGTGGTCCAAAGAATTTAATAACCCGTTGGTTACTAAACACTTATATATTTCTCTTGTCAGACCACTATTTGAATATGCCTCCCAGGTTTCGTCTCCTCACTATTCTTCGCATGTTAGAACTATTGAATCGGTTCAACGAAGGTTCTTTCGATTCGCACTGAATCATCTTCCTTGGGAAAACCCAATAGTTCTTCCATCATGAGTCCCGGCTTAAGTTGCTGAACTTAAACTCTCTTCACAAGCGTCGAGAGGTGGCCGATGTTGTATTTGTTCATCAGCTACTTAATGGAAAGGCCGACTCAGTTTTTCTAGGCCGCCGTGCGTCGTTTAGAGAGAGTCGTTATAATCTGAGAGGTCCACCTCTTTTACAAATCAACTCCTCTAATACGAATTACGGCAGATTTGAACCTGTAAACCGCATGTTCATTAATGTTAGCAATAATATTAATGTCTTTAGCGTGAGCATTAGTAAAGATGTCCTTAAAAGGAATCTTTTAAATCTCACGTAACCACCAATGTTTCCTGTTGCTTGCGTGGGTTATATGTTAATTTGGATTTTTGTTTTTATTTACTAATTTTCATGTTTGCATGCTTAGTTGTGAGCCTCATCTCAGCGCTTGGTTGTGCTGAGTAGGTAAATTTTTCTTGGCCCAGCTAAGAAGTGCGCCTTCTGTATTAGAAGGGTTAGCTCTATTACTAATAATATATAAAGCGAAACATAAAGTGGTGGATCATCTTCTGCAAAAAGACGCAGATTCGCAATTGAAATCAACTGGCAATCGTGTCCAGTGGTTTAAAAAGGCCAAAGCTAGACGGAATTTGAAATATTATTATTATTATTTTTGCTAGACTATGTACACTAGACCCTGCAAGATTAAGCTTACGCCCACAGGAAGAGTCGAGAGAGGGGAAACAGGCCATGCATTAGGTGATTAGGTCATTACGCAAAGACCTAGTCAGCAAACTACAGTGAAACCTAAGTTTCGACAGCTAGCCATAGGTTTTCTGAACAATGAAGCTTATGTGATTACAGCATGTTAAACTGCTATTCAAGATTTTTTACTTTATCAACGCAGGCGAAAGGAATCCCATTTAAAGCAATATCAGAGACATTAGGACAGGTAAAGGTGGAATGAGAGAGAAACATGCATTGGGATTTCTGAGGATTAAGTAGTAGATGGTTCGATGTCGATCAAGAGGAAACATACTGCAGATCTCTAAAGTGCTGAGGAATTGTTTTTTAGGGGAACAGATGTAAATTTGCACATCATCTGCGTATATGTAAGTCTTGGAATCTTTGACTACAAAAAGAAGATCATTAATAAAAATCCCGAATACAAGCGGACCAAGGATAGAGCCTTGGGGTACGCCAGCGTGAAGAACAATTATCACAGAGCAGAACTTTCTGAGAACGATTGGTTAAGAAACTATATATCAGGTTAACGGCAGGAAGAGAAAAATTATCTTGGGAGGCGAGTTTTTTCAGAAGCAATCCGCTTTTGAGAAAATGAGCAACAATAAGCAGCAAATATGATGTTGTTCAAAAGACTTTCGAATAACAGACTTCACTTTAAGAAGGGGAGTGTCACAGCTATGGCGTTTGCAAATGATAGGTTGCCATTCGTTAATGAATTGAATTCCTTCACTAAACTCAAAGATTTTAGAAGCAAAAAGCTTTTCAAGAACCTAAGCCAAAAAAGGAAGTGTGCAGATGGGACGGAAATCTGCGAGGGTGGCAGGGGATGGGCATTTAGGAATATGCGTGATTAAAGGAAGCTTCTCCATGACGAAGGAAACTTAGAAACAGTGAGGCATGTGTTAAAAATGTGAGTCAAGACCGGCAAGAGGCAATATATGAGTATCTAGGAGAGATATTGCCACTATCGGTCGCTTAACTGAATTTAGATCAGCGGCAACCGAAAGAAGAAGCCACTAGAGAATGTGAAGGGTAGAGTATTAATAAAAGTTAATTGAGGCTTCCTGGACAAAGACTTTGAGACGCGGTTACATTTATAGAATGCACACCTGAGGAGCGTAAGTTATTCAAGACAGTTATGGCAGGGAGTGAAGGATCAACCTTACGAGCATAATAACTTCTCGTAGCCTCCTTTATTTTTACTGCGACAATGTTCCGGATACGTTTGTAAGATCAAATGGCGGTAGCACTATTAACTAGTTTTGATCAGCGATTAAGAAATTACCGTTAAGCAATATAAGCGGTTTTATTTCCGCAGTAAACCAAACTTCTGCATTATTCTTCATATTTAGCGAAAAGTATTTTGCGATGGTACGAACACATCATATAAGCCGAGTAGTAAGCTTTATCGTCAACTTCAATCATGGTGAAAATATTACCCCCGGCACGGCAAGAACATCTGCATACGAGTTCAACATGAGCAACATTGGAGAAATCGCGATAAGTCAGAGTTGTCACTTGAAAGGATACAGAAAAGCGAAAAGCTGCGGCTCACAAATAAAATATCGTGTCGTATATCGTATATTAACTAGGAGGAGGGATTTGGTTTAGAAAGAGTTAATATCATTGAAAAGAAACACATCGAGCAGGGAGAGATAATTTTTTGAAATTTGATGTCCGGGGATGGCAGCCATCTACATATCGATGGGTCTTACGAAAAAGATATTGTTTCAAAATGTTGCTGAAAAAGATATTGTTTCAATTTATTGCTGAAAAAGATATTGTTTCGGTTTCTCGCTGAAAAAGATATTGTTTCGGTTTCTCGGTGAAGAACATATTGTTTCGTTTTCTTGCTGATATGTTTTGCAGCCAGAAAATGAAACAATATGTTCTTCACCGAGAAACCGAAACAATATCTTTTTCAGCGAGAAACCGAAACAATATCTTTTTCAGCAATAAATTGAAACAATATCTTTTTCAGCAACATTTTGAAACAATATCTTTTTCGTAAGACCCATCGATATGTATGTTAAAAAATTATAATTTTTGAATAAAAGGAGTTTTGAGGTCACTGATTTTAAAATTGACAAATTGTTTCCAAAACAACGAAAGCACGACGTCATAATGACGACTAAAAATATTTGTAAATTAGTTTTCCTGCACTGAATTGGGTTATTGAGTTTTTGGAAGCGTCAGATTTTTTTCCGAAAACAAAATCTCGGCTCGTACTCATTTTGGGTAGCAAATTTAAGTTGAAGTAGAATGTTGTTGTCAGATTTCTTCCACGTTTCTTCTTCGTGTTGTCCACGCACTGTTTTCAGCAAAATTTGTAGATAGACGACCACAAGCATCGCTTTGGTTCTATATTTCTTACGGGATCAATGATTAAAGGCCTCTTACGTATGTCCCAATTGATTGTTTACATATGTATGTATGTAGAAGCGAAACTTCGCTCTATGAACTTGTTGGCAATTTAATTCGATTTTTGGTTATGCCCTTTCTTAGTTGGCTATTTTGGTTATCTGAAAATGACATTGCACCTTAGTACATGTATAAACGTCTTCATTATTCTTCAGATTTTCATGAACGAGAACGAATACATCTTTCCGCGATAGAGAAATAGCTTTACCGATATACCGCGCATCTGAAACTACTTTCATGAAACAATAATTTTGATAAAACAAATGATAGCAGATTCGGAATCCGAAACCTCGAAAACTTCCAGACAGCCTAACTGAACTAACATTTTTATCATACTATCATGAGTAGGCATACAAAATTATCTACAGCCTTGGCCAAAAGTATTAGGCACCCCATCATTTACGGGATATTTCGATTACGGATGAAAATAAAAACACTTATGTTTGTTACGATACTTTATTTTTGGAAAAATATAACATAATCATTAATATTTTGTTGATCCGCCCTTCGCTTTTATGACAGCAGCGATCCTTTGTGGCATGCTGCGTACGAGTTTAGTACATTCGGCCATACTAATAGCATCCTATTCTTCTACCAATGCGTTTTTTAACGCCGCTTTTGATGTTATTTCACGTTCCTGTATCTTTCGCTTCGGAATAGCCCAAAGGTGTTCAATAGGGTTTAGATCTGGGGACTGTGCAGGCCATTCCAACAAATCAATGTTGTTATCACGAAACCAGCGCGTTGATGTCCCTGATTTATGACAAGGAGCATTGTCCTGTTGGAATATTACCCCGTCTAAATTCGTGTCGCCGAAAATACGCGATAGTGAAGGTAGAAGTGAAGTTTCTAGTACATTAATGTACTTTTCGCTGTTCATTCGACCTTCACAAACGAACATTTCACCGATACCATCAGCAGCCATGCAGCCCCAGATCATGATACCGCCTCCTCCATGCTTAACAGTTGGCACTAGACAATCTGGGTGATATTCTGCACCGGTACGTCGTCTAACGAAGGTCACAGCCGGCGTTCCAAATACCTATAAAATATAAAAAATAAACACTTTTTAAAATCTTTCATGAAACTTAGACTATTGAAGTGAGAATGAAAGTGATAATTTTATTTCTCGATAAAAGTGTTTAATAAACCTACCTCAAAGTTTGATTCATCAGACCAGACTACATTAGCCCAATCTTCCTCCGTGAAATGTTGGTGTCGTAGAGCCCATTCTAGCCGTTTTCTTCTGTTGGCCTCTGAAAGCCACGGCTTCTTTCTGGCTTCACAGCCTTTTAAACCCGCTGCTAATAGCCTCCTTCTTGCCGTTCGAGCACTTATTGGCTGTCCTGTCTCTTCATATAAAGCTGCAGCGAGCTCTGCAGACTTTTTTTGCGGTCTCTAATTGAATCAGGAATTAATTTTCGGTCTTGGCAGATCGAAGTCAACCGTTTTCTGCCTGTTCGCGTTTTATTAACGTGAGTTTGAGTCTCCTTAAACCTTTTTAAGGCAGTTTGAACTGCGCATCGCGAACATTTCACTAACTTTGCTATCTCCGTTTGTGTTTTTCCCATCTCATGTAAAAATTGAATTTTTACACGGGTTTCCAAACTAATTTCACTTTTTTTGGCATTTTATAAAACTACAACTTTTTTTTACACCGAAACTCTACAAATAACACCTTGGTTTGTCTACAAGTTAAAATTGAAGACTGAACAACCATTCCTAAAAAATCACATAAAACCCAAATCATTGATCCTTTGTTTTACGACATGTGGAATTTCCAAAAAAGAGTTCTAAGTAATGTTTTATGACCCTGGAGTTCCCTCATTGCCAGGTATATGCTGGTTTTTAAATTCATATTAGCGGAAGGGAAATTTTTTTGGGGTGCCTAATACTTTTGGCCAAGGCTGTATAAGGAGTCTTTGGGTACGGCGAGTATTCCTACGCAGAATATATAGCTCTATCTCGAACCCTTCGGGTAGCTGTAGTGTACCGATATGGTAAAATCCGCAAATTTTGTATTGGAGGTACTCTTCAAATTACTGCTAAAGAACTCAGATGCATTTGTTTGGGTTTTTTTCTGAAAAATGCGATTCCCAATGCTGCAGATCGATCGGAGGTGATTTACGGGTAGTCCAATTTTGTTGAAAAAGCGGATTTTTCGCGAAGGACCCGGTTCCCTGAACTTGGAATGAAGTAACTGCGGCTGTATATGATTTTAGAAATCTAAGTATGGCTAAGTATAAAAGGTCTTGAAAACAAAAAGAAAACAATTCAATAATCGGATGTTCATCGCTTTTACTTTTCAGGCTGTAGTACTGGGAAATTTACCTAGATTTCAAGGTGACTAATTTTTCACATACAATAATTTTGCATGGGACATATTTTTTATTACATAATTCTTACTGTAAAATTACTTTTTATTATGCCGTTAAATATTTGAAAAATTCGCCCAATGTTGCCTGTTGTTATTAATGTATTATACGCATCACAGCTGTGATTTATTGAGGACTTATTAATATCAATCAACAACAAAGTTCAAAATCGACACGAGGCGGAAATTCGGTGTAAGACAGAGAGTTGGTGCGAGAACAGAAAAGTCCTACGATAAACACATGCCACGTGTACAATAGCGCTACTTGATGGCGGACGTACAGTGCGCATTCAGCACCCAAGCTCTAATGAATTTTAACTAGATAAAAATATCTATACCAGCAAAAACTCCCGCATTTCCACAGTCTCTAAAACGTGCAAAAGTTTAGTTGGGACGAATGCACCATGACAAATAGCACGGAGCGCTTGACAGGACTTTGCGATATTTCAGAGGAAGAACCAAGCGATGGGAGGCGCTCTGACACTACTAGCAGGGAATTTTCGCTCAACTTTGCCTGTTACACCGCGATCAACGCCTGCAAATGAGCATAACGCATGCTTGAAATCATTATATCTATGGAACAGTTTCGAAAAAAATCACGCTCCAACGAATCTGCGTGTCCATTTAATACATGTTCAAAGCAACTTTTGGACGTTAGAAATGGTGAAATTTCAATCGCTAGCAGAACATTTTATTATTAACTTCCCAGTATAGGAAGTTATTGTAATCGGTCCAAAAATCGAAATCGAAAATTTCAACGTATTTTCATCTTTCAAGGTCTCAGGAGCATTTTAAGCAAAAAATTGGGAGGAAGTATATGTGTGTGTGTGTGCGTACGGATGTGGTCATTTTTTCCTGCACGATATCGCGTGAACCAAAACTGATATCGACTTCGTTGAGGTATCGTTCGAAGCGTATTAACCGAAATATGATCTGAAAAAATTTTCATGAAATTCGGTCTAGTCGTTTTTTTGTTTAAGCGACGTAAGTGATTTTTGTATCTGCACGATATAGCATGAACCAACCATGATACCGACTTCTTTGAGGTGCCGATCGTAGCGTATTACCGAAAGTACAATTTGAAAAGATTTTCATAAAATTTGATCGAGCGGTATCTATGTTTAAAGGGCGTAAGTGATTTTTGTACATGACATTGTAAATGATATTGACTTCATTGAGGTGTCGTTCGAAGCGTATTAACTGAAATATGATCAGAAAGGATTTTCATGAAATTCGGTCCAGCCATTTTTTTGTTTTAGCGACGTAAGTGATTTTTGTACCTGCACGATATAGCACGAACCAACCATGATACCGACTTTTTTGAGGTGCCGGTCGTAGCGTATTACCGAAAGTACGCTATGAAAAAAATTTCATAAAATTCGATCAAGCGATATCTATGTATAAAGGGCGTAAGTGATTTTTGTACATGCTCGATAGAACGAAAACCAAAAATGATATTGACTTCATTGAGGTGCCATTCGAAGCGTTGGAATGACACCCGTTCAAACTGAAGTTCACTTTTATGGATTCAGCCGAGCAATAGCATCCCAAAAAGTCATCACTCGTCAAAATCCGAGTTTTCTTTAAAAACCATTCAACAAATACGTTAAACATTACAAACATGACGAAATTTTCAAACTTTAGTTCAGAACTGTTTGAACGGCGGATTGCTTTCCATGTCCTACAGTTTTGGGAATTGAGTTCATCGCGGGATTTCCAGGGATTACAGTTTGGCATTTTCGGACAAGTTTGACAAATCCGTTACATTGATTAATTTTGGTACTATCTCCTGGAATCGTTCGAATTGAAAATGAAGTTTTTACCATTGCAGTCTATCATCAGCGCATCAACACGCTCAAAATGAATTCGCTTTATAGTGTAGCGAACGAAATGCCAGGGACATGTTTGTTTGCTACTGTTCAACAAAAAAAGTTCTTTAGAAAAGCCTTGCGGATTTACCATTCTTATCGTTATTTCAAAGAGCTTCCTTCCATCATACTGGGAAGTTGATCGTGTGGACCGAAAGGGTCGAACCCACATCCCAACTAGTTTTATTATTCTGAATCGCAAATACGAAAAAAGTGTCTTCAGTGTGTACATTTATTAAAATTCTGATAACTTCAACTGCAAAGTTACGGGAGATATAATGCGCTCCAAAAGAATTGGGAATTTAAGGCGGATTAAATTCGTTTACGGGGCAATACATAGCATCTGACTACAAAAAGAGTGGTGATCGGAAATATAAACCCAATAAGAAATTTCGGTAGAATTCCAGCCGTTGCAAACGGCCCAGCGCTGGCCCAGCGTAAAAACCCAACGGTTGAATATTTAATGGCGCACAAATTTCGAAAGATTCTGAGCTTGTGACAAAGCGTGTTAAGGCCATCATACACGGTCAAATTGGATGTACATCCAGATTTTCATCAAACCCATAAGCCCAACATATTTTGAACGGCCAACCGGCCCACTATCGATAGTTTTGGTTGTACATCCGCCCATGGATGTACATCCAATTTGACCGTGTATGGAGGCCTTTACATTGCCAACGCAGGGCACAGCCAACGCTCACCAACAGTTCAGCTTTTTTGTGCTTATAAAAACTTTTACGTAAAACATGTCAAAAAAATAATTAAAAAGGTGAATAATATTGTTGTGAAATTTTTAGGGGAATACATTTTTCAAAATTACTAATATTATTTATATTTCATATTTTTTATTTTATATAATTACTCAAAATAAATAAATCAATAATAACAAAATATTATTTAATATTAAAAAACGCTCGGTAGCCATTCTTCGCCAGACGATACCCAACGCTTGACTTGAGACCGGCGGCCAGCACTCGCCCAGCGACGGGCTTTGACCCTCGACTGAGTGCTGGGTAGCGTTATCATTTCCAGGTTTGGCCCAACTGTTGGATACCGAGCGTCAAATGTCCGTAGCCTGCGCTGGGCCAGATCTGGGCCGTTTGTTAATTTCTCATTGGGAATGAGCGAATGATTTGGGTTTTTAAACGAACGGAGTGACAATTTTCTTTTCGAATGTACTTTCGCGGTGGGATTTGAGAGTGTGCCCATGGAAAAAGCGATTTTGAGATTCACAATTTTTTTGGCGCACGCTATACAATTGGCTTATGAGTGCAGCGTGGGGCAATAGGTTCCAGCTAGTATTTCTATAAATAATAACTTACATTAAGGAGATGAATCGATTTAGCAGAATTAAAATCGAATCAATAGATACATTTTTATGCACGTCTCATTGACATGTTGAGCTCTTGGTCTAATAGAAGCATTTTTTAACCATTCCGCAACAAATAAATTTTTGTTTAATGAGCACTATATTAAACTCGCATATGGTGTTGTGCAGAAAATAAAGCTTTGTAGGCCTCGGTGGGCAGGGCATCTAGCTCGTATGAGTGAAGATGAGCCTGCTCGGAAAGTTCTCTAGGTTAAGATCTATAAGGTGCGACAGAAAAGGAGACCCAATCTCCTCTGAAAGTATAGCGTAGACAACGACGATCATAGCTTAGGAATGCCCAACCGAATGACATCAGCTGAGAATCGGGCCCGATGGAGAGAACAGTTGACCGGATCCCGGTTGTAGAGGCTTTAAAGCTTCTTTTTCTTACATACATACATAACCGTTAAGGAGTGTTTTTTGTCAGGTGTATACGTTAATTGTTTTTATTATTAAGTATAGTAGTATATAATCTACATCTTAATTGTACATTCTATTTTTTCCTATTTCTTCATTCTCATCCAAACAGTTCTCCAAGGATGCTCCTTCACCTTTAGACATCTGTTTAGTAAGTAAATGCTATTTTTCATATCGACCCTAACATAAGCACAGATGTTAAAGAAGTGGCTATCATCTTGATCTTTAAACCACAACTTGGGAATTGTGATTTCATAGGGTTAACGCCAACTCTGCCCTTCTATAAGTATGGCACCAGAATCTACCGGCAAAAATGTGTTTGTTCATTCATCACTCCAATTCTATAAAGCTTAAGTATGGCGAATAAATGGTTTTATGGAAAATTTATGAACAGAATGAAAGTTAGGCAAGCATCGTTTAGAAGGTAAGGACTTTCTCCGCTGGCATAATTTCGTCGTGAATATAGTAAGCTAAAAAACTTCTATAAGTCCATTTTTTTTATGTTTGAAAGTCAAGCTTAGGAGTTACCCTTTGTACTACTAGGTTGTCATGTCGTTCGAGTCATGGAGCATGAAATCATCATTTGATGATAGGTTTACTGGAAAGATCTTCAATGTTCAATCTGACCAAATTTTGCAGAACAACGAGAATTCTTCAGACCAATGCGCTCTACGGACGATCTTGTAGATCGTTTTTGTCGCACCTTAATCAAAGCACCAATCGCTTAGATAACTTTATAGATATCTCCAAGGCGTTTGACAGAGTTCTGCACTCTGAGCTGTGAGCTAAACTCGAAACTATTGGTAACTATTGACTAAGTTCTAAAGGACTTTACCGAAAAATTATTTTCGTCATTAAGTAAAGACAGTAGTGGAAGGCACAAATTTAACCCATCATTATAAATGCTCTCTCCAAGGAAATCGAACGTATTCTTGACTGAAGCCGCAAGAATTATGCGGTACTGCCTCATATATAATAAACTCATCTCCGCCCTTAATTTCATTTCAGTGGAGGGTGTGAAGCTAACGACTGACGCAAAAATTAACATCCTAGGCATAACATTAACAAGAATCTGCGATGTTCCAAATCGAAAAACTAGCTTCATGGGTTTTCCTTAGAGATGTAAGTTTCTTTTCCAAATAGCACCACGAGCTACAATCTGTAAGTGTAGGAAATACATCCCGCCACCCTGTGCGTGCAGCACATACAGCCCCTTACTCTGTAGTCCTGCTTTTGGCGCACCCTACGATCCCTAATACCCTAATAGATCAATTACACTGTTGAATCTTCCACGATCGCACCGCTACGAACGCGAATCGTAGCGGAAGGAGCTGGTGGAATAACACCGCACCGTCTTTCCCATAAAAAAAATGTAAATGATTGAGCTCAAATTAGTAAGTATGTAGTTATTCGCGATTTTCCGCGCAAATAAGCTAAATGTAGCATATTTCCGGATATTAAGGGTTTTGAAAATTGTATTTCAACTATGTAACTAATTCCGTGCTAATAGGTCCTTAATTCCGGCATATTTATAAAAATGGCATTTATGCAAATAACCAAAGTCAGTAATACCCGGTTACTAATACTAAGTAGGATTTATTTTTAAAAACCTCTCATTACAGTGCCTTTCTGGACTTAGAAAGAATGAATAACTGATTGAAAACCTAGCTTCTTCCAAATAGTTCATCCATTTACCAATTAGGTCATTTTCATTTTTATTCAACTAACATTTTGGTCTGGTTACTCTAGATATCTCCAAGACTTTCGACAATGTATGATACTCGGTTCTGCTGAGTAAACCTCAAGTTACAAGTATCGACTTAGGAGCTGGACTGAGAATTTCCTCTCTGGCCAATCAATCAAGGGTTCCCCGGGCCCTAAATATAAATTACTGTCTCATCGCAAATAAAACCTGTACCGACCTTCTTTCTGCCTTAGTGGACGGTGTGAATTTAATGGCTGATCCATTTCATCTGCGTGGATCTGCGATAGAATAATCACATGTTCCGAATCGCCAAAAAAATATTTCAATGTCTTCTAGGTTTGGTATTGGTTATTCTGGTACAGATTGGTTAATCCTAAGCTTGAATTTCTCACAAGAAAGTTAGAAATTTGTAATATATGTATATGGAGCAAAGCGTGCTTGAAAATATTATATTTGTTTAGAACCTGTTTATATGCCTTACCCCGGAATTAGCTCCCATATCACCAAACACCTTTTTCTCAATTACGTTCTAGGGACGGAATAACGTACATGCATAATAAAACCATGAACTTAACTCCGTCCATCTAACTATTGCCTTTTTTATTTATAAAAACACCTAATAACAGGTTAAAATCACTATGTGTTATTAAATATAATCGTATTTAATAGGAAAAATTATAATACTATAAAAATATACTTCCTCACCTCTTTCTTACTTTACAAAACAAAATTGTCTCGCATGACGTTTTCGCGTCAACCGATTGATTGGAAATTGAAACCCGTGGCGTTATAAGCAGCTTCAGTTTGTATGAGCCAAAAAATATGAGCACATTGTTAGTAGCAATTTAAGTAGCTGCAAAGAGGGAAATGCTAAATTTCGTGAACCAAAAATGATATCATTACGTTGCCAATCGAAGCGCTTTACCGTGAATATGTGTGTTAAGGACCAGTCCAGAGTTTTTTGTACAGTATATTTTAGGAATTATGCACCAAGAATTATCGAATATAGTTTGTGTAAAATGCTTACTACTCTATGTTATTATTATCCTTAATTCATAATTGTAATGAGAAGTTGAACGTGTGGATCGCAATATTCGCACTAAGTTGCAAATACCGCTTTTGTAGAGTCTTCATAGTCGGCCTAGTTATTCTAAACACTCGAATCTGCATTAATTGATCCACAATGTAAAAGTAAAAAACGATTTACGAAATTACGACAATATGACTAAAAAAAGAAATAAACTCATCGTTATGTGTCACTGATTGACAATACATGTTTATTTTGAAAATTTTGAGAGAAGCCGAAACTACTTATTCCTAAAAGATAATTTTACACCTAGAATGACCTAACTTTGAGCAAACTGACACTTTACACTATAAATTAAAATGTTTGAAATTTATACCAAAATATTTCATAAAACTAAAAAAAAAATAAAGAAAATGAAAGTGAATATAATGGAAATATACTTCTACGTTATCAGCCCTTTTTGCTCAGTTTCAAAAAAGTTGGAAAAAAATTATGGATAGACTTTAACCGGCACAAGTAAAGAGGCAATTGACCGGGACACAAAATGAGTACTTAATTCATAATATAAAAAAATTCTGGCTCTATTAGATGAATTTTTAGTCACGATTTTCAAAAAATATGCATAGATGAAAAAAAAACTTAAAATTTTCCAATCTTGGATCTCACTGTTTAACTGCACACTTTATTACGATTATGTGATCAATGTGATTACTGACACTTTCTACAATATTAAATTCTGATTTTAGAAAAACTTTAGTGAGACTATTACTAATTGTTTCTATATATTCAAGAACGATTATTCAATTGTGAAAATGTTTCACACAAACTCAGAATTTTTTATCTTTTCAAACATCCTTACTTAACAACACCAGACCAGCACCGATAAAGAACACGGGTCTTCAACGAATTCCCAATTAATATTGAATAGTACCAAAAAAGGAAATGCTATTCGTATTTTGCTTTTATATGGTGATCTTTCATTCTGTCAAACCATTTTCTTTCTAACTATAAGATATCTGTCGGCATATTAGTTATGTCGGCAGTATAAGCGGCATTGTTTCTTAAGTAGGAGTTTTTTTTACTTATAATAAATATTAATTTCAGAAAGTGGATACAATCGATAATAATAAACGAAAATAGACATATTTAAAGAAACTAAACTTACAACTTTGCCGGGAATAAAAAAATTGCAACACGAAAACATATTTCGACCAAATTCAAGGTTGAATCGAATTGTTTTTTATTTTTTTAAGTTGTTACGTATGAAAATAACTGAAAAATTCAAAATCTTAACTATTTTTTTTTTCAAATAACAACTCGATATTAAAAACATTTACAAAATCTTCGCAATAGGGATAGTAGAGCTAATGATAAACATACAAGAATCTTTCGCAACATTTTAAACTAAAGAGGTCAATCTTATAACGATAGATGTACATACATATGCTAAGATAGGTAAAGTTATTGTGAAGGATGCCGAAGAAAGTTGTTTTTAATTAATGATATAAAAAAATAAAATGTTACAGATACGGTAGGAAATATTGAAGTATAAATCACTTCTAGTTAGCAATTAAATTTGCAATACTAACAAACCTAGTCCAAATACAGAAATGCATTACTATACATTTCCAAATCAAGTGACAACAGCTTCGAGATGTAAAAGGACATGTTTACCAAATGCAGTTATTCGTAATAATCTCAATGTGTCCAGTATTTTCTACCTACCGTGAATATTTAGATTGTTCAATCTGCTATAATCCATATAAAGGTTGTCAGGATTGAAGAGTTTCAACGTACAAAATTAATTCCCCAAAATTAAGAACACTTTTTATCAAAGCGAAAATAACTACTAGTTATGTTTAATAAATTGTATAGCCTTTAAAAATTAAAACACTTTGATAAAAATACAATATCAAATTATTACAATAATGGATATATTTTTCAAGTATTCATATTCAATATTCACACAAAATAAGTATTATTATTTCAAAAAAACTTGAGGAAAAGAAATCCTCGATTAGAAAGCGGTAAGATATAAGCACTTAAAATCACGTTCACCGAAATTAATGTAATATTTAAAAAAAGAAAAGAAACACTGTTATCACTTTTTAGTAATCGGAGTACAAGCGGAAGTGGTCGCCGATTGTTTTTACTAGTGGCCTGCCACAAAGTATTAAAGACTTGTCAAAATTAATTTCACAATTGTAAAAAAAGGAAATCGCACTGTTTTCACCTTCATTTAATTATTTTTCAACACACAACAAAGCACACGCGGCAAATTCGCACATTTAACAACTTTCAACAACAAACCAACCAAATCAAATAAACAATATTTTTTTTCTCTCAAACTTTTGTATTTATTTATTGCTTTAGTTACTGTTTTGACGGACGAAATTTTTAGTGTTTTGTTTTGATAATCATTATTTTTGATAAGTTTCTGCCTTAATTTCAGATTAATTCGGCAATGAAAAAGCAAATTTAATTTATGTTATTATCAAAGCGAATTGTTTTATTTTGCAAAAAAAATCATCTCATGTACATTTTAATCAAGTTCCACATAAAACTTCACCCCAATCGTTCAAAGGTCGCGACGTCACTGAAATTCCGTTTATGAGCAAGCTGCCTTCCAGCCACAGTATATACTCCAGCAACTCAGCTCTTTAATAGCGGTACTCTGCACTGGTTCTCGGCTCGGCTCTCCCAGTACCGACTGTCGTCGGCTCCGGTGTCCGGTGCTATTTTTCTTAGTTTCGGATCGCTCTCCCCGCAACCGTTCCATCCACGGTCGATGTTTTCTGGTGCAAAAAACTCTCCGAAACTCGTCCCGTTAAGAAGCAAGAACTTGACGCTGCAGAGCGAACATGCTTATGTACTCAGATGTAATGGTGGGATGGAAGAGAAGAGCTATGGAGGATGGTATGGTAAATAAGGGATTCCATGTAAGAAAAAAGCCCGATTTGCTCTGGGTGCTGATGGCAGCCCAGGGTGCTAGCTGCTGGAAGGAGCCACTGGGACAGCGGCGGCGTGGAGTTTCTTGCTAATTGGAAGTACGCAGGCCCCGTCCAGCATGTAAAGAACTGTTACAATGGGAAACCGCTCAGAAGCTCAGATATGCGTGGGAATTGGAAGCGGTGACACGGGGATGCTCACGATGTAAAGAGAGTGACCTACTACTACTTAGTTTTGCTGAAATGTTTAAATATATTCTTACACTACATTACGGTAGTTTTTAAGCATCTTCGGTTTTATTGTCATCTTACCATCTCCAGATGGTTTTAATTCTGTATTCCTCGCTCTTGGCTTGACTTGCGGTCAGGTCGACAAAAAAATAACTGCAAGTGCCTCTCGTGTACAGTATATAAACTCAATAATTATTACTAAGCCGAGAATTTCTTGCAAGCTGGCCACAGACAAATCATTACTTTACTTGACATCCGGGCGCGATCTTGGTAGTGAAATTTTGCATTGGAAGTAGTACCTATACATTCATGTATATAATATAAAGTGGAGCCCCTGCATATACATAGTGTCAAGCGTGCGACGACGATGATGGGAAGCAGAAATGAATTCAATAAACTTACACCGGAGCGTACCTATCCAGTAATTTCGGATAAAGCTTTGACATATCACGGGAAGCTTTAATATATCACAGTGCGGTGAGTGAATGTGGCCAAGGCCTCGAGCAGCTGGAAGCGTCGTCGTCGTCGAGTCTCCTTTAAAATTTAACTGGACAATTTCTGAGCTTTCAAGTGCTCTAGTTTCCTAGAACAATCGGGGAACAACAATGAACGTTATTTGTGGCCAAAGAAAATTTTCGGTGGTGCAGGTGCGATTACTTAATGTCGCGGGCAGATGGAAGGGATGGACGCCAAAAGTTTGAACAAGCCGCCTCTGAGCGCACAGACAGGGTGGCCGTGGTTGTTTTGCTTGTGTTTTCGCCCTCCTCAACGCACAGATTATAATTTATTGCATTAACAAAAGGGAGGCCAGAAACTCTGCTCTTGGGAGCCTACGAATTACATTTGGGACTTACTATATAGGGCAGATAGAAAATATATTTTTTATCTTGTAACTTTTGACAGTAGAACTGTCATCAATTGAGATATACTTATTTCTAATAAACCACTCCAAGTGATTTGTTATACATATTTTCGCATACTTTCAAACATATCCATTTTAACAATAACTTTGAGCCTATTAGAATGTTCCATTATTGTCTTATACGACAAAAATTGCTGACTACAAAAAAAATAATAATGTAAAAGTATTTTTCTTCCGGCGAAAGGACGTCGTTAACCGGCTGCTCGCTTAATCTATCGTCCTGGAAATTTTTGGCCATTCAAAAAGTTCTGCAAGGACCGTAGCAAATGGAAATTTGATGGGGCAAGGTTTGATGAACACGGCTGATGAGGGAATATCTCCTAGCCAAGCTATGTTAATTTATCCGTTGGCTCTTGTCGAAACGTGCTGTCGAGTGTTGTTATTATGGGGCACGAGTAGTGTTACACGACACCCTTCCGACGTTGTTGGAGACATTTTACTGCATTTTGTTTGAAGTCTTATTTAGTCAATTGTATTCATTGGCGACTTTAAGCCTGAAATATGGGCCTTTCGTAAACGTCAAAGCAATTGAGCAACAACGCATCGGCAACAAAGCAGCGCAAACTTCTTTTCGCATACGTATGCATACATTCGAAATTGGCTGCGCTGTTGCATTGAATATTGCGCAACAAACTTGAATCTTATGCGTTTCCGAACGAATCACTTTGAATCATCTGCGTTTACGAATTCGTTGCATCGTTGCAAAGCATACGTATGCGTTTACGAAAAGGCCCATACATTAAGCGGCAGCGCGTCGCGTCGCGGTCAAATTTAGAAAGCCTACTACCAGCGTGTGGCAACTCGCATTAATCATGCTGCGACGCACCGCGCCGCGACGGACTGCATTGGCTTAGGCTAATTTCTAAAACACTGGCTTCTCTTGTCAGTTGTCGTAATTCACTTGCTTCTGATCCAAATCCTTTTTTGTTTACGTTTAAGCAAAATTGCGTTATTACGCATTACCCATGCCGCCAGCACAAACAATCTTCTTCTAACTTGGTTTTTTCTTAACATATTTATTTGATAATAAATTAATTATTTGCCTTTTAATATATAAAAATAATCAACAATGTGCGTTGACGTCCATACCTGAAAGGTGATGGCCCAATCACGACGGCGCGTCATATGCGTCAGGACTTCAAAAATGTTGTTTTATAAATACATGTATGGATTTTTGAAGTAAAACTTCTTTAGGGACGTTTGCTTAAAATTTACATGAGAGTGAATCAATTTCATTCGCGTAACGCTCTCACACATGAAAAATCGTCAGAACTTTCGTATAACGATGGGAAATGGGGTGGACGGGTTACAAGAGACGAAGAAACTCGGGGCTGTGTGTGCAACAGATAAAATACAGTCTGCCTTACTGCATAAATTTTCTGGCATGTTAGCTATAGCTATAGCTTTTTATTATAAAAGGAAGGCTTTGTATATTAGTTAATCGAAAAAAGTAGCAATTGAACTCATTTAAAAAACCCACTACGAAAAAATATACACTACCACCAATTTTAAGCCCTGTATCATAAACCAATGAACTTATAACATAATACAAAATTATGTAAGAATCAACATGGATCAACTTTTTACAATAGGTCAACAATGGATCAACTTTTTACAATAAGGCAAATCCTCCGAAAGTGTTGGGAATACAACATTGACGTGTATCAACTTTTCATAGACTTTAAACAAGCATACGACAGCATCGACAGGGAGCAAATGTATGCAACAATGCTGGACCTAAACATCCCCATGAAGATAATAAAATTAACAAAAATGACAATGGAAAATACAAGATGTGCAGTCAGAATACAAGGAGAATTGACGGAATCCTTCCCAGTCAAGCAAGGCTTAAAGCAGGGCGATGGGCTGGCACCCATGCTATTTAATCTCTGCCTAGAAGGAGTAATTCGCAAGGTTAACATTGATGCGAACGCAACCCTGCTTAACAAATCCAAACAGTTGGCAGGATATGCCGACGTTATAAACTGCCTTGCAAGATCACTGTCATATCTTAGAGAAATATTTACAGAATTAGAAGATGGAGCAAAACATATAGGGCTGCAAATAAACGCAGAGAAGAGTAAGATTCTAATTCAGTCAAGGGTGGAAAGAAGAAGAAGAAACCACAATACCACCTGCGGTGAATATAACTTCGAACGGGTAAACCAATTTAACTACCTGGGGTCAACAGTCAGCGAAGACAACGATGAAACGATAGACGTACAAAGAAGAATAAACGCCGCGAACAGAACATACTTCTCACTATTGCCAGTAATGAAATCCAGAGACATCCACAGAAAAACTAAAATAAGAATCTACAAAACCATCATACGTACAGTAGCTACGTATGGATGTGAAGCTTGGAGTATCTCCCAGAAATCCGCAGACAAGCTGGATATATTTGAGAGGAAGGTTCTCCGAAGGATATACGGCCCAATCAATGAAGACAGTGAATGGAGAATACGCTACAATCACGAATTGTACAACTTATACAAAGTAAACTTTCGACCCATGCCAAACTACTCCGTTTACGTTGGGCCGGCCATGTCCAAAGAATGGATGACTCAAGGATACCAAAAAAAGCCCTGTATCTACTACCAGATGGCAAAAGACCAGTTGGCAAACCACGGTTAAGATGGGAAGATAATGTTTAGGTCGATGCAGCAAAACTGCTCAACACAAGAAACTGGAGACAAGCTGCGGAGCAGAGAGACGTCTGCAGGAAGAAGCTGATGGAGGCCAAGGCTCGAATTGGGCTGTAGAGCCATCGAAGAAGAAGAAGATAAGAATCAACATACCTTGCTTGATCACCGACATAATACACTTCCATAGATTTTATCGTTAAACGTTAGAAATTAATGTTTTTATATCGAGCATAAACTGGCATTCCTTTTTTGCAGAAGCACTATTTTGCCTAAACTATGAACTTTATGCTCATGCGCTCGATGACTCATAGCAGTCAGCGACTTAATATTTTTACACGTGATCTGATACATTATTACAACTACGATGATACTATTTTTTTGAAAAATTTCCACATTTTGAAAATTGAGTTTTGAGCAGAACCTTCTATGAGCGAGCCCCACTGTGCGCCGCATAGTCGTGAATGGGATAGCTTGATTTGACAATCAATCAATAGCTTAATTTGACAATTTGACTTGACAATCGAATATCGACGTCAAAGCGTGTCAACGTTTCGACGCGCATAAACGCGAATAAACTCGTGATTGGGCTACCGCCTTAATAAACCACTGCGGCGCACAGCGACGCGAAGCGACACACTGCCTCTTAATGTATTTCAGGCTCTATTTATTTTTTTAAGTGGAAAAACCAAAAGCTTAGGAATCCGATTTTGCACTACCAGTTGTTTGGCATGTTGTTAAAATATGTAGTAGCAAGGTTAGTTTAATTATAGGAGGGGGTAGAATAGATCGTCCGGTTGATGTGAGATGACAACGCGCCTTAGCCGGGTCGTATACCAAAGCGTATACAAATTAGACCCAATCTCTAACCAACGTAGCGGTGTGATCTGCTGCATGGTCTTGTTGGAAATTTCATGGTTACCCTTCCACTATTTCTTCTACAACCACCTGGTTAACCTCTTTTAACGGGTCCTGGTACCGTAATCCTAGCTGGGCTCACTCTGAATTTGAGATTTACTGATTCCAACTGAAATGGGTGCCCATATCATTATTGCTCCTGCCCGGCGTTGATGTCGCCTTAAAATCCTCTCTATCTTTCTGCAAATCATTGAAATAATATGTATAAGGGTTTATCTGGTCAGGTCGGCAGAACCGTTTTCACCTGAAAAGGTAACTTGGTTCCACTTTTCTTTTCTGGGCCGAGCGAATTCCAGACAATTTTCTTTGTGTCTAGGTAATAATAGCTACTTTCAGTTCGATCTCCCTGGCAGTCATGGATAAAATTGACGCTTTTCGCAAGATCCTACTGCTTTCTCTGTCTGCTGTGGCCCTTGGGCTCACTGCTATCGGTTTCCTACAGTAATTTTCTATGTTCTTCAGCAAGTTACCAATGACTCAAGGGCTTCTTCATAATCTAACGGTGGTTTGCCTGTTAAGAGTATGTAATTCAGAAACTTTTGGTTGATTGCCATTCAACAAACTATATTTAAAAAAGGGTCCCAAAAAAAGGCGCGAACGGAGAACATAATGGAGAATCAACCTGAAACCCTATAATGAAAAATAATTATACAAATAAGCTAAAAAATATTTAGTTAATACCTGGTGCCTGGTTCCACAAGGAATACCTGGAATAAAACGTAAAATTAATGAATTTTTCTAAAAATGAAAATGTCAACAAAAAAAAAGCTACAACGATGAAAAGAATTGAAACATGAACTACATATAACAATATACATAAATTAATGAAGCACAACTTAATTAACTTCACAAACTAATATTATATTGAAGTTTAAACCAAAATTAAAAGAATTAAAATGAATTTAAAAGAGTTTGGAGTGACCATAGCCCCAAAAGGAAAAAGTTAAAAAATTACCCCAAACTGAGCATACATATGTATATCATGTAAAATCATGCAATTAACAATGAACCACCACCAATATAAGCTGAACTCACCTGTAAGGCAACGACTTTGCGCTAATTAGCACACACCAGGTGCACTACACACACGCGACACCAACAACTTGAACACCACGTTACTTTGACATCTCGCGACGTTTGAGGTTTCAAAACCATAGGAAATTCTTCGGCAATTCGAATTGCAGTAATATCCCTTTGAAAATGAATTATTCGCAAAAATATATTTTTTACGTTTATGGTAATAAGAAAGAAAGAGAATTTAAGCGGAAAAAGGATAACAATAATATTTTCAAATTTAGTACAAATTTGGAAGATAATCCCAGTGTTTCCAGGAATTTTGAGATTTCCCTAATAAAAGTGCGACAATTTTTTTTTTTGCTAAAAGTTGAGACAAGAGTTTAAGGTGAGACATCCAATTGGAAAGGTACAAAATCGACTAAAATCCAGGTGTACAAAGGAACAAATAGATATAAAGGTAATCAATTAGGTAAGCCTTCAAAGAAAATAGATACATTATATTTATTGTTAACGTGTGAGGTGCAAACATTTAAATTATTGCATGGCATCAAGCACGTTAACAATTAGTTTCAGCCGTATTGATGCCGGACAGATGAAATAAAAAATGAAATTTGAGAGTGAAAGTTATTAGAATTAAATTTGTGAGTTACTTTGTATCGAATTTAGTTTTTGCAACCTTGGAAAGTTGAACTGTATCAAGAAAATAAATGTACCGAGAAAATTTTATAATAAAACAAAAAAGTATTTTCTAATGTTTAAAATTTATTAATAAATGAAAAAAAAGACGAAGGAAACCGCCCTGACCAGCAAGCTCATTTCGTGCGCATTTGATAATTACATTAATTCGCCAAATACCCCTTACCTTCTTGGTAATTCACAATCAACTACCCACAAAAACCGAAAGTTCTCTATTACCATTCCCGGTGCCCTAGGGACAGAATGGAGCTCACCGCACTTCTTACAGCCTAATAACTCATTGTCAAAACCTGTCTTCTTAATGGAGGGTGACTTCATTGCATCCTTTTCCACTTCACACTTTTACAAAATAATGTTTGTATGTACCTGAATCGATCTTCGTTTTGTTACCAATCCATTAGACCTCTTTCTCCAAATGTTCTTTTCTGGTTTTAATCTTCAGGAACAGTTTTCTTCCACCATAGGCAATTCAGCCAGTTGTGCAAAGGAAAACTTAACTCGTCAGTCGTCGGTTTATTTGAAAATAAAACTTCAATTTCTTCTGCATTTACATTCTGCAGTTTTAATTTACAAAATCTTCTAAATTTATTCGTATCCAAGGTTAAATAAATATCTTCATAAAAATCTATCCTCAAAAAAACTGTCTCTCTTTCTTTTCTATTTATCCTTTTTCTTACTTGTTTGTTTCAGGAAGTAGGGCGTAATTCGAAAAACCTACAAATTATTTACCAAAATCTCTAGGCTTACCCCTTTCAAAAGAGGATGCCCGAAAATGTATGGACTTTGGTACCACCTCCAATAGCTATGTGTAATATGTCGTTGAATAGGTGTTTTAGAGATGAATATAAGTTACTATGGCGCCTAGTTCGAAATCTTTGTCCTTAATACAGTTAGAACTTAGATAGCGTTTTACATATAACCCTGTATTTGTGTAACCCTATAACCGATTTCCATAAGCAAGGTAGGTACCAATGAACACAGAATTCCTCTACCTATCCATGGTAAAATTGAAGGTTATATCTTTCCAACTTTAGGAGTTATGAAAGTCCAACTTAAGGGCTTTTTTTTATCAAAAATATCAGCTACTTATTTTTTTGGGAGAAAGCGGTTATTTTATACAAAAAACTACTAACCATCGCAGAAGGCAAAAAGGCAGTTCTCAATGTGGCTTTCGACTAGGTAGATCCACTACAAACCATATTTCCACTTTAAGAAGAATTTTGGGTAAATCATGGGAGTTCAACATCAATATTCACGTACTTTTACTGACTTCAAGCAGGCATATTTTTTTTTATGTGGTAAAGTCAAGCTTAGGAATTACCCTTTGTACTACTTGTTTGTCATGTCGTTCGAGTCACGGCCAGTCTAGTAGTAAGCTTGCTTTGAAGGATAGAGGAGAAAGGATAGGTTAGGGACTGGAGGGTGCGTGAGTAGATGTCGATGAACCTTGCGTTTGAACTCTGAGATGTTATATGAGTTCGGAAGCACCGACTGTGGAAGACAGCTCCACAATCGAGTTGTTCTATTTATAAACGAACTACTAAAACGTAATGTGCGCGAAGGGCAGGGCTGTAGCGTATGGGGGTGAGCCGAGTTGGCTAGTCTTGTGTTGCGGGAAAAAAATTGCCGTGTAGGCAGGAGGTTTCTAATTTCGGTAGAACACTCGCTATGGTAATAGCGGTAAAATTTGCTAAGTGCTGCAACATTCCTACGGTGGCTTAAAGAGTCGATGGAGGAGCAAAGGGTGCTATCGCCAATGAGTTTGATGGCGCGATTTTGCACCTTGTCCAGCCAAGCCAAGGTGGTTTTGGGGCGCTTGCCCAAATATACGAGTTGTATTCAAGGCGGGGCCGAATGTAGGACTTGTATATTGTAGTCAGAACAGTTGACTGGAGGAGGAACTTGCATCTCTTGAGGAATCCCAGGCATTGGAAAGCTTGTTTGGCGATTTGGAATATGTGATTATTCCATCGCAGATTTGATGATAAGGTTACGCCTAGGATGTTAAGAGATGGGTCAGCCATTACATTCTTTTTGTCCACTGAGATAGAGGGACGGGTGGTGCAGGTTTTTGTAGAGATAAGACAGTACTTTTTTTGGTTGCGTTGAATTCGACACGATTCTTGGGACCCCAAGCAAGAATGAGTTCACGGTCTACGGGACAAGGTCTGGTACGCGCTTGTCTTGTATTATCGAAGGTGTGGGAGTAACGCAGATGGAGAGGGTCTTGGATGAGCACATGAGAAATGAATAAAGTTAATTTATCTTTATATGTGTTGAGCAGAGATTTTAAATGCATGTAAAACTTCTGCTTAACCAAGCCAGTTTATTCGTCATAATAAGCATAATTTTACTAAAATTATGCGAACTATTTCTCATCCCTAAATTTAAAATAATTTAATAAAAATTCGGACAAAATTTCTTTTGATTACGTGAGCTTTTTCATTCATAAAACGATAGTTCTTCGCAGTCGCAAGCAGCACAACCCCCCAAGCAGAAGCGCGCAAGTTTTGTTTGCTATTCTTAGGAATAGCCCAAAAATTATTTAATTAAATAAAAAAACACTTTACTTTTAAAAGTAAGTTAAAATTTATTACCAAAAGAATAATTAAAATACTACAGCGATGACCGCAACCGATAGACCGGTTTGAAAGTTAATTAAGAACTGACTTAATCTAAATCTTCTTAATAGAAGATGCATCTTTATCTAAAAGAGCTAAGTTAGCAAAAATGCATGGGAAGGAATTTATCATTTCGTTCTCATGCTGAATCTTAATAATATTCTTGGAACTTAGGAGAAGCTTCGGTTTTAATGTAACATGACTTCAAAATTGTCAACTACCGGACGTTGGGTGTCGGATTCGTTTGTCTGCGATCTTTTTAGAACCGCTGACATAACTCGCATGCGACTGGCAGAAAATGTCAACAATCTAGTAATCAAAATGATAAAATCAAAAATTTCCTATTTTTTAGTAGAAATTGCTACAAATTATTTCTGTAGCAAATGTGTAAAATATAAAAACCTTAAAATAAAAAAATGTATAAAAAGGGGCGTTTTTCATTCATAATTTGTAAAGTCCCAGAAAAATGCACCTCCCTATAGCAATACGCAGTCGCGACTGATTAAATGGCAGCAAGTAATTTGATAGGAGGAGTTAAATCACGGTACACAGAAGCATAAGGTAGTAGCTTTGTTCCAATACTTTTCCTGCAAAAATTTGTTGGGAAAAAACTTAGTGAATGGTGGGGATAATTTTGTCAAAAATTAAGAAAGTAAAGAAACACTTTTTGGGCAATTTCCTGCAAATCAAGAAAAAGATAACATAAATGTCGATTGTCTATATGTATGCCGCTTGTTAAGATACCCACATACATACAAAAAATTGTCAGCTGACAACTTGCAAGAAATCGCAGGACCGAAAACCTCTGGCTAATTCCTGCATGAGGGGAAGTGAAAATTTCCCCGCTTTTTCTTGCATGAGAAAGTAAAGAAACACAAATTGGGAAAAATTTTGTCCCGCGTGATCCCACATTCGAGTTCTGGAACAAAACTAATGTAAAAGAGACGACAGCTTCGAATACCGTATAAAATGGGCGCCTAGAGACGTCAGCCCTAATGCCGAAACAACAACAACAGCTTCGATTTTATATGGAAAGCGGGCCCCACGTGACGTCAGCACTAAAATATCGTTTACGGTATACAGTCTTTTTCATTACCTTGTTTCTGTATACCGTGGAGTTAAATGGAGCTTTGTCCGAGCCGATGCCCCGATGTCAAATTCGCAATAGTAATGGCTGGAAGTAGGTGGACTAAAAAACATATCGCGGGTAGGTTGTGGCAGTTCCTTCCTTCACGGACTAGAGCTGCTCAGTTCGACATTGCACTCTATACGAAGAAAATTGATTGTCGACAGTATAAAGGGCCTTTCCTGAGACTCTAGTCTTTCCACTGACATATAGAATGGACAGCTCATGAGGAATTTTTCATGGCACCAGTTTGTTCCATAGGCTACTAACCTTTTTTCACTCCATGTAAACACCGGAATCACTTTTGAAATTTACATTTTTTTAAATACGTACTTAAAACATTAAAATAACACAAATATTTTGTTTAAAAAAATTAATAAAAACTATTTTCACTTTTTCACCTTTTAAAATGCCTTTTTTTCATTAATTTCCAAATTTTATGTGTATCTGATTTAAGTTCTTAACGCCTGTTTTAGCAACTGACATTCTGTATGTCAAAATCCGGGGGTCTATGGGGAAAAGAGCAAAAGATATAAACATCACTAGTGCAAAAGGGAAAATATAAAATCAGGTCTGTTTTTACTTGTCAGTTTGGGGGTCTATGGATGAGTGCGACAACTATACTCTTGGGTGCCATCGATTTGTATGGAATAATTTCAGATGAGCAGTCCATTATTATATGTCAGTGAGTCTTTCACATAAAAAAAAAGAACAATATTTATAAAATTTGGCATCGAGGTGCGCAGAACTGCCTAAATTTTTGGTGTCACGGAGTTTGAAAAAATCTATACTTCCATACGTTTTCATTTTTTGGCTTCATTTGGAAGGGCAGGATGTGCCCTATAGTTGCACTAAAAGAAATAGTAAAGGCTGTGATAGGTACTTATAGTGGCTGAAAAAATAAAACAATTGTATTCTAAACTTCTTCATCGTTGGCTTAAATAATATTTCACGAGGTACAATTATTATTTGAACCCGACTTCTGTGTGGAAGAAAGTTCAAAGTCAAGAAACGATGCTGGCCATGGAACTTTATTTAATTCCAGAAGGTATTAAAAATATTTAAAACAAATTTGTCGTCAATCGTTAGCTTCTGTGCTGCAAAATAAAGAAATTATCCAAAAAATTAGTTTAAATTTAATTTTATTTAATTCCTCGTACTTCGTATGCATTTCAATAAATGCAAAAAAATAAATTTTTGGCGCCAAGAAACGTTTTTATCTCCATTTTTCTTGTTTATTTCCAAAAGCATATCCTTCAATACGCAATGAGGAGTATCGATTTAATTATCCTGCCACCGCGCGCTCTAAACACATCTCCCAAAACGAAGTACAGGATCATCGTGATTAATGTTGGGTTCATCCTTCTGTATCGTTGTTTCACCCAGGAAATAAAATCTAAACTGTAAGCGTGAACCCGTGTCTGCGGCGCATCCTGAAATTTCCCTGGCCTGATCCCATTTCCAGCCAGGGTCGCCTCATATCTTAGCAGGGGATGGGAATGTGCTCGCACACAAGTCTGCCGTTCGCAATACACAATGAAATGAAAGGAGCCACCAGCCACCGAGGAAGCCATGCAATAGTAGGACAACCGTTTAACACGTGAGGGAAATCCTATTTGGAAAGAATGCGTGCTTATTGTTGCTCCATGCACTAATAATATTGGACGCAGGGGCCCAGGGATATTCGGGGTTTGTTTGTAGTAAGCAAATAATTTTGAAATTAATAAGAAAACTCTTCGCAGGATTAAATGACGGGAAACACAAAAAGGGTTACATTTGGCTTCAGTTGGAGTACCCGGGTTGGAAATTGATTTTTCTTAATGATCCCATTTTCCTATTATAATCGTAGTCGTTTCTTTCGTGCGGATTTCACTGCCATCTCAAATAATCGCACATGCTGCAGATGAAATTGTTTAGGTATAGCTATTTGGAGCAGATATCAAAGAACTTTTGGTGTCATTAAAAGCACATTTTGCATAATATGCAAAACTCATATCAAATGAGAAATATATCGCTTAGAAAGTCCTCAGCATTCAACCCTCACGTGTGCGAGCAGTGCGCTGGTTTTCTATCCCTGATTGCGTGACTCTTATGGTTTTCCTTAACGAATACATGAGGCCCATAGGCGAGATATTTTCCGTTTAATTAGAAGAAACTAATTACAGCTCGGAAGTTGAGGATGAGACCAAATTAGCCTGGGGTTCACGAATGGAAGTGATTTAGAGGCAAATTACGAAGATTCGGTTGGTTTTCGGTTTCAGTGGGCTTAGATGGGAAGATTTATTGGAGGACTGCTGCCAAATGACATGCAGCACTTACGATCAGAAATTGAGTTATATAGGGTCGATTTGGGAAGCGGAGGCTCGTCGGATTAACCCAAAAGGTAGGTCTCGTTCGGTGATTTTAAGCGAAATTGGCGGTGACAGTGTGATTTGAATTGCAGAGTAAAGTTTCCCTTTAGTTAACAACTGTATCCAATAAATTTTGAATGTTTATCTCATAGCGCGTAACTCACAGCAGTTACGAGCCAAGCACATCGGTGGTACCTGGTTTTTTCGGGGATTGAAATTGGTTTACTGCAAAAAAAGATTTCTAAGTTGCGGAAGCGTGTTTAATGTTTAACGAAAATGTTATGTTATGTAAGCACCACTGAGTAATTATAGTTACAGTAACTCGACCTCTAATTTTTCCTAATCACACGGACATTATTTAATACTGCTTGTGCAATTAACAGGGGTCCTTAAAGCCCTCGTGCCCGCAGCAAAATTAGGGAGGAAATACATGTGGTAATAAATTTCGGTGTGCGTTTCCAATTAGAAATTAAAGGGGGATGCTTTGCTTGCACTGAACGGTGTTGTTATGAGATCTCATTTTCAATAATTTTTTAAACTGTTTTGAAATTGGTTGAATTATTTAGATGTTGATTTTGATACACGCAATATTATTTTAAAAAATGCAGAACATTTTATGTTTCGGAGATTTTAACTTTTTGAATTGGAGAAGAGAGATAAGCTGGTCGTCCAGATTTACGGCAGTAGTTCAATTCAGGTTAGGTAATCGGCTATTACATTGCATTAGCCCAACAGAAAAAGATTTTTCAAGCAGATTCATACATGTAAGCTAGATAGGCTTCCTCCGAAATCTGAGCTTAATTTTCCTCACGTCAGCTGTATCGCAATAGTGCCCCTAGATTTCAACATTTCAAAGTCTCCAGAATTGTCCTCCCTCAGATCGAGGACCAAGAGTGCTCTTTGGAAAACACCAATCTTAGATCCATATGATAGTGGTGGTGGGGGTGCCACGTTAGCAGCGAGCAATAATAATAAGAGTGAGTGAGTGAGCTCAAGGACAAATAAAAGGATTAGTTGGCGTGACAATGCAATCTGAACATTTGGTAACAAAATCAGGATGGCGGCCGAATTTTGCAATTGTGCTCTCCGACCTCCGGAATGGGTATCACATGAAAGGATTTGACAAATAGAATACTATTTATAGAGTTACCCTTCTAATACAGAAGGTGCATTTCTCAGCTGGGCTGAGAAACATTTACCATTGCTCAGTGGGTCAGTTAAGACATGCAGACATAAAAAAAAATTAAACAACATATAGGAGCATAAAACATCGAACAGAGAATCGTGCAAAAACAAAAAGGGAGTGGGGCAGGGAGTTACGCAACATTAAGAAGACTCCTAGAAAGGACAACTTCACTACTTAGCACTAAAATCACTATTTTTTTTAGCATTTATAAGCATGCAATTAACCGTTTCGAACATGCTCTGGTATTGGAGGAATAAATGTGCAAGAGAGGTTCACCTCTCAGGTTGTAGTTATTCACTCTAAATGACGTGCGGCTTCTTAAGAAACCTGAGTCCACCTCGTCATTCATCAGACGATGAACGAATATAACGTCAGCGACCTCGCGACGCTTGTGGAGAGAGCTTAATTTGAGCAATTTAAGTCTGCTCTCATATAAGGCGGAAGAGTAAGTGCGTCATCCCACGGGAGGTGGGTGAGTGCAAATCGGACGAGCTTCCTTTGAACTGGTTCGATTCTACCAACATGGATAGAGTAGTAAGGAGACCATATCTGGGAGGCATATTCAAGCAAAGGCTTAACCAAAGATACGTACAAGTGTTTAGTTATGAGGGGTTGTTGAATTCCTTTGACCATCATTTTAGAATTCCTAGGACTGAATTGCAGATGGAGGAGATATATTTGATGTGGGTGAAGAAATCCAACATACTTTCTACTTTCCTTAGATCGATTACAGAGCTAGCGCGGAAGACTTTTTTGTCGAAAAAGAATAGTTATAAGTTATAACACCACGTTTCCTACAAAAAGTCATGATCTCACATTTGCTAATATTAGGCACCAGGTTGTTGTTGGACCATCAAGAATACAGGGTGTTTAGATGTGCTACTCCTTATGTGGCGATACAGTTACAGTCATCAGCGTAAATAAGGATTCTACAGTGTCAAGCAGGGTAACAATGTCATCAATTGATAAAATAAAAAGGAGGGGGCCAAGATGACTGCCTTGCGGGACACCAGAGGACGCTTAGATGTTTTTAAATTTGACTCCGCGGAATAGAACCTGGTAGGTTCTGTCGGCTAAGTACGGCTGGAACCATACCACAAGGGAATGCGGAAAGCCTAATTTCTTTAGTTCAAGAACTATAACAGTTCATGTCGAGATCCCGAGTGCCTTGGGCGATAATCTGTCTCTTATTCTTGTAGCTCGATGAGCGTACATATTTGTTTTATTTGTTTTTACTGGTTTCTATTGCTTCGAAATTATCACTTTATCACTATGATAAATAGCGGTGTCGAAACGAGGAACAAAAAGCAGACGAAACCGCTCACATTATCTCCAGCAGTCCAGACCTGCTCCAAAGGAAGCCTGGACTTCAAAGCTCTGCTAGGTGACCTCCGAAACCAAATGGACTGTCTTAAGGAAGACTTTCAGCGGCAGTTAAAGGAATTGCATTCTGCCATCGTCAAGGACCTTTATCAAGATGTGATATTAAAAGTTCATGGTTCAATTGCAGAGTTACGCTCTACTGTTAGCGATATGGAATACCGTATCGACTCGTTGGAACGTCGTCACCTTGCAACTGACATCGACTAAATGGTGTTCCCAAGCCGCCGGGAGAAAATCTTGAGAATATTCTCTCAAACCTCTGTGCTTCTTTTGATGTAGCACTTCCTACTGTTAAAAATATCTACAGAGTAAAACCCAAACAGTCATCTAGCCGAGTAGACACCTTCATCATAATAAAATGTGGCAAAAAATTTTATATTGAAAGCCGCAGTAGAGAAACAAAAAAAGTTTTCTGCTCATCTGACCTTGAATGGCGTAGGAAATTCCTTAGAATTGACTCCTGCATTAGAATATTTCTACATGAGAGCCTGACAAAGGTCAATTATTCTATATACAGGAAAGCCCAGCGACTTCGACGTCAAAAAAACTGGGATCTGTATTTTCTATTGATGGATGCGTTCATGTTCGAATTGAGCCGAAAGGGAGACCGATAATTGTTCGCAACTTGACGGAGTCACACAACATATCTGGTACTTCGGATGAACTTGAGGTGACTGCAGAACCGAAACAACTTGTAAATTAGGTTAAATGTGATGTTTTTTTTACTATTTCTCTTTTTAATTTTTCATATTATCTTGGCTATTATTAATTTTGGACTCAATTTATTTTCATGCTTTGACTAATAGCCCAGTGCAAACGCGCTTTTGAAAAGCCAAAAACTAGAAAAATTCTTAGCAGTATATGGATGGCGGGGAAATTTAGTAGAAATGCTACTTAAACAAGGAAAAATCGAGAACACCGCAGCAGATGACCGGAAGGGGCCCGGGGTGCCAAAATGTATGTTTTGGGGGGTTAATCGTGTTTTTTTGACGATTTCTGAAAAAAGTAGACCTATTATCGAAAAACGTTTAATGTAAAAGTTGTAGACAATTAAGAAATCTAGACCTTTCATTCAAACCATTTTTCGACATAACCTCAAAAAATGGAGAAAAACGTCAAAAACCAAGTTTTTCGTTTATCATTTTTATCCAATGATCCAATTTTAATACCCAATTAAAGGCCCAATTTTTTTCAAAGCGATTGGTTTTTTAGTTTTGTTTTTATGGCCTTAATTTAAAAAAAGGCCCCATTTTCAATCAAAAAAGTTGGCGAACAAATTTTGTTTTTTTTTTAAATTTTGAAGACGGATTTTTTTGTTGAATCCTCTACTTTTAGATGGCGTTAAAAAATGATAGTGTCACAATGGAAAAACGTCGATAAAAAATCGAAAAACCAAAAAAACCCTTTTCAAATATCGATTTTTCCGTAAACTTCACTAATTCTTTATCTCTCTTTGAAATAAAGCTTTTAAAGTCGTGCGAAACTGTAAATTTAATGTAATAACTTCATGTAACAGTTGCAGATGTGCCAAAAATTGTTTAAACAATTATTTCACCCAAGAAATTAAGGGAAATATTACATTTTTAGCAGAAAAAAATATTTCTAGTTATTGTGATGACTTATACATACATTAAAACTTACTAGCAGGACCCAGCACTCCACCGTTCGAGTGCCATTTTCTAAATCTAGGAGTCTTTAATAACAAAAATTTTCGAGAAGAATAAAACATATAGTTGGAAAAAGCAATGCCAAAAAACCAAATACTTCCTAAACACATGTATTACAGATTTACACATATTTATATGTATATGTGAATCACTGCGCTAAATTCTTCAAATAATATAAATTTTCTTTGGTTAGATTACTTTGTTTACATTAACTGACAAAATTCAAGAGGATCAGCTGATTAGATTTCGGAGTGTACAAAGTTCATTTCTGGGGGCAAGATTTTACTTTATATAACCCATAATTTTAACTCCTTGCCCCTCCTCTATTCCATTCGTTTTTTCCGCTTGTAGTGTAAAGAATTTTTCAAACTCCATGACACAAAAAATTTGAGCAGTTCTGCGCACCTCGTTGCCAAATTTTATAAATAATGTTCTATCATTTCCCCTCTTTTTAGTTAAAACGGCAACAAACACTGAAAAAACTCAACAAAATAATTTGGGAAGGGATGCGCGCATGCCGAATGAATAAAGTTAATTTATCTTTCTATGTGTTGAGCAGAGCTTTTAAATACATGTGTAAAGCCCCTGCTCAACAAAGGCAGTTTATTCAACTTAATAAGCATAATTTTACTTTAATTATGCGAAATATTTCTCATTTCTAAATTTAAAATAATTTAAAAAAAATGCTGAAAAAAATTCCTTTGAATAAATGAGCGTTTTCATTCATAAACAGACAGTTCCCCGCAGTCGCAAGCAACACAACCTCCCCAGGCAGAAGCTCGCTTGCGACTGGCGGAAAATGTCAAAAATCTAGTAATCAAAGTGATAAAAACACAAATTTCGTATTTTTTAGTAGAAATTGCTACAAATTATTTCTGTAGCATATGTGTAAAATATAATAACCTTATAATAAAAAAAATATATAAAAACAGGTGTTTTTCAGTCATAAAATTTGTAATATTTTAAAATAATCATTGAAGTCCCAGAAAAATACACCCCTCTTTAGCATACGCAGTCGCGACTGATCACATGGCAGCAAGAGATTTGATATCTAGGAGGAGTTAACTGAAGCTTTTGTCTGAGCTTTTAAACATTTTTAAGAGCTTAGCTGGAGAAAATGCGCGGGATGTCACGAGGTTTGAAAACAACTATACAAACAACTACCAAAGCGTGGGCACTCATACAAAAAGAATTTCACTACGCTTTAATTCGGCGAGGGCCCTTCCTGTAGTGTTATATTCTATTTCTGTAAATCCAATATTGCCTCTTGTCCTTCCAGCTTGTTCTAGACGAAGCACTGGGCACTGCCATCTAGGAATTCAATCATAAATAGAACTACTCGGCAGTGGAACAACCTTCCACAGTCAGTGTTGTCAACTCCAGCAACCCCCCTTAGTTTAACGTAAAGTCTATCGCTTTTTTCCTCAGCACCCTCCATACTTCTACCAACCTACATAACTTATCCTCTATTCCTTCCTTCGACTACTAGACATTGCAACATGACGAGTACGACGTACGAATTGGGAATACTAAGGTGGAGCTTAGTTTCCTCACATAACAAAATATTTCCGTCCAGACCGTCCTTGACTGAGCTACACAGGTTTGTTTAGCTGAGCTTTTTTAGAGGGCATGTTCTAGGTGGCCTTTTTGTACGAATAATTGCTAGGAGATTTTTATAAAGGCTAGAAAGAAAAAGATGAATTATTTCGTTTATTTTAACCCTTTGACGCATCGTGTAACTCACAAGTAACATAATTTTTTTTTAGCAGTATAGCACTTTTTGTTAAAATTAGTTTACTCAAGACGCATAATGTAACTTCAAAGTAACTTGCAAAAAAAGAACTGGGTTTTCTACACAATTTTATAAAAAAAATTGTTTTCTTATTTTTCTCTATTTTAGACTAATGTAATGTAAAGATATACTTTTTTTCATGTTCAAAAAAAAAATTCATGTGGCAAAGGGTTAAATCAATGGTTATTATGTGTTAGGTTTTTGCATATTTATTTTATTTTAAGTTCTAGTACCTCTGGAAGCATGGTAACTACAATGGACACCAAGGATACACATTCATTTCAAAATTTGGAATTCTTGTTCAATTTAAATATCAATGAAAATGAAATTACACTTATTCTTCTAAAAAAAGAAGGGCCACTTTCAAAGAAACCGATCCAATTTTTGATTTGTAGAATTCTATTTTAAAATCAGAGCTTTGAATTCACTTTGAATTTCTAAGGCCTGGAATGTAACTCTTTGATTCGGTATAAAAATAGAAATTTAATTAAACTGTTAAAAGACTGATTAAAATTCTTTCTAATGCAAGAAGTATATTTTGAGAATAAAACGATCAGGATATATTTTTAGCCAGCTTCTGTAAAATCGTTTAATTTTTTTGTGCATACATACATGCATCGCACAACCTGTGAAACGAAGTATTTACACCTTTTCATTAGTGTCTTTTGTTTGAACCAATATTTATAAATAGTTTCGACAAGTAGTAATTTATAGTCGCAACTTGTTCTCTATCATGGAAGAACATCAGAAACTACTTCTAGCACTGAACGGAAGGTGTTCTTGATGGGTTTTGATGAGATACATATCTCGCATTTTCTAGTATCAGTCACAAGAGTGATTAAAACGCAGTAAAAAGGGGTAACAGTTGCGTGTTTTTGGATATTTGTAATCCAAAATTATTTTTAAAAGTTTTATGTAAATGGGGATGAGCAATAAGAACCCCAATGGGAGCAGTTTATCGAATTTATTTATTTAGTTATGAAATTCGATGTTTGTTAAGATGATAATCGCTTTCAAAGATGCAAGGTACTTTCTTAGTCTGTTTCCTGCAAAAGGATTAAAATAAAGGAATAAAAGGATTAAATTAAATGATGGTTTTACACCATCCATCCATTCAATAGCGCCACAGAGCCCAAGTCGAGACTTGGCCGTTGGCGCATTTCTGCAGGTATCTCCCTCGCCATATTCCATCCTCTCTCGCTGGCTCGCATGTTATGCTCTTTTCTAACAAATCGAGGAAGGAGTCAATCTTTTTTCCTCGGCCATATAGTCCATTCAAAACGCGCGTTATGGTGTTCCAAAATAACACCATTAAGAAAATCGAACCCTAAACGTTTTTGGGGTCGCTGATCACGAAAATCGAGGTCCCGAGGTCCTAAAGCTAGGGCGTTACCACTAAAAATGCAAAAAACACCCCTTTTTAGGGGGTTTTCGCGATTATTTCAATAATAATGAAAACTAATGCGATGAAATGCACTTTTTTTAATATTTATTTGCGAAGTGGGTTGATTTGTACTAAATTAAGGCGAACTTTATGATAAGGGGTAGTCCTAAAGGGTTGAAACTACCCCTAAATTGGCGAAAAATGGCAAAAATTGTAAACAAATTTTTTTTCAAGTTTATGCTTCAAATTCGATTGTGGGCGTAATGTCAGGCAAAAATTAATTATTTTCAACCCTTAAGGGGTTAAAACTACCCCTACTATAATACAACTTTATATAAAAAAAAGTGCAAATTAGGGGTAGTTTCAGCCCTTTAGGACTACCCCTTATCATAAAGTTCGCCTTAATTTAGTACAAATCAACCCACTTCGCAAATAAATATTAAAAAAAGTGCATTTCATCGCATTAGTTTTCATTATTATTGAAATAATCGCGAAAACCCCCACCATTAAGTTCGCCTTAATTTAGTACAAATCAACCCCCTTCGCAAATAAATATTAAAAAAAGTGCATTTCATCGCATTAGTTTTCATTATTACTGAAATAATCGCAAAAACCCCCTAAAAGGGGGTGTTTTTTGCATTTTTAGGGGTGACGCTCTAATTTTAGGACCGTGGGACCTCAATTTTCGTGATCAGCGACCCCAAAAACCTTTAGGGTTCGATTTTCTTAACGGTGTTATTTTGGAACACCCCCCCCCCGCGTTTTGAATGGAATCCAAGTCTCGTATTGGTTTTTCTGTGGATAAATCTTGAGTTCAGTATTTGTTTTCGGGCATAAGAGGCTCTATTAACCAATAGTATTTGCCTAGATACCTCTCAATTTTCTGCGCTTTTTTTTGAAATTGTAGACTTAAGGTAGACTGTTTCATTGACAACTTCTTGGTTGTGTTTGTCGATAGTTATATTTATTCCCGTTTTAAGCCTTCCAGCTCTGGACTGTTGCGTCACCTTCAAGGGTCTTAAATTTCTCTCTTATGCTGAAATGCTAAAGTTTCCCAATAGTCTTTAAGTAAAAATAGAATTTAGTCACTATCAACAATGATAGAAATTTATTTTGAGAGCAAATTTTTTTAAACATTAACAATGCTGGCAGAGCGGCTCCAGAATCGCATCCCAAAGCGAAAAATCCTGAAGGATGGAATGAAATCACGGAGGCACTAGCGATGTCACTGCTGCAGGTGTTAAACCGGAAGATTATGAACGCGAAATTGAAAGTAGGGAATCCAATCCCGCGAACACTAGGTTCCGCAAACGCAATCAATAATGCGGGACTACACATGCGGGATCCGCGAGATTTGGGCAGTATAAGAACCGGGACTTAAAAGAGAAATACTAGCAATATTGCAAAGTATTATTAAGAATAAAGTTAGGCCCTCCAAACACGAATCGACTGATTTGCAAAGTCAACTGCACCCGCAACTGTTTCGTGATCTTGTCCGTGCACGGAAGTGTGACAAAAACCTATGCCAATTCTAGTACCGGATGCCTCCGGACCGGACCTTCTCTGGGCCGAATTCGAGGTCGAAATATCAGAGATAGAGTTCGTGATAAGCAAATTGCTCGAGTATCTTCGGCGCCACAATAGGGACACACCTACCTATGGACAACTGGAAGGTGCTCAAGGCCTAGGAACCCCAGCGAAATAATATAACCCTGATAATATTTATCAACCACGAGTGCCTGAGGGGCTCGAAAGAGTTGACTACAAACTCCATTTTAGACTAAGGCAGGCATGGATAAAGGTTTTCAAAATGTCTTCATCTAAAGAAGAGACTGACCCTGGAGAAGAGGTCAGTGAGCGCTTGGATGAACTAACTGTTATTGAGGTTGAGAGGGAGTTAGTATCTACAAGCTTAGATGAAGGGGTTATAGTATATAGTACATGGCACAAGGCGGCCTGTACCACCTTCTGGCTACGCCAAGCGGGATGCTGGGTCGAGAAAACCTATGGGCACAGTAATATACTGTGTTCCCTACCACAGGAAATGCTATCAGGAACTCTCGACTACATGGTTCCAAAATTAAATTTCGGCAGGGACCTTAATATCTGGATCCCTACCAGGAAGAAATGGGAAGATTTCCAACCTGACAACGACCATGGCATTGTCTTGTACACCTTACTCCCTGGGCTACCGAGGCCCTTTCTAATCTCGCGGAAAATAAATTTTTGCAGATTTAATATTTTTTCATTATATCTTTTTCCTACAGCGGACTATACATTTACAATCTTTTTGTATTGAAAGGCGTAGGGGGCTGTGATAGCTAAATGTGTGGACGTGTGCTGGTTCGGTCGATGGAATACTCCTCGAAAAAAAAATTAAACTTAGTTGGGATGTGGGTTTGACCCCTTCGGTCAAACAAACTTACCAGTATGATGAAAATAGACGGAATTAACTGACTTCTTACAAAATAGTAATACGTTAATACGTCTAGCACTAGTGGGAAATTGACTATTATCAAAACTGGTGACAAAGTAATCCTGAGAGAATCTAGTTCAAATAACAACTATAATAGTGGTAAATCCACAAGATTTTTCCAGAGAATTTGTTTTTCCTGAACGTTAGCAAACAAATATTTCCTTCGTATTTCGTTTACGTTACACTAAAGCGGGTATTCGAATTTGTATTACGCGTGTTGAAGTGCCGCTGATAAACTGGGAAGTGATGACTTAATTTGGAAATTCCAAGAGATATTAGCAAAACTAATCAATGTAAATTACTTGTTAGAACTGACCAAAAAGATCAAATTTTTCGGTAACTACTGGAAATCCCGGGATGAACCGCAATTTCCTGAAACTGTAGGACTTAAACAATTCCCCGTCAAAACAGTGCTGTTCCAAGATTTGAAAAATTCGTGATGTTTGTAAAGGGTAATGTTTATTTTGCAATATTTTTAAAAGTTGTCGGATTTTGACAAGTTATGTTTTATTGGAATATTGGATATTTTTGTCAATATGTTTCGAAACGCACCTCAAGTAAGTCGATATCTTTGGTGGTTCGCGCGATATCGTGTACGTACAAAAATCACTTATGTCGTTTAAGCCAAAAAACGGCTCGTACAAATATCATAAAAAAAATTCAGATCATATTTCCGTTAATACGCTTCAAACGACACCTCAACGCAGTCGTTATCTTTTTTGGTTCGCGCGATATCGTGCAAGAAAAAATTACCACATACGTACCCACATACACACACATACTTCTTCTCAAGTTTTTGCTTAAAGTGCTATTGGGACCTTGAAAAATGAAAATAGGTTGAAAATTTCGATTTCAATTTGCGGACCGATTACAATAACTTCTGTATACTGGGAAGTTAAAAATTAACAATAAGGCTGGTCGTCCACTGGAAGCGTATTCGAGCGGCTTCGCGCTTCGGCCATACAAATTAGCCGCTTGTAGCCGGTCATATGTATGGCCGTAGCGCGAAGCCGCTCGAATACGCTTCCAGTGGACGACCAGCCTAAAAATGGAACAGTGAAAAAAAGCGCGGCAGCGTTTAATTCAATATCCCGGAAACTACAATATATTTTACGACAAAAATGTATGGAATCTTTTTTGTAGATAAATAAGTGATTTAACTTTATTGTTTAGAATTTTTTTTGTGAAGTCAATATGTTCGGAGTTATAGTGCTTCATACTTCATATATCAGTTTCTTTGCGCTATATTTCATAAATGGTTAACCCACCATGAAAAAATCCTGCGTAAGACTTATGGAACACACAATTATCTATAATTTTTGTTATAATTACATATTTTTTACGTAGGGCACGAGTACAGTGCTTTAAGTGTCAAAAAACGTAAATTCAAAAGTATTTTTTCCCCAATATCTTTTTAATTACACGTTTAATTGCAAAACTGATTAACGTTGCGCTATGTCATTCCATTTCAAATCAACCAATGGTTTGGAGCTCATCACCTCCGATTGTTGTAATTTTTTTAAGTAAGGGAGAACCATAGTGATCCAAGCGACATTTGCATCTTTTTGAGATAATGATGCAAACGCGTTTTTACTTATTGTTAAAAAATAGATGATTTGTTATGGTTACATTGTGTACTAGAATAATAGTGTACTAGAATAAAAAAGAAAAATTGTTTTATTCAAATATATTTATTGGAAAGAAAAAGAAAATAGGGTTTTGGAAAAATAGGGTTTTGGAAGCTTAAGGCTAAAGTGGCAGATTGAGATTGTATGGGAATGAGACGTTATTAATGTGCTTGGATTAGTATGGCATGAACGATTTTATTTTTTTCTGTGCATTCCATTCAAAATGTAAATATTGACAAAAATGTCGCTTGGATCACTATGGTTCTCCCTTACACTTGTTCTTCTGGTGGAAACTAAGAAGAAACCAATTTTTCAGATTTTTCGGACTTCTATTTTTTTACTCATAAATTTTTAAAATATCGAAAATATATTTTAGACATATGTATTTTGAAATCTTTAAATTCTTCTTCTTTCTTTGTGCCCCTTTAATCCCTCATGGGACATAGGGCGGAAACAGTTGCCCTCCAGCGGACTCTGTTTTGCGCGACAACTCTCAGCTCTGACCAGGATCTCCCAGTTGTTGCGGCCTCTGCTAGTAGGGTCCTCCTCCACGTTGTTCTAGGTCTTCCAACTCGACGGGATCCTTGCGGGTTCCAGTCAAGGGCCTGTTTGGCTAGGTTTTCGTTATCGCGTCGCAAGGTGTGGCCAACCCAATTCCATTTCCTTCGCCTGATTTGGTCGTCTATCCTTTCTTGGCCGGCACGGCGCCATAGCTCTTCATTTGAAATTCTATCTTGCCAGCGGATTTTTAGGATACGACGCAGGCATCTGTTGATGAAGACTTGTAGGCGCCCTGTGATGAATTGGGTGACTTTCCATGTTTCGCAACCGTACAAAAGAACTGCCTTAACGTTGGAGTTGAACAGCCGCAATTTGGTGTTAGTTGAGATCTCCGTTGATCTCCATATGCGGAAGAGGCATGCATATGCGCCTCGTGCTTTATTTATTCTGGAACTGACGTCTTCTTCTGTACCGCCATTTTCGGTAATAATGCTACCGAGGTAGCAGAATTTATCTACCAGTTCCACGTCACGGTTATTCAGCGCAGTTCGTTCAAGTGTGTTTGCATTTATCCGCATTTCTTTGGTTTTGTTCGGATTCAGCCTTAAGCCTGCTAGACTACTTTCTGTTGCCAAATTGTTTAACATGTTTTTTAGCTCCTGATGTCTGTGGGCCAGCAAACAGATATCATCCGCGTAGTCGAGGTCCTTAAGGCGGTCTAGCAAACCCCATTGTATGCCGCCTGTTCTATTATCTAGAGCGTCGACAAGGATGTCATTTATTACTATAAGAAATAGTAATGGCGAAAGTAGACATCCTTGTCGTACTCCTGAATTCACCTCGAAGCTGTCGGATAATTTTCCATTATGGAGAACTCTGCATTTGGAATTGTTGTAAAGGGCTTTTATCAATTCTATTATTTTATCAGGCAGTCCACGTCGCCGTAATGCCTGCCATATAAAGCTCCTATTAACCGAGTCGAACGCTTTCTCATAATCTACGAAAGCTAGGTAAAGGGGGGATCGGAATTCAGTAGACTGCTCCACTATGATTCTCAAGGTGTTAATATGGTCTATACATGAGCGGCCCTTCCTGAATCCGGCCTGCTGCCTTCTAAGCGTTCGGTCTACTGCCTCTCTTATCCTTGATAATATAACGTGGGACAAGATTTTACCCACAGTAGATAATAGACAGATGCCTCTCCAGTTGTCGCATATTGTTAGGTCCCCCTTTTTGGGTATTTTGACTATGATACCTTCCGTCCAATCCTCCGGAAAGGTACAGGTGTTCCATGCTATTTCCAGGATTGGCTGAAGCGCATCTGCTATGAGGCTTGAATCGGCTTTCAACAATTCTGCCGAGATGCCATCTTTTCCAGCTGCTTTACCATTGGCCATCGCATGAATTGCGGTTACTATTTCCGTCTTGGATGGGGCCCGGGTGTTGATTCTGATCGGCTGTGCATTGTTGCTGTTTTCCTGAGGTTCCTGTGCAAGTGAACCATTCAGGGCGGCGAAGAAGTAATCTCTCCATCTTTGGAGTTGCTCCTCGTCGCTGCACAGCAGCCTCCCATCCGCACTCTTTACGGCATGCTTTTTAGTCGAGTGCTTTCCCGAGAGCTGTTTAGTAATTTGGTACAGCACTTTACTGTTTAAATTGGTGTAGTTTAAAAACAATACATACATATGTATAATCGCAAAATCTAGGATAGCACGACATTGGGATCATATTGACATCAATTTATTTAGGTAGGTTAGGTAAAGCTGAATCTTCAATGTTTTTTTTTTTTTATGAAAAAACCAAGCTTAGGTGTAACCCTTTGTACTACCAGTCCGTCATGTCGTTCAGTTCATGGTGCAATGTCTAGTAGTAGCTTGGTTTGAAGAATAGAGGAGAATAGGAAAGGTTAGAGGGGGTCTGGAGGGTGTAGAAGAAAATGGCGATGAATCTCACGTTTGAGCTCTAAGATGTTGTACGAGTTCGGAAATACTGACTGCGGGAGATCATTCCACAGTCGAGTTGTTCTATTCATGAACGAACTTCTAAACCATATTGTGCGTGAACGAGGGGGCTGTAGGGTATAGGGGTGAGCCGAGCGGGCTAGTCTTGTGTTGCGGGAAAAGAATTGCCGTGCAGGCAGGAGGTCCTGAATTTCGGTGGAACAGTCGCCATGGTAATAGCGATAAAGTATAGAGAGGGCTGCTACATTCCTACGGTGGCTCAAGGTGTCTATGGAGGCGCGAAAGGAGCCATCACCAATGAGTTTGAGGGCACGATTTTGCACCTTGTCGAGACAAGCCAAGGTGGTTTTTGGGGCGCCTGCCCAGATATGTGAGTTGTATTCGAGGCGCGGCCGAATGTAGGATTTGTATATTGTAGCCAATGCGGCTGGCTGGAGGAGGAACTTGCATCTCTTGAGAAATCCAAGGCATTGGGAGGCTTGTTTGGCGATTTGGAATAAAAAAATGTACGCAATATAAAAAAAGAAGAAAATTGTGAAAAATCGTACTAATAAATTAATAATAATTAAAGTTTTGAAAAAAAAAACGGAAACTTTCTTCCACCTGTTGCGGTATCCGTGCATCTATATAAAAACACATTGTTATCTCTTCTAGTTTGGCTCCAAAGCGCAACGGTACGCACACGCAGACACACAGATACAGATAGACACTTTCTTTTATTAATAAAGATTTAGGGTGAGTTGCACCAAATAATTGATTAATGTAATTGTTAAAATTAACTTTAACAATAACAAAGTTGTTAAAGTTCCAGTTTGTAAAAAGGACTCAAATATCCCTAAATTTCCTTTGGCTAAAAAGGGAATTTCTTGTGATGTTGGTAACTCTGGAATCAAACTTTCACATTTCCGCGTTATTAATGACAGCTACGATAGTGACAAAAATGTCACTAAATTTACATTTTTGTGTATTTATAAGTTTAACAGTTTGTGAGTTTATTGAAAATGGCACCCCTGTCTGTATCTATGACCACTGCCATAAGTTAACGATAGCAATAACACTAACCAGCCGAATTGCTTGGTTATAGTTAACGTTAAAATGTTACGTCATGTTAACAATTGTTAAACGGTGCAAATCTTTGTTTGTTTAACCGGAGATTTGACAACCGATCCATCTATTGTTTCGATTTAAACTGATTGGTAAGGCCTATTGGGTGCGACAGCGAGGGAGGCCCAACCTTCGCTGGAAGGATGGCGTAGACCAGGACGCTCAGAGCTTAGTGATGCCAAACTGGATGACATCGGCTCAGAATCGGGGCCGGTGGAGAGAACAGTTGTTGCAGCCGTTAAAGAAGAAGAAGAAAGCTGATTGGTGCAATTCATTCTAAATAAAGTCAGGTCAAATCAAAGTGTTATTAAAGATCAAGAATTCTGCTAACAGTCTCTTTTGTGAATATTTTTGATTTAACTGGTGTTATTGACATTTTTTAAATTATGTCCGAAAGTTGGAATTTAATACTGCGCAGATAGAAAATTTAGCACTTTAACAATGTGAACACGGCATAAATGTAAAAAAGCGTGGTCCACTCTCTACTTATGCAATCGAACCTTGGTGACCAAAAACTGGTGAACTGGAAAATTCTCATAAGTGAAATTACTTGCGAGTCGATAAAAACGACAAAAAAATTACTAGATTTCTAGCCAAACCCTCGATCCCTTGACACAGGCGATTCCAATACATCACATTATTATACAGCAAATGTAACATTTATACTAGTGAAATTGTAAATGCAATTAGGTTATAATAGTAAAAAATTGTGGTATAGAACAGAAATATTCTTTCATTCGAAATTTTCCCGTGGTATACCTGAAAATAAAAGAAAGTAGAAAACTCTTTGTGAAAAAGGCCCTACACCTCAATAAACCAGAGTAGGTATTTGTTTTCTATAATTTATGAGGCTTTCAAAATTCCGAACCACCGCTGCGGCAGTGCACATGTATGTATGTAGGTCTGAATCTATTGTTCGACGAAACACGTGTCTATGTTTATGGTACTTCAGGGTCATTGTTTTCATGCCATTTCAGGATGTATGGTAGCTGATACAATGAAAAATCTTCTTTTTAGTTTATTTTAAAATAAAAGCACTTATATATAAATTTGTTTTTTTCCTAAAATTGTGCCTATATTAGTTGTAAAATTAAATTTATAGTAGTGCTAAATTAAACGGTCCAATCTTGTCTCAATGGGAAAGCAAGGCTCTTATATGTATAGAAACATGATATTTTTAACCACCTCATAATATTCATATCTGTGCACTTTTTTCACAATTATTATGTTGGAGCTGGATTGGGTGGCACTGCCGTATTGGCACCGCTATTTTGAATTGCTGTTATATTTCTAGGATGGCTTAAGCCTCAATTATACTGGACGTAGTGCAACGCAACGGAATGGAGAGTCAACGGAATGGAATTTTGCTGGTTATACTGACGGATTCGAACGTACGTAAATGTCACTTTTTTCGGCAATGTTTTGCCAAATGTTGGACTTGTGCTTAAAATGTTTACGTCTGTGCAATTTTTTATTATATAAAATTTCATTATCTTCCACTTCGGTTATTAATTTTTCAATATTCTCTGATGACATTTTGGGCTAAATAATAAATGACAAAATCAGCTGTTTTTAATGCTCCTTTTGACACTTCAATCCGTCGGTTCCTTCAAGTTCCAAAGTTTTGCAACTTTAATCCGGTCCGTTCTGTTGCGTTTCGTCCAGTATAATCACTTCAATACAATTTCTCTGCAATGAAACTCATTTTGACATTTCAGTCCGGTCTGTTGCGTTCCGTTGCGTCCAGTATAATTGAGGCTTTAATGAGTCAATGGATGCGGAAAGTCACCATCACCGAGATGGTGCTGTACAATAGGCAGAGCCGGATGTCGTACTTGAAGATTGTAGCCAGCGATACTGGCTGAAGGGGAAACTTTCATATCTTAAGAATGGAAGTGAAAGGGTTGAGAGCAGATAAATAATTTTACAAAAAGTGCTGGTTATAGAATTTACCCCTAAGGAACATCGGCCGAAATGGTGTAGGAGTTGGATTCGAGGCCTTTCAATATGACGTGGAGAAAGCAAGCTTTTAATCCAGTTTTAAGGAACTAAATACATAGCAAAGGTTTGGAGTTTGGTCAGTAAAGTAAGATGTCATACCCTGTCTCCTGTCAAAAGCCTGAAGCAACTAGACCGGACTCGCTAAAGGGGCCCATACACGGTCGAACAATTTGCGCAACGTAGACCTTTGTGCAAACATTTTCCCCGTGTATGGAGGGGTTTGATAAGTTGCGCAACTGTTTGCTGAAAATCAAACATGTTTGAAAATGTTTGTGCAAAAGTCAGCGTTTGGCAGGTTTCTCGTATATGTGCTCAAAATAAATGAGAAAATGGCAGTGAAGGAAAGCGTATGAAGGATTCTGGAGGGAATTCATCAGAATGCATCCCTTGCTTTCTGCAAAACTTGTAATTCTAATTGCCAAACACGTAGCCTCAGACATGTTTTCTCCACGAAAACATAAACGTAAATGAAGTTTGCGCAACTCGATGAGTAGTGTATGGACAATCTCATATTGTTTGGCAAACGCAAATTTGCGTGAAATGTTCGCTCGTGTTTGGGCCGCTTAAGTGATGAATGCTTGGTGCTCGGTTAAATAAACAACCAGGCTACCGGTTAAACATTTTGATCTAGGCCGTGATGGCTGTGGTGTATAATTTAGTTAAATTCTAGTTATTCCATCAGCTGTGTATTGATTATTGTATACATTTTATCAAGGCAAGCGGTAGTTTGCCGAGTTCGTAAGGGCAAACAGCCAAAGCCTAATTTACGCACTGAGAAAAAAAAAAACAAAAATTGAGCAAAGTCCGCCAGGGAATTGGAGAGAATTCAATTTCGTCAAATGAATAACACTTTGTACCGATCTTAAGTATGCTAAAGCAACAGAATGAGGTTTTTTAAGTCAATTCCGCGGCGGAGTTCACATTGTAAACTTTACGCGGTTGAACTTATTGCTGTTCGTTTGAGGAAAATCTATTTCTTTTTTCAATTAATAAAATAAATTATTTGTTTAGACATTAGCCTGTAGCTTCCTCAAAAATTTATGCATTTAGCGAAAAGAAACAATTTGTCATATAAACTTGACCCCTTCTTTACTATTGGGAATGTCCCTATCGCCGTCTGACTACCTGTAGTCTTTGTTTTCGGTTGTTTTCTATTTGTAAGTATATACCCCTAAATACTATCAGCAGTATCTGTGTAATTTTCTTTTTCAAAATGTTAGTTGATCCCGTGTAAAGATCATGTAGGCAGTGAAAAATAAACAGTGATATCAGTGGCACAGTGGATTGGGGTTGTGAAGAAGGACGATGCGATGTGTGTCTGGCTGTGTGTAGAATCTTTGAAACTTGTGTAGAAATTTTTTTCCATTTATCATAGCTGAAAAGGTATTCAAGTCTTATTTAATTAAATGGAATTTAGAAGGAGTTATCACAATTCGTTTAAAGGTAGATATTTTTTCTTATGAAAATGCTATTAATAAACTATTTTTTACGAAAATACTAGTTTTAAACATGGATTTTTTTTTAAGGACAATAAAACTAGAAGTGATGAAGATTTAGATGAAACCGCATCACAAAAGTTGATCTCCGTACTAGTACTAGTGATAATAATAATTCATTATCAGGAAAGCTTGAAGATCAAAGCATTTAGAGATTAATATATTTTAAACAACACTAATAAATGTCATATTTCCGTAAATAGTTTTTTCAAAGATAGTTTATCATAAATGTTTAAAAATTTTAATAGTTATTTAATTATTGTGTGTAACGTAGATATCAATACCTAAGTATGTTTTTCGTACTTTATAAATCTTATTTATTTGAATTAATTTATAATATTTTTAATAATTTAAGTTCAGAAGTAAATAAAAAATGTTATAAATAAAATATTGGCTTCAATTATTTATTTTCATAAAAAAATTTATCATTCATATAAATCCTTACTAATATTATAAATGCGAAAGTAATTCTGTCTGTCTGTCTGTCTGTCTGTCTGTCTGTCTGTCTGTCTGTCTGTCTGTATGTTACGCTTTCACGCTTAAACCGCTGGACCGATTTTGATGAAATTTGCAACAGACATAGTTTAGACCTTGGAGACGGACATAGGCTATTTTTTTTTTTGGAGAAAAAAGGGTTGATGGGGGTGAAATGGGGTTCAATAAGTTGTAAGGGGATTTATTTTCTTTACTTTTTTTCTATTGTATAAAAAGTAACTGACTGAAAGACAACGCACAACCTAAACCGCTAGAGCTAAAGGGCTGAAATTTTTGACAGTACATCCCTAGCGATTTTTCGAAATTCATCCAGTAAGGGGGTGAAATGGGTTTTTTCCAAACCGCTAAAGCTATAAGGCTGAAATTTGGACAGTACATCCCTATAATGATGTGGACATCCACTAAGAAGCGATTTTTCGGAATTCATCCCCTAAAGGGGTGAAATGGGGTTTTTCCAAACCGCTATAGCTATAGGGCTGAAATTTTGACAGTGCATCCCTATAATGGCGTGGACATCCAGTATAAAGCGATTTTTCGAAATTCATCTCCTAAGGGGGTGAAATGGGGTTTTTCCAAACCGCTATTGATATAGGGCTGAAATTTTGACAGTGCTTCCCTATAATGGCGTGGTCTTCCACTATTAAAGCGATTTTTCGAAATTCATCCCCTAAGGGAGTGAAATGGGGTTTTCCCAAACCGCTATAGATATAGGGCTGAAATTTTGACAGTGCATCCCTATAATGGCGTGGACATCCACTATAGAGCGACTTTTCGAAATTCATCCCCTAAGGGGGTGAAATAGGGTTTACCCAAACCGCTAAAGCTATAGGGCTGTAATTTTGACAGTGCATCCCTATAATGGCGTGGTCTTCCACTATTAAAGCGATTTTTCGAAATTCATCCCCTAAGGGAGTGAAATGGGGCTTACCAAACCGCTGGAGCTATAGGGCTGAAATTTTGACAGTGCATCCTTATAGTGATGTGGACATCCACTAAGAAGCGATTTTTCGGAATTCATCCCCTAAGGGGGTGAAATGGGGTTTTTCCAAACCAGATGCGGTGAAATTGGGTTTTTCCAAACCGCTATAGATATATGGCTGAAATTTTGACAGTGCATCCCTATAATGGCGTGGACATCCACTATAAAGCGGTTTTTTGAAATTCATCCCCTAAGGGGGTGAAATTGGGTTTTTCCAAACCGCTATAGATATAGGGCTGAAATTTTGACAGTGCATCCCTATAATGGCGTGGACATCCACTATAGAGCGACTTTTCGAAATTCATCCCCTAAGGGGGTGAAATTGGGTTTACCCAAACCGCTATAGATATAGGGCTGAAATTTTGACAGTGCATCCCTATAGTGATGTGGACATCCACTAAGAAGCGATTTTTCGGAATTCATCCCCTAAGGGCGTGAAATGGGGTTTTTCCAAACCGCTAAATTTATAGGGCTGAAATTTAACAGTGCATCCCTATAATAGCGTGGACATCCACTAAGAAGCGATTTTTCGAAATTCATCCCCTAAGGGGGTGAAATGGGGTTTTTCCAAACCGCTATAGATATAAGGCTGAAATTTTGACAGTGCATCCCTATAATGGCGTGGACATCCACTATAGAGCGACTTTTCGAAATTCATCCCCTAAGGGGGTGAAATAGGGTTTACCCAAACCGCTGAAGCTATAGGGCGGTAATTTTGACAGTGCATCCCTATAATGGCGTGGACATCCACTTAGGAGCGATTTTTTGAAATTTATCCCCTAAGGGGGTTAAATGGGGTTAACCCAAACCGCTGGAGCTGGCTTTAATTTTGACTGTGCATCTCTATAATGACGTGGACATTCACTAAGAAGCAATTTTTCGAAATTCATCCCCTAACGCAGTGAAATGGGGGACATAAACATGCCAATCTCTGCTTCAAAACTTGCAGATTTGTTGAGCAGAGGTGATATACGCAGCAATTTGTTTACCATATTTATTAAAAAAATGCACTATAATAAACCCTTTTAGGGATAATGACAGCTGACTTTTTTGTTTGTTTTTTTTTTTTTTGTAGGAAAACATTGCACATAATAAACAGTTTTTATTTAAAGGCGTTGCAAGGCACGCGGGTTTTATGCTAGTATATTAATAAAATGCTTTTAGTATATAATAGTAAATTTCGATTTATCGAATCTCTTGCGAAATAGAATCTATCGAGATATATTGTTTGATGGACAGCAGATTGTATCGACTCAAACATTTTTAACTTCTTTTCAAAAATATTTTAATTTGGAAGAAATATTTTTAAAACTGCTCGAAATATAAAAACATTCAAATCAAATGCTCAACGATGTTTCTTAATAATCTATTGTACTTCATGCAATTGCGTATAACATAAAATCAACGGGGGTATGTTATTTAACGAATTTCTGCGGATTTCTCCCAATTCCTTAGGGAATTGACACCATTGCCTTCTCAACTACGCCAGGGAATTAAATTAACCCCTATGCTGATTTCGCCGTATCCAATTCCGTAGCGGAGTTGGGTTAAGCGAGAATGGTTTGAATGAACATTTCCTATTTCTCAGTGCGCCTAAACATGGAAAACAAGATGTTTTTTTTATAAAATTATGCAATTTATCACTTTTTTATAAGCATTATAAGTAATTTTTCATTTGTAACCGATAACCACAATATTAATAATTTATTATTCCATGAGTTTTTTTCCTATCATTCTTCGTTTTCTTTATTTTTACATTTTTTACATTTCGAAACGAACTTTTTTTTCTCCTTCAGTCTAAAAAAGTGGGTACTCAAAATTATTCTATCAGATGGCGCTATAAGCTATTTCAATTGCTCAATAAATGAGATGGTGCTACTAGCTAGTCGAAAAGTGTTTACTTGCACTATTGATGCCAGATGGCATTAGATGAATAACAAAATGTGTTCATAAAAAAGTGGTTAGTCACAACTATGGTGTCAGATTGCGTTAGGTACTATAAAAAACATACATATGTAGTTCGTAGTACAGATGTATAGTTAAATTTTGAAATACCGATTACTACTTTTTCATAGTTCGTAATTGTACTTTATTTCTAAAAATGTGACTATTCGTTATAAGTTAGTGGAATCCAGCACTATTGATGTCAGATAGCATTCCCTATCCTTTCGATGATTAACAAAAAGCGTTCATATTAAACTGGTAGGAGTCTAAAGAGGGCGGATTACCATTTCTTCACCACTCTATCGACATGGGTATCAATTAAAAGGGTATTGTAGGTAGAATACCATAGGCGATATACACTCCGCGACAGCTGTTTAACCTCACCCAAATTTTTTCCAGTTTTTCAAAATTGGTTTATTCCAGAAATCTAGGTTTATTATATGTGTTGACCTGAACAATTGGTAAACATTTTCCGAAATAAAAATAAAGTTACATTACACTCAGAAATTTCTAGAATTTTTTTTTTCTAAATTTGGCCCATAGGCACTGCGGCAACTATTTAACCTCACATTCAAATTCAGGTGTAAAATAATGAAAGAAGTAGGTAATTTTAAAAAACAAACGTGAGAATGGTTTCTAAGTGTTATAATATTTATTATTCAATTATCTGTATTTCCACCATTTGGGTTTATAACTTGAAACATTCTTCTTGGGAGAGAATCATACAAATCGTGTGGTAAAGATGTCGGTACTTCGTTCCAGGCATTTTTAATGGCTGTTATTACCTTATCCGTGGTACTATACTGCTGACAATTTAAAAACCCCCTTCTTGATAGCCATCCCCACAAGTTTTCGATAATACTAAGGTCTGGTGACAAAGAAGGCCAATCCAAAACTTCAATATTTTCGTCCTGAAACCAAGTTCTGAGCACTCTGGCTGTCTGAATTGCTGCGTAGTCATGTTGAAAAATCCATCTACCACCCTCCATTACTTCATATATTTCAGAATTAGTCGCAGAAAGCAGGTCTTTGTACTTTTCTGCAGTTTGTCTGCCGGTAAGGACTACCAAGTCTACAGGACCATAGTAAGATATAGCCCCCCATATCATTACACCTCCTATTCGGTTGTGTCTCCTCGCTAAAAATCTCTGATCCTTCCGTAGATCGTGGAAATAATAGCAAAAACTATCTGGACCATCCAATGAAAATCGCTTTTCATCAGAAAAGATGACTCTTCTCCATTCAGTGGTCCAAGACATGTGGTTTGGGGAAATAGAAGCCGATTTTCTTTATGGCGCTGAGTTAGCATGGACTTCTTTTTCAATCGCCAACGTTGAAGCAGTGGAGAGGATTTTATTACTCTCGGTATAGTGTGTACTGCTGCTGAACTGCCTGATTTTTCTCCAATTTCCTGAGCTGACACCGATGAATTATGTAGAAGCTTCTCTTAAAGTATTGCGACGTTCTCTTTCTGTAGTGGCTACTTTCTTTTCTCCTTTTTGACGTCCTCCATAATTCTCGGAATCATTTACATAATTATTAACAACACGACGCCTTCTACCAATTCTCCGAGCAATTTTCCTATTTGATAGACCGTCCTCACTAAATGCTTTAATTTTGCCACTTTCTTCTGCGGTCAGTATTTTTCCTTTTCCCATTTTACATAAAAAACACTGCTAAAATAACTTTAAATTAAGTCACTGGCAAAAGATAGTCTTAACCCTCCGATACGTTAACACAAATGAGATGAGGTTAAACAGTTGTCGCAGTGCATATGGGCAAAATTTAGAAAAAAAAATCTAAGAGTTTCTCAGTGTAATTTAACTTTATTGTTATTTCGGAAAAAGTTTACCAATTATTCAGGTCAACACATATAATAAACCCAGATTTCTGGAATTAACCAATTTTAAAAAACTGGAAAAAATTTTGGTGAGGTTAAGCAGTTGTCGCGGAGTGTAGTATACTTGATATATGGTTAGATCCAGGGCGGTCATTACAAGAGGGCGGATTACCATTTTCTTCACAACCCCTTCGATATTGGTATCAAATGAAAGGGAATGATAAATAGAATACAATAAGCTATATCGTAAAATCCATGGCGGCGGTCTCAAGAGGGCGGATCACCACTTCTTCACCACCTCCTCAACATGGGTATCAATTGAAAGGGTATCATAAGTAGAATACCATAAGCGATATAGTATGCTCAATATATGGTTAGATCCAGGGCGGTCATTTCAAGAGGGCGGATTACCATTTTCTTCACAACCCCTTCGACATGGGTATCAAATGAAAGGGAATGATAAGTAGAATACAATAAGCAATATAGTATACTCAATAAATAGTTAGATCCACCGCGGCCATCTCAAGAGGACGCATTACCATTTTCTTCACCAAACCCTCGACAGGGGTATCAAATGAAAGTATACGATAAGTAGAATACAATAAGCTATGTCGTAAAATCTATGACGGCGGTCTCAAAAAGGGCGGACTACCACTTCTTCACCACCCCCTCAACATGGGTATAAATTGAAAGGGTATCATAAGTAGAATACCATAAGCGATATAGTATACTCAATATATGGTTAGATCCATGGCGGTCATCTCAAGAGGGCGGATTACCATTTTCTTCACAACCCCCTCAACATAGGTATCAAATAAAAGGGAATGATAAGTAGAATACAATAAACAATATAGTATACTCAGTATATAGTTAGATCCGCGGCGGCCATCTCAAGAGGTTGCATTACCATTTCTTCACCGCCCCCTCGACATTGGTATCAATTGAAAGGCTATCATAAGTAGAATACCATAAGCGATATAGTATGCTCAATATATGGTTAGATCCATCGCGGCCGACTCAAGAGCACGGATTACCATTTCTTCAACAACCCTCGACATGGGTATCAATTAAAGGATATCACAAGTAGAATACCATAAGCGATATAGTACACTCAATATCTCGTTAGATCCACGGTGATCATCCCAAGACGGCGGATTACCATTTTCTTCACACCCCCTCTCGACATGGGTATCAAATGAAAGGGAATGATAAGTAGAATAGAATAAGCATTATAGTATAATCAATGTATCGTTAGATCCACGACGGACATCTCAAGGGGAAGGATTACCATTTTCTTCACAACCACCTCGGCATTGGTATCAAATGAAAGGGTATCATAAGTAGAAGACAATAAGCAATAACACCAATTATGGCCGATTTGAGCCTGTTAATCGCATGTTCATTAATGTAAATAAAAATATTAATTTTTTTAGCGTGAGCACTAACAAAGACCTGCTTAAAAGGAGTCTATTTGTTGTCTCATGACTGTTTATGTGTTTCGCATGCAATTTTTATTGGTACCTAATCTTTTATGTTTGCATGTCTCAGCTGAGCCACGGCAGTGGTAAATATTTCTCAGCCCAGCTGGGAAGTGCGCCTTCTGTGTTAGAATGGAAACTCTATATATGTATATATATACATATATATAATTCGTTCGTAAATACACGTGCTTAATTATTTCATGCTATTAACGATTCATCTTGACTAATCCATATCACTTCTTTTTGTTATAAGTGTGTTTTAAACTGTCCCAATATATAATTTCGCGCATTTTTATTGTTTTTTTTGTGGGATAATAATTACTATTGGGCAGTAGTTAGAGGTTCGTTGAATTTTCCATTTCTTGGAATGGGCTCAACATAAGCTAATTTCTAAGAGTCTGGATATATACCGGAGAAGTACGACGGGGCAAAAAGTCATACGTTGCTCAGAGATTAACCAAAGGCGAGGAACATTTCCGTCAAGATTTTTAAGCCACCTATATTCGATACCTTGTGAGCCCTGAAGAAAACCTTGTCTATTGATGTGGTGGTATACTCGTGAGGGGTGGCATAGCAGTTTCGGGTGAAGAAGAATTTGAGACGAACACAGACCAATAAAACAGTCTTGTGTTTGCTTTATTTTATCACCATCCCTCAATAATAAAATAAGGTGTTGTGGAAGCAGTAACATTTGTGTCGATGGAAGTTTGCTAGGAACGCAAGTTTTTTCTACCTACAGTGGTATTGGCAGTCTTATTTCTGTGGTACTAAGGCAGAACCCGATATGTCCAAATATGCAATTGTTCAGGAAACGGGTTTTTAAGTTTAAACCGATACCGTAAATATATACATATTGGACTTTTTAATTTTGATGGTACACTTTTTAGAGAAACAATCTGTCATATTGGTTTTTGGCAACGTATTATTTACTAAATTTTCGACATGTTAGCAATTAAAACGAAAAATCGTTTTTTTTGGACATATAGGGTTTTGCCTTAGTACCACAGATTTCTCAACTTATCATGGAATGGCGATTTGACTTTCCTGGTGATGGAGTTACAGGAGTTTCGCAATTTAATATACTCACGACGTAAGGACTCATTTTGGGAGTTAAATTCGTTCGCCATTTTTCTACTGTCACTTTGAAGTTTTTTGAAAGTTTCAATTTCATTTTCCCGCGAATTAAGCCGATCAGTGATGTGCACGTTGCATGATCTGTATACATAAATTAATAAAAATCTACTCAAAATATCCATACAATGCTAGTCAATTTCTTCTGGAACTGATTTAAGACGCCGGTTTTTATGCCTGCAAACTCCCAGCTTCTCATTCAAATAGTCAGCGAAAACGAAACTTTAATTGGATGGAAAAACCCCTCATTATACACAAACACAAACACGCAGTTCCAATCTTGTTCAAAGTATTTTAAAACTTCTTTCGTGCTTTTCCACTTAAAATTCGCTAGCCAGCAAAAATTCCCTTAAGCCAAAATACTTAAATTGAGTTCCTCAACTCTGAGGACAAATAAATTTCATTTTCGTATTTTTCCTTTAAGTATGTGTATCAGCGCATTTCCTGAGGCAACAATTCCCAAGGTTGCCATGAGTGCAGGCATACAACGGCAAGGAATAATAAAAATACCCCTGTACTTCTGAGGATATAAATCAACCAATGACGGTGAAATTCCATTACAGCTATGTCCCACAGTTTAATATCCTTCCAATCGTTAAAAACCCAGGGAATTCAAGTGACCAAAGGACACTGCTGAAAGGAAACATGAAGTGTAGTGTATGTAGTCAGCCTTAGGCTAGAGTTTCGATACGGCGGAAAGAGAGTACCAATAAATCCATAAATCACCGTGAAAAATTGCCAGAATTATATTGACAAAAGTTTTTTGGTTCCCTTTGAAGGATATAACAACAGGAAAACGGGTGTCCGAAGTCCCTGAAAAGGTATAATAGAGCGCAGAGACCAGGAGTTAGCGAAATCCTAATGGCCTAAATTCTTTCGCGACTGTAGGCGGCAGTGGCGGAAGCTCAAGTCGGGCAACCGTGGTAATAAAAGTAGGCCACAGCCTTTTGCTGTGCCCTCCGCACGGGCCCTTCCCGTCGTTCTTATAGCCAAAATTTCCCTCTGTCGGTGTTTGCATACTTTCCTGGAAGCCACAAGGAGCAGTAAAACAGGCACGGGCGCCCAACAGAAGATTTCAGGCTGCTCCTTGCACTTGACTGCTTGCGGCATAGTCTTCCGTTTAGCCATAAAGGAGAAATATTTATTGCCATGCTGGTTTCGGGATGCCTTCATTTGATGACTCTAGCTGGATTGTATGTGATTTTTAGGGCATGGTGTAAACTAATTGCTGCATAGACGGTCCTGCCACGTCAGGGGTTTTCCTCCGATTTTGTGATGTTTCAACAAGTTCAGTGGTTAATTTAGTGGGGGTTTCCTTTGAGCAAGTTTTCCAATTAATAAACCTTATATCATCGCATTTATCTCACCTTTTTCGTTGCTTGGATTGCATTTTTTAGCACCTATGGAGTTCACATTTGCGGCGGCAGGCCAAAGGAATAATTATATTCAACTAATTTCTTAGGTTTGGGTTTGGAGATAGATTTCACCTTCACCCTTTATCCTGCTTTTCTTCATTTGCCTTTTAATCGTGTTATCAATTTCGCAAACTAGTAATTTGTTTCAGCAATAACAGTTAAACATTGTGTTAAAAAAGGTGCTTTTAGGTGTATGTTGTAAATTGCATTTGAATACGTCTTTTTGTGAATTTTTTTTCTGAGACTGCTGCCTTGCTCGGTACGCAACATTCTTTCGTTTAGCTGCTAGCTTGTATGCTTTATCGAACCAGTCGTTTCGATATTTGCGACTTTTACGCATAAGATCGAATCAGCAGTACTAATGACAGTATGTTTAAGGCGTGTCCAAGTCCAACTATCATCGATGCCCGGCACCTCGTCTTCTGGACTTACTCTTATTTCAACAAGCGCGTGTTTAACGCATGACCGTAACTGATATAGATGTTTGACCATGACGTGAACCACATGATGGACTGGTAGTACAAAAGGTGACACACTACACTTCCCCATAAAAAATATATCGAGTGTAGAAGAGGATCTATGAACCCTAATATAAAAAATTTGAGACTTCCGGCTAGGGGCCGACAAGCCAATAACAAGCTATGGAGCTATTGATAAGTGTCAGGCAAAGGTGCTAATCCGTTAAGGAGTGATTATTGTGTATATTTGGAAAGCAGAAATCACCTGTTAACTGATTAGCATCTTAGTCTGAAACTCCCTGTATAGTGAATAGTGTATAGTTGAAACTTCCGGTTCATTTTTTCCACATTAGGTTAACTAAATGTGACCTACAATTTAAGATATATATTGGCTCGTCCACAATGACATGAGCATCGTGGGAAGGTCCTTTTTGGCAGCAAATCGAGTTAAAGAGCCGGCAAAGGACATAGGCCTGAAGATAAACGAAAAAAAAAACGAAGATCATGCAACAATCCAGAGCAGGAAGATTTAGAATGGGAAGAAATATAACCATTGACGAACATAGAAGTAGTCGATAAAACAATGTACCTTGGGTCTGCAATCACAAAAAGAAACGAAGAAAAAGAAGAAATAACCAGACGAATACTACTGGCTAATAGAGCCTTTTAGTCCCAAAACCAAATACTGCACTCAAGATTTGTACACAGGACATTTTTTGACGACCCACAACTCTCATCTTTAATTAAAATTAACAGACTGAGACTAGCCGGCCACGTACTCAGGATGGAGGACAATCGTATACCAAAAAGGCTTATAGCCTCAGAAATTTCGAGAAATAGGCCAGTAGGTAGACCCAGGAGGAGATGGGTAGACTCTGTGACGACTGTCGCAGAAGCAATGCTCAGCATCCGGAATTGGAGACATTCTGCAAGGGACCGTCCAACTTAGAGAAATGTTCTAGAGGAGGTCAAAGCACGATTTGGGCTGTTGCGCCATTGGATGGATGGATTGGCTCGTCCACACGACACAGACTTTGTTTGCGTGAGCTTTTTTCGCACATGAATTCGACGCCTGAGTAGAAGACTATAGGACTTCAACAACTGTGGGAAGAATATCGGATTTCAAAGGGTCGGTCGTAAAAACGGCGAGGCCAGGCCACAATTTTCCAGGTAGAAAAGGGGATCTGAGACGAAAAACATCGTACTTCAGATTCTTCTCGGATTTCGAGTTTTATGCAAGAAAAATAAAATTTAAAGTTTTTTATAAACTAAATTTATAAACAATTTTATAAAAAAATTTAATTTTTAAACAAACTAACTAACAAACTAATAAAATTGTTTACCATAGAAGAGGCAATTGCTGGCAGGGTACGGAAATGCTCGCTCGCGAGCCCTTGGTAAGTGCTCGTCTATGTTTAGCTCCTGCTCGCGAGCCACTTTAAGCTCACATCAACTATCGGCTCTGGCTCCGAGCCCGTTTGTAAATGTAAATGCGCTCAAATGTAGCTCGTTAAAAAAGGCTCGTGCTCGTGAGCCCGAGCTGTGAGCTAGCTCAAAATTGCTCGCGAGCCAGTTTTATTTTAGTTCTTTAGCTAGTGTGGCTTTGATTAGTTCTGTGAGGTGTGACGTAGATAAAGTAAATAAAAAAGGAGAAAGTGTATAAAGTAAAAAAGTAAGAAGCATAAATTAAATTAGTTTAAATACTGAAAACTTGGAGAAAGTGAATTATAAATATTAAATATTTATAAACCATGAGTCGGTTAAATTTAAATAAATATGTCATTTATAATGCAGAAACTAATAAATCGAAATGCATTGAAAATAACTGTGGAAAAGAATTAAGTAGTAAAAAAATATATAATATTAAAAGACATTATTTGACAGTTCACAATAAAAAAATTGGAAATAGTGATGATGACAGTGAAAATAGTGGAAATGATCCTGTTCCATGTAAAAAAATCAGGAAAAATAAGCAGTGTTCGAAAACAAGCATTGACATTAATATGGACGAAAGTGAATTTGTTAAGTTTTGCATTGGTCTGGTTACCGTAAAAAACATTCCATTTAGAATTTTTGACGACCAGGATTTTTTTAAAAAACTCATAATGCCTTATGAAACAAAATTTAAAAGCAATATAAATTCTAAAAATATTGTGAAAACAGTTGAACAAGCTAGTCGGCAGATAAAAGAATTAATTTCCAAAAGAGTGCATAAAAAAATGGTTTCTTTAAAAATGGATATAGCTACCAGGTCAGAAAGAAGTATTTTGGGAGTCAACATTCAATATATAAAAGACCATAAAATTAATATTAACACTATAGGTAAGAAAAAAATATTATCAGAAGTACTGTATATTACATAACTTTTTCGCAGGTATGATTCAACTAACAAAAAGACATACGGCAGCATTCTTAAAATTGGAAATTATGAAATGTTTGGAAGAATTTGGGATAGTTATCAAGCAGATCTACTCAAATACAACGGACAATGGCGCCAATGTTCTTAAAGTGTCGAAAATGTTGCAAGAAATACAAGAAGAAATTGTTAGTGGCACCAATCAAGAAGATGATGACAGCTACAATAGGATTGAGTCAGACATTGCAGGAGTATTTTCAGTGGTGCGATGTGCTGCACACACAATGCAATTAGCTGGACATGATATTATTAAAACCTTAGAGACGGAAATTATCGAATGCTGTTGCGTTGCTAAAAAACTTCGAACTTTTGTTAGGACCGGTGATATGGACATAAGCATGCCTTCTTTGGACAACACCACCCGCTGGAACTCAACATATTCCATGCTTCACTCAATTCTATCATTAAAGCAATTTATTGAAAATCAAGATGATATTGTTCCCATGGAGATTAATTGGAATTTTATTCAAGATTTTGTGACTGCTTTCAAGCCGTTATTTGATTGCACTCTGAAAATGCAAAAGGAGCAGTATATAATTGGGGATTTCTTTCGAGATTGGTTATCCTGTGAACTTGAGCTGAAGGATATAATCTCGACAAATTCCTATGCACTGTCGCTATACGAAGCCATAGCTGCAAGAAAGAAGATACTTTTGCAGAATGACGCTTTTCTTGCAGCTTTATACATGGACCCGCGGTTCAATTTTGAAAATTCACCTTTTTTAACAGATAAGGAAAAGGAAACTGCACTGGTACTATTCAATATTAATGACTTTTTTAATATTATTTTATTGAAACAATTTTATTTTACAGAATCATTTATTGAAGACATACACAATTATTCAACAATTATCAGCAGAAGACAACTCACAGGACAACAATGTCAACATGATTCAACCTCAAGATGCGATTCCCTCTACATCCAGGGCTGCTAACGATAGTTTTTCCAGATTAACTCAGCATTTGAATTACTTAATGCAGAATAGACCAGCATGCTCCTCAACAAACAGGAATTTAAGTATTAAACAAAAACTGAATTTTTTATCTGACCGTCAAATGGAACCATTTGAATCTAATATTTTAGAGTATTGGAAAAAACAGAAACATGACGCAGACCTTGCTAAACTTGCTCAAGTTGCACTCGCTGTCCCTGCAACACAGGTATCGGTAGAGCGGGCTTTTAGTGCACTGTCAACAATTTTGACAAAATTAAGAACTAAGCTTTCTCCCACAACGCTTAACTGTATTTTACTTGTTAAGTTAAATTTCGAATTAATAAAAAATAATATTTTAGATTTATCTAGATTTAATTCAGACGTAGAAAATATTTAGATTTGTAATTTTTATGGTTAAACAATATAATACTTGAAAATATAGCAAGAAGCATTTTTTCTAATAAACCAAAAACTTCTATTGTCTTTTTTTTTCTTTTCTATTATGTGTTTTATTTATTTATTCCATCTTTGTCTGGCTGCGGTAATGCCGCATTTCTATTTACAGGACCATCAGAAATTATTTTTGTAAATAGTAATTTCAAAATATGTTTTAACACTTAAAATAAATCTAAACCAAATGATTGAAAAACATTACATTGTACTCATTCACCATAAAAAATTCTTATTTACCTTCAATAATCAATGCTACGATTTTCCCTTTAGTTGTAAAAGGGTAGAGTCTTTCAGGTATGTAACATTTCAAAGAACAGGTCAATAACTAATATCTATTTATGAAAGGTAAAAAGTAAGAAAGGCCTGCGACTGTTTTAGGAATTTCTTAATGTACTTTTGGAAATGACAAAAAAATTCTGAGAATATTACCTTAACGACCAAATACATTTCCGATTATAGTGCAGAAAAAGATGTTTTTTATGTTTGTTACAAATAATATAATTTTGCCTGGGTTTTCCCATTGAATGCCATTATTTTTAAGAATGAAATAAAGAGGCGAATTCCATTGGTAATAAACATACATTTTTCATGGAAATAGATTTTTCATTAATTTGTTTTCAAACCAAACAAATATTTTTTTTTTCAAAAACAAAACTCAATAAATAATGAAAATAGAGAATTTTGTCCCGCCCAAATTTCGATCTTAATGGAACATTTCTGTAACACTTTTTCTCTGTGTTCAACTAAAGAGCTGCTCGCGAGCCGAATTTGCCCTTTTGGGCAATCCTCGCTCGCTCGTGAGCGCGAGCAGCTGCAAGAATAAAAATTGCGCTCGCTCGGGCTCGTGAGCTTCATTAAATGGCTCGCGCTCGCGAGCCGAAAATGAGTAGTGAGCTGTTTTGAGAGCGCTCGCGAGCGAGCTTTTCCGTACCCTGATTGCTGGTTTAATCTTCTTTCGTAGCGAAATAAAGCATAGATAAGTTGAGCGATTGCATCGTGTGGATCAAATACTTCACGATTTTATTAGATGAGAAAAGGCAAGAATTGAGAACGTTCTGTTTCGAACTAAAGATTGGGACTAACTTTCTAACCCGGTTTTTGCAATGACACCTGTGTTAAGAATCATCAAATTCCATCAATTTAATTTTAAGTTCTTATTAACAAATAAATTATCAAATTTATATTTATTTTTCTGAAATTGTCAAGTCCATCTTTTTTATCTATTTTTTTTTGTCTCTAAAAGAATTTCAAATCTCGTTAAAAATGTCACATAAGCATAATGCACAAGATTTTCAATTATTTCGAACGGTAATATGATGCCTCAACGGGTAAAATTCCACTGTGAAAAATGTTTGTATGAAAATCTTCTTCAATCCAAAAATTGCAACTTAGCATTTGTTTGTAAGACAATTGTCTGCTGAAGGAGAGTTAATTTTTTTTCGTTTTGTTTATTATTGTCTTAAGTATAAAAGAAATTGTTTTAAAATAAAGAATTTAGTCGAAGCAATTCAGACGATTGAGATAGAAGTGGCTGAAGAGCTACTTCCTTTTTAAAACGTTTTTATTAGCTTGTTTTCTTGTCTGTCTGTTTGTCCGGTACAAATCATACAATCGATTTTTTGAATACTTCTGGTTACCCGATCACCCTGAAATTTTGCAAACAGCTTCAGCTCCAATGACAATGTAATATGGAATATGGGCGCATGCTATATACAATAGTAGGAGTGCAGAGTAGCTGGGTTGAGAAATCATTCGCATCAATCATGTATACGCCCCACGTTTTTTCGTTTAAAATCTTACAAATATTTTCATAGCTATTACAAATTCACAATCACAAATTTTCAGGACTATCTGTATGGTGTTAGGAATATGTGTGAGGTTCTAAATCTGTATGGGGCTGAGAGAAATTATTTTATACTTTTTAGTTCGTTATAAAAACGTGCTGTATTAAAAAGGTTTTTATCTAAATTATTATTCTATCATACAGCTACACTTGTGTTTAGGTGTTACACCTAAGCGCATCAAAGATCAAGGTGATACACCCTGATCTACCAATTTAACAGCAGAGAAGCAAAAGAGTTTCTTCGCTCTACAAAAAACAACCAGCGAACCCTAAAAATACGAAGGACGGATATTGCTAATTATGAACGCTTACCGGAAAATAAAAAAGACATTTACAGAGCTGAGAAAATGATAAGAGAACAAAGCAAATATTACAAAATTAATCAAAAGCAAGACTAAACTAGTTGGGATGTGGGTTTGACCCTTCGGTCCACACGATCAACTTCCCAGTATGATGAAAGTACACGGAATTAACCGACTTCTTGCAAAATAGTAATACGTTTAGCACTAGTGCGAAATTAACTAGTATCAGAACTGATAACATAGTAATCCTGAGATAAGCTAGTTCAAATAACTACAGTAGTGGTAAATCTACAAAGTTTTTCTAGGGAATTTCTTTTGCTTAACGTTAGCAAACAAACATTTGCTTCATTACATTAAAGTGGGTGTTCGAATTCATATTGAGCGTGCTGAAGCGCCGCTGATAAACTGGAAAGCGAATGACTTCATTTGGAAATTCCAAAGCTTTCCGGAGATGTTAGCAATAATCAATTTTTAGCACTTGTCAGACCAAAAAGAACAAATTTTTCGGTAGCTACTGGAAATCCCGGAATGAACCGCAATTTTCTGAAACTGAAGGACGTAGAAAACAATACCCCGTCAAAAAAGTGCTTATCCAAGGCTGGAAAAATTCGTGACGTTCTACGTGGTAATGTAATTTTTGCGCGATTTTTAATCTTGCCAGATTTTGACAAGTGATGTTTTGTTGAAAAGCTATCGCTGGGCAGAGTCACTTCGTATAGATCGGATCTAATTCTATCAAGTTTATTACATATTAGCAAAAATTATCAATTTAAGGCCTTTCTGACAGCCGAAGTTTTTCCATTTAAACAAAAAAAGGCCAGACCGAATGTTATGAAATTTTTTCAGGGCATTTTTTGTTAATATTCATCTTTCGGCACCTCAAAGAGGTTGATATAGGTTTTGGTTCGCACGGTATCATGCAGGTACAAAAATCACTATTTTCATTTAAACCAAAAAACGGCTCGACCGAATATTATAAAAATCTTTTCAAATTATATTTTCGCTAATACGCTTCGAACGGCACCTCAAGTAAGTCGATATCTTTTGTGGTTCGGGCGATTTCGCGCAGGTTCAGAAATCACTTATGTCGCTTAAACCAAAAAACGGCTCGTCCAAATTTTATAAAAATCTTTTCAGATCATATTTCCGTTAATACGCTTCGAACGACAACTCAACGAAGTCGTTATCTATTACCGAGTTTCCATGGGAGTCGAGTTGAGTTGAGGTTGAGTTGAAATGACACTTCAACTCAACGACTCAACTCTATGCGTTTCCATGGCTGACTTTTCTGCCTGTGTACAGACAGCTGAATGTGTATTTGTATTAAGCAAGCAGCTGTTTTTAAATTTGACGTAATATTTTTGTTATTATAAAATAGTGATCATGGACCATAAAATTAATTTATTGTGTTCGTTGTTTAACAGAAATGTTATAAACAGGCGCGACATTTTGACTTTTTTAACATTTGACAATACCGTTTGTAGTTGTGTGCGTGAACTCTGTTCAATCTACCTATTTTCGTTGAGTTGAGCAGAGTTGAAAATCTTTAACGAAAACTCTTGACTGCGACTGTTTCTATGGAGTTCAACTCGGGTTCAACTCTGGTTGAACTCTCATGGAAACTCAGTATATTTTGGTTCGCGCGATATCGTGCAGGAAAAAATGACCACATACGTACGCACACACACACATACTTCCACCCAAATTTTTCCTTAAAATGCTCTTGGGACCTTGAAAAATGAAAATACGTTTAAATTTTCGATTTCGATTTTCGGACCGATTACAATAACTTCCTACTGGGAAGTTAAAAAACAAGAATTAAAAATTTGGCGAAAATAAATTCTGATCATTTAACAACATAGAGTTTATTAACTGACTGGGAATTTTATCAGCAAGCAAAACCGTGTGTGTTCTTTTGTTACAAGTGCCTACAATCACTAAACAATTCGTGTAGGCTGCTGCATTCTTTTCTTACATAGACATTACAATAACATACAAATACTGTTTCAAAAAGAACAACGAAAATCTGTTGACAAGTCAGTAACCTGGCAAAACCTTAAAATTGATTTGCCTTTAAATTTTCAACAAAGTGCTCAAAAAAGAACATTGAAAATCCCCATTCTTTTTTTCGGTCTGTCAAGTCATATTGACACAGGACACATTAAGCCCGTCTTTGAGAAACCCCTTGATTGAGAAATGTATCTATTTAGTTTTTTCGCAAAAAAAATAAAATCCAAATTGATTCCTTTGCATTGTTCTCATCCCAAGTCTGCCTCTAAAGAAATATGCTGCGGGAAGTGCACTGAAAAAAATTCCTGCAACTGATATCCCGTAAAAAGCAAAGGTGAGCTGAAAGGACTTTATTTGGTAGCACACGAAAAGGGACTGTCAAAGAATTTTTACCTGGAGATGTCGATCCAATTCGAGCAGGCGACAATGACACACCATTCATATTCGGCGATGCCATTAGGATTAGGTCAGAACTGGACATGACAGGCATACAAAACTAGGAAAAAATGTAAAATACACCTAGCCGGTAGCATCAACTACAACAACAATAGAACAAGAATGAATTATGCTGTTAAGGGTTCGCTTCTTATACCTAAGAAGAAGGAAATTGCTTCAAAAGCGCAATCTTGTGCCGAATGGTGTGATTTCAGACACCTTTTCCTCTTTGTGTAAGCACTGTGGCCATTATTTGGATTTTAAACGCTTTGGGACCTGAGGCAGATGTTCCTTTCAGACTTCCTATTGTTGCCGGGTCTCAGTTTTGATGTGTTTATTTGGTAGGAAAGGCGGAGTACCGTCGACGGTTACCTTTTCTCTTCCCGATTTCTCACTACCGACTACATAGCGACCTACGAGTACATACAAGCATGTATCAGGGTGCGAGAACGGGAACCATTTGCGGCTGCTTATATCTTTACCTCTGCCCATCTGTTATCAGGTCTTTCTATATTAATCACGAATTATGATTCGGGTTTTAGGTATGAAAAATGATTTCATCAGAAACTTTTTAACTAAAAATTGCACGCTGTAGCGTGCTTTTTTTGCCCAGCCAAATTGGGCAGAATCAACAGCAACAAAGCCAATGAATGAACCTTCGTAAATAAAAATTGCGCTGATAGACCTAACAATGGTATCGGTACTTGAATTTGAAACAATGCTAAATTGAGAGGTTCGTAGCCGTCTTTGGGACAGAACAATGCACGCCCTCTGAATTTCAATATGCAAATACCAAAGCGTGACACGATTTTTATCTTTGGAAGACTTGGATCTCGGCATTAAGAGGAAATGCAGAAGAAATTCCTAAGAAGTATAAGGACCATGCTGCGCCTGCTTGTCTGAAAAGATGTTGTTTTGCCTCCTTTTCGCGAATTCTGCCCTTATTTATGATAGAGTGACGGTGAAATCAGTTCACGCGATCAGTGTTTTCCATAATTTATGCGATTGTATGTTTGTGCGGTTGCATACTATAAAATTATTGGTGGCTTTGGTGATTTTTCACAGTAACACAAAATAATTGCGGCCTCTCATAGAGGATTTTTAAATGTGCATTCGTGATTTTACTACTACAAAACAAAATTAAATAACAAATAAGAGCACAACGAGTTTTTTCGGTGGCTGGAAGTCTGATTTTGAATTTAGCTTTAGGTTTTTATATAAATGTATGTAAAATCTAAGCTCATCATACCCTGGCTGTTTTGCAGGCTGAAAATAAAAGAAAACTAGTGTAATGTTGTGCCCAGAAGCTAGCCCCTAATTACGCTTTTTCATGGTATTCTTTCTGTTGAATAACACTTCAGACTGGATGACCATAAAAAATCAAGAAAATGATATTTTTTCACTTTTAATTAAGTAAATGTTTATGTTCTCCTGAGCATCGTTATCAAATAATATAATTTAGTGATAAAGAAGAAGAAGAAGCTCAGGGTACCGATATATGTATGTACTTTATTAGAAATCTCTTTTTTGTCGTTCAATATACTTCCGGTTGGAATTTCCAGATCATTTTCTCAGTTTTAAGTCTCTTGATCAAGAGCTACAATTTGAGATATGGCCCAAGTCTGTAGCGACAGTACTTTCAGAGAGAAAAGAAGTTCACAGACGGACAGACAGACAGACGGACAGAGCATCTGTATAAGCTTTTGTTTTTGAAAAAGCTAAAATTGAAAGATTTTTCCATATATCCAAAAACGAATGTGCTATACTCCAACTTTTCTTGGATATAGGAATTTGCATTACTTATATAATGTACAGAACAAAAAGTTTTTTTTTGTACAAGATATGAAAAGAGCAAAAATCCAAAATAAAATATGAAAAAGTACTCTTCACTGTAGAGATGAGACAGACTTACACGAGCACATTTGTCCCTTAAACGATGGCAAATATTACAGAGGCCTCAAGTTTTTGAAACGTCCCGATTCAAAAACTAGTTGGGCTGTGGGTTTGACCTTTTCGGTCCACACGATAAACTTTCCAGTTGATACATAGACTGACTTCTTAGATGTAGTAGTTTTACGAACCGATTGTAGTAGTTTTACGAGCCGATTGCAAAAATAAAATAAAATAACCGTACTAACGGTCAAATCTAGAATTGTGTAAGGCTCTAAGTCTTCTAAATTCAACCTGTAATAAACGTTCGTCATAACTTGTGTACTTATTTCGTTGCTCGTCCGTCCTTTGTTTTTGAGTGTATACCCGGAAAACACCACATAGAAATTATTAATACGTTTAGCACTGGTGGGAAATTGCCCAGTAGGACCGGTAAGCTTACAGAAGTACTGAAAACAGCACTTACTGGTAAGGGGTAGGCCTTACCACTCCCTTTTACAAAAGTGCTTACTTTTACACACGATGTCATAGGGGGTAAGGCCTTACTATGGTACTTACCTTAGAGTACTTATAGAACTGCTCATCTGTAAGGGGTATAGTAAGGCAGCAAATGGAACATTGCGAAAAGAGATATTCATGGGCGCCTGTGGATATGTGATCCGGTGTCGAAATGCTTTTATTTTTTTTTTTTTTCATGTTTTACAAATGCCTTTTTTCCCAACCCCGAGAGTGGATTTACCTAAGCAGTCCCCCAACTAAATTCTCCACTTCTCCAAAGCTGCTTGTCCTCCGTATCGAATGAGAGCCGCGCTATTGAGTATGCTAACGTCGCATTTTATGTCGACGAATATAATTGCCCGTTTTCTTTCTTTCTATAAAATTTATGAAAGCTCCAGGAAAGCTCCCTTGAGTCATCGGGCAGACTCTCACTTGTTTGGGTATAATTCTGGACTACACCTTACCATCTGCCTTCTCTTGTAATGGGGTTTGTAAGGGCTCATCTAGCACCAAGAAAATAAGAGGCACCCCTTACCAGATGAGTACTTATTTCAGTGCTCCATCGGTAAGGCCTTCCTAGAATTCCTACTGGGTGACTAGTGTCAGAACTATTGCCGTGGTAATCCTGAGACGAGCTAGTTGAACTAGAGAATTTGTTTGTTTTCTAAATACATGAAATACATGTATTGATTTTTTTTATGTACCTGCAGTTTGAGCGTTTTTAAATTTTCAACGCCTGCTAACGCGCGAAAAGGGGAAGAAAAAGTTGAAAGTCGGTCGACTTTTGCCGTCGCTTGACGCCGTTAACGCTGCAAAGTCGTGAATGGGATAGCTTGATTTAAATTACATACAATCGAATATCAACGTCAAAGCGCGTCAACGCTTCGACGCGCGTAAACGCGAATAAAGTCGTGATTGGGCTACCGCCTTTAGCAAACGAACATTACCTACGTACTTCGTTCGCTACACTAGAGCGCGTTGTCGAACTCGTCCTGAGCATATTGAAGCGCCGCTCATAAACTGAGAAGCAAATGGCTTCATTTGGAAATTCGCACGGTATTAGGAGATATCTCCAATACTTGTCAGACAGACTTGACTGAAAACCCGAAATGTTTTGAAACTATAGGGACATCAGAGCGGCCATCGGCCAAGAAGGACCGGAGCAGAAACGCTCGTGCAGGTTATATGTTCGCGACATGCATAACGAAATCGATTTTTTGATCATATCACTCACTCATGCATACACTTTTAGGGTACAAACCACATGGCCCCCAACGATCCACATTTTTGGTCCGAAGTTGCTCTCGGCCTTAGAAGACGGCTCATCTACAATTTCATCATAGCCAACACAAATAACGCTATACTCGGTGCGAACTTCCTCAACAAATTCAAGCTCATACTCGATTTCAAAAATCGATAATTAGTTAACTCACAGACCAGTCTTCGGACCCGCCTGTGTAACTGTTGAGTATAAAGTCGAGAGCTTTGAATGCCGAAATCTTTGCAGATATAAAGATCTGTTAGCGAAGTATGCTTCGTTAATCAAACCGCCTAATTTTAACCTACCGGTTAACCACAATGTGCAGCATCACATTGTTACCAATGGGCAATTACCTTTCGTGACCGCCCATCATGAAATCATCGCACCTCATCCTGAGAAACTCAAGGTGACGAAACTGGAGTTTGAACGTATGGTTCAACTAGGGATTTGTCAACCATTGTCTCTGCTTTATCTGGTCTCTAAACGGGATACAAATGATAGGAAGCCAAACTAAGCGTAAGGCGCATGACTACTATCTCAGAGGTCCCGGGTTCGAATCCTGGCCAGCCCCACAGGCCAAGGACCTGTTCCATTTTCCCACCTACATAACTTTCCTTCTTTCTTCTTCCCTCTTTACATTCCTGATTCCCCCTGTCATAGCCTCCCTTAGCACTTCCCCACTCCACCAAAAGCGCAGGTCATCGGTTAGTTGATGAAATTCAACTCGTTTCAGGAGGCACAACACTCCAGCGAGTGGTTTCTCGATGCCCCGATGTCAAAAGTCGCGGTTGGGAGTAGGTGGACCAACAAATATCGCGGGTTGGTTGTGGCGGTTCCTTCCTCCCCGATTAGAGCTGCTGTTGGACATTGCACTCTATACGAAGAAAATAGATTGTCGGACAGTATAAAAGGCCTTTCCTGAGACTCTAGTCTTTCACATAAAATAAAGTCGGAAGAGTAAGTGGGTCATCCCACGAGAGGTGGCTGAGTGCAAATCGGACGAACTTCCTTTGAATCGATTCGATTCTACCAGGATGGGAGTAATAGTAAGGAGACTACACCTAGGAGGCGTATTCAAGTAAAGACTTAACCAAAGATACCTACAAGTATTTAGTTATGAGGGGGTTGTAGAATTCCTTTGACCATCTTTTTATAAATCCCAGGACTGAATTACCCTTGGAGGAGAAACGAAAGGATGAACTACACGGCGACGACCTTTGCTTTTCGAACCAGGCCACGTATCGGATCATGGAATGTGAGAACACTGATGGACGGCTGGATGAACGAACGAAATGAGCCGCTATCAAGATGGCCAGATGCGGGGGAACATATCGGCCCAAACGGTAAGTTCTGCTCATATTCTGGCAGAAATGAAGCTAAAAGCCGTAGGAATAGCGTTGCCGTAATACTCACCAAAGAAGCCAGGTCCAGCCTCATTAGCTGGTCACCAGTTTCACGTGGCCATCAGCCGCTAATTGAGAACTAATCTGGAGGATGTCAGGAGCTTTAGGGGAGCAGACATTGGAAGTGGCCACCAAAGGTCCAACGCGATGCCATAAACCGTAGACGGTTTAACGTGGACCTTCTGCGGGAGAGCATTGACGGGCTAGAATTAGCTGCCAGAAAACAGTTTCTGACGAAAATAACATTGAAAGACTGACCAAGGACGCTATTATAACAGCAGCGGAAACGAGCATCGGTCCAGCAGCGTTGGATCTCGGATACAACCTGGTAGAAAATAGAACGCAGGAGGGCTCTAAAAACATAACGTGAGCTCCTGGACAAATGTCATCAACTTGAACGAGAATACTCCCAATTACACCGGGAAGTAAAGGCACAAACTAATTGGAGTGGAGGTCGTGGCAGCGGCCGCTTGCGAGAGAATTTCCCATTCACTGGAAATTAGGACAGAAACAGCTGCAACTACGCTGTTGATATCTGTTTGCTGGCCCAAAGACCTTAGAACCTCAAAAACATACAAGCAGCAAGATTAAGGTTAAAGCCGAATAATACCAAAGAAATGCGGATAAATGCAAACACCATATAACGGACAGCGCTTACTAACCATGGCGTGGTACTGGTAGATAAATTCTGCTACCTCGGTCGTATTATTACCGAAAATGGCTGTGCAGAAGAAGACGTCAGTTCCAGAATAAATAAAGCACAAAGCACATATGCATTCCTGTTTTGCATATGCAGATCAACTCCGACGTTAGCCCAGTTCACTGGTTGCGAAACAGAAAGTCACCCAATTCACCACAGGGCGAGTAAAAGTTTTCATCAACAGATGCCTACATTGTATTCCAAAAACCGCTGGCAAGATGAAGAGCTATTGGGTGCCGAGCAAGAAACGATAGACGACCAAATCAGACGAAGGAAATGGAATTGGATTGGCCACACCTTGGGACGCTAAAATTAAAATCTAGTCAAACAGGCCCTTGAACCCTATTAGCAGAGGCCGCAACAATTGGAAGATCCAGGTCGAAGTTGAGAGCTGAAAACAATACGCTGGAGAGCAACTGTTTCCGCCTTATGTCTCATGAGGGATTAAAGGGGAATAAGAAGAAGATCTATAATCCACAATTTCAATTCAAGTATAATTAGCTATGTAATATAGTAATTTTTTATAAACTATAGACTGTTTCATTAATACATAAGTTCGGTTTAGAGCGAGGGGTGGCCAACCCAAATGGTATCGCGGGCCGCTTTGAAAATTCATAATGCATTATGATTCCGCGGGCCAGGGTGATTCAAATTTAAAGCTGAAAAGACAAAGAAAGCACGATGACCAATTAACTAGCGGAAACGCGAAATAATCTAGCGAAGACGCGAATTAGCGGAAACGCGGATTTATTAAATTATTATGTCTGGTGTGCGCCCCTGTAGGATATCGTAAAACAGTCGGAGAAGGCTATGTTGTGGCGCAGCTACACAACAACAATTGATTGCCTAAAAAGAAATTTATTAAAAAATAAATTATATACAGCAGATAATTTATGAAACTTACGTCAAACTGACAGCCAACTTGGATAAAAGTGTCAGGTGTGGCATGACTAAAGGGCCAATTACAATGATTCCGTTCCGCGCCGTTCCGTTAAAGCTCAATCGGAACGAACGGAGTACCTGAACACAATGATTTCGTTTGTTTACGTTATTTGACACTTCAGCTATGGAAAACCAAGAGTTATTTATTGGGTTAAATCAAATTATTTTAACTTATTTATTACAAAAAAGAAGAAAAAATAAGCGACGTTGGTGGGTTCGGCCCATTAATATGGATAGAAATGTAAATGGATTTTTTGGAGTATCCTTTTTAAAAATGAAAATCATGGATGCTGAAGAATTTTTCAATCATACAAGGATGAAAAGGATGGATTTCAAAAACAGGTCGTCTTCATTGTCTTTTTGCGTATGAAGATCTTCAAACCGTTTATTAAATTTGCTTAATGACTCTAGTATCGCCAAATCTACCGTGTCTTGCGATTTTCTTTTTCGATGTCCACTTGTGCTTTTGCTTCTGCTGCATTCCGTTTCAGATATTGCTTCATTTATTTCCTCCTCAATTTCTCCTGAAGTTGAACTTGTGCCACTGACTTCACTGGATCCACTGTTTTCTCTTGTACTACAAAAAAAAGGAATGAATTTTAATAATTATTTATACAACAGCAACACTGTAAACCTACCGCCGAGGTTGTAGGCAATCATCCAGGAACTTCAGCATTTCAAATAAATGCCATTGCGGGATATATTCTGCTTGTGAGCCTGATGGTTGTTCATGTTTTTTCTTTTCCCTAACGTAGCGATCCCTTATTACTTGCCACTTTTTCTTAGCTAAAAAATTTAATTATTGAAAGTTAATTATGTTGAGCCATGTAGCAATAAATGATATGTACGTACCGTCTATGGTAAATTTCTCCGACAAGTTTAACCAAATATTTTCTTTCCTCTTTGTGTCCATATAATATTTATTTCTTTTATTATATAGTTCTTCATGACCGCGCACACTTTCAATAAATTGTTCTTCTTGCATTTTAAATAAATATCTGGAATGCACAAATATGTCGCCTTGTATGCACTACGATTGTTGATTTGTTTTATATTTTGTTAACGTCAGAATGATATTGAGGTTAGGTTTTTAAAAGTTGGCCAACATCGTCCGTTCCGTTCCGCCCCAATGCGTTCATTGTAAGCACTTCTCCGTTGAATAACGAAAAACAAATGGATGTGTCAAATGCCAACTTTGAAAGTTTTACGGAACGGCGCGGAACGGAATCATTGTAATTGGCTCTTAAGTTTACAGGCAACAAATAGTATAGAGCTTAAAAAGCTTTTGGCAATAAAAAAAACATAGAAAGCAAGGCGTTTAAGCTTTCTTACTATAAAAAGCCGATACAAAAATGAAAATTGCTCTTACTTAACTGGGGATTACCAGATAAACAAGTAAGAGCCGGTGGATATTTGCCACTGATAGGGTTTAGATCGCAGGTTGGGGATTACCAAACTACATTCTGTTAGGTGTATTTCACTTGTGGTTTCAATTCGAATTGAAAGTAAAGACTGTTATTGTTTACGTTGAGTTGATTTACTAAAGGTTGATTTTTAATAAAAAGAGTATAAAATTTCAAAAAAACCTGTTTTTATTTCTATAAATGTGTTTCAAGCAGACGAATTAAATTAACCGGCATTATTTACTTAATATCAAGGAAAGGATATTGAACAGGCTATACTCACGATAGTCACTAAAGTAGCTTGTAAACTCAGTCAATGTAATCGAGCCTTTAGAGAGGAGCCCAATGCGGAGTTCGAGAAGGGTGAAATGTGGCCAAAACGGCATACACAAACGTTTAACACTACTTCAAGTTTATGGGCTCATATAGAATAGGGAGTGGGACAGATGGAAAAGCCATGCATTAGAAGTGGTAGTAGTAAGGTTTTAAGCAAATTCATAAGCACAGCCACAATGATAACGAAGTTTAGGCAGGAGTTCGTAGGTTTTAATAACAATGAAACTAATGTGATCGGAGTAGGCCACGCTGCTATTCAGTACCAGCCCAAGATTTCTTGCTTTATTAAGCAAACAAGAGGACCCGATTTAACGCAATAGCATAAATGTCAGGACAACAATAGTAGAGTGATGCAATAAGATTTCGTAGGATTTAGCTCCACCAACGTTAATTTCGACCAGTAGGGTATATGATGAAAGTCAGCAGCAAGCTTTTTCACACCCATATGTATTTCATATCTTTGCGCAGGAAAATAAAGCTGCACATCGTCTGCATCAATCTTAGAATATCGTTAGTAAAAATACTGAACAACAATGGCCCAAGAAAGAAGCCTTGGGGGACTCCAGCATGTGTCAGAGCACTTGAGTAACTTTAGCTAGTTTAACATTTTGAGAGCAAGTAGATAAAAATCTACACTATGAGTGCAATTGTAGCGCCTATGTTTGGTTAGAAATTGTGAGAAGTATAGGCATTGGTATTGAGGCGATATATTATCACCAGTATAATGTACAATAGTATGCGTTAGGAAAGAAGCAATCTGATGTTCTCATTTTCTATTTTTAAAAGTTAGAAATAAGACCATCATTATGATTCCAGTATTTGCCTCATTGCACAATCAACGCTCACAATTCTCTGGAGAAAGTTAATAGGAAAAAATAAGAATGTAATGTTATGTAGAATAAGCTGGACGGGTAGGTTGTCAGTGGTAATAATATTGTATATTGTTATCATCACACCGTTATACGTCGCCATCCATATGATTATTTGCCATTCACTCAAAATTAACTTACCACACACTTACTAGCAATGCATTGTTTAAATGGAAGACTTGTCCGGTTTCTTTTAATGGTATTTAGCCACATTTTTTAATTATCAAAAAGAAATTAAACTAGTTGGGATGTGGGTTTGACCCCTTCTTAGTTCAAATAACTGGTAAAACCAAAAGATTTTTCTAGAAAATTTGTTTTTCCTGAACGTTAGCAAACAAACACTTCCTTCGTACTTCGTTCGCTACACTAAAGCGGGTATTCGAATAGGTATTGAGCGTGTTGAAGCGCCGCACAGTGGAGCGAAACGCTTGTTTCGCTGGCCAAAAGTCGAAAAATCAAGGTTTGAATTTTCGTGTTTTACCGCCACAGTCCCCTAGGAGGAGCTCCGGTGCATCAAAATCCGGAAGAAACTGGTCGAAAGGTTGTATACCTGAGGCTCTACGTCATTCACAAGTTGACGCTTTGAAACCTCCACGTGCGACGCTCAACCGCCATTGCGCGAACTTGAAATTGTATAGTGTATATTTTTGGAACGGAGTGTTGAATCTGACTTCTGTAAAATGGAAGGTGATGATGAAGGTATGTACAATAGAGATATATAGTTACAAAAACGAGAAACGTGTAATTGTTTATGTGGCTAATTAATAACAATTACGCTGCAAATTGAAAAAATCTAATTTTTTTTTAGATTCAAATAGTGATAAGTTTTTTGTTCAGTGTTGTTCAGTCACGGTTTTTGCACGAAAATGTTCGTTAAAGTGTCTAGTTTTAGTATCCTGAATATCTCGTTCCCGATCTCTCCCGAAAAAAAGTTATAGTAGAAAGAGTTGCGCGCTGCAGATTACGGCGTGCTCGAATTGCTTCATTGCATAGTCTATTCGATTTCTGGAATGGTTGCTGCAGCGTATAAAGTTGGCGGCAGTGGAAAATGGCAGGCTCGTTCTGCTGAAGATACAAAACGAGTATCTGATCGAAAGGCTTATATTCAAAATGAATTCAGAAAAACTTTAGGACTCAATATAGATGCTCCGAAGCAGGCTTCAAGTAATACCAATGATAGGAATACTGCTCGGCGCTTTGCCAGCTAAAATTCTCAATATTGACGAGCAATTATTACCAAGTTGTAAAATAATTTTACAAACTATATCGTGCGGCTTTGCTATTGATATTGGGAATTTTAAAAAATATTACTTGGACGTTGCAAAGTCATACCTCCAGTTGTATTCCTGTCGGTGCACATTGTATTGATGCACGGAGCTGACATTATTGAGAAGGCTCCATTACCCATTGCTCAATTATCCGAGGATGCGCAAGAAGCAAGAAATAAAGATATTCGTCGCTATCGCGAAAATTTTGCAAGAAAATATTCACGGGAGAAAACTATGTCCGACATGTTGAAATTTGAAAATCTGATATCAGATTCGTAATCAGCGACCCCGAAAACCATATACTACCAAGTTTCATAGCGCTACCTCAATTTTTGGCCAAAAAAGTATGTCACTTCCGGTCCGCCATTTTGAATTTTGAAAATTTGATATCAGATTCGTAATCAGCGACCCCAAAAACCATGTAATATCAAGTTTCAAAAGAATTCATCAACTTCTCGAATTTTGGCCAGCGAAGCAGTATGTTCGCCCCACTGTTCGCCGGCGCCGTTGATAAACTGGGAAGCGAGTGACTTCATTTGGAAATTCCAAAGCTTCCCGGAGATATTTCTTCTTCTTTAACGGCTCTACAACCGGGATCCGGTCCTGGCCTCGCGCAACTGCACTCTCCACCGGTCCCGATTCTGAGCCGATGTCATCCAGTTTGGCATCCCTAAACTCTGAGCGTCCTGGTCCACGCCATCCTTCCAGCGAAGGTTGGGCCTCCCTCGCTGTCGCACCCCATAGGTCTTCCCGGAGATATTAGCAAAACTTAATACTTGTCAGACTTGACCAAGAAGAATAAATTTTACGGTAACTACTGGAAATCCCGGGATTAACCGCAATTTCTTGAAACTGTATCACTCGTAGAAAACAATTCCCCGTCAAAAAGTGCTAATCCAAGGTTTGAAAAATTCGTGATGCTTGTAAAGGGTAACGCAATTTTAGCACGGGTTTTAAAGATAGTAGGATTTTGACAAGTGATGTTTTGTTGGAAGGCGATCGCTGTGCAGAACCCAAAATAGATAACTTCGTTTAGAATGGGTCTCATTCCATCGAGTTTATTAGATATTAGCAAAACTTACATATCTATTTAAGGTCTTTCTGACACTTATCCGAAGTTTTTCCATGTAAACAAAAAATGGCCCGACTGTTATGAAATTTTTTTCAGGGCTTTTTTCATTAATATTCTTCTCTCTGCACCTCAAAGAAGTCTATATAGTTTTTGGTTCGCGCGGTATCGTGCAGGTACAAAATTCACGAACGTCATTTAAACCAAAAAACGGCTCGAGCGAATATTATAAAAATCTTTTCAAATTATATTGTCGCTAATACGCTTCGAATGGCACCTCATGTAAGTCGATGTCTTTTGCGGTTCGGGCGATATCGCGTGCAGGTACAAAAATCACTTGTGTCGCTTAAACCAAAAAACGGCTCGACCAATTTTTAGGAAATCTTTTCAGATCATATTTCCGTTAATACGCTTCGAACCACACTTCAACGAAGTCGTTATCTTTTTTCGGTTCGGGTGATATCGTGCAGGAGGGAATGACCACACACGTACGCACACACACACACATAAATACTTCCACCCAAATTTTTGCTTAAAATGCTCTTGGGGCCTTGAAAAATGAAAATACGTTGAAAATTTCGATTTCGATTTTCGGACTGATTACAATAACTTCCCTATACTGGGAAGTTAATAACTACTTCAGAAGCCGATGAAGTTTAAATTCGAGAATATTTATACAGGCAATTCACTATTTTATTACCTTGAGTATCTCAAACCAAGAAGTCTTCATCCAAGACAATAAAGCCAAGACTTTGAGTATTGCTTATCCGAAGACAATTTTGTTTTCGTTATATCCAAAACATTATTTGCTTGGTTCAAAAAAAAGTCTCTTAAGCTAAGAACTTTTTTTTATCCGTGTATCTATAAGTAACACATTTTTATAAGAAAGTGGAAAGTAATTCACATGGATATAACCATTCCTTCCGTTTAGATATGATGAACAAACAGGTAAAAGATAATCACTACATAATGATAAAAGCCGTCATATGATGTCTGTCGGTCATAATTAGTAACCTACTTGAAAAAGATAATTTAAAAGTGAAGTCATCATTCAACATTGTGAAAGGGTTAACTTTAGCCAGTTTATATTCCTGAGTTTAAAGTAATGACTCTCAACACCTCGACAATGTTATTCACCTTTCGTACACATGTTTCTCGGAGCCATGAGATTTTAGAAAATGTTAAGTCATATTTGCTTAGTGATTTTCTACTGGCATTTCTGCTTGTCATGGTCAAGTCATTAATGCGTGGACTTCTTGTACTGACCAATATATGACTAAGTGCGGATTCCTTTTCAAAACATTCGTCCGCTACGAATTCTGTTTGGGACTAATTTCAGAAAAAAATCATCGTTTTAATTAAAATTTTAATTTTTATGTTAATTAATATAGCAGCTAAAAATAGGGGCCTGGGAAATTAATCGGGATAAACAATTTGGTAAAAAAAGCATTCCTGCTCAAATGAGTTTTCAATATTACAGAAACGGGAAACTTGATTAAAAAATGTACATTGTGTGAGTGTGGGCTCGATGGTAATTCGAGCCAAACCAATTACACATTGAGTCGTTACGGAATTCATTCAACGTCTTGAACAGTAGATTATTGTGGCTCCTGTTGAAATTAAAAGCTATTGAAGAAAGAAATTTTTCAAGTCATGTTCAAAATAGTAAAAAAAAATTCTCCAATTATTTTCGGCTTTATATGTATACTAATAAGCCAAAATAATTTTACTTAAGTGTTCTAATGTTTAAAAAAGGGTCCTTTGTAGTGAAATTATAGTTAAATTGTTTTTAAGCCGCTTGAAAATTTTATAATAAACTAGCTTACCCGACAGGCAGTAATAAATTTGTTTGTGATTGTTTTGGGAATTTGTGAAAAGCTATTGGATATGTGTAAAGAAAATAAAAATTAAAACAAAAAACGTATTTCTGAGTGATCATTGCATCTATTAAATAATGTCGTATTGGATATTCAATTGGAGAAGTAGTACCTACATTTAAACACAATTTTCGGAAAAAAAAGTCCTTTAGTGATTGTTTGACCAAAAAGTGATTTTTGCAAGCTTTGACCTTGAATAATTTCGAAAGTTTTCGGACTTTTTGTAAGCGTATTGACTGACCGAACCAAAAATTTAAAATACCAGTTTTTGAGTGTAATTTTGGCCAAAAATTGTTTTTTGATAACTTTGACCTTGAATAACTTTCAAAAAGTTAATCGGGTCAACATTTTTGTAAGAACTAAAGTTGCAGAGACTTTCACTGTCAACATTTTGGGCACTCGTACGGTGTTGTATGATCTATAGAAATCGAGATACATGGAAAATTCGGGAAAAACGCGATATCTCCGGCGGCCATGTTTTTTGGATTCCGAAATTGTTTTCTTAAGAAGTCACAAGGAAGCTGTGCACCAGTTTTCAGCGCTTTTGGAGTTTTGCCTCCTTAAAATGCAAATTTCCCTGGACTACAAGGTGTTTTATTCACATTTCGACCATTTTGTCAATGCAAATGACAACGGAAAATGCAAGCGGTTCAAGACGAATGGTAAGACAAACGGAATCATTGAGATGGATGGTATCAAAACGTCTTCTCCTCTGTGCTCTCCTTTAAGAATTGCTGTTTTGATGACGTTGTTTACCAGTTTCTTCGATGCTCCGGATGATATTAAAAAGACGTGATTTGTTGATATTCGCAAAGTTATGAATACCCATTTAACTTTTAATTGGAGATTGTGAGGCGGCAATTCGGGCAATTTCAGCAAGTTTAAAAATCCGGGGAAATTAGAAGAAATCTATTAGCAGAGGCCGCAACTACAACTGGAAAATCCTGGACGGTGCTCAGAGCTGTGGCACAAAACAGACTTCGCTGTTTATGTCCCATGAGGTATTAAAAGGGAATAAACTCTAAAAACAAATATATCACGTTCGCTGTATCAAAAATGATTTTTGGAATTTTGATCAATGCTTGAGTACGCCTTTCGGATGAGTTCTGCTTTTGATACAGTGAATCGGCAAAACTGACGGTGAATGCTATGCAGCTAACCGAAATTCAAGCGGGGATTTTGCCAATTCCAATGTCCAGCAATTGTTTTGAAAACACTTCTCCAGATTAATCGCTTTCCAATTCTACATATGCACATGTCCACACTTAATTTGAGCGTCTGGGCATACAAAACGGACGTCTTTGCAAGATGCATTAAGTTTATCGGCCGGCGTTGACCGTGAACTAACAATGTTTGGCGAAAGAAACAGAATCATTGCATCAGCAAATCGGTTTTGTTTCGTAGTATAACAACATGTGTTCAGGGTCAGTGACGTCATCGGTTGTCTGGTCGGGTTTTGAGTCTTATCCTGGGCATGAACCTGTGTGTTAAGCTTTTCTGCATATATGGGTCTATGAACATGAGAACTAAAAAAGCCCCTCCGACGTGATACACCCCCGCGGGACTGGCTAATAAGCATTACATCGCGGGGGTCGTTCAGCTTCATTCAGCTGCTTCTGCTCGCGGCATTTCTGTGCCTTTCTCTATTTCTTACGGCTTCTTCTTGCCTTAGCTTTCAGTGAATGGTCTTTAGGGTTGCTTCCACGTGCCTCCACATTTCCTTAGACCTCATCATATGGTCTAGGATGTTTTCGGGCGTTAGTGGCTCCTCGACCCTTTCTTCTACTTTCGCTCTTTCCTCGGCGAATCTTGAGCAGGTAAAGAAGACGTGTTCTGCGTATACTGGACACAGCGGTGAATCATCGTTCCCCGAGCGGTGGAGGTATTTCCTATACCCCCCATGTCCGCTCAGGAACTGCGTGAGATCGTAACTTGCTTCCACACGCTCCCTCGTAGCCCATATTTCCACATTAGGAATGTCTGTGGGTCCAACGACCCTTAACAGACTCGTCCCACTTCGCCTGCCATTCCCTTAAGGACTCGCAGCGCGCAATCTACCGCCGCACCCTTCTTGGCTCCCCTCTACCATATTCTGGGTCATAGAGACGCATGCCCTCCCTCGCCAGAATATCTATGGGAATCATCCCAGCTATCACGCACGCCGCATCGTCGGACGTGGTCCTGTACGCGCAGCAAGCGCGAAGTGTTCTTAGCCTATATGCACCCCTCCATTTCCTGCTATTTGCAGTCCTGCTTAACGCTGCTGCCCACACTGGCGCTGCGTATAACAGCATTGAGCTGACCACCCTCCCCAAGAGGAGGCGGCGACTCGGTCTAGGGCCCCTAACATTGGGCAGCATTCTTGCGAGTGCTGCACAAATCGCAAAAGCTTTGTCTGACGTGCCCTCCAAGTGCGCTTTGAAGTTTAGCCTCCGGTCAATCATCACTCCCAGGTACCTTAGTGCGGGCTGTGAGTGGATGATCTGTTCCCCTACTTTTATCCTTACGGATACTAGCTTTCGTCGCTTGCTGATCAGCACTACTTCCGTTTTGTGCTCTGCCAGCTTCAACCCAGCGCGTTCTAGCCACGATTTTATTTCCCAGATCGCTTCGTTTGCGTACAGTTTGATGTCATCTGGATGTTTTCCTACGACAACTACCCCGATGTTATCTGCAAACCCGATCGCCACTGCTTCCTTTGGAAGACGAAGCCCCAACACATCATTGTACATTGCGATCCATAGGAGGGGGCCCAGGATGGAACCTTGCGGGGCACTGCATGTTGTCCCGAACACTTTAGGACCATCATCCGAATCACAATGAAGCGACCTACCATGGAGCTAGTCGGCCACTACACGCACTAGCTACTTTGGTTTGCCTAGCTTGATCAACGCCTCAACTATTTTGCTCCACCTCGCTGAGCTGAAAGCATTTTTAACGTCGAAGGTTATCAATGCGCAGCAGTGATTTTTCTCTATGGCGGCTCTTGCTATGCCCACCACCATATTGACTGCATCAGTCGTCGACCTTGCCTTTCTGAAGCCGAATTGCTTGTCCGACAGGTCACCTACCCTTTCGACGCTAGGGAGAATCCTGTTACAGATCACCCGCTCGAAAAGTTTCCCTATACAACTAAGGAGGCATATCGGTCTGTAGGACGATGGGTCCCCTCGGCATTCATCGATCTCTGCATTCCACCAGAAGTTTGGTGAAAGCCTACGATTGCCGGCGCGCCGTGGCATGGATGCGTCACATGCCCATTTCACTGATTCTTCTATTTCCTCTGCCCCTTCCCTGGCACCTCCTGCCGACCTCGCATCATGCAGGAATACTTCCTCGAACACCTCTGCGTCGAGTTTCTTAACGGCCCATCCTCTAGCCGTTCCGTACCTAGGATTCCTTATTTCTATACGCTGATCAATCTCGAAGATGATGGCTTGGTGGTCGCTGTGCGTAAGATTTATAATTTCAATAACGCCTTTTCCAATATTCGGGTTTATCAACATTCTCAGTTCGTTCACTAGCATATTAAGATTATTGTTTTGAGGATGCGAGATCTCATCAGCTCATAGAATTGAATTTTTCCAGGAAATATAGCTGTTAGGAAGGTTATAGGTATTCGCTTATTATCTTCATCTGTTTTATTTCCGGTTACATTGGGAATTGACACTTCCGTTTCCAGTATAAGAAGTGCGAATCCACAGACCGACAGATCAGACAGACAGGCAGACAAATTAAACAGACTAGACAGACATACCAGACTGATAGACAGACAAATCAGACAGGTAGACCAGGCAGATCAGACGGCCAGATCAGACAGACAGATCAGACAGGCAGGTCGGACACCCAGCCGGACAGACAATAGTTCGTGTTGTTTGCAAAGGGTATACTAATTTTTGCGCAGTTTTTAAAGAGTGCTTGAATTTTGACAAGTTATATCTTGTTGGGAAGCTATCGCTCTGATGAATCCAGAAAAGGAACCTAATTTAGGACGGGTTTCATTCCAACGAGCTTATTAATGTAAGGAAAAAAGGCTCCGTTAATGAACGAGTCGACCGAATGTTATGAATTTTTTTAGAACAAGTTTTCGTTAATATCTTTCAATCGGCACCTCCAAGAAGACGATATCCTTCTTGGCATGCGCGTTATCGTGCAGGTACAAAAATCACGTACGTCGTTTAAGCAAAAAAACCATTTAACCGAATTTTATGAAAATATTTCAGTTTATAGCTTCGGTGATAGGCTACGATAAAGTCGGTATCTTTTTTTTTTCGCTCGATGTCGTGCAGTAAAAGATGACCACAATACCAACGCACACATAGCCGTATATATACTTCTTTTTAAATTTATACTTAAAATATTACTGGGACCTAGAAATATGAAAATACGTTGAAAATTACGACTTCAATTTTCGGAACGATTACAATAACTTCCTTATAAACTGGAAAAATTGGAAAAATACAATTTTTTTGAAATGAAAACTGGGCAATTTTTGGATTTGCAATATTTTATGAACTCGCTAGCTATAAGTATGACGTAAAACAATAAATTTGAAAATCCAAACAAAACATAGTTATTTCATAGTGTTAACTGTTAAGTTTTTATTTCTGTCGGCAGCCCCCAATGACTGCTTGTATTTTTTTAGAACTTGACAGCAGCGGGTCCAAAACTTTCCCTTAAGCTGGATCCAAATATACACATTCACAAAATTTCATTGAAATCGGTTGGGCGCTTTCGAAGATTAGCCTGTAAAAACATCATGACATGATTTTTATAGATAGTTTACATATTATACATTTCCTTCTTTTATAGATAGTTTACATATTATACATTTCCTTCTTTAAATTCCTGATTCTTCCTGTTATAGCCTTCGCTTGTCCTTCCCCGCTCCACCAAGCGTATGTCATCGGTTGGCTGATGAGATTCAACTCGTTTCAGGAGGCATAACACTCCAGCGAGTTGTTTCTGAAAATGCCCCGATGCCAGAGTCGCGAAATGATTGGGAGTAGGTGGAATAAAATATCGCGGCTAGGTTGTGGCAGCTCCTTCCTACTTCTCTCTCTTTCTACTCTATACCTTCCGGCTAGAGCTGCTGTTCGACATTCTATACAAAAAAAAAAAAGATTGTCGAACAAGTCTATCACATAAATAAAATAAATGGTTAAAAAAAATTTTTAAATAAAATTCTTTTCATTAACTAAAAAATGTACTGAAAAGTAAAAAATAAAAAATATTTTAAAGAAAGCGTGAAATTTCAATTTTAATGAAAAAGTTAATTAAAAGAATGGCGCATTTTTCATCAAAAAATTTTGTTAGAATTTGAAATTAACAAAGCAAAAAATTGAGGGTTATTGTAAATCTGAAATTGAAATTGAAATTTCACGCTTTCTTTAAAATATTTTTTATTTTTTACTTTTCAGTACATTTTTTAGTTAATGAAAAGAATTTTTTTTAAAAATTTTTTTTAACCATTCATTTTATTTTCTACTTTTTAGTTTATTATATGTATTCCGCCATTTTATGATGGCAATTCTATTAGATTTAAATTTACGTCACACAGTTTACTGTATTCATTTGATACCCATGTCGTGGGCTCGGTGGAACATAATTGCAAAATCGGCCGCCATCTCGGAACCGTCTTCTTGATTTTTTTACAAAAAGGTCAGATTGCACTTAGTACTTATACATGATGAGTTGAACTCAAGTTGAACCCAAGTCTAACTACATGTAAACGGGAGTCGAGTTTGGTTAAGGTTGACTGAACTCGACTCAGCTCTGCTACCTGGGTTTAGTTGAAATTATGCATACGGACATGAGTTCAGTATTTGAGTAGTTGAATTTAGTTGACAGCAGCATCTCTGTGTTTTTTTGTGATTTTTTGTAACGTGTATTGCTTCTTTATTATCAACTCACCCTTAACTCAACTATTCATCTCATCATTCATACATATTAACCACCCGAACTACGAGTGTGTGCAAAATTGGAAGTTGATCGGTTATATTTTCTACTTTTTAGTGTATTATAAGCTTTCCGCAATTTAGTGTTGGCCGCCATTTTGAATTTGGAATGACGCCACATAGCTTATTGTGTTCTACCTGTCATATCCTTTCATTTGATACCCATGTCAGAGGGCCGCGGAGCACAATTTCAAAAATCGGGCGCCATTTTGGAACCGCCATCTTGATATTTTTACAAAATGGCCAGATTGCATTGTCATCCAAACTAAACGTGTATGCAAAATTTCAGCTCTATCCGAAACCGGGAAGTGGGTCAAATTTAACTTCCAAGATTTGACGACACACAGTGTAAGTTAAATAAAAGAATTTAAAAAAACATATTAAATAAAAAGCATCATAATGACGTCGTCAGTCAAATTAATGATTGCATTATAAAATTAGATTAAATGCTCGGTCAGCACTTATAATCCCTCAGCTGACGGTAGTACCTGTCCGTATTTATTATTCTATTTAAATATAAAAGAAACTCGGTGCATGCGTTTCATTGAATTTGAGATAACTTTCCTTCATTGGCAGGGTAATATAAGCGACTGATTTATACTGCCCCATAAACAATAACTGTCAAACTTTCAAGTGACTTGAAACGATATTTGCATTATTGTTTTTACAAGATGTACATTTTCCCACGACCAGCCCATCATCAATCTGTCGGCTTACGCTTGTTTCAATTATTAGCCATATCAAAACTGTCAATAACAAAACAAAGTACATAAGAAGAAATGACCATCAAAAATTTAACTCTGCCTCCCGACTATGAGTTTGATATAGGATATGGATACAATTCCAAAGAAAAATGAGTCTGATAAGCAAAAGAAATAATATTGAACTGAGTGTTCTTAAGTAAAACAAACCAAGGAATCAACGTGAACTTCTCTAAAAACAAAATGAGCCCAACATGCTTTAATTTCATGTAACATATTGTTATTAATTAAATTGCTTCTTAATATTATTAATGGTTTCGATATTACTATTCGGTAGAGAAACAATCAATCACATAGTGCTAATATGTAACGTTTCTTCTTGACATTTCTAGGTCGATTGGTTAAATTTTTTCTTCAAAAAGGAACGAAATTATTTTCAGATACCAATATACAATACGCTATTATCGAATTTTTTCCCGCTGTGCAAATAAAAACAGTTGAATAAATTTTTGTAATTGGAATTAATTTTGCTTTTTGGAAAATAATTCTAATTTAAATATCATCATTCACTGTACAATTTAGTAAATAAAAAAAATGCTATATTAAAATAATTACAAGTATATAATTCTTTCACAAACAATTTTCAACTAAAGCAGGAAATATGTATTGTAGGAGATCCGTCAGCGAACCGGAATTCGGCAGAGTTAAATTACATCTTAAGTTTTTTTTGGTTTGTGAGAGAGACTGAGCCGACTAAGGTAATCTGGTTTTCTGTCTTTCGTCTTCTGCTGGTTTTGCTTAATTTCCTGAAGCTACCTTTATATTACCAGCTCGTCATATTGCTTACGTCATGGTATAATGTCTATTTAGCTCAATTGAAATATAGAAAAACGATAGGATAGTTTAATAACACGAGTAGGGGAGATAACTTTGTTCGGCAATGCTTCGTTTTGGGAGCATTGAGTTCAACACAATTCTTGAGGCCCCAATAGAGAATGAATTGGATATCCATGTTGATAGATTTGGACATGACCTGACGATCACAATGACATGGTATGGCACGAGCTTTTATAGTTTTATAGAAGGCGTCAGATTAACAGAGAGTAGCGTCATAAGCGAATTGGGTCGTATAGGCCTTCTAGTAGGTCATTTAAATTGGTTATAAATAAAGCAGATTGCAGAATTGATCTAGAGATCGAGCTAAGGTCTGACACGGACACGCTATCTAAAATTGACTTTATTAAGTCATTTATATATTGGGGCCTATTCTGTCGGTAAAATTTTATCATTTTATGTTATGTTATGCCATAAAATAAAAGAATACTCTAAAATCCTATTCTGTGCGACAAATTTTATTTTCTTTTATGCATCATCACATAAAATATTTCCTGTTATGCTTCATAACATAAAATAATCTCAACCCCACATTTTAGGGGTATTTTGAAATATTTTATAAAAATAACAGGCGTGAATTGACATTTGTTGTGCACAGTCGTGTTTAATTGAATCGCTTAGATTTTGTTTATTTACATTTACAACCGATCAGCTGTTCATTTTCAACCGAACTGTTCAAAGCGTAATAGAACTCAGAGCGGATTATACTAAATCTTTTATGTTATGTGTCCATAAAAGATTCCATAAAACTAGTTGGGATGTGGGTCCACACGATTAACTTCCCAGTATGATGAACGAAGATGGAATAAATTGACTTTTTACAAAATAGTTACACGTTTAGCACTAGTGGAAAATTGGCTAGTACCAGAACTGATGAAAAAGCAATCCCGAGAGAAGCTAGTTCAAATAACTATAATAGCTGTACAAGATTTTTCTAGAGTATTTGTTTTTCCTGAACGTTAGCGAACAAACATTTCCTCCGTATTTCGTTCGCTGCACTAAAGCGGGTGTTCAAGTTCGGATTGAGCGGGCTGAAGCGCCATTGACAAACGGAGAAGCGAATGACTTCATTTGGAAATTCCAAAGCTCTCCGGAGATATTAGCAAAACTATAACTGTTAAGTACTTGTCAGACTTGACCAAAAAGAACAAATTTTGCGGTAAATACTGGAGGGATGAACCGCAATTTTCTGAAACTGTATCACGCGTAGAAAACAATTTCCCGTCAAAAAGTGCTAATCCAAGGTTTGAAAAATTCGCGCTGTTTGTAAAGGGTAACAAAATTTTTGCACGATTTTGAAAGGTTGTCGGATTTTGACAAGTGATGTTTTGTTCGAAGGCTATCGTTGTGCAGAACCCAAAAAGATCACTTCGTTTAGAACGGGTCTCATTCCATTTAGTTTATTAGATATTAGCAAAACTTGTCAATTTAAGGTCTTTCTGACAATTACACCGAAGTTATGAAATTTTTTCAGAGCATTTCTTCGTAAATAGTCTTTTTTCGGCACCTCAATGAAGTCGATATAGTTTTTAGTTCGCGCGGTATAGTGCAGGTACAAAAATCATAAACGTCGTTTAAACAAAAAAAAAAAAAAAAAACGGTTCGACCGAATTTTATGAAAATCTTTTCAGATCATATTTTGGTTAATACTCTTTGAACGGCACGTCAACTAAGTCGATATTTTTTCTAGTTCGCGCGAAATCGCGCGCAGGTACAAAAATCTCTTACATATGTCGTTTAAATCAAAAACCCGCTCGACACAATATTATAAAAATCTTTTCAGATTATATTGTCGCTAATACGCTTCGAACGGCACCTCAAGTAAGTCCATATCCTACGTGGTTCGGGCGATATCGCGCAGGTACAAAAATCACTTACGCTGCTTAAACCAAAAAAAAAAAAAAACTGTTCGACCGAATTTTATAAAAAACTTTTCAGATTATAATTTCGCTAATACGCCGCGATCGGAACCACAAAGAAGTCAATATCATGTTTGGTTTGCGTGCTATCGAGTATGTGCAAAAATCACTTACGTCGTTTAAACATAGATACCTCTCCGTCGAATTTCATGAAACTCTTTTCAAAGTGTATTTTCGGTAATACGCTACGATCGACACCTCAAAGAAGTCGGTATCATGGTTGGTTCGTGCTATATCGTGCAGGTACAAAAATCACTTACGTCGCATAAACAAAAAAAAAAAAAACGGCTCGACCGAATTTTATGAAAATATTTTCAGATCATATTTCGGTTAATACGCTTCGAATGACACCTCAACGAAGTCGATATCATTTTTGGTTCGCGCGATATCTTGCAGGAAAAATGACCACATACGTACGCACACACACATATATACTTCCTCCCAATTTTTTGCTTAAAATGCTCCTGGGACCTTGAAACATGAAAATACGTTGAAAATTTCGATTTCGATTTTCGGACCGATTGCAATAACTTCCTATACTAATCCTAAATTCTTAGAACTAGCTTAAGTAAGTGGAGCGAAGAATTGGAAAGAAGTAAGAGAGAAGTAAGAAAATACTAAAGAGGTAGATAAGATAAGGACAGGACTGTGAAACTGGAAGAGTAGCTAAAAAATAGATGCCTGCCTTTTGATCATCGTGGCTGTGCTGATTTTTTAGTCTATTCCAAAGTCTAATTACATGCACAAAGAAGGAACGACTGCCACCCAAAGAACATATATTTTATATATTTATATCGGTAGTACCTAGGAGGAAAAGAATTGTACAGCTGAAGATCATCAGCATACATATGAAAAGAATAGTCGTCAAGGAAGACAGAAGGAAGATAATTTATGTACAGGGAAAAAAGAAGAGGACCCAGTATCGAGCTTTGAGGCACACCCAGACGCACCGGCAGAAGAAAGATTGTTTTGCCGTTGTGCCAAACATGTTGATATCTATCAGAAAGAAGAGAGGAGAAAAGACGCGTGGCAGAGGAAGAGAAATGATAGAGTTGATTAAGCTTGGACAACAGGAGCGGATGCACCACCGAGTCTAAAGCCTTAGAGAAGTCGAGCAGAACCAAAAATGCAATATTACCCTGATCAATCGCAGCCCTAAGATCAGTTGTAACCCTTAACATAGCAGTCTCACAACTGAGCGATTTACGAAAACCAGATTGATAGATAGAAAGAAAATTATTACGTTCAAGATGGCTCATAATTTGAGTAAAAATAATTTTTTCATAAACTTGGGCGAGAAAGGGAATGATGCTAATAGGACGAAAATCAGATATATCAGATGGAGCCAGTCTTTTGGGTAAAGGAATCACAATGGCTTTTTTCCAGAACAAAGGGAATTCAATTGCGACGAGACAAAAGTTTAAAACATGAGTGATAGGTACAGCAATTAGGGGAGACAGGATTTTGAGAAAACGTGGAGAAATTCAATTAAAGCCGATACTGTTCGAGGAGATAGACAGTAGAGATTCAAGAATTTCTAAAGAATAAACACAGCGGAAGTAAAAGTTACCAGGACTGAGCGAGGTAGAGGAGGAGGTATTAGAGAAAGGGAGGCGATCATATCTCGGGGGAGAGAGGATGAATGATGAGTTGAGGAGCTCAACATCATCATCAAAAGGGTCAGATACAGAAGAATGAACACCAAGTGAGCGAAGGTTAGATCAAAGTCGTTTCTGATCTAAGATCCATTGTATATGTACATATCTATATATATAAAAGTCAATATTTGTGTGTGTGTTTGTTTGTGTGTTTGTTCCTTATGGACTCCTAAACCTTTCAACCGATCGTCACAAAAATTTTACCATATCTGCTTGATAATATGGAGAGTGTTTATACGTTATCAGCTTTACTCTAACTACCCCTAAAAGGGTTGAAAGGGGGTGGAAAAGGTTGTATGGTGAATTTTTATTTTTTTAGTCAGATTTCTCTCAAAATTGGTATAAATATTCTACAACATAAATTACCGAAGACGTGTTTTAGGATTTCTCAAAATTCATCCCCTAACCCCCTTAGGGGTGGAATAGGTTGTATAGTAATTTTTTTCTTTTTTGTCAGATTTTTTCAAACTTGGTATAAATAATCTACAACATAAAGAACGGAGCACGTGTTTCAGCATTTCTCAAAATTCATCCCCTAAAGGGGTGAAACGAGGGAACAGGTTGTATGGTAAATTTCGTCTTTTTGGTCAGAATTTATTGAAACTTGGTATAAATACTCTACAATATAAATAACGGGACACGTGTTTCAGCATTTCTCAAAATTCATCCCTCATCCAGGCCACTGTAGAATTTGTGAAAAATCGATTTATTTTTATTGGCTTAAAAAATAGTTTGAACCCTTAAGAATAATATGCCAAAGGTCCCGCACCCGTGAGAAATCAGGAACATTGAAATTTTGACCTGTCCGTCGAGCGCGTCAGCCCTGCTCCTATTCTATTTTTACATAAAAAAAATTGACTGATAAACTTTAAACGCGTTTTTCTCAAAATGACATTTTTCAAGTTGGCTAGCAGCATTGTGTGCTCAATTTTGACTTGAAATAGGGATTCTAAATTTGTGAACTAGAAATCTATATCCTTACTAATATTATACATATGTAAAATTTATGCGAAAGTAACTCTGTCTGTCTGTCTGTATGTTACGCTTTCACGCCTAAACCACTGGACCGATTGTGATGAAATTTGCTACAGACATAGTTTATACCTTGGAGACGGACATAGGCTACTTTTTATGGAGAAAAGGGGGTTGAAGGGGGTGAAATGGGGTTCAATAAGTTGTAAGGGGATTTTTGTTCTTTACTTTTTTTCTATTGTGTAAGAAGTAACTGACTGACAGACAACGCACAACCTAAACCGCTAGAGCTAAAGGGCTGAAATTTTGACAGTGCATCCCTATAATGATGTGGACATCCATTAAGAAGAGATTTTTCGAAATTCATCCCCTAAGGGGGTTAAATGGGGTTTATCCAAACTGTTAAAGTTATAGGGCTGAAATTTTGACAGTGGATCCCTGTAATCACGAAGAAATGAATGACTCGAAATTCACTTTATTTAATATTCATTTGTGATTGCTTCATAATTTCTTGCACCCAAGTAAATAGGCGAACAAACTTAACGAATGTTCGTCAAACCCTAAAATGTCACTTCTCTTGATGACATATACACGCCAATCTCTGCTTCAAAACTTGCAGATTTGTTGAGCAGAGGTGATATAACGCAGCAATTTGTTTACCATATTTATTAAAAAAAATGCACTATAATAAACCGTTTTAAGGGATAATAACAGCTGACTTTTTTGTTTGTTTTTTTTTTTTTTTTTTGAAGGAATACATTGCACATAATAAACTGTTTTTATTTAAAGGCGTTGCAAGGCACGCGGGTTTTATGCTAGTAATAAATAAAATGTAAATATACAATTTTTTAATTTTAGGTGGCCAACCACTCCATTATGTATAGGTATCTATATCTACACCCTATCCTACACTTGTTTCTTTTTTCGAGCTAGGCTTACTATTAGACATTGCACCATGACTTGTACGACATGCCAGACTAGTAGTATAAAGATTCACACCTGAGCATAGACTCTTTCACATAAAAAGATTTGCGAATGATTGAGAAGATTTGCTTTCCAGGGATTAGGATGAATTCTAGTTACGCCATAATCTTGTGGGTTGCGTTCGCCTTCATTGTTTTCAAAGAAGAATGGCAGGGAACAGAAGAATTCGAGGCGTACAGGGATGCAAATAATCTTGGGCTTGATGTCTGTTATCACCTCTCTCTTGAAGATAAAAGTAGGGATAATGGAAATAGTAACACGTTGGTTATAATTTTTTAAAGCCGGAGTTATGTTCGCCTAGTAGTTTAGTAAACAGGTACGTTTTTTTGCGAAAAATACCTAACGTGATTTTTTTTAACAAATGATTTTATATATTTTTATGAGCTTAAATTCAAAATGGCGTCATCGCCACCCTTATGCTTAACTTACAGTGAAGGGAAACGCGTTTAATTCTATATCTCAGAATACATTTTACGACAAAAATGTATATAAGCTTTTTTGCAGATAAATAAGTAATTTAATTTTTTAGTTCAAAATTTAGGGCTAACATTGCACGAGTCATAATGCTTTAAGTGTCAAAAAACGTAAATTCAAAAGTAGTTTTTTGTCAATATCTTTTTAATTTCACTTTTTTTGTAAATCTTATTATAAAGTTATTTGTACGCAATTACATTCCCCACATTAAACGTTTTCCTACACGAAGGCTTTTTTTCGACCTATTTACTGGACTATTTGTAAACCTTCTTCCTGTTAAGGTAGCTTTTATTTAACTTGCAATGTTGGTTAGTTTGTTAAATCAAATCTTACAACTGAATTTTTACCAACTTTCATACAACCAATAAACTTCAAATTTTACACATTATGTCTAGTTCGAGTGACAATGTAATCTGACCATTGCAAGATGGCGGTTTTTAAGATTTGAATGCTTGTTAGTTTTTTTGGATCAAATCTTGCGACTCTATTTTGACGCACTTTCAGGTAACCGATCAACTTCAAATTTTACACATATCTATAGCTCGCGTGAAAATGCAATCTGACCATTTTGTAAGAAAATTTAGATGATGCTTCCAAGATGGCGGCCAATTTTTGTATTTATGTTCCTTAACATGAAAGGTGTTCAACCCTGAACATCAACACCGAACACAACAAAATGATGCGCTGCACCAAAATTCAGCACAGCTCTCATCTTCATCATTAAAGCGGAAGAACTGTACCCATTTTGCGAATCTCAAGTGCTGATTATAATCAAAACCTTTTTGATTTTAAATAAAAAAATAAATCTGACCGCCTACTATTATTCAATTAAGTATCGCTACAATTATCATTGCATCATTTTAAAACAAAAAAATGGGGTTAACTAGGAATTTGAAAATGAAACTACAAAACCAGTCATTTTGACTGGTGTGGTAAATCTAGTGTTAAGTGTTCATAATCAGCATAAAAAGATCAGATTAAACAAAAGGGCATGACAGATAAAATACATTTAGCTGTATAACTCATTTTAAATCTTATATGGCCATCACAAAATGGTGGAAGACATTATAGACTAAGACTAAGCATCAGAAAATAAAAATAAAAAGTTTAAAAACTAAATATAAGCTTTTATTTTAAAATTAACCAAAATGTAAAAAATACTTTTGTATGTTTAGTTTCTTTAGTTCCTTATTTAAATGTAAGAAAGCGTAATCCCCCCTTTTGACACGGCCGCCATGTGTCTAAGGGTTTATTGAGTATGTATACTATCTTGCTTATTGTATTTAAGTTATCATACCCTTTAATTTGGTACCCAAGTTGAATGGGTTATAAAGAAAATGTTAATGCACCCGCTTGAAATGGTCTCCATTGATCTAATGGTATATTGAGTATACTATATTGCATTGTCAACGGAGTTAAAGCTGTGCGCATGATCGGATAACCGGGAGTATTAAAAAAACCGATTGCAAAATTTCTACCGAACAAACAGATAGACAAGATAGCGAGCTTATAAAAACGTTTTAAAATAGATTTCTTAAAAGTTGATATAATTATTTAAATGTTAATTTTGATTCAATCAAAAAATATACTATGTGTGCTTAGCAGCAACATGGAAAATCATTCTTTATGAAAATCAACATTCGTTATTCACTTCTTTCTTCATTTCGTAACTTTACTAGGTATAATGCCATCAAAGTGAACTATTTCTAGTGCAGGGTCCTTTGAAAAATTCTGCACAATTCAATAAATGAGTACGCGATTCCTTTTGAAAAATTTTCTTTTCATTAATCTTCTCTTTTTTGTAAATTTATTTCAAAGGGAAAAATGCTTGAAGGGTAGATCCTTTCAAAACATCTCTCAGAATGTCTTTTCTGAAGTCGTTAGTGATTATAAGCACATACATACGGCAGTCCAGGATATACAGGACTACGATATATGTTCAATAAAAAATCACGCTTAATGGCACAAGGAAAGTTTATTACTTTTTACTTTGTAGTGAATGCATTCAGCATTGTCCCTTTCAAAATATTCTCGTTCAATTCGATATTTTCATATTTGATATGCTTCTTCGGATGCGTTTTTCATTATATGGTTCCAAAATAAAGCTCATATATCCGCTCGACTCCTTTCATTTCCGAATCATAACGTGAACTACGCTAACTTGATTATCGTTTATTGATGTGGAAACTCACGTCCACGTCGGGTATCCCTAGCAATTTACTTTCTACTAGGTTGGAAATAGGCCACGAGCAATTCATAATTCTACTGTTCTGCCTCAACTAGAATTTCCCAGATGTATTTCAGATACCCCTGAAATTTTTTTACTGACATCAAAGTAAAATCTTCCACCAGCTTGCAATTGAAATCCTTCCATTTTTAAATGTGAGGCCTGCTCCTACGGATAGAAACCGATTACTAATGCATGTGAATTTACACGGCAAACAAAGACTGAGGTCAGCAGAGAAGCGTTCTCTGGATTTCGTTGAGAATAATTTAAATAATTAGGAATCATGGACTAATTCTAGGCTGGCTGCTTAGGAGGTTTTGATTTGTTTGTTATACTGGTACAATTAATTATACCTTAAGGACTTCGTGATACTAAGTGTAAGTGTAAACACAAAATATCTGTAAAAAGTCGAGCTTACTACCGCTATTTCTCGTTGTCACTCAGCTGGAATAAAATACACAATGTAGCCCTATTTTGGCCGGTATCAAAACTTGTTAATTGGATTTGTTTTCAAGCATTGGACATAAAGTTCTAACATTTGATGAGTTACGAATAGAAATTTTTCTGGAAAATAAAACACGCTTAGAACTTTATTCGACATAATCAAAGTTTACTACGAGGTATCTGCGTTACAGCAATAACGTCGACCAGGTTACCAAATATTTTGTCATCTAAGCCTTTTTAGACGTTGCCCTTTATAAGTAGTTCGGCTAGTCTAAATGCTTTGTTATTGAAATGAAGTGACGACGTCAGAGATTGTGAAATTGGTAAAGTGCAAGCGTCCTAGTTTATTTAGTCAAAAGAAAAAAACGATATTTTTCGTTGTTCTTTTTAACTACCAGGCTTGTGCGTGGTTGAAAGATTTCATGACTCTAACTTCGAATATTTGTCCTTGCATTTGCTAAACTAACTCCTTCATCGCCATACTGCTGTTCTTCATTTTCGTATTCTGAAAATTTTCCGAGGGTAGACTACTTTCACGGTACACTGATTGAAAAATTGTCTTGATTCCAGCAATTCCATAGTCTTCGTTTCGTTGTCTTGAGTAGAAACATTTTTCAGTCTTAGGGCCCTATTGTGGAACGAGTCGATCTGACGACTTTGAGTCGATGTTAAATTTTCATACTGAGAAAGTCGATTTTTATCGATAAAAACATAAATATGAGTCGATTACATTTTTGACGTCGATTTGACAATTGTGTAATCGACTCATATTAATTCTTTTATCGACTAATTTCGACAAAAATCGACTTTCGCAGAAAGAAATTTTAACATCGACTCAAAGTCGTGAAATTGACGATATCCACAATAGGCCCCTTAACATGAGAATGCTGTCTCAAAGTAAGACACTAGAAATTCTTCAGCCAAGCAATTATATTTCTTCGCTCAACACTTATATTTTAAGGCAGATATTTTGTTTCTTGAAATAAGATTGTTGTAATTTTTACTCAAGAAACTAAATATTTTTTATTCAAAACAAAATTTGTATTAAATAAAGGCACGATGAAGTTTTAAATCGAGAATAGTTATTGAGACAATTCACTATTTTATTACCTTGAGGTGCTTAAATTAAAAAAAATGAGTATCTCGAACCAAGAAATTTTTTTTCTTGCTTCTAGTCAACTTTTGTCTTCATCCAAGACAATTAAACCAAGACTATGAGTACATATTGCTTATCCGAAGACAATTTTGTTTTCGTTATATCCAAAACATGAATTGCTTGGTCCAAGAAAAAGTCTCTTAAGCCAAGAATTTTTTTTATCAGTGTATACACAACAGTATCTGTATACCGTGAATTACCGGCAGTTGTCACCTTAGTGTCGAGTAACTCCCGAAATCCATAAGAAATTTACGTTCACGTACTCTACTCTACTTTAGTTAACATTTTTATTTTCATATCTTATATCTAACCTAATACAAATGAAGCTAATGCCTTAAGCTACTAATGCTATCTTATTCTAAACTATCTAACTTCCTGGCCATCAGCAGGCGCTCTAAATAACTTATTAGTACCTACAGGTAAATTAGCAAAAACAGTGGAAATTATTGGGCACAGGCTGAAAATTGGCAGAGAGCTTTCTTTTAGGGTCCTTAATAAGCAGTTATAAAGTCTACCGACTTTCTACCCCAGGAAGCTTACTTTGCAGGGGGTCAAAATATCAGTTTTTTGCAAATAGTTGTAGTTTAGGGGTCATTCCTAGATGTATTTGGAGGAAAAATGTGTCCTAGCTAGGGGGCTAACCACTTCGCTGCGGCACATTGTCGGATTGTACACCACGACAGGGCCTAAGCAATATGCCTCAGGTAATGTGTATAGCGTAAACCGTGCCAGATCATACACCACGACACGGTCTAGGACCGGAGAAGGTGATCTCTCCAGAACTAGCCTAGTTAAAGAATTTAATTTGGCCTGATGAAACGGTTTATTTTATAGCTAGAAAGCTCGTCGCTTTAAAGCTTCGAAGTGAAGCTTTCAAAGGAGAATCACCCAGCCTGCTGGGTAAATAATTATTTTTCTAAGCTTTGTTAGGAGAGGCATTCTATAGTTTAAACGTGGTATAGTTGTTTTCAAACCTCGTGACATCCCGCGCATGTTCCCCAGCTAAGCTCTTAAAAATGTTTAAAAATTCAGACAAAAGCTTCAGTTAACTCCTCCTATCAAATCACTTGCTGCCATGTAATCAGTCGCGACTGCGTATTGCTACCGGGAGGTGTATTTTTCTGGGACTTCAATGATTATTTAAAAAATTTACAAATTATGACTGAAAAACACCCGTTTTTATATATTTTTTTATTTTAAGGTTATTATATTTTACACATATGCTACAGAAATAATTTGTAGTAATTTCTACTAAAAAATACGATATTTGTGTTTTTATCACTTTGATTAGAGGCCGCGCCAAAAGAGTTGATGCCGGAGCGCGCAGCTGGGGAAATTAAAGCTGCACACAAATAACAATTGCGCCCATATTGATAGGAAATGCGCTTATGTATTTTCAAATTTCCCCTTCGAAATTTGTTGCGACTAGGCTAAGGGACGGGAAAGGCATGCGGGGATTCTACTGCGCATGCAAAACGCGACTTTCTCGGCATCAACTCTTTTGGCGCGACCCATACTAGATTGTTGACATTTCCTGCCAGTCGCATAAGCGCTTTTGCCCGGGGAGGTTGTGTTGCTTGCGACTGCGGGGAACTGTCGGTTTATGAATGAAAACGCTCATTTATTCAAAGGAATTTTTTTCAGCATTTTTTTTAAATTATTTTAAATTTATAAATGAGAAATATTTCGCATAATTAAAGTAAAATTTTGCTTGTTATGTTGAATAAACTGGGGGCCTCGGTAGCATAGGGGTAAGGCGCCTGACTACTATCCCAGAGGTCCCGGGTTCGAATCCCGGCCAGCCCCACGGTCTTTCGCCTTTTCCACTTTTCCACCTACATAACTTTCCTTCTTTCTTCTTCCCTCTTTACATTCCTGTTTCCTCCTGTCATAGCCTTCCTTGGCACTTCCCCGCTCCACCAAAAAAGCGCATGTCATCGGTTGGTTGATGAGATTCAATTCGTTTTAGGAGGCATAACACTCCAGCGAGTTGTTTCTGGATGCCCCGATGTCAGAGTCGCGACAGTAATGGTTGGGAGTAGGTGGACTAAAAAAAATATCGCGGGTAGGTTGTGGCAGCTCCTTCCTTCCCCGACTAGAGCTGCTGTTCGACATTGCACTCTATATGAAGAAAATAGATTGTCGAACAGTATAAAGGGCCTTTCCTGCGACTCTAGTCTTTCACATAAAAAAAAAATGCCTTTCTTGAGCAGGGGCTTTACATGTATTTAAAAGCTCTGCTCAACACATAGAAAGATAAATTAACTTTATTCATTCGGCATGCGCGCATCCCTTCCCATATTATTTTGTTCAGTTTTTTCAGTGTTTGTTGCCGTTTCAACTAAAAAGAGGGGAAATGATAGAACATTATTTATAAAATTTGGCAACGAGGTGCGCAGAACTGCTCAAATTTTTTGTGTAACGGAGTTTGAAAAATTCTATACTTTAGTATTTTTCTAACGTTCGTGGTGAGGGTTCTTAGTAACGAAACGTGTTTCATTACAATTTTATTAACACCGAAATTTTTCTCGAACTCCCCATTTGATATTCATTTAAAGTAAAGAAAAAGGTTGTCCGCCATTTTGTTATAGACCGCCATTTTGAATAGCGCTCATAGCTAAATGTATTCTACTTGCCATACCCTTTCATTTGATACGCATGTCGGGGCTCGGGGAGCACAATTTCAAAATTCAGCCGCCATCTTGGAACCGTCAACTTGATTTTTTTTTTTGGCAAAATGGTCTACATGGAAGTGAAGCCAAAGTCGAGTTGCAAAATGTGTCTACAGACATGCATACATACAGATGAAGCGACTATAAAGCGTATACAAATAGCTTAAAACATGCTCGTAAAAATATTGAATCTTCCAGTGAACCTCCCATCGATAGCGCGGCCAAACAGATAGACAAACAGACAGACAAAAATTTAAAAAATACTTGATTTTGTGTTAATTATACGTTAATAGCCATATGAACTTAGAAAAACACAGCTATTTTGAAATCACAGGCAGACACTCCAATTATATTTAAATAGAAAACTTTAGTTTCAGATTTGTGAAGGATGTATACTATTATATATAGGAGCAAAAAGATTATCCTTGTCGGAGCCGACTAGAATATCCACCCTCTCGTATAAATTGGTGAAGATAAGGTCTAGCCATTTACCAATTCGCCAGAAATTCGTTGAATTTGGTGTAGATCATAACGGACCATCTGAATTACGACGAGCTCCTTAAGAGATTTAAGAAAGCGAGAAAGCGGCTGAACAACGCCATCGCCATCGAACCGACCGACCGGTCAAGAGCAAGCGCTCTCCGCTGTTCACCTTCGCCGCACTGCTCCCAAATATAGTAGGGGAGAAGTGACATGAAGGAGCCAGGTTTTGAAAGAGCCACTTGCGTTATTTCGGTAGTTTAGGAACGAATTTAGTTGACGATATTATTTTTGGGTGGCATCACTGATTTCCCGTCACCCACAAAGATTTGAAAGTTCTCCGAAATCAACGGACGCCGGTACATCAAGTCAAAGTTTTTGGCACTAAAAAGTAAATATTTTGCTCCATTTAAGTTGTTTTTTGGCATTTTATTGTAAAGAAATATAGATACAGGGATTGTGAACTGAGTTTGTGCATATATTTGGCCTTGAAGCTGCGTAAAACTTGAGCCGCAAAAGGTTTGATATTGTTGTTATTTTGTAGGTTATATTTTTTTTAAGAAGAAGTTGTGAAAGAGCCGGGTAAATGGGCCTTGAAAGAGCTGGCTCTTTCATAACTGGCTCTTTCATAACAGTGCATTTGAACTTTATAAATAAAATATAATAGTAATAAATATTATATTTTTTCATATAATACTTCAGAAATTCCATGATGGAGAAACCTGGTCCAAAAAAAACGAAAAAGACCCGAAAAATCGGCAATTGAAGAAGCAGTCAGTGAAGTTTTGCAGAAAGGTCAGTCCATAAACAAAACTGCACTTGCCTTTAATATATCGAGGGCTTACTTAGCTAAAATAGTGAAAAAAGTGAAAGCTTCTGGAGAACTATCTTATAAACACTGTCCTAATATAGGGAATAAACGTATTTTTTCAACCGACCAGGAGAATATGCTTGCGGATTATTTAAAGACGGCTTCTAAAATGTGCTATGGCCTAACAAGACATCAAACCAAGAAACTGGCGTTTGATTATGCCAATTCTATCTACCCAAATAAATGGAAAGAAATTGAAACTGCGAGTGATGATTGGCTCAAAGGGTTTATGAGCAGACACAAAGATTTATCTGTGAGAAAACCTGAAAGCACTTCTCTATCCCGAACAACAAGTTTTAATAAAACAAATGTAAACAACTTTTTTGAGAAACTGAGCACTGTTTTACGCAAATACAATTTCCCTCCCCATATGATTTTCAACGCCGACGAAACAGGCTGCAGCACCGTCACCAATCCTCCTAAAGTCATAGCTGAACGAGGTTCGAAACAAATTGGACAAGTTACCTCAGCTGAACGAGGAACCTTGGTGACAACTCTGTTCTTTATTAATGCTGGTGGTGGTTTTTTACCGCCTATTTTTGTGTTTCCTAGAGTTAACTACAAAGACATTATGTTAAATAATGGTCCGCCTGGAGCTCTGGGGTTAGCTCAAGCTTCTGGATGGATGACTGAGGACTGTTTCGTTAAAGCGCTTGAACATTTTGTGATGCATATTAGGCCATCAAAGGAGAATCCAGCATTAATATTAATGGATAATCACAGTTCTCATGTTAATCTCAGAGTAGTTGAATTTGCCAGACAAAACTCAATCGTTATAGTTACATTCCCACCGCACTGCAGTCATAAACTGCAACCACTCGATGTCACAGTATATGGCCCTTTTAAAACTAGATACCGCATAGCCATGAATGAATGGATGTTGTCAAACCCTGGTAGAACGGTGACTATTTATCAAGTTGGGCAATTTGTAAAAGAAGCATATCTGTCAGCTTTTAGTCCTCAGAATATAACCCAAGGATTTTTGAAAACAGGGATTTATCCCTTAAATTCTAATATATTTAGTGAGGAAGATTTTTTAACTTCATATGTAACTGATAGACCTAATCCATTACAGTCAAACGATGGTAGTGAGTTGAAATTGGGCAAAGAAGGTATTGAAACTAACATAAGATCTACACCTCCGCCTTCTACAACACCACTTGAAACACGCGAAGAAAGTGAGGTTGTAACAGACCAGAATATCAGATCAGATACCGATTTAACCTCTACCCCTACGGTTGCGACTCCGAGTACTTCTAGGCAACAACTTATATCACCCGAAATGATAAGACCATTTTCTAAAGCAAAGCCAAGACAAAACACGACACGCAATAATAGAAAAATGTCGTCTGCCATCATAACTGACTCTCCGGAAAGGGAAAAATTAGAAGAGAAAGAAGGTGCAAAAAAACCAAAAATTAATATTAAGAAAATGAAACAGTCCGTAAAAACGCTTAATAAAAAATCAAAAAAAAATATAGAAAATTCCGTACTGCAAGATGACTCCGATTCGTCTTGCTCTATCGCATTGGTCGAAGTAAAAAAAAAGTTGTTCGAAGCAAAACAAACTCCAAAACAAATAAAAATTATGATGATTGCGTAATGTGCAGCAAAACATATAAAAATAGTGATCAAGATTGGTTTCAGTGCAAAATTTGTTCGGGTTGGGCTCATGAATCCTGTGGTATAAAAGGGCAATTTCATTTCTTTTGCAAGACATGTTTCTAATTTTAAGAAAATAACATAATCTAAAGTTTCTAAAAAGTCTGAATCTATTATTGAAGTTCTTAAAGATTTAACGCTATTGTTTTTTGTTGAAGATATTATTTGTTATTTTGTTTATTCTTCGAGAATTTGTAAGTTATTTATTTTTATTTTTTTTTTAATAATGCAATGATTATTATTTTGTATAATTTTCACAGTACCTATCACTTTATAATACCGACTGACTCTTTCATAACTTTTGGTGGCTCTTTCAATACCAAACAGTTATGAAAGAGCCAAAAGACACATTTTTTTAAAATGAGTATATCATTGATTGTTTCATTGTCTCTATTGTTTTTTCGTATGAAATTACCTATTTTAATAAATAAATAATAATTTGAGAAAAAAAAATCATCATTTCTTTCATTAAAACTATATTTTTTTGCTCCGTTTCGTAAACTGGCTCTTTCATGCCACTTCTCCCCTACACGTCCTGCTTCCACAGAACATGCACACCGGTGATCTACCAACTATTCAACACTATTCAAGTGGACCCAAAAGTGGTACTGTAGTAACCGCAGAGGAAATTCTAGAAGCCAAACAAAGCGGCTAAGCAGCAACTACGCTACGATAGCGCCAAACAAGTTCTCTGAGGTCTTCAGAGCGTATGTATTCCGCCATTTTATGATGGCGGTCCTATTAGATTTAAAATTACGTCACACACAGCTTACTGTATTCTACCTGCCGTACTCTTTCATGTTTCATCTTGGAACCGTCTTCCTGATTTTTTTACAAAATGGTCATATTGCATTTAGTACTTATACATGATGAGTTGAACATAGGATGAGCCCAGGTCTAACTACATGTAAACGGGAGTCGAGTTGAGTTAAGGTCGACTAAACTCGACTCAGCTCTGCTACCTGGGTTGAGTTGAAATTATGCATACGGACATGAGTTCAGTAGTTGAGTAGTTGAATTTAGTTGACAGCAGCATTTCTGTGTTTTGTTTGTGATTTTTTGTAATGTGTACTGCTTCTTTATTTTCAATTCACCCTTAACTCAACTATTCATTTCATCATACATACATATTAATTATCACGCGAACTACGACTGTGCGCAAAATTGGAAGTTGATCGGTTATATTTTCTACTTTTTAGTCTATTATAAGCTTTCCGCAATTTTGTGTTGGCCGCCATTTTGAATTTGGAATGACGCCACATAGATAATTGTGTTCTACCTGTCATATCCTTTTATTTGATACACATGTCAGAGGGCCGCGGAGCACAATTTCAAAAATCGGCCGCCATTTTGGATCCGCCATCTGGATATTTTTACAAAATGGTCAGATTGCATTGTTATCTAAACTAAACGTGTATGCAAAATTTCAGCTCTATCCGAAACCGGGAATCGGTCAAATTTAACTTACAAGATTTGACGACACGTAGTGTAAATTAAATAAAATAATTTAAAAAAGCAACGGATTTGATCAAAGATACCCTTGCTGACCAAAAGATGTGATGAAGTTTCTGGTTTTCGACGGTTATTTACTAAAGCTCAACATCTCGCTGCAAAATTGGATGAGGAATTCAAAGAAGCACGGGTTGTTTATCGTTAAAAAATCAAACTTCAGAAGAAGAATCTTCATTCCTTTATTGGACAACATTGCTACCGAATTTAATGAAATGCTTTCTCCAGACATGTTGGACCGAGACGTTGATCAGTTGAGACATTCAAGATGTTCGACAAGTAGTAGAAGCGTATCAGCAGCTTTTGGTTTCTCCCATCTCAACTATTATTGCATAGTTCGAGCATTTGGGGGGGGGGGTCATGACCCCCGTGACCCCCCCTTGAATCCACGGCTGGTTCCACGACACGGTTATTCAGATGTCAGCTGTCCGTTCAATGGTATTTGCATTTATCCGCATTTATTTGGTTTTAGTCGGATTTAGCCTTAATCCTGCTGAACTAATTTCTCTTGCCAAATTGTCTAACCTGTTTTTAAGGTCCTGGTGTCTGTAGGCCAGCAAACAGATATCACCGGCCTAGTCAAGATCCTTAAGGTGGTCTGCCAAATCCCATATGCCGACTGTTCTACTATCTAAAGCCGATAAAGGTGTCGTTTATTACTATGAGAAATAGTAATGTCGAAAGTAGGAATCCTTGTTGTACTCCTGAATTGACCTCAAAGCTGTCGGATAATTTTCGATTATGGCCTGTTCCAATGTTTTGTTATTTTAGTGTAATTATCCACCCCATGTATTCCGGAATTGCAACGCTCCTGTGGGAGAATTTATTCACTGTAGAAACGGACGTGAGTATGTAAGTGGAAAAATGGACGAATAAAACAGTGTAAAGACTGAGCAGCGATTGAGAGCAAAACCCAAATTTAGCACTCTGAAGCCCAAAAATTAGGCGTGAGTATTTGGGAAGAAAGAAAATTTATATTTTAAATTTTAAAATTAAATTTAAAATTATTATAATTTCAATTCCAATACTTTGCGGGATCTGACTCCAGGGTTAGCCTAAGTGCGCCCACATCACCCTAAAATTAGTCCGTAAAACGTATATCCTAGTATCGTAGGCATGTTGTAATTTTAACTTTTAATTATAAAATCATTATTTTATTTGAATTTATAATTAATTTGAATTTAGTTACATTTTAGAACAGGATTGTTTGCTTTTTAATTAACGTAATCGATTTTCAGTTTTTTGTTGTGAACATATTGTGCCAATCCATGCTACATATATTGTATGTTTTTGTAATTGCTCACCTTTGTAGGGAAGTGAGCCCAGCAGTGTAAGGGTGGCACATTAAGCAAATTGCCAAAATTACATCATGCAAAACTACCTTCACAGGAACTTTCAGTTCAGCCTTATAGAACATGTCGAGTTGTATGACCCTAAGCAAAGAGTTTATGACGTTGTTATACTACGACTTGGAAAGTTGGCGCTGTCGATGTGTTTCGTAAAGGTAAACTAACTATTCTGCAACATAGAAAAAGAACTATATGATAACTGACTTGCCTCATCGAAACCTTTCACCAACTTACTTCGTTGTAGAGACTTGGAGAAAGTCTTACGGCAAAGAGTAAAGGGGATGTTTTAGTTTGAAATTGTTATACATGCATCAAAGAGAGATGTCAGAATTTAAAGTAAGCAGTTACTCTATAGGTAGAGGGGGTGCTAAATTGTAATAGTTTATCAGAGTGTTTTGAAAATATACTTCTAAGATAAACTTTTAGAAATCATACTTAATCTTACTCGTCACTCTTAATTTAAACACTTAAATAAGAAGGTTAAATATTTTCACTAATAATTCATTAAAATTCTCATATTTTATTGGTTGTACGGAAATTCGACTCTTTGACTGTTTTTGAAAACTGCAATTTAAAAAATCACGAATTTAATTGAATGCAGTTGAATTAGCACAAACTCTAAATTTTATCAAATCACGATAATCACTTAGTACATAATTCATTCAATTAGATTTTTAATTGAAGAAACCTGAGTAATGTCCTGTACACAGCAATCACTAATTAAAGTAAATCCCTTCAACTAATAGAACTTTGTGAACCCTGAAATAGCTGTATAGAACTCCCGGCTCTTATCGGCTCTACTTCCCGCCCTACAAACCCTGAAAGGCTTCACGTCGCATTGCTTTAAATATAAATCAAGCAGTGGAAACTTTGAGTTACATCCCAGGTAAACACATCATTAATTAAAGGGCTATGGATGTAAAAGCGAGCCTATCTTTAGGTATTATGCACAGCAAATGATACTTGCAGAATGGCTTTCCGCAATGGAAGATTAGCTTTAATTAGCACGGCTAATACTACCCGAAACAGGATGCCATGGCAGCCATTGAAAGGAAGTCAAGCGTAAATTTCCGAAGAGATAAATAATCCTCTGAAATCTTGTAATGTTTTGTCAACGTGGTGAAGAAATTTGTTATAATATTACCTCACTGACCAATTTGAATATTCTGCAAATAATCTAGATGAAATTCTCTTTTTAGTTGTTGCAGCCTTTATAGGGCATTTAATTGAATTGAAAATTCGTATCACAGGTTTATGTGGATTTAGTTGAGAAAGATGAGAACTTAAATTTAATTTCTCGGTGTAATCAAAAATTTTGTAATCTGATCGATGAATTATTTGTGCTTGTTTTCTAAGGCGATTTATAATAGTCATAATTTTGGTTGGCTAGAGTTACAATAATTGAGTACGAGTAGAACTAGAATTGTGCAATTTAAAGCCTCAAATATTTCGTGTTAATTTATTTGAAAATGCCGCAGGAAAATTCAAAAATCAGAAAGCATCTGGCCCAGATTTAGGGTGTTGCACGGAATTCCGTTCACACTCTTTTCTGAGAACGTAGTTTAAAGGTAATATATCGCTAGTGCAACTCTCCAAGAGCTGACCTGATTAATTGCTTAAAATAATTATTTATTTTTATATGTACATTTTATTCTACTATATGTATATGTACATGTATTTACAAGAGAGTATGGAATTATACTAAATTTATGCCTACTTAAAGTAGCCGATGAAATATCTCCAGCCTACTAAATTGTTACTTACTATAGGATACCAGGTAGCTCCTACAATAGCCTACCTGGTGCCCATAAGGCCAAGGCTCGCTTTGGTCTGTAGCGCCATTGGATAGATGTGCAATAAATCCCCACGTCATTTTTACTCGACCTTTACTTAAATTTTGAATCAAGGCAAGCGGTAGTTTGCCGAGTTCGTAAGGGCAAACAGCTAAACAGACAACAGCTTATTTACGCCTAAACATGGAGAACAAGGTGTTGGTTTTAAAATTATGCGATGTATCACCTTTTTATAAGCATTATAAGTAATTTTTCATTTGTAACCGATAACCACAATATAAGTAATTTATTATTCCATTAGTTTTTTTAACTTCCCAGTATAGGAAGTTATTGTAATCGGTCCGAAAATCGAAATCGAAAATTTCAACGTATTTTCATCTTTCAAGGTCCCAGGAGCATTTTAAGCAAAAAATTGGGAGGAAGTATGTGTGTGTGTGTGTATGTGCGTACGGATGTGGTCATTTTTTCCTGCACGATATCGCGCGAACCAAAACTGATATCGACTTCGTTGAGGTGTTGTTCGAAGCGTATTAACCGAAATATGATCTGAAAAGAATTTCATGAAATTCGGTCCAGCCGTTTTTTTGTTTTAGCGACGTAAGTGATTTTTGTACCTGCACGATATCGCCCGAACCACGAAAGATATTGACTTACTTGAGGTGCCGTTCGAAGCGTATTAGCGACAATATTATCTGAAAAGATTTTGATAATATTCGGTCCAGCGGTTTTTTGGTTTAAATGACTTAAGTGATTTTTGTACCTGCACGATATTGCGCGAACTGTAAAAGATATCGACTTAGTTGACGTGCCGTTCGAAGAGCATTAACCAAATTATGATCTGAAAAGATTTTCATAAAATTCGGTCGAGCCGTTTTTTTGTTTAAGCGGCGTAAGTGATTTTTGTACCTGCACGATATGGCCCGAACCACCAAAGATATTGGCTCACTTGAGGTGCCGTTCGAAGCGTATTAGCGACAATATAATCTGAAAATATTTTTATAATATTCGGTCCGGCGGGTTTTTGGTTTAATTGACTTAAGTGATTTTTGTACCTGCACGATACCGCGCGAACTAAAAACTATATCGACTTCATTGAGGTGCCGAAAAACATTAATAAATCAATTTTATATACATTTTCGTCATCCTAATCTTGTAAGTGCGCAAATTTAGTTTGACATTTTAACGAAAATATTGATAAACAATTGTGACAAATTCTCGGTATTATGCATATATTCTATATTGCCTATTGTTCATTTATTATTAAAATATCCAATCATAATATTCAACATCCATCATACTGGGAAGTTGATCGTGTGGACCGAAAGGGTCGAACCCACATCCCAACTAGTTTTCTATCATTCTTCGTTTTCTTTATTTTTACATTTCGAAACGACATTTTTGTTTTCTCCTTTAGTCTAAAAAAGTGGGTACTTAAAATTATTCTATCAGATGGCGCTATAAGCTATTTCAATTGCTCAAAAATGAGATGGTGCTACTAGTTAGTCGAAAAGTGTTTACTCGCACTATTGATGCCAGATGGCATTAGATGATTAACAAAATGTGTTCATAAAAAAGTGGTTAGTCACAACTATGGTGTCAGATTGCGTTAGGTACTATAAAAAACATATGTAGTTCGTAGTACAAATGTACAGTTAAATTTTGAAATACCGATTACTACTTTTGCATAGTTCGTAATTGTACTTTATTTCTAAAAATGTGACATATTCGTTATAAGTTAGTGGAATCCAGCACTGTTGATATCACATAACATTCCCTATCATTTCGATGATTAACAAAAATCGTTCATATTAAACTGGTAGGAGTCTAAAGAGGGCGGATTACCATTTCTTCACCACTCTATCGACATAGGTATCAATTAAAAGGGTATTATATTTAGAATACCATAAGCGATATAGTATACTCGATATATGGTTAGATCCATGGTGGTCATTTCAAGAGGACGGATTACCATTTTCTTCACAACCCCTTCGACATGGGTATCTCAAGCAATATAGTATACTCAGTAAATAGTTAGATCCACCGCGGCCATCTCAAGAGGACGCATTAACATTTTCTTCACCACCCCCTCAAAATGGGTATCAAATGAAAGGGTATGATGAGTAGAATACAATAAGCTATGTCGTAAAATCCATGGCGGCGGTTTCAAGTGGGCGGATTACCACTTCTTTACCACCCTCTCAACGTAGGTATCAATTGAAAGGGTATCATAAGTAGAATACCATAAGCGATATAGTATATATGTTTAGATCCATGGCGGTCATCTCAAGAGGGCGGATTACCATTTTCTTCACAACCCCTTCAACATGGGTATCAAATGAAAGGGAATGATAAGTAGAATACAATAAGCAATATAGTATGCTTAATAAATAGTTAGATCCACCGCGGCCATCTCAAGAGGACGCATTAAAATTTTCTTCACCACCCCTTCGACATGGGTATCAAATGAAAGGGTATGATAAGTAGAATACAATAAGCTATGTCCTAAAGTCCATGGCGGCGGTTTCAAGAGGGCGGATTACCACTTATTCACCACCCCTCAACATGGGTATCAATTGAAAAGGTATCATAAGTAGACTACCATAAGTGATATAGTATACTCAATATATGGTATTCGACATTGGTATCAAATGAAACGGAATGATAAGTAGAACACAATAAGCAATATAGTATACACAATACTATACCCTTCGACATGGGTATCAAATGAAAGGGTATGATAAGTAGAATCCAATAAGCTATGCCGTGAAATCCATGGCGGCCATCTCAAGAGGGCAGATTACCATTTCTTCACCGCCCCCTCGACATGGGTATCAATTTAAAGGATATCATAGGTAGAATACCATAAGCGATATAGTATACTCAATATATGGTTAGATCCATGGCGGCCGACTCAAGAGCGCGGATTACCATTTCTTCACCACCCCTCGACATGGGTATCAATTGAAAGGGTATCACAAGTGGATTACCATAAGCGATTTAGTATACTCAATATCTCGTTAGATCCACGGCGATCATCTCAAGAGGGCGGATTACCATTTTCTTCACAACCCTCTCGACATAGGTGTCAAATGAAAGGGAATGATAAGTAGAATACAATATAGTATAATTAATATATAGTCAGATCCATTAAGTTCATCTCAAGGGGGATTACCATTTTCTTCACAACCCCCTTGGCTTGGATATCAAATGAAAGGGTATCATAAGTAGAAGACAATAAGCAATATAGTATATTCTCAATATGTCGTTACTAGTTATTCGACAAATTTTTACTCAAACTGTTGATGCCAGATGGCATTCGTTGATTAACAAAAAGTGTTCATATAAAAATGGTTAGTCGTTCGTACACTCATAAGATTTGTAAATCGGAAATAATTTTGGTTGCACCTGTTCTCATAATACAACTGAAATTATTCGAACTGAATAATAAACAGTTTATTAAAATTGAGCAATGCGATATCAAAGCTGTCACTTCTGCAAAATTGCATATAGGAGGAACAAGGTCATTACATCAGCATGTTGAGACAAAAATCGAGCTTGTTATGGGTCAATGATTCCATGGTGCAGGAAAAATCTTGGCCGAGAAACTCGAAAGGAGCTTATGTTTATTTTTTACAAAGGCAATAATATTAATTTGAATTCCTGCATTTTGTTATTATGTACCTACTTATAAAATAAGTAAGAAAATATAATAAACAATCAAATACATAATATTTCTTTATACAAAAGATTATTAACTTCCCAGTATAGGAAGTTATTGTAATCGGTCCGAAAATCGAAATCGAAAATTTCAACGTATTTTCATCTTTCAAGGTCCTAGGAGCATTTTAAGCAAAAAATTGGGAGGAAGTATGTGTGTGTGTGTATGTGCGTACGGATGTGGTCATTTTTTCCTGCACGATATCGCGCGAACCAAAACTGATATCGACTTCGTTGAGCTGTTGTTCGAAGCGTATTAAACGAAATATGATCTGAAAAGAATTTCATGAAATTCGGTCCCGCCGTTTTTTTGTTTAAGCGACGTAAGTGATTTTTGTACCTGCACGATATCGCCCGAACCACGAAAGATATTGACTTACTAGAGGTGCCGTTCGAAGCGTATTAGCTATATTGTCGCTAATACGCTTCGAACGGCACCTCTAGTAAGTCAATATCTTTCGTGGTTCGGGCGATATCGTGCAGGTACAAAAATCACTTACGTCGCTTAAACAAAAAAACGGCGGGACCGAATTTCATGAAATTCTTTTCAGATCATATTTTTCTGAAAAGGTTTTTATAATATTCGGTCCAGCGGGTTTTTGGTTTAAATGACTTAAGTGATTTTTGTACCTGCACGATACCGCGCGAACTAAAAACTATATCGACGTCATTGAAAACATAAAAGGTAGAAACAGATTGGCGCGACTACTTTTGCCGCGCCGCTCGACGGATTTTAGGTTCCGCCTTAGCTAACAGATTGGCGCGGCGCGGACAATTTAACGGAATTTAACAGACGATGGAATTTAAATAAATGAATTTGAAATTTTTAATGTAAATATAATTTAATGAATTTATTTTGTACTTTTTTAATTATTTATTATGTGAAAACACATGATCCTTAATTATTACTGTGCTCTTACCTAGAAATAAAAATTTAAGCTATTTTCAATATTTTCGTATATTGTTTTTTTTTTCAATATTTGAATAAAGCAAAATTTACTTGGAATTAAAAAAGGAAGAATTGAGGTGTTAGATAATATTTTTCCATTTACAGAAAATTACCTGAAATTTAAAAAGTAAAGGGTTATTGAAAGAGGGTAGTTCCATGACTTGTTTTATGGTACTAAATTAGATAATTTTACCTTCAAGTAGGAGATGGGCGGTTTGTTTTTTACATTGAACTGCATAATGACATTTTCCCATGTACCCAAAATTACTTAGAATTTAAAAATTAAAGGGTTTGATTTGAAAGGGGGTAGTTCCATGACCTGATTTATGATATTGCATTATATAAGTTTACCTGTAAGTAAACAATGGGCGATTTGTTGTTTACATTGGGCTGCTTAATGGTATATTTCCATTCACCAAATATTACCCGCAAAATTAAAATAAAAGGGTGGGTTTGTTCGGAATTGTTTTTCCCATTTATAGGACTTGCCTAAAATCACTTAAATAGCTTAGTTTTAAAAATTCCATATCAGTTGATTTTAAAATTTCGAACGTTGCTAGTGATTGTAATTGTTTGTGTAGTTTTTAAAACAAACTATTTTTTTTTTTTTTTTTTTTTTTTTGTGGCAAGATGAAGCTTAGGAGTCACCCTTTGTACTACTAGTCCGTCATGTCTTACAAGTCATGGTGCAGCGTATAGTAGTAAGCTTGATCTGAAGGAAAAATGAGATAGGATAGGTTAGGGGTCTGGAGGGTGCATGAGTAGATGTCGATGAACCTTGCGTTTGAACTCTGAGATGTTATATGAGCTCGGAAACACCGACTGCGGAAGAGAGTTCCACAATCGAGTTGTTCTATTTATAAACGAACTGCTAAAACGTAATGTGCGTGAAGGGGAGGGCTGAAGGGTGAAGGGGTGAGCCGAGTTGGCTAGTCTTGTGTTGCGGGAGAAAGATTGCCGTGTAGGCAGGAGGTTTTTGATTTCAGTGGAGCAGTCGCTATGAAAATAGCGGTAAAACTTGCTGAGCGCTGCTACATTCCTACGGTGGCTTAAAGGATCAATGCAAAGGGTGCTATCGCCAATGAGTTTGATGGCGCGGTTTTGCACCTTGTCTAGCCAAGCCAAGGTGGTTTTAGGGGCGCCAGCCCAGATATACGAGTTGTATTCAAGGCGTGGCCGAATGTAGGACTTGTAGATTGTAGCCAAGGCAGTTGAATGAAGGAGAAACTTGCATCTCTTAAGGAAGCCGAGGCATTGGTACGCTTGTTTGGTGACTTGGAGTATGTGATTATTCCATCGCAAATCGTTGGATAGAGTCACGCCGAGGATGTTAAGATATGGATCAGCTGTTATATTATCTTCACCCACTGAAATGGAGGGAAGGCTGGTGCAGGTTTTAGTGGAGAATAGACAGTACTTGGTTTTGGTTTCATTGAACTCGACACGATTCTTGCGGCCCCAATCAAGAATGAGTTTAATGTCCGCGTTAAGAGACTCGGACATGAGTTCACGTTCTAAGAGACAAGGTCTGGCACTTGCTTGTCCTGTGTTGTCGGAGGGGTATGAGTAACGCAAAGTACCGTCATCGGCAAAACTATGAAGTGGATTGGAGGGGATTGAGAGCAGATCATTAATGAATATAAGAAAGAGAGTAGGTGAGAGAATCGCCCCTTGGGGAACGCCGGTCGAAATGGAATGAGGGTTGGATTCGACGCCATCCAATACTACCTTGATTGAACGGCCAGAAAGAAAGCTCTCAATCCAGTTCCTTAGAACTGAGTCAATACCAATAGCTTGGAGTTTCGACAGCAGAGCGGGATGCCATACTCTGTCGAAGGCCTTGGAGATATCTAGAGCAACCAAACCAGACTCACCGAAGCCATGGATGCTTTGGTTGATGTGTTCAGTCAGGCACACAAGAAGGTCGCCAGTAGACCGTTTTGGTCTAAAGCCATACTGCCTGTCGTGAATAATTAGGTTAGATTCTAGATATTTCATCAACCCTCGATTGATTATTGTCTCCATAACTTTGGAGAGAACAGAAGTTAATGCTATTGGGCGGTAGTTTAAAGGGTCGCTGGCCTCACCTTTTTTGGGAATGGGCTGAACATGAGCTAGTTTCCAAGAGTTCGGATAAACTCCGGAGAAAAATGACAAGGCAAAAAGTTTGCGCAGAGGTTTAGCCAAGGGTGAGGCACACTTTTTGAGTACCATAGGGGGAATATTATCGGGGCCAGTGGATTTATTGACGTCGAGTTCTTTGAGACATTTATACACCTCTCGTGTCCTGAAGAAAATTCCGTCCATTGAATGGGCGTTGCGATCGAGGACCGGTGGTGACGTATCAGCTTGAGGTAATGAAGAATTTGAGGCGAACAGAGATGCCAGTAAATCGGCCTTGGATTTGCTTTCTGTTATCACCTCCTTTCCATTAATGAATGGAGGGGTTGAGGAAGAGGTAAAATTCTTCTTGATGGAAGTTACCAAGGACCAGAAGCTTTTGCTGCCTACGTGTGTGTTGAGGATCTTACTTCTCAATTTGTTGTCAAATGATGCTTTGACCTTCCTGATGATGGAATTACAGGAGTTTCTCGACTTGATATACTCACGCCGAAGTGACTCGTTGGGGGAATGTTTGTACGCTCTATAAGCGGCTTCCTTAGCTTGAATTGCGTTCTTACATTCCCCATTGAACCATCTATTTGGCCTAGGCTTTATAGATATGGTAGAATGAGGAATGAACAAACACATTCCCGCCCGTATTATTTTAGTAATACAGGAAGCGGCATAGTTCGCACTGGCACTGCGGAAACACAAATTCCAGTCTGTGGCTTGAAAAAAGCGTATAAGTCCCAACCAGTTGGCTTTCCCATAGTGCCAGACAGTTTTTTTAGGAACTGTGTTGGTTGGAGTAGAAGATGGATATGGGAAATTAGCGCTGACTAGATTGTGATCCGAGTTACCAAGGGGCGAGCTAACTTCGACGGAGTATCGAGTTGGATGAGAAGTAAGAAACAGGTCAAGAAGATGGGCTCCATGACCTTCAACGTCCGGAACTCGCGTTGGACAGTTCACTATTTGGTGCAGATTATTTAGGTCTGCAAAGATCTCGGCGTCTTTGCCAGAAACACTGGTGCCATTAGAGTAATTTAGCCAATTGACATTGTGAACGTTGAAATCACCCGCAACAATGATTTCACACTCCGGGTGGGAAGATAAAAATCCGGAGATTTGTTCAGAGATAGCATCGAAGGCTAACGTTGAGGCTTCATTACTGATATTAGGGCTTCTGTATAGAAAACAGAAGAATATGACGTGGTTACGAAGAATAATTTTAATCCACAAATGATTAAAATCAGAAGATGTACTATTGTGCACCTTCTGAAACGCCACGTCATTCCTAATATATATGGCGACTCCCCTATGGTCGGAGAAATTGTGCACTAAGGTATACCCAGCCACCTGAAATCGATCTGAATCGGTGTCAGTGACTTGAGTTTCACTTAGTGCGAATATGGCCGGGGCATGCGTATCTAGATAGCACATTACATAATTAAAGTTCGCGAGGAGACCCCTAATATTACAAAAAACAAAGGAAAAATATTTGTTATTGTTTAGGGGCCTTTCCTGCGCAAGGTCCATGACTTCATTTGTGGCTGACTCAGCCGGCGATGCAACCATCGGAGCTTATGGGAACGGCCTTGCTGCCTATTTAATACCACCTTCTTCACATCCTGAAAGTTTAAACTATGTATATTACATCATTAGAAAGTAATAAAAAATTCTCCTTCCACGTTTCCGCCTAAAATATCTACATATCATCAATATTTCCAGCTTGAACCCTCAGCATGTTTTAATTCAAATTTTATCTGACCAAAAACTTTAACTAAAAACTTTCCCAGAAATTAATTTAATACTTTACTTTTACTTTGGCTCCTGTTTTTCCTCCGGCTCCAGAATTTTATAGTTTTTAATCCTATGTTAAATTCCTCTGGGATAAATATAAACATTTCACTAAAAAATAAACTTGAAGTACCTCCAAAAGCTTAAATTAACCGTCACATTGAGTTGCTAAATAGAGACGAAATTTTTTTATTGTTGACTGTTTTTGTTTGATTTTATTACAATAATTAGTTTTAAATACCTGCAACACAGTCTTTTTTATGCCCCATAATTAGTAAATTTCTTTTTTCCATTTTATAATAAATTTCATTAAAAAACTAAAAAAAAAAATCACGAATTAAATTTAAAAATAACCACCACGAACAAATTGTCAATTTGCAGGCAGACAGCAGTTCAAAGCAAAAAATGTGTTCTAAATCAGCTCGTCATGGTTGGTACCACTGGGCAACCAGCGGCAGAATTCAAAATAGCTCGAATTTGTCCGCGGGACAAGTCGCCTCTGCGCCTTTGTGGTAGCATATATGGTGGCGCGTGTATTTTAATCGATTTTGCCGCCACGGACACCGCCTCCGCGACAAAATTCGCGCCAATCTGTTTGTACCTTAATACATCAATTTTATATACATTTTCGTCATCCTAATCTTGTATGTGCGCACATTAAGTTTGACATATTAGCGAAAATATTGATAAACTATTGTGACAAATTCTCGGTATTATGCAAATATTCTATATTGCCTATTGTTCATTTATTATTAAAATATCCAATCATAATATACAACATCCATCATACTGGGAAGTTGATCGTGTGGACCGAAAGGGTCGAACCCACATCCCAACTAGTTTATTTTTTATTTTAGAATGTATTAAAACAAAAAAGCGTGCTATCCCACCAAAAAAAACATTAAAAATATGAATTAGAAGTCCGTGGGCGCGGAAGTTATTCATTGGGACAGTTTAAAACACACTTATAACAAAAAGAAGTGATATGGATTAGTCAAGATGAATCGTTAATAGCATGGAATAATTAAACACGTGCATTTACGAACGAATTCAAAGGAATTTTTTAAACTTAATAAAGTATTATTAACCGGCTTTGTATAGCATGAATCTTAGCTGTCCTTCGAAATGTAACAAATTTTATTAGAAACACTATAGACTGAGCCACACTGAATTCGTTCGTAAATGCACGTGTTTAATTATTTCATGCCATTAACGATTCATCTTGCCTAATCCATATCACTTCTTTTTGTTACAAGTGTGTTTTAAACTGTCCCAATAAATAACTTCCGCGCCCATTAACTTCTATTTCACATTTTTAATGTTTTTTTGGTGGGATATTAATTACTCGAATGCAAAACGACCAATGTTTTTTTTTTAATTTTCTTGAATGGATGAGTTATCAACAAATAAATGTATGAGTTATCTACAATCAAATTTCAGATTTTTAATTTAGAATATGCCCCTTCAATCGATCTTCGATCAATTTTTTTTACACTCCTATAAGTATCCAAACTAAAACACCTTCCAGTAAGCTCAGACAAAAAAAAAGATAAGGGAAGGGGCGGCATAATCTGTTTTGCATGCTGGTGCTGAAGTGGTTAGCGGCGGGCCTGATCTGTTGCACAATGCTAAATCGAAAAAATAATATAACCTATATGTGACTAAATTTGATTAAGAACACTGGATTACCACCCAATTGTAAATTATTTTTGTTAAAAATTTAAATCTTTTCTAGCTGGGTATAGATATTTATCAACATGCATTAACGCACGATCATAATTTTCATCTGTTTTGTTTCCGTTTACGCTCGGAATTCTCCTTGTTCCTACTCCTACATTCAAGCTATTTTTCCTTTTATTTGCTGGGTGTCCTTAAAATTATGTTTGTAGGTACATGTATCATTTACAATTATGATTGATAATTGGCCATGCCATCTTTTGCGTAACCTTGCGGTTTTTTCATAAAAAGTAGTTGAGCTAAGCCTTCAGTTTTCTTATACAGCTTCGCCAATAATAAAGTTTTCTAAATAATATACTTTTGTGCTCGAATTACCAATATTTAACATGTCGTTATGATAGTACACCCCATAAGTTTTATCAACATATTACCTATCATTGGAGAACAAATATTTCGCAACTATATCGATTTATACAATTAATTGCAACATTCAAAATTTACACAGTCAATTAAAAACTATAAAATTGTTGACAATAATCAGAAATTTTTTCCGTAATTCTTGATTTGTTAAGTATACACAATCAACGCCAGCCTGAAAACAATGTCCAAGCAGCGAGTGGACCAGTGTCCTAGCAATTGGTTTGGAGAATCCACTTCATGTTTGGGAGCAGCTTGATTGACACTCCCTTAATTACATTGAGTCCGCCCTTGAAAACTAACTAAACGATTGCCTTTTGTTTATAGTAGTAGCCAATAAAAGGTTTCATCTAGGTGTAGAGTCAAAAGTGATCAAAGCAGAACTTTAAACAAGAAACGACCTCATTTTGGGGGCGTTATTGGAGTTGGGAGAAAACAATGAAACCAATCAGTGAAGTAATTAAAAACGAAGGACTACAGACTCGGCTGTCGGATTGATTGACGGATGTTTACTACTTTTGCTTTCGTAAATAGAAACGGGTCAAGGGGCATATTGTAAAATTCAAGGAAATTAATTAATGAAATTAATTTCAACGGTGAAATTTCAGATTAAAAAACGCATTTTTTGGATTCCTGTTGGCTTGAGTAGAATTTTATATTACAAAAAAGAATTTTACTTTTCATTCATTGCAGTGATTCTTAACAAGAATATCGAGTCAATTCTCATGGAGACCATTGCCCGACTCGTGGCAATTGAATACCAATGCAATTAAGTTTGATACCTGTAATGAACCAATATAACAACTGAAGGTCGGATCAATTGTTGAGACAATATAATAATTTGCGGAATGCGCAAAATTACGCAAATTGTTAAATATGCTTGGTTATTTTAATAGCGGTGAAAAATAAAAAGGACCTATTTAATAAAGTGTGCCGAGTTTTCATGTGCGATAATGCTAAAATTTGATATTACCGTTTTGTACCGAAAGTCTGTTATAGTGAAATGCCTAGTAGTGGGCGTAGCTTGAAAATTTAAAGAGTAAAGGATAGGTTAGGGGGTGCTGGTGGTGCTCGGAAGATGTCGATGAATATTATGGCTTAACAGTAATAGTCCGTGGAAATGGTACTTTAACATTGCAAAAATGCAGGATACGGTCTTATTTATGAGATGTATAGGGGGAGGTGGGGGGCGTCGGTGTAAGCTTAAATTTGAGTTTTCCGGATTGTAACCCTCGCATTTGGCCGCCATCTTGGAAAAAGTGTGCAAATGGTTTTTGCAGTATATCTCGGTAATAGTACATCTTACAGAAAATTTTCAAGGAGTCTTTTTGTTCAAAATTATCTACAATTTATTATTGTGCTATTTTGTCGTAAATTGAATATTTAAGAAGTTATAAGCCTTAGAACACAAAAATTAGTCACAATATTTTCTTTTAAAGGCTATCACTACTATTTCCTTCTATTTAAAAAAAAAAAAAAAAATACTAACAAGTTTTTGTTTAGACGGTTTCATAAAGAATAATTTTCATTAATATCTTTTTTTTTCATTTCGTTCACTATGAAACGTTTTATAGAGTCCCAAAGGTATCAAAGTGACAGATTTTCTGAATATTTTTTTTATTATTTTAGCGCCTCCACTCCCTAGAAATTCTAAACAGATAGTAAGTAAAAATAATGAATGAATGACTTTACGTTATAAGAAATGCCAATGTTTGAGTAATGTAATAAAATAGTTTCACCATTTATTGCGGGTTTTTATTGCTGTTATGCTAGGTTTTACAAGGAGCGATATGGTTTAAAATGAAATTTGAATAATAACATGTAGTTACTCAAATTTTTTAAAATAATTTGTGTTAGAGGTCCAGTAAATAGGTAGAAAAAGGCCTTCGTAATGCGACAAATACCGCACGCGATTTTTTTTTAACAATATATATTATATATTTTTATGAGCTTAAAATCAAAATGGCGTCATCCCTACCCTTATGCTTAACTTACAGGGAAAGGAAACGCGTTTAATTCTATATCTCAGAAACTATGCATTTTACGACAAAAATGTATATAATATTTTTTGTAGATAAATAAATGATTTAACTTTTTTATTTAGATTTTTTTTTGTAAGGTCAATATGTTCGGAGTTATAGTGCTTCAAACTTTATATTACTTTCTTTTGCACTATATTTCGTTAACGGTTAACTCGCTATAAAAAAATCCTGCCTAAGACTTATAGAACACACAATTATATATAACTTTTGTGTATTTTTTACGTAGGGCTAATATTGCACGAGTTATAGTGCTTTAAGTGTCGAAAAACGTGAATTCAAAAGTATTTTTAGGCCCATATCTTTTTAATTACACTTTTTATTGCAAAACTGATTATAACGTTTTTTGTACACATTTTCATTTCCCAGTGCCTTCAAGTCATCTAACTCTTAACGGGCACAGAATTCAATGGGCAGATAGTGTAAAATATTTGGGAGTCCCCTTAGACAAAACCCTTACTTTCAACATCCATATCTCAAATACAATAAACAAAATTAACATACTAACAAGAACCCCCTATCCCTTTATTAACAGAAGATCTGATCTTAGCTTAGAAATCAAAGTCTTAATCTATAGACAAATTTTCCAAGCTATGTTGTTATATGCCCCAGTGTGGCAAATTGTGCAGTTACTCATAAAAAAAATTACAAACAGCACAGAACAAACTATTAACCTTCCGTGGTATTTCTCAACAACTCGATTGCACTCGTTAGCAAATATGAAATATGTCGAGGAAATAGTTGGAAACCTATAGATACTAATTTTAAATATCAATGCCAAGAATCGACAAACCCGATAATTCGGCAATTAGGCAACTAAAAATTGCCTACTTAGTTAAGTTTAGTTGTAGATTAGTTTTAAGTCTAGGATAAGTAGTGCATTAAGGCTTTAAAAAGGTTTTCATATATTTTTCCTCAACCCATTAAAATATAATTAAAAATAAAAGTAAGAAAATTTATATAAAGTGATTTGTTATAGTTGTAAGGAAAAGATTTAAATTCCAAACTCTAGAATTAATAATATATTTGCACTGTAAACGACTGTCATGTGTTAAGAGTATAAACAAAATAAAATAAAAATAAAAAACTTTTAAGCTGACTAAAGTTTCTCTGAAGAGTTCCTTAGTAATAATGATAATTTAATAATAATTTATACTGTGCTGTAATTCGCTGGTGCTGGCACTAAAAAAAGAATTAAGCCACGGATTGCACGATGGTCATTATATTTGCATAATTCTGATTACGTCACAGAGAACAGAGCAAATGGTAGGATGAAACATGTTGATGCTTTGAGCAGCAATACAAACGTATTGTCCTGGAAGATAATACACAGGAACAAAATCTATCTACTTAGGAGGGTGAGTACATTAGAAAGATTAGAGGTCAGTTAGAACATGGCGAAGATGAGCGTTACGATATGAGAAATAAAATATATTTCTATTTATGGGTGAATATATAATACTGGTATGGGAGTATGGGAGCAGGAAGTGATGCCAGAAGTCTGCAGAAAAGGCTTTCTCTGACCGATATATAAAAAAGGAGATATCACAGCGTGCACCAAATATCGCGGTATAACGTTGTTGAGTACCGTGTATAAGATATTCTCCGCTACCCTACAAAACAGGATGGCCCTATATGCCAAAAACATCATAGGCCAATACCAGTGAGGCTTTAGCCCAGGCAAATCAACGATTGATCCAACTTTCACCTTGAGGCAGGCTACAAAAAAATATCTAAAGTTTCAAAACTCAATTCAACTCCTCTTCATAGACTTTAGAGCCGCCTATGATAGCATAGCCAGACAAGAGCTCTACAAAGATATGAGAGAATTCTGCGTCCCCTACCAACTGACAAGACTATATAGGTTCACCATAACCAATATGACAAGCCAACCCTGGCGTTGGAGAAAGTGATCCCATTCGGCGTGGCATCAAGGGGCACAATCCTCCACAAGTCAACCCAATTACTGGCTTATGCAGACGACATTGACATCATTGGAAGAACAACAATAGCTGTACAAGAAACGTTCACTCAGATTGGGCAGGTGGCAGGAAATCTGGGACATGCTCATCAATGAAACCAAAACAAAGTACATGGTGGCCTCGTCTACAGGAACACCTAACATTGGCAGGGCATCTAGCTCGTATGACTGAAGATGAGCCTACTCGCAAAGTTCTCTGCGGTAAGACCTATGAGGTGCTACAGCGTAGGAGACACAGCATTTTCTGGAAGGATGGCGTAGACCAGGGCGTACGGAGCTTAGGGACGCTGAACTGGATGACATCGCCTCAGAATCCCGACCGGTGCAGAGAAAAGGACCGGATCACGATTGTAGAGCCGTTAAAGAAGAAGAATGTCAGACGAGCTGTTCATTATTATATGTATGTCAGTGGTTGCAACTATTAAATATTTAACTTACTCTTCTTGAAAATATGTTTCGAAATTTGTTTTTGACTCTTAAAATATTAATATTCGTTTGTATATTGAGTGAAGAAAGAAGATATCGAGGATAGGTGAAGTTTCTCTTTATATATTGTTTATTCTAATTGGAGTGGGGTGGTAGGCGGTGCTTCCATTATGTTTTCATGATTCTCTTTAATGATGAATTGGAAGATTGTTTTTTTTTTTATAATTGTGCTTTCAAGTATGGGTTGCCTAAAGTGTTTTTATTGCAACGAGAAAGTAGTAAAAATATTAAAACACTTTTTTTGAATTGGAAAAAGCCAAAAAACCAAGGCAGCTGAAGTGTTCTTCACGATCACGATCTTTTAAGAAATCTTTTAAGGTGTTAAAAATGTTCAAAACAAAAAAGAACCTTAACGATCCTACTTTTTGAATTATAGTGAAAAAGGGGAAAAAATTCATTATTTCCATATTTTTTTACAGATAAGCCCCTATATATATATATATATATATATATATATATATATATTTTTTTTTTTCATTATACACTACTGTTTTTGTTATTGAAAAAGCCGCATTCCACACGACTTCAAGGATAACCTATTTGTGACTATCGACCGTTGTTTTATTACCTTTTCTACTCTAAAACATTAAACTCAAAGTTTTCCCCCAAAATCAAGATTCAAAACGCCCTATCTCGTAAATGGGCAGAGATAGCCCGTTTTGTGTTTTTGTGGATCATTTTTTGCCTACTTGTGTATGTATGTGAGGGTAATCAAGTGTCGCATTGCAAATAAGACTAAAATCGAACCAGGGATTTCCAATCATTCTTGGTTCTAGTTTTTTTCTGATAATAAGGAGCCATACAAAATGAGGTAAAAAATGTAATAGAAATGGTTTTCGGGAAATTTTACCATTGCAGTACGAGTCTTAAAAAAGCCTTTAAACTCTATATGAAAAAAGAGGCAAAAGCGCGTATGACCTAAAGTCCGCGTAGTGTGGATGCACCATTAGAAGGAAAAATCTATAGCAACTATCTCAACTTTTTTTTTGTTGCAGTACACTTTTAACCATTTCAAAATTTGGCGGCTCACTACCTGCTAAGTCACCCTTACTTACTAGTATTTTTTGGAAACGACTAACGCTGTAACATGTTTTTAAAAGTACCTAAAAGTATGGATATCTCAAAAACGAAGCGAGCTAACGAAAAAACTTATTTTTCATTTTCATTTTATTTAGGGGTTCTGTGTCTCAATGAAATTCATAATTAAAATATCAGCACCATGGATGTCGTAGCTTTTATATAACTACAAACCTTAGTGAAATACCTCAAAACGTCAACTTCAAGTGTCAATATCTCGAAAACTTAGTATGATATCGAAAAATTTTATTTCATATTTTCGACTTATTTTGCTGTGCTTCATCATAATCCATCGTCAAACAGGAGGCCCCGGGAACCGCAGAGGTCCCAACAAAAAAAGAGGGGGTGAAAAAAATTGCACTCAAAAATTGACCGGAAACATCCATATTATTTCTCTTTGAGCTATTCTCAACTGATCTCTGTTAACAGAATGCGGTCCTCATATTATGCATACTCAAATACCTCCAGCACACGGTCTATATACTGGGAAGTTAATAAAATAATATGACTACAAAGACAACAGAATGTTCATTGAAGATCCATAATTAAAAATTAATTATAAGAATGAATTGCAAAATTTGAGCTTGATGATTTTTGATAATATCTTTTATATTTGGTTGTAAAAATGACAATCCTCATCAGCCTTGGCGTCCTCAAGAATTTTTTTTAACGTTCTCGGTCCTGGGTCTCTTTTTCCAGTTGGTGATCCCAATTGTGCGTAAGTCCATTTCTATGTTGGCTTCATATATCTTCCTAGGTTTTCGCTGTGACCTTCTTCCCTCTGGCATTTGGAGGAACGGAATTTTTAGGGGGGAGGATCCTTGAGGCATTCTTATTACATGTCCTCTCTAGCCTAGGCATAATATCGTAATGCTTTTTGTTACGTCAGGCTCTTGGTATACATATTTTATGATTGTATCTTCTTGTCCAGACACCCTTTTCATTTACTGCGCCTGTGATCCAGATTTTTTTTACAGCTTCCGAGGACCTGGCCGTCATGCCTAGTAAGCGTCCATGATTCCGTACATCAGTAGAGGTTTTATTACGGTTTTGCATAATTTAAATTTCAAGGTCCTGCTTATTCTTTTTGATTTAAAATAATTCACCATACTTTATATATGCTTTTTTCGCTAGTAGCATTCTTCTTTAAATTTCCGCCGTAATGTTGTCTTTGTTAATTTGCGTCCCTAACTAGGTGACCTCATTTATGGATTCTATGTTATATCTGTCAATTGTTATATTTTGTCCTGTTCTTCCTTCTTCTACTGTTTCTGGATCCGCATATGATTCGTGTTATTTTCATTGATAATAAGTCCTGATTTCGAAGCCTGTTTTTCTAACGCTACATAGGCTTTCTTTGCTTTAGTCATTGACCTTCCTATAATGCCTATAATATCATCTACATATGCAGTTTGCTGAATAGACTTGTTTAGAATTGTCCCTCTGGTTTCAATGGCTCCCTCCTGGACTGTTTTATTATAATAATGTCTTTGGTCTGGAAACTTCTGTTCCACGATTGTTTCGTAGATTTTTGGTGGTAACACAAGATCATATGCTGTCTTATAGTCGATGAGAAGAGGTGGGTCTCTATTAGGGCTGCCATCACCGAAATTGCTGAGCCCGGACAAAAACTTTAAAAAACCCGGACATTTGGGTTAAATCAAGTTTTTTCCCCGGACATCCTTGAAAAACAAATTTTACAAGAAAAATAAAATTTTAATTTTTTTATTCTTTTAAACAGACGATGTGTTTAGCAATGTTTGACAAAATCGACATAAACCACAGCAAAACCAATGAAATATACTTGAATGCATTATACACTATTCTAGTAACAAAAATAATTAGGTACAGTTTTCTTGCATCAATTGAAGCCACTATATATTTATTGTAAATTAAATGAAAGTAACTAATTTTACTTTAAACGAATTAGTCTCTTTTTATTTATTTTGGTATTTCTCAGTTGTACCAATTTTTCCTAAAATATCCTTTTTTTCCAACAGGAATCGGTAAAAGTCTGCACAACTCAGATCCTTGAAATTATATTTAATTTTGATCAGAGAAGAAACCGTGTGTTGGTTTAGTGAATTTCTTTCTTTGGTCCATTGCTGCGTGACTAGCGACAATACTCGCTCTACGTTCGCATTATGAGCTGGAACACAAAAATAATACTGTGCAATTTTAAGTAGTTCACAATATAAATGTGCATTAGGCGTTTTAAAAAATTTCAGCCACAGCTGGTTTGCACTTAAAATCTTATCTTCGTCTCTAAGGCTCAAGCTAAAGGCTTTTAAATTCACCCATTCGTCAATCAACTTCGTATCATCAATTTCAATGTTAATTTCCTTGAGGAATAAAACTGTTTTTTCGACATCAGACCATGAAGTACTTTCAGTAATGTCTGGCAAAATCATCCAGTCAAATTTGTCAAAGTGCTTCAATGGTTCTTCCCATTTATGTAAGTAGGATTTCATTTCTTTGTAAAAGTCTATACAACGTTTTTTGAACTCGACTTTCACGTTTTCATCTTGTAGGTTCAAAATACTTCGCACCTTAATGGGCACAAAGTTTTCGTTTATTCTATCTTCTAACGTTTTTTTCAGAGACGTTAATATATTTCTTATTTCAATAACGGAGTTATCACTTTTGAACAAGAAACAAGTATGCTTCTGACAATGGGTCTTCGAAAAACTTTTTGATTAAAATGGGTGGCTTATCCAAGCTTTCAAAATAGTTTTTCAGTGCATCGTACATCTTCAAAAACCGCTGGAAAAAGGCTTAGCCATCGCGTCTTTGAATGGAACAAAAGGCGCTTATATTCCAATTCACTGGCTGCGCAGAATTCCTTAAGAGCTTCTGTACGAACTTTATAGATGGAGAAAAAGTTGTAAATTTTCAATATAATCATCTCTACGTCAATAGCATGGTACAATAATTACAAGGTAAGCTTATAAGAGCCCCGTGACGTCACTCAGATCTTAATTCACAAAGGAAAAAAGCTCTCTCGTGACGTCACTCAGATCTTTTCTCATATAAAAATGGTAGAAGCTTTTCAAGATGGAAACAGAGCTTTTCCTTACGAGCCTACCTTGTATTATTGTACCATGGTCAATAGGAAGTAGATCGCATCCATGGTGCACAGCGTTGTGTAGTTGTGGGCAGTACATCCTATGCCAACAATATTTGGATTTAGTTGAGCTTTAAGCTTATAGAAGACATTATTTGTCCCTGCTCTACTGTTCCCGCCAAAGTTTGTGTTGCAATTGTCGCCGGAAAATGCTACACACTTTGATAGGAGATCATGCTGCCGAAGTTGTTTCAGAATAATCTCAACAACCGTGTCAGATGTCTCATTTTTAGTACTTTCGATTTCAAGAAGCTTTGATGTAATGCCGTTTCGTTGTTTATCGAAATATTGAATGATGATCGGGAATAATTTAGTGCTTCCATGATTAGTAGCATCGGTAGATACACTTATGAATAAAACTTCTTTTAAATCGTTTTTTAGTTCGGCAATCGATAAAGGGCTCAACACGTTGTTAACTATAGCAGTAGCTTTTGTGCGATTACATGTCATTTTTTTTGCCGTATTTGACTCCGAAAACATTACTTGGTTAAGGGAATTACTACAATCCAAGGAATTGAATGACATGTGGTGTTTAACTGTGTGGTAAGCCATTGTACCTTCTGCTGCTCGAATACGGTTTTCTTCTAAGCTAGGTTCAGTTTTGGCAAAGAATGCCGTGATGTTTGAGCTACTAGCTTGGCCTTTCGAATTTGCTTTGTGTTTTTGTGTGTTTAGGTGATCATTAATATCGGAAATTCCCTTATTAGCGATAGAAATGTTCGTAGAACAAATGGTGCACGGTACTTCCCAGTCATATTTTCCCCTTTTTAGCATAGGAAATTTGCTTTGTAAATCGCTATTAAACGTACATTTACGTTTAGGCATTTTGATCTGAAAAAAATAGGTAAAACTTTGAGTCGTTTGGACTAATAAAAACCCGCCTAGAACTCCCCACACCTTCCCTGAAAAACTACCGAACATCTTGAATAGCCGGTATATTGAAAAACATTTTCACTTTAAAACAATGTGCTAGCTTACGGAGCACGATTTTAAGTTATTATATGTGTAAAAAAGAAGTTTCGACGGGTGTGCACCGTCTTTGTCTGTACAGGCACTAGAGTTTCCGGGCTATAAAAAATGATATTAGTGTAAGCAGAGGTATTCTTATTGATAGTGAAATTAAGAAAAAAAATTATTCCCATTTAACATCAAAGTATTAACGTGATTAAATGTTTATCAAAGAGTCGTTACCGATAATTACCGATACCCTAAAGCCTGGCGTCCAATCATAAAATGCGTCATCATCATCGAAATTTTCAAGTACCATTCAGTTCACCAAATTAATTGTGCATCAACAAGGTGGCAATGTCATTGGGCGAATTTCCAAGATTGCATTGAATTTATTTGTGCAGTCTTGATGCTGATGTAGACAATATCTTTATGCGCCAGGCTTTCCCGAACCAATGACGAACGAAAATACCAAGTTCACTAAAAACGATTTTCGGCAATAATAAGCAAGGATACTTACAATTCTCTGGCTTACACTGAGCTTGCAAACTCCTTATTGACTTAAAAGTATGTCCACTTCTATTTTTTTAAACTGCAACGATGAACACAAAGACCCTTGCAAAGTTATTAGATAGAGTCTAAGTACATTTATTTAAAGAATACTGGAGAAAGCCGGTCTATTTATTATGAACACGCCAGGCGCGAAAAATGTATTTTCTTATCAGCTTTTTCGAAAAGTAGGAGCTCGAGAAAGAGCTTAACTATTGTAATAAAATATAAGAGGCGTGAAACGTACGTAAGCACTCGCGACTTTACTTGAAATGATATATCTACCGCAGCAGTCAACGACTAGATTAATTTCTGTTCGCATTTCGGATCGGTGTATGTTTTTACGATTTCTTGGAAATGTTTGAAATTTCGGCTTCTGATTGAGTCGTTAAGTATTTTGACTTGCCAATGGAACTTTTTTCACACAAAACGGAGGCTCCCGGACGCCCTTCAAACTAGGACAAATATGGGGAAACCCGGACGGATGGCAGCCCTACCCCTGACACAAAAAGTGTCCGGATTTTACCCGGACACTTTTCAAAACCCCGCCCGGACGGCCCCCGGACGCCTTCAAAACTAGGACAAATCCGGGGAAACCCGGACGGATGGCAGCCCTAGTCTCTATATTAAATTCTTTCGTCTTTTCAATTGCCTGTCGTAATGCGAATATTTGATCGGTTGAGGGCTTGTGTTTCCTGAATCCACCCCGGTATTACTCTTTCATGCAAAAGTTTACAGCGAGTATACAGGATATACGAGAATATTTTAAATGCCACATTCAGTAGCGTAGTTCCTCTGTAGTTGGTACATATAAATTGGTCCCGTTTTTTGTGTAGTAAATCTATGTAAAAAGATCGCCGATATAGCGATCGACGGTATATTGATTCGGAACTTCTATATTTTTATGACAATCTAAAGCGTTGGTAGAAGTAGATATTTAAGGACAAAAAGTAAACAAAACAGTTTTTTTTATCATCAAATATATTTAATTAAAAATGATGATAGATATGGATATCTTATAGGTTATGAAAAATCAATCAAAACCAAAATTGACAATTATTTAAATTATTGAATGTCAACAGAAAATGGTCTACTTTAACCAATTATTTACAATTTTTGATTTTCAATGTACCAATTTCTATAAGATTCCCCAAAAATAGTAGGTTCAACGAGTTAAGAAAAGTGGGTTTTCCAGCTCGTGTAAATTTTAATATACTAGCTTGCTACGCTCCCTCGTGATTTAAATAATTACACTCACTGGAAAACTATCACATTTTCTTACTTGTAGAACAATCTGCTATTTCTCAGGATATATATTTTTCCTCATAAATAATTGTTTTAGTCATTGTCAGCCATTTTAAGAAAACGGCTCAATTGTATTCTCCGGGAGCACTCTAACGCGCCAATAAGAAACACGAAAAATAAAAACGGCGCAAAATGCATTCGTATTAGAATATTAGTTCGAAGCCGCGTTTTTATTCTAATTGGGAGGGGGGGGGGGGTAGGGGTATCGGATGGATGGGATAAAAGTGAATTTTGCGGGATTAAGCTCCCTCCCCTTTTTTTCAACAGCGTCAGTATTTTCGAATTCGTACGACGTAGTGTTCAAACATAAGGTTTATAGCCATCTTGCTCAGCACTTCCAGATCGCCCATACCTATCCTCTCCTCGATCCATCAAACTAGCTTACTATTAGACATAGTACCGAGACCTAAACGACAATGCAAATTGGTAGTACAAAGGATGGTTCCTAACCTTAGTTTTCCACATAATACCACAATTTTTAAATTCATTCAAACGCATGCCCTTAAACATCTAGATTTTAAAATAAATGGATTTATGCCACTTTCAAAATAATCTGATCACATGTTTATAATTTCGATGTCTGTCCCATTTCAATAACTTCCTTATAAGCTGACAAGTTAATAATTATTCATATTAAAATTTTAAAACGCAACCCGTGCTTTGCAGTAATAATTTAAAAAAACCAATATCCCGAGATTTAATCCTTGTAAAACTAAAAAGCGACAAAATGGCTAAAGAAGCGTACCATTAGAAAGATAGCACTATCGGAGCAGAAAGGTTTTCAGTTTTTAGATAAAACTGGTCTCTACCAAGGTAAATAATGTACAGGTAAGACAGACTCGCTCGTGCACTGACTTCTTGAAGAATAGCTCGCGAATCCACTTAATATTTCACACTTATTCATTCTACTCACGATAGTAAACAAACACATTAAAAAGTCCCTAAGAATAATAATCTCGTTAATCCCAAAGTTCGTCTTCTTGCGCATCACGAGCCGCTTTTGATCAAAGCAAAGAAATGTCAATTTGTGTCTGGGGAATAAAAGTTATTACAAGATTTTTTTTTATTGTTTTTTCGAGCATTCTACGAAGAGTCTTGTATCGAATTGATACCGAGGAACGCTAATAGTGACTAATTGCATCTGCCTTGGACTGTCATTGAATTTGTACAGGCGGCAGATGAACGGCAGCGGAGCCAGCGTAAGTTAAGACGACGTTGAAGAAGCTCTAAAGTCCAGAGAATTCCTTCCAGTAGAACCGGTTAGACGGCAGCTCCATTAGCCTCGACGCAGCCCGGAATTAGACCTTTTACTTAAAATGATAAAAATGTCTCACTCGTGCATTTGTATTTAACAAACCAGAAGGTAAAAACTGTTCTTAAGGCAAGGTATACATGCGGACGGTTAGGTGTAGGTATGCAAGTCAACTTCAAAAACACGCCGCTTTGTATTATGCAGTTGAAGTTCAAATCATTTACGGATTGACATGCGGTTGTGATAATTGCAGCATCAATTACGGCTAACTTTATGTTTGTGGCCACTCAGCAAATATGGGTAGCAAATGTTGCTTCGCATTTCTTCAGGTATGCACATTTGTGTATGAATTGTTTTTAGCTCATGCACGAGGCTATATTATTCTATATCCAAAAGCTGGAGCAGCGCTAATCGCTTTCCTTTGCCTTTTTAATTAATTTAATTGCCATTGACAGTGTATGCGTAGCCCTTTATTTACTATGCTTTTGCATTATTGAATGCAGTAGGCAAATACTTCACTTCTACGAGATGTTATTGGCCAGTAAAATAATGAATGGTTGCTATGGGATGTGCATGGGCAAATAAATCTTTTTCGAAAGGAACGAAGAGCACTAAAAGGGCTTTTAAAAGCTTTTATTTGTTTTGTTCGTTTCAAAATTTTTATTAATTATTTTCGTTTAAATTTGCAGACTTTAATATTCATCCGAATTTTATTATGATTTACAATTATCTTCCTATTATTATTGTTAACTGAGCAGACAGCGGGAGAAAATAGTCCAGTGCAATTAGTAAATCAAATTGCATTTCATGATGTACAAAATTTTTTTTTGGAATTTGTTCGGGTACATCTGACAATGTTAAAACAAAGTTTGTGGGGTCGCAGTGTGATGGGAAAAGCCGCCATCTTGAAAAAGCGGTAGAGGTCGTTTATACCAAATAACTCGGTTGTGTGCAATGATAGCTGAAAATGATCGCTGGCAAGCTGTTGGAGAATAAAATTATCTACAAAATGAGCCCTCAACGAGGTCTGTAAGTTGATTTGGCTCAAAGTTATGGCCGCTCAAAGTTCCAACATGTTCGGGTGGTTGAGGTTGAATGCAGTTTTTTGCGATTAACTCGTAAGATATTAATTTGGTTGGGTTAATGAGGCAGTCTCATCAAAAACTTTACTTTTAGAACCTCGAAAATGATGATTCTAAGCTACTATTTCCCCTTATTATAATTTTCCAAAGTTGTTAAATAACCCAAAATATAGATAATTCATGGCGTTACATAAAATTCTAATTTATCCGACACGCGAAACTGGCTGGAAACGAGTTATTCCTCGAGAAGTGTCGTAACCTTCGCTGTTGACTTTTCACCCGTTATGTTGCGGACATGAAACGACATAGAGTTTCGGTCAATTGCCCATTTGAAAGATATTTTAATACCCGTATTTCTGCTGCTTACTACATTATCATATGAGCAACCGTTAACGAGATATTCAAAAAAATGGCGTTATCAGTTATTTCAGTCACGTGCAGTACGAACTTTGGCGTTGGATTACTCGCAAAATATACAAGCGAGAACGATGACTAAGGGCTTATTCTAAAGGTAATCACTAGCATTATAAGTTTGGTAATCGTCATTAACCCACCCAAATTTATATCTTACGAGTTAACCGCAAACAACTTCATTCAACCTCAACCACCCGAACAAGTTCGAACTTTGAGCGGCCATAACTTTGAGCCAAATCAACTTACAGACCTCGTGGAGGGCTCATTTTGTAGATAATTTTATTTTCCAACAGCTTGCCAGCGATAAATTTCATCAATCATTGCACATAACCGAGTTATTTGGTATAAACGACCTCTACCTCTTTTTCAAGATGGCGGCTTTTCCCATCACACTGCGACCTCACAAACTTGGTTTTAACATTGTCAGATGTATCCGAACAAATTTCAAAAAAAAAATTTTTGTACATCATGAAATGCAATTTCATGCCCTTTTTTCGACAAATTGCACTGGGCTAAAAAAACTGTAATAAAAACTTGTTGAGACGATCAACTTTCCAGTATGATGAACGTAGAAAGAATAAACTGAATTCAAAAAAAATAGTATAACGTTTTGCACTAGTGGGAAATTGACTAGAACCAAAACTGATTATGCCAAATTAATCATGAGAGAAGCTAGTTCAAACCACTACAATAGTGATATCCACAAGATTTATCTAGACAATTTGTTTTTCCTGAACATTACATTACATTTCCTTCCTACTTCGTTCACTACGTGCTGCGTGCTGAAACGCCGCGCCGCCGATAAATTGTTAAGCAAAAGACTTCAATTGGAAAAACGAAAGTTGTCAGGATATAATTTTTCGGTAACTATTGAAAACTGCGGCATAAACTTCAATTTCCAGAAACTTTAGGACGTGGAAAACAATTTTCCGTCCAAAAAGTGCCGATCTAAGGTTTGAAAAATTAGTATTGTTTGTAAAGGGTAATTTTTGCACGGATTATGACAAGTGATGTCTTGTTTGCAGGGACGGATTGGCCCCCTTAGCGGCCCGAGCATTTCTGCATTTACCGGCCAAATTGTTTATACCGATCCAGGGTGGATAGGAAATATAAATTTTCGATCAAATACTGCACAGCCCATGCAACAATCGTACTGGGCTCACCGTGGACCCTGGAGCAGGCCCGTGCAATAGGCGCACGACGCGTACCGTGGTAATTTCTCCTCTACCGATTTAGGGACAGCTCTAAGAAATACTTCTCTCAGGCGGCGAGGGCGGTCGGCCGAAGGTGACCTCAAGGCGGGGAAGATAGGCGAGGAAGAGGAAACGCCAAGTTCGAGCCGATCTTCGTGAGGGTAGTGACAATTACTGTGAAACTTTAAGCCTCTTCACAAAAAAAAATCTGAACGCTCAGTCTCCGGCTCATCGGCCCTTCGAGCATTTACTCGAATGAGTCATAAGCCAATCCGGCCCTGCTTGTTTGGAAGCTGTCGCTCTGCTGAATTCAGAAAATGTAACTTCATTGTATTACGGTTTCATTTCAACGAGTTTATTATATACAAGAAAATCTAATCAATTTAAGGTGCTTGCAGCCCTTAGTCGAATTCTTTTCATTTAAACAAAAAAGGGCTCGACCGAATGTTATGAAATTTTTTCAAAGCATGTTTTCGTCAATATTCTTAGATCGGCTCCTCGTAGGAGGATTGTGAAGGTCCTCTAATCGTGTCCGTCGACGGCTGGACCAAATTTCATAAAACTCTTTGCGCATCTCCACAATGTTGATATCATTTTTGGTTCGCGCGATACCTTGCAGGTAAAAAATCAGGTGGGTTGTTTAACAAAAAAAAAAAAAAAAGCCTTGACTGAATTTTATGAGTGCCTTTTTATGTTATATATTCCTTAACACGCGTCGATCGGCAGCTCAACGAAGGCCTTATAATATTTCGTGTTGATACAAAAATCACATATGTCGTGTCACAACAAAAAACCACTCAACCGAATTCGAAAAATGACCACATATCACGTACACACACAAACATACCTCAAATTTATAATTAAAATCAGGGTACGAGAAAGCTCGCTCCGGAGCGGCTGTATGAGCTCGGAAATACTGACTGCGAGAGATTATTCCAGAGTCGAGTTGTTCAATTTACAAACGAATTCATATCTTGTCGAGTGCGTGAAAGGGAGAGTTGGAGGTGGAGGGAATGAGACGAGTGGGGTAATCTGGTGTTGCGGCTATAAGATTGCCGTGGAGGCAGAAGAGCGTTTAACTCGTTTGCGTTAATACAGTACCCTCAGAAGCTGAGCTAAATGCAGCTTATTCGGAGCCAAACATGCGGAATTGAGAAATCGAAGATAAACAAATTTTCGGTATCCACCAAATTCTCTTTGTTTTTAGGTTTCGTTTTCTGGTAATCTGTTCTGGCTTCGAGCATTATTAAATTTGCTCTTAAAATTTTGCTTCCACAAACTAACAACGACAATTCAATACGGTTGTAACAATGTAAATGATATTTTCTTAATTTTGATTTTAAAACGCTTTTTTAAAGTCTTTTTAACAGGTTTGTTTGGAAATTTTGCCTAAAGTTTTTGAAAAGTTTTATTTTTTGCTTTTTAGTTGATTTTTGAAGTAGTTTTTTCGCAGTAAGGTAAGGAAAAGCGTTTCCTGGAAAAAAAATTATCAAATTTTTATTATGAATTGTATTTTTGAGTATGGGTTGCCTGAAGTGTTTTTTTTGCAAGGAGAATGAAATGATTGTTGGCGAGGGTGTAGGAGGTGTATGCGAAGTATGCAGGGTTTTATTATAACTATTTTTTTAGGCTTTGGGCCAAAATTATGCATTTGTATGAAAAATTAAATGAGATGAAAGCAGTAGTTGCAGTTTTTCAACGGCTTTTCTTTGGTCGCTTTAATTATCAACAGAATCTAACAAAAAGGCGCAAAACGCCCGCTAGCTAGCGATTTTTTCACTTATTTGAAGTTTAAAAAAATGTCTCGTTCGTCACCATAAAATAATACTACATTTTAAAAGACAAAAAACCTCATATGAAGCGATGCACAAAAATTAAAGGACAAGTTATACTAACTTAAGGCGAACTTAATGGTAAGGGGTACTCCTAAAGGGTTTAAAGTACCCCTAAATTGGCGAAAAATGGCAAAAATTGTAAACAAATTTCTTTCCAAGTTTATGCTTCAAATTCGATTGTGGGCGTACTGTCAGGCAAAAATAAATTACTTTCAACCCTTAAGGGGTTAAAACTACCCCTACAATATAGTTCATTGAAAACTAGGGGGGTGTTCCAAAATAACACCGTTAAGAAAATCGAACCCTACACGTTTTTGGGGTCGCTGATCACGAAAATCGAGGTCCCGCGGTCCTAAAACATGGGCGTCCCCCCTAAAAATGCAAAAAACACCCCTTTTTAGGGGGTTTTCGCGATTATTTCAATAATAATGAAAACTAATGCGATGAAATGCACTTTTTTAATATTTATTTGCGAAGGTGGTTGATTTGTACTAAATTAAGGCGAACTTTATGATAAGGGGTAGTCCTAAAGGGTTGAAACTACCCCTAAATTGGCGAAAAATGGCGTTGTATTATATTTCAGTTACCCCAACTCGCTCAATTCAATTGAGTAACCACTAGAAAAAGAAGCTAGGGAAGTGAGCATAATTTAGAAGTGACGTTTATTTCAGTAGTGTCAAAGGAAGTAGAATGAGTTTACCCACGGTGGATGAACCCACAGACGGATGAGCCCACAGATGGATGAACCCAGGATGGGTCACGACAGAGCATGGAGAGGTGAGTTACGAGGGCATACCTCCATCGGTTCGGACAGGATGAGTTCACGAAAAGCTCGGCATTCCTAAATGTGATAGATGACATAGATCATGTCCTTGTGGAATGCCGGAAGTTTGCCGAGCAAATTGTTGCGCTGTAACCGACAGCTAAAGGCACGGCTAAGAGCAATGAACGGAAAGGGCGTAAAGAAAAAAAAGGAAGAGTGTAAGGCTTAGAAATACCAGCAGTATTATCAGGTAGATAAAAGCTAATCTAGCTGGCGGCGCATATAAGGCTTAACATTCATTTGATGAGGCATCTTAAGCCCGTCTTAAGACAATTGTTGTTTGGCCTAATGAGTCAACTAGTAAGTGATTTTACTACGATTAGAATCCGGTATAACCGACAGGCTGGAACGTGTCGGTATCATGATTCTTCCACCTTATAACGCACGAAAATAAAAAGAATCCAAAGTTTGTATGCAAATTAAAAATTGGTCTTAAAATCAGTCCAAAGAAGTATAACTTCTAATTCGCGTACATAAGTACACACATGTTCACACATAAACTGTTTTTTATATTTTATTTTATCGTTGAAGTTGTTTAATTTTTGACTTGAAATAATTTCACAACTGCAAAAAATATCATGCAATATTATTATAAAGAGAAAAACGTAACTGAGTCAGACATGTCAAATTTTGCACACGCATTACGTCACTGTGCACTTACTGTGTCTTGCATTGGCCTAATTACAGATTTTTACGTAAATGATCGAAATAAATGATACTTACATACTATAATTTGAAAGAAAATATTCACGTTTCCCACATTCTAACTATTCTGCGAAATGTCATAATATTAAGTTTAGGGCTAATTTATGGGGGCTTTTGACTCCCTTTTAGATGGAATCAATTTTGATATTGGCCACACTGTTTTGTTTATACAAGCACATCATGTGCTATCCACCCACCCACCTTAGCTGCCACCGACTATTATTCAAGAAATTTCACTAGGGTCTTACAACAATATACCGACGATTATAATGCTTAACAATATCCAGGAAAAATGTATTCATAAAAAAACGCTAAATATCCTTAAGTTACCTTTAAGGCTAAAGAACGCCAATTTCCGGTCAGGACTGGCCTATGCGTATTCAATACATTTTTAGGAGTAATCACCCTTTCGCAATCGGTAGCTAGCTTTTGGTCTACAATGTAAATATGTAGTTCCCAAAAAAGGCAAACATTTATTCTGACTGCTAACTTTATTTCGTTTTTTTTATAGATTTTATTGTACCCAACAAAACGTATGTGGAGATGTCACAACCCCTTTTGAAAATTTCCCCTACGCCAGTTCGTTCAATAATGCAAATTAGTTGAGTGCATGACTACTGCCCATCAGCTTCGTGAGTATTTTATTGGGTTCTACAAACTCGCGGAAAATCACATTGTTTAAAAAAGGCAATCCACACGGCCATTATAAGTATAATTCAGCCATGAAGGCTGGCAATGCTTTCCGCAATTGGGTATCGAGCGAATGACCTATCACCTTAAAACCACCATCCTACTGTCAATGTATGAAACTGTGAGAGGGTGCACTGGCAGTGTGCTGCATTCGATGGGATTATTCAGTCGGAAAAAATTCTTATCACCCCCAATTGATCGCACAACGGTATAGAAATGGAAATTTATTACTAGTGCAATAGAACATAAATCCTGTGCTATAAATAATGTTTTTAGTATGTTAATAAGCGTAAAAACTAGGGCCGTGCATGGGCTTCCTACCGAATTGTTTATTGGGAAAATTAAAAAGTCCGATAGTCACTGTTGGATCATAAATTTCGATTGGCTTCAATGCACCGCAGATACCCAATTTTATAGTAGTTGAGTTTAATAATTTGCTAGGGAAAAAAGTAATTGATTAACTGTTTGTAAAGCTGCTTCTCATAGCACAGGGCAGCATGGTGGTACTTGAATAAATTTTCCTGATTATTTTAATCTTATTAAGTGCTATTGAAATCATACACTAGGTTGTGAACGCGAATTCATTTCTGGTTACAGAATCAATAGCGAACATGAAACGAACCACTTGGAAATTTCAACAGTAGGTACACTACTGGATAACCATCCCTCCAATAATATTTTGAATTGCACTCGTAATACTGCAAAATTAAGGGACTATAAATTTACATATTGTACGTACCATATGTTGCATCATAGAATTATAAGCTTATTTATTATCTACACTGATTTTACTACATATATGATTTTGTGTGGACTTTCAGAGATTTTTAAGAATTACATCCATTTCATAAATATATTTTAATTAAAAAATTGAACTGAATATTAGCATTTCGTGCTCTACCACTTGACAACTTTAACATTATGAAAATGTCTGAAGAAATATCAAAGGTTAATAATAACCATTTATTGGAAGGGTATACAAGAATATACATCTTTTAGGACAGGGTAATAGTTACAGAAGTCGATATGAAAACAAATGGGTAGACAAATTAGAAAATACTAAGAAGACGAGAAAGAAAGAAAGAGAGATGCCTGCCAGAAGAAGGCCGTGGCTGAGCTCATTCCTTGAATCAGACTAGGAAGATTCCATAGTCTAAACAAATGCACGAAGAAGGAACGACTACCTTTTAACGAACAATGAGCTGGAATAAGAAATTTGGTTGATAGAGGAAGTTAAATAGGTAAGACGGGCTTTTAGAGTATAGAACCTTATTCAATGGCGTAGGAAGAAATATTTTCGGAACTGGTTTGTCCTGAACTTTAAACATTACCTTTCAAAACTGAAATAACTTTCAACTATGATTTAATAGGAATAAGACCAGAAGTGTTTTAGAGGAATTCAGTTTATTAAATATTGACATACATGATCAATCGCTCCAAAGCAATGCTTGGGAAAAAGTCACAGTTCTATGTTTCTACGCTTTTCAGCTAACTTGTAGATTGCTTCTTTACCCGTTACGTCTATTTCCCTGGAAATAGTCAAAAGAGCAAGCCCGTTCGGCCGCTGTTCTCCAGTTTCAGTACTTTACCAATCCTTTAAACGCCTTAAAGTTGAAAAACTTCTTTCGTTGCTAGCAATAATGGTCACAGCTAAGGCAGTTCCATTCTTCAAACAGTTAGCGATTTTCTGGGACTAATGCTGTAAACATGCTTAGGGCGACCGACGAATCACTTTGCTCAGCGACTTTCAAAACCGAATATAGAACTCACCGATTAATAGGAAGTTGCATTCTGTAGACCACTCTGATGGCGATGTCGCCGAGCCTGGCGGGCGAATCAATCTAATTTCTATTTCGTAGCCGTCGCCTGTAAAACTAGCAAGAGTGCTATGGCATGGGGTTGTGTTGCTATTCTCGTGGCCTCCTTTGTCGTGTGTAGTATTCGGCTGCGAAAGATGGATATTCCGGTGTGTGTTTTTTTAACTTGCATCACCGTCGCTTTTAGTATGTGCACCCAAAAATTTCGGCTGCCATTCGCCGTGGCCGAGGAAAATAGTTTCGTCGCAGCCTGTTTACAGCGTAACGCTCTACTTCGGAAGATTGATAGCATATTTAACTGCCTAGAAGCAAAGCCGTCCAGCGAATTTCTGACAAAGAAGGCCATATTTAAAATAGAAACCGAACAGCAAAATGAATTTAAAGCATTAAAAGACGGACGTTTCTCCGCCACTGACCTTATTTATGGCTTTTTATTTCGCTGCATTGGCAAGGATGAACTTCTTTCTACACTATACTCAATAAAATCTGAGGCGGTTGGCTCTGATGATTTTCCACCTAAGTTTTTAAAAATCATAGCACCGTTTGTATCAAATGTGCTCACGCATATCTTCAACTACTGTCTTACGTGTTCCCAATTTCCAACACAATGGAAGCTAGCGTTGGTGGTACCTATTCCAAAAACAATTTCCCCTTTGCAACCCTCTGATTTCCGTCCAATTAGTCTTCTATTTTTTTTTGTCGAAAGTATTTGAAAAAGTAATTTTTAAGCAACTTATTTCGTATATTGAAGAAAACTGTCTTCTTTCTGAATGGCAATCTGGCTTTAGAACTGGACATAGTTGTAAAACTGCACTACTAAAAGTCTCTACTGATATCTATGATGCTTTGGGCAACCGTAAAGTAACTTTCTTTACTTTTCTCGACTTCTCGGAGGCATTTGATTCGGTTTATCATGTAAAGCTCTTACAGAAATTAGATAGTAATTTCGGTCTTGGTTCTACTGCTGTGAAATTGATTCAAAGCTACTTGTCTGGTCGTTCTCAAATAGTTAAAATCCAGGATAAATTTTCCGAGCCCATACTTCTACGCTGTGGAGTGCCACAAGGCTCTATTCTAGGTCCCTTGCTATTTAGAATTTACATTAATGACCTTCCTCTTGTAATTAAAAGCACATCTATACACTTATATGCTGATGATGTGCAAATCTACATGAGTATGCCCATAGATTCAACCGCTGAGTGTATTCGTAAACTTAACGAGGATTTGAGGAGTACATATTTATGATTGGACTGTTAATAATAAACTGTCCCTAAATCCCAGGAAATCTTCATGTCTGGTGGTTAGTAAGACTCCCTTTATATTAAGCACACTCGCACAATTATAATAAATGGGGCGCTTTCAGTAATGCAGAATGCGTGCGCAAATGACTTATTCAGCAATTGAAAGTGTGAAGCTTTCAATGATTGAATAAGTCAATTGCGCACGCATCCTGCATTACTGAAAGCGTCCATGATGCCATTTTGCCTTATGTTGACTGAGTCAGAAACCTTGGTGTTGTGTTTAATTCTAAATTTAGTTGTTGTAGTCATACGAGCAGAGTTCTTCCAAAAGTCTATGGATGCTTACGTCAACTATGGGTAAGCTCTAGCCTTCTCACACCTGATATGCGTAAAATGCTTGTGATTGCTCTAATTATGCCACACCTGAGGTGTGGTAGCCTAATTTTCTCGAAACTTGATTCAGTGTGTATGAGAAAAATGGAAGTTGCATTTAACGATTGGCTTCGTTTCGTCTATAGGCTAAGACGGCATGATCATATTACACCATATGCATCCAGCTTATTGGGTCTTACTTTTGCAAACCATCGCTCGTACCACGAATTAAAATTTATCTTTAAGCTTATGAATAAAATGTGCCCACGTTATTTGTTTGAGAAACTACGTTTGTTACAATCCAATAGGCAGGTAACATTATTGATTCCTAGGTGTAACTCGTCATTTGGTGATCGTTCTTACTTTGTCCAAGTTGCGCGTAAATGGAATGCCTTGCCCTGTGGTATTCGGAGTGCAACATCTAGCCGAACTTTCAGCAAGCTTTTAAAAGACCACTATAGTTGATTCTATCATTCTTTCTTTTCACTCTTTCTTTCTCTCTTATCTTCTGCTCTCATTCTTTTCTATTTTATCAATCGTTCAAATATTTTTTATTCCCTCTTCCTTTATGTACAGTTAAGATGTAATCTTTGTACTCTATCAATAAGTTATTATTATTATTATTAATCAATGTTTGAAAAATTGGCTTTATGAAATGACTGATTGAGTGTTGTTTGTGTTAGAAGACCTCAATAACAAGGTTTATGTATATAGTTTTCATGATTATGTCTGATGGTACTTTTGTAATGGCGCTTGAAGAAGAATTGACGATATCCCTATTGGAAATTTTTTTTCTTCGCAATTAATTGATATGATTTGTATGTGAAATCGGTTTGTTTTATTAAATGAAACAAAAAAGTTAAATCGTTATAAAAAAGGATTGCAGCAGCGATAGTGGTGTCAAATTGTAAATGCATTAAAGGAAATGTAACAGTAATTACGTTGAAGTGCGTTTACATGTTACTCTCTTTGGGCTGGCGTACACTCAATACGTCAATATTTAGCACTTGGTTAACCGGTTTGTTAGCATACTCTCGGGGTACATGGGGTTGGTTCACCAAGATTAACTTATTATCCTTAAATGGGATATCAACGTGTATGACCGAGTAATGCTTCTTTATCTATAAGGCATTTGTGCATGTGTTAGTTTTTAAGCAAATTTTGTTGTTGAACAATGTACAACACTTCCCCCTCATCTTTTTGACCCAATTTTTATGTTAAAATGGACTTTATTTAGTAGTTTTCGACAAAATCTTATGTGAAAAAGAACAAAAAAATATGGAAGTTGGTGCAGCCAACGATGGATGTAGCCAAAATATGTGATACAACTCGAAACGAACGTTGGGAACTCGCTATAAACGTAGATGCGTTCTGTGTGTTTAAGAGCATATGTCCGTCAATATGGTCGCCCAGATTTTTTCATAACTTTTACTTGCAATCCTTAATGGGATGAGATTAAATAATGAGGCATTATAGATGGGGAACATTTAAAGTGGTATGCAAGAGCATTTATTTTTTGAAACTGTAATCGGAAACGATGGCTACCCATTGTATCGTCGTCGATTGAGGTCAAGGCAAATAGATAACTTGGAAGGTTTATGGGCAGGATTTTGAAGTTGACAATGGTTGGGTCGTTCAGTATTCGTCATTATTGTCCAAGACCTTCAATGCTTACATAAATGCAGAATTTTGAATTTCCGTCAAATCAATCAAATATATATACAAATATGTGACGAAAGGCAAATACGATTGACAAAATAGCACGATATTTGGCAGTTCATCTCGAAAATAGCCAACGTATTTATTTTACATTGGATAAAAGCCGGCAAACACATATCGGCACTGCGTCCACACCGCACGACGGCCGTGTGTCGGACAACACACGGAGAGCAAGTAAACAAATACAATTTTACCAGTCAGTCCCCACCTGTCCGTCTCTTCACCGGGTCAGATTGTTTGAGTTTAGTCTTTGGGCGGTTTTGGTGCGGATATGTGTATCCTGGCTCTAATGCTGTTGGAAGGGCTGAACGACCACCATCTACCACATTGATGGGTGCAGCAAGGCTCACCGGGTTCGAGATAGTACTTAAATAAAAATAACACAAATTCGTATGTTTTTAATAAAAAAATCAATACTTTTTAAAAAATTTATCACAGATCGCAATACCACAATTCAAAATCCATCTGGATCGAAATTTATAAAAAAAATTATGCAGACTACTTTCATCGGATTCCTGCTCGTTCTGTGTTGATGTCTCTGAGGACATCGGCCATACAGGAGTTGAGAAGGCCGACGGGTATACTACTTCCACGTCTGATTCCTCTTGAATAATGCGAAGCTCTGCCATTTCCATGATCAGTCTGAAAAATTATAATAATAAATAATAATAATAATAAGTAACAATTTGCTCAAGATCTCCATTGCAGAAGTTATACCTTTCCAACAATTTTTTCTATTGAATTGGTCAAAGTTTCCTTAAAATCTTGGAAGAGTTCCCTTTCGAATTCGCGTTGTTGGGCGAATTCTTTTTCCAACCATTTTTGGTGCTCTTTAATAATGGTTTCTTCTCTTAATGCCTTTCGCTTCTTTTTAGGTGGCGGCGAAAACATGTCAGGTTCTATTTCTATGGAAAAAGATGTGATTTTTAAAGGTAAATTCTAACGTACCCGAATTGCTACTTGCCCACTAGCTTGTGTGCAAGTTACGGTGTTATGTAACTTGGTTCCTTACTTTGCACACCAGTTTCAATGCAGGTTACGGTGGGTCTATTACAAAAAATTTCATGCAATAAATCATAGAATTCGCAGTTTGTTCTACCTTCTCCAGGCTTTATTATAATTTTCCCCACTTGCGTGTATCTAGATTTTAACGCCTTCAACTTAGTCCAGATTTGAGCACCTGAGCAAAACAAACCTTTTATTTCCAATTCTTTAGATATAATTGTTGAAAATGGCCGCCGACATCTTTTTTTGTCTTCTTCCAGGCACAGCAAGTCCTCTTTAAAATAAAATAAAACTTTATAATAACTTACAAACAAAACAAAATATATGTACTTACTTTCTTTAACTACATGAAGCATTTCTTCTATTTCGTAAGAATTCCAATTTAATATTTTCGGCGCCTCCATTTTTATATTTTTTTAAATTACGTATTAAAAACTACATATTAAGCAATTCGAACTACTTATGTACCTCGTTTATAGGGTAAAAAATTATGGATGATCCATAATTCGAATTATTTTTTTGGAGTAGCTATAAACTAGGTATTTGTGAGTATAAACTAAGATCTACTAACAGTGGTAATCAGAAATCAAGAGGGAAGTCAAGACCCTCTCAACTACAGGCCATGCAGTTGTATCTGGCACCAATACAACCATAGCTGAGAATGGTCCCAAAATTTGACAGTTGCTGAGAATTTAATGGCGCAGAGTACGTTTGGGAGTGTTTTCGTTATAGTTTTGTGGTAAAAAGTGGTAAATTATTGAAATTTATCGCTTTAAACCACACAAGGATTATCAGTGATTATTTCTTTAGTGATTTAATAAAAAAATATATAAAAAAATAGTGATTTAGTGTATTTTTGGTGTCTTAATTGTTAAGGTGATCAATTTATTTTACATTCGCGGTGTTTTTTTTTGTGCTGAATATTTAATTAAAAGTGATTTTAAAGTCATTAATTAATTTATTTTGCAATTATTACTAAACATATAAGTACAGAAAAGTGCGAATGGAAAAGTGAACAAGAGAAGTGTTTTTCGGCACCTATATTTTTAATAATAATATCATAATATATGTATTAATCACTTTAAAATCACTTTTAATTCCATAACTACACAAAACATTAAATATTCAACATTTTTTTCGTAAATAAACATGAAAAAACACCGTGAATGTGAAAAAAGTTGATCGCCTTAACCATTTGAACACTTAAACACACTTAATCACCAAACTTGTTTTATTTATTTTAATGAAATTACTAAAAAACTATTCACTGATAAATCCAAGTGCAGTTAAAAGTGTTAAAATACAATATTTTATCACTTTTTACTGCAAAAATAAACACAAAAATTCTGCGCGTACGGCTTCCGCGCCATGTTACTCCGGTGTGCGGTGACTTTTGGGACTATTACCACCACCACGAAAAATTCATCTACGAGGCCTGTAGTTGAGAGGGGCTTGGGGAAGTTAGTTTTCTTTTATAGAGAGAGAGAGAGAGTGTTGGGAGAGAAACAGATCGCGTAGATAATGCAGTAACGGGCTCGTTTCTAGCTTAAGCTGGTGATAGAATTTCGCTCAAACGCGGTGCGGACATTGGCTTCGCGGTGTGCGCGGATTTTTCACTGACACAAAGTCGCCGTGCTGGTGTCGCGTTCCGACTTTGACACAACCTAAAAATCAAAGTGACAAGTGGACGTGATACGAAATAAATTGAAAAAGCTGTATGATTTGCGTATTAATTTTCTATCCTACAGGACTTGTATTTGTTCTAGGTATTAATTCCATCACCACAATTTCGAAATAATTATGAAATTCAACAAATTTCTTATCCCCTTCACCAGCACACGATTCAAAACATAAACAAAATGCCCACCAACACCAAAACACGACTCAAAACACACACACACACAAACAACTTTTTTACACTGGACCGCGCGGCAACGCGCCAGAAGTAGAAAGTAAAGCAACTTACGCGGTGTGTGCGTAGTGCTCAAGCCACATCTCGTTAGTTCGCATTGCCTACACACACTTTACTCTATCTGTCAATGTCCGCACCGCGTTTGAGCGAAATTCTATCAGCAGCTTTATTCAGTGCGATGCGGGTACACTTTGAGTCGTTTGGAATAACTTGTTAGGCGAGAATTAGTGCAGGATTTTTTTTTATGTGAAAGTCTAAGCTCAGGTGTCACCCTTTGTACTACCAGTCCGTCATGTCTTACACGTCAACGTCAGGTGTCTGGTAATAAGCTTAGCTCGAAGGATAGAGAAAGGATAAAATAGATTAAAGGGAGTTTGGGGGGTGCATGAGGAGATGGAGATGACTTTGCGTTCAAACTCTTGGGTGTTGTAAGAATTCGGAAAAACTGACTGTGGAAGGTTGTTCCATAGTCGAGTTGTTCTCGAAAAGAACGAATTACTAAACTGATGCGTGCGCGAAAATACGGGCTGTAGATAGTGAGGATGAGCCAAAAGGGCTAGTCTTGTGTTTCGGGAAAAACATCGCCATGAAGGCAGGAGGTTATATATTTCGGTGGAACAGTCGTTATGGTAGATGCGGTAGAATTTCACCAGAGCCGCGGTGACTTAGTGAATCAATTGTGGAGCAAATGGCGACGTCGTCAATGAGTTGGAGAACGCGGTATAAAGGTATACGTATAAGTATAAAGCAACACAAAATATACTTAGGGCAACAATTATCGACAAAAAAACAAAGGGAGGGAAGCTATCTCTAACTGTTTTCGAGTTAGGCCGTTTTGAATTAATAATGACGTTAGCGCTTTTAAGTTATCTAAATGTAGCAATGCTGGCACTGTGGTAGCCTGCTTGCACAGCAGAAAAGGCGGCAAGGCTACGTGGATCAGATCTGCCTAGATTTAGACAGCGCCAGCTAATGCTAATGGAGGCAGCCTCATTATTGCATGTTTTGCATGAATGCTCACAACTCGGTTTGGGGCAGCTCAGACACAAATATAAGAGGTGACTTTTTCTCCAAAATAATCTATTTCTGTGCAACATGGGAAACGAACCTACGTTTGCTTCAAAGGTAAGACCAGAAGTCTTGGACAGTACTCTTGTTTCCCCAGACCTGCTCAAATGTGTAGAAAACTGGAGAGTATCCAGTATTCACTCCTTAATATGTGCAAAACTGTGAAGAAGGCTCCTGGCTACAGGGAAGTCCGAAAAAAAATTGGGCCTTATATACACAAGTGGTGGAAAGATCACTACCCGAGGATGTTTACATTTACATTTACATCTATAATATAAAAATAAGTCGGGATTTCCTTCCTGACGCTATAATTCCAGAACGCACGATCAGATTTCCACGGTTTTGCATTCGTTAGAAAGGTCTCGGGCTCTGTGAGGTTTATAGCAAAAAAATTTCAACAGAAAAGCAGGCGTTTGGTCCATAGCAGCCATCTCAAGAGGGTGGCTTACCATTTTCTTTACAACCCCTCGACATGGATATCAAATGAAAGGGTATGGTAAGTAAAACAACAAAGGCAATATAGTATACTCAATATATCGTTTGGTCCAGGGCAGTCATCTCAAGAGAGCAGATGACCATTTTCTTCACAACCCCTTCGAAATGGGTATCCAATGAAAGAGTATGATAAGTAGAACAATATAAGTAATATAGTATACTCAATATGTCGCTTTGTCCATAGCGGCCACCTCAAGAATGCGGATTAGCATTTTCTTCACAACACGTTCGACATGGATATCAAATGAAAGAGAATGATAAGTAGAACACCATAGGCAATATAGTATACTCAATATATCGTTTGGTCCATGGCGATCATCTCAAGCCATTTTCTTCACAACCCATTCGAGATGAGTATCAAATGAGAGAGTATGATAAGTAGAACACATAAGCAATATAGTATACTCAATATATCGTTTGGTCCATAGCGGCCATCTCCAGAGGTTGGATTACCATTATCTTCACACCCCTCGACATGGATTTCAAATGAAAGGGTATGATAAGTAGAACACCATAAGCAATATAGTATACTCAATATATCGTTTGGTCCATGGCGGTCATCTCAAGAGGGCGGATGATCATTTTCTTCACTACCCCCTCGACATTGGTATCAAATGAAAGGGCATCATAAGAAGAATGATATAGACTATGTCTTTACATTCATGGCGGCCATCTCAAGAGGAAGGATTACCATTTTCTTCACAGCACCCGAGACATGGGTATCAAATGAAAGGCTATGAAAAGTAGAACACCATAAGAAAGTATAATCAATTTATAATTTGGTCCATGGCGGCCATCTCAAAAGGGCGGTTTACCAGTTTCTTCACAACCACTGCTAGATGGGCATCAAATGAAAGAGTATGATAAGTAGAACAATATAAGCAATATAGTATACTCAATATATCTTTTGGTCCATAGCGGCCATCTCGAGAAGACGGATTACCATTTTCTTCACAACCACTACGAAATGGGTATCAAATTAAAGAGTATGATAAGTAGAACACCATAAGCAATATAGTAAACTCAATATATCGTTTGGTACATGGCGGTCATCTCAAGAGGGCGGATTGCCATTTTCTTCACAACCCCTTCGAGATGGGTATCAAATGAGAGAGTATGATAAGTAGAACACCATAGGCAATATAGTATACTCAATATATCATTTGGTCAATGGCGGTCATCTCCCAAAATCAATTTTCCCAGATTTGTTCTTTTTTCACTATAGCTTTTTCCTATCGCAGACTGTGTCTCCATAATCTTATTTTATTGAAAGGCGTTGCAACGCACGCGGGTTTTTGCTAGTTTATTATAAAAACATAAGTACACAAGATGAAAATCTTAAAGGAGAATGGGCATTTTGGGCTGTCGGCGGCCAGGACTGAAAGTAGTGTCAAATGAAAGTAATGTTACCTAGGAATAATTTTTGCTATGGCCGTTACGCTGCATTCCATTTAGAAAATAATGAAATGAACATATAATGTAATTGCAATTAAATGTATAATAATAATATGAAAAATGACAAGTTACCAATTTTTTCAATGGTTTTTTAAGGTTAGAAAATAATATCATACTTTTATGAATGTTTCTCCTATATTATATTACAATCGTCCTGTACGCTGCAAAAAATCATCGTTCTACCTTGATCCGTTCTTGAGATATACGATTTTGAAAAAAAAAAAAAAAAAATTAATGGTCTTGGATGTGAAGTATCACGTCCGTATTTTAACGTGACAACGTCTATTAATTTGAACGTGACAACGTTTGTTATTACGTTTTGTATTTTTCCCGTGTAGAGGATAAATTAACGAAAATTTTTAGCCATTAACCACCCCCTAACATGTATGGGGGCGAAGATATGATTTTTTTTGTGTGCGGGACATTGTGCGGGACATTTTCACACGCGCGTCCTATCTTAAACCGATTTAATGGACGTTGTCTCGTCAAAAAACCGGAAATTATCCTCGTGACCATAAAATGTGACATTAGCATAACCAATAGCCCAGTTCTCTTTCGATGCGAAGGACAAGCAGCTCTTGGAAGTGGTTAGAATTCAGTTGGGGGACTGCTTTGGGGAACCAACTCTCGGGCTTGGCTAAAGAGGGCAAACAATTTTTTTTTCTTTTTTAAAAAGGTTTTTTAGAATGCTCCTAGAGCGCTTTTGAGGAGCGTAAAAACGTAGGCTCCCTGCAATGACAGGCAATATGAAAAAATTAATGGACTAAAAAGCACGAAATAAAAATAATTTTAAAAACCGACCAGAAAAAAACCATTCCGGCGATGCACAAAAAAGGATGAAATAATTCTTTGTAATTCTTAACAACATCAATCCAATCAGAATGGATCTAGAAAGAAGAATCACTTTTGAAGACGGTGCCTGGTAGTAGTTGACTTCGATTGCACTAACTGAAGTGCACAAAATCAATAATGTATTTTATCCATTTTCAAAGTACAACTCGGTGATAAAACTTCTCCACAGCTATCGTGGGACTAAACCACACCAATAAATATCTATATTATTCTTGGCCGCAGATCGCCCAGACTCCATACAATTTTGCCCATTGTCCTTTGTACATAGAAAAACTGAAAAACTAAATACTAAACTTTACAATCAAAATATATCTATAACTTAAAAAATAAAAGAAAAGAAAAACTAGTATGTTCCCACCTATTATTGGAACGCTTAAGAACATCAGGTGAGGGATCTCAGCAACCTCCTGAATAAAGCTGAAGCTGTCTGTCCCATTAGGAAGTACAGGGGTAAAACCAAACCTTGGCGGGACAATAAGCTTCTCAAACTAAGGTCTGAATGTAAAAAGGGCTTCAATAAAGCCAAACGGTCTAACTTTGATTCGGACTGGGACAACTATAAAGAGCGTCTCAGGAAGTTCAAATACGAACAAAAGTAAATCGGTATATACTGTTCTCCCTGAGGCGGTCATTGAAAAATCCCTTGAATTCAAGGAGTTCACTTTGGCTGCTTTCTTAGATATTGAAGGTGCTTTAGGATTTTACTCAGAACCAAATTAAAACGCTCAGTATACAGTAACGGCGATTTGTATTTATTGACTCTAATGAGGTTTTATACTACAATCGTTTAGGCTTGCTATCTATATGTGAGGTCCGGCAATAATCAACTAACTCCGTTTTTCGGTTGACTGTTTCTTATCGATCGGTGCTGAGTTAACCGAACGCCCGGTGACCGTACTTTCTTTCTCAGTCGAGTATGTACTGGTGAAAATGATTTGTAAAGAATTATTTGGCCCTCCATGGATCTCGTAATATATCCATGGATCGGCAGACGAGTTCAGTTGATTTTGGGCACCACAGTACTTTAGAAAATGTTGAATCTGGGTGTATGCTCCAGGTCCTTTATTGCTGCGGATGTGCAGGTTCATAAAGTATGGTCTGAGCTTTCGGAAGAAGTTAGACGGGTTGAAAGAGGGGCACCGCAGGGTAGGGTTCTATCGCAACTTCTTTGGAATTTAACAGTCAACGAAGTGCCCTAAGGGGCCTGATGCACCACGGTGGACTATGCTGATCTTTTAAAAAGAGCTAATAAGGCTAAAACAGCTCCCATTATGTCATTATGCATCTACACAGATGGCTCTAAATTGGGAATAGTATCCGCTACGAGGGATTGAGCTGTATATTCTGCTAAAGTGTATATATGTTTTACATAATGTACATAATGTAGAATTTTGTCATGTTATTTTTTTTATTTGGTATATTTTTATTAATACGCTTTTATTAGCTTCACTTGTAACTATGTAATAAAATCTTGTAAGTTAAATTTGACCCACTTCCCGGTTTCCGATTGAGCTGAAATTTTGCACACACGTTTAGTTTGGATGACAATGCAATCTGACTATTTTGTAAAAAAATCAAGATGACGGGTCCAGGATGGCGGCTGAATTTTGCAATTGTGTTCGCCGACCCCCTGACATGGGTATCAAATGGATGGGTATGCCAACTACAATACAATTAGCTGCGTAGCGTAATTCTAAATAGCGGAATGGCGATTACCTTTTTCTTTAAAGCCCACTCGGTTTGAAATGAAAGTGTATGACGAGTATAGAACAGTAATCTGTGTGACACCGTTTTAAATCTAACATGGTGGTGACAAGAAAATGGTAGAAGTATTATATGACTAAAAAGTAGAAAATAAAATATATAGTTTAAAAAAACCAAAAAATACGCTTTTAATTTAAAATGAACTAAAAAGTAAAAAATAATTTTTAATGTAAAATTTTTATTGCTCCAGCCAGTATATGGGAACAACCTACGTTTCGAAATGTAAAAAAGCGTGGGACGCTAACGAAAAGTTCCAATGTTAATAAAATAAGGAAATAGGTAAGGAGCCCCATGTTTTTTTACATTTCGAAACGTAGGTTCTTCCCATATACTGGCTGGAGCAATAAAAATTTTACATTAAAAATTATTTTTTACTTTTTAGTTCATTTTAAATTAAAAGCGTATTTTTTGGTTTTTTTTTAAACTATATATTTTTTCTGATGTAGCAGTGAAATAGTTTGTGTGTGTTTTTTATTTAAATAAAGAGATATACAACTATAGCAGAACTGCATCACTAATTCCTTTCCAATATACTAAAGTCCTTCACTGCTGCATGTAGACTTTAGTCCTACACTGGAAGTCACTGCAATCTTGGAGGCTTTCGGACGGCTGAAGATAAATAATATATCTCATAAGAATATATGTATTCTATTGGACATCCAGGCGGCCGTCAAGGTTCTTAATTCTATCGTTACAGCATCCATGACGCAGGTTTCTGGGTGAAACGGCCACTCAGTTTGATATAACTTTGTGTTGGGTTAGTAGGGGAATTAGAGAAACCTGCAGGGCAGATGAGCTTGGTAGACAGGGAACCGAAGTGAAAAGGACACCCCACTTAACCCAGATGGGGATGTCCTTAGTCACCTATAAACTGGCTGTGAGAAATGTCAGCTTAGATCGAGCCGGGCTGAGCAACTAGAGACAACGTGGCCTAGTGAGGGAGTAGTCTTTCCATCCCAGCCAAACCTAACAGAACATAGTTTTTCAATGAATAAGGCCGCGTTCCCATGGGATGTATGCCAAAAGCTTGATTGCGGCTTATATTCGGATAGTATTCTACAAAAAGCTTGCCGCATAGATGCTTCTCCTCGTTCATATGGGGGCATCTGCTAGTTGTCAAAAATCAGCTTTTTTGTGATTTTAAAAAAGTGATATTGATTGCTTAACTAATAAAAAAAAAATACGTTAACGATTAAAGTTGATGTCAAAATGTGAAATGTTGATGTTATATGAATGTTGACTTTAAACATCGCTCGAATCGAAACATCACTAGTTCCGTGATTTTGCAGCACGTTCACATGGGCTGCATGACGCACGGAAAAAGCTTGAACTTGACAGTTCCGTAATTCTGCCGCATGAACAAGGGATTTTCCCATGTTCTATTTTAGCAGCAATGTTGTGCTAGAGAGAAAACATGTGTGCAGACAGATATATTTTCCTGGCCAATCATAGAGCATTAAAAGCTTTTGTCGTGCGGCATGCAGCCCATGGGAACGCGGCCCAAAGGAAATAAAACTATGGGGGATGATACACGGGTCAACATGTTCTGAAACACGAGCTTTTTCTGCGCAGTTCGTAGGCAAAGGGACGGGTCAGGGTGAAGTGTGCGGTGTTGACTGAAACTAGAAACGATTTCTATTTTTCCTCCAGTTGCTTGAAAAATGTTTATGTATGCGTAACTGTCAAGCGATTCTGGGTGAAAATAATTTGGAATGCACACCCATACATATGAAATCGCAATGTTATTACACAGAGTGTTGCGTGTAGCGTGTTGACTCGTCCCAGCAAACATCATCTCGAAGTTTAGAGTGCTTCGAAAAATTCTCGAACAGGAAGAGAGCGAGAAAGAAATACTTTGAAATAAAATTACGGTAATATTTCGTTTTTACGAAAAAAATTCGAAATTTTAAAAGAAGAGAACCGCGTACAATACTAAAAGTAAAATTCGCCTTTAAAAGGTTTCGAGAATTTTTCGTTTTGGCGAAAAAAACGAAAGAAACTCGAATCGCTTTTGCGATTCGACCTAGCGGTCCTTTTCGTTCTTTTTTACTTCGATTTCAATTCGAAAACGGCTTCGAGATCGCAATTGTAGTTCATTTTAACGATTAGCTTTCGATTCGATCTCAAATCATAATGTTTGCTGGGGTGTATCACCTCCGCGCAACAAACTGACAGTGTGTTGCACAGACACGTTGACTCGTGTATCATCCCACTAATTTGAGCTACAGGAGTACAAATTCCAATATTTTTGATTTTATGTTAAAGATGGTGTAAAAAAAATTATTGCCATAGTCTGCAGCTCAAACGGAAATGGCCTTCTGATTACCGAAACTGACATAAGACTTCTGTATGAGATAGGAACCAATAAATTTCCATGCTTATCTCAAATTCCTCTTCCCTTGCTTTATTTCTTTTTATCACTTTGTATCCTTAAGAGTTGTAAGCAAGTGTTGTTTTCTCAGTTATAGGGTCGATTTTTATTTCGTTTTATGTGAAAAGAGTTTGCAGCTGTTTTACTTAATTTACTCAATCCTAGTCGCAATATACCTAGCTTTATAACTCTAGTCGTTAGAAATGTCCCAATCGTAGTTGTGCTTTCACAGGTAATTCACTTAATATATTGAAGCATGTTTAAGTTGATTACGCTGGTTTTTATTGCTAGAAATAATTATTTTTAAATTTCACAGATATTCTCAAGTAAAAATTATTTTAGTGTTGTAACATAAAAGTAAAAAGAAGAGTGAGGCAGCAAAGGGCCAACGTGTCACGTCTACCTGCCAGGCCCAGTTTCTTCCATAAAAGTATGCAAGGTTCGGCTCCTTTCTCTCCGTAGGTCTAATGAATCGATTAGAAATGCCGATAAAACCGCGCGTCACGTTTTGCCATTTACACACCGTGCACATATCAAAGCCAAACGAGCGGTGGTGCCACTTTGTTGGGGCTTGTGCGGGGCTCCATCGGCACAGCGTACACACGATGAATATTTATGCACTGAATCGGCTTTACCTGAAGGAAGTTGTTTCTTGAATTCCAAATCACACCTTCAACTCAAACTGAATTTAACGCGCTATTCCGGATAAACGAAAGTATGTCTGATTAACGCACCTTCCTTGTGGCTTTCATGTAGAACGCCGGCAAACCAAGTTCAGATTGTAGTGGATTTCGTGAGGAGGAAAAATGCAATTGGGTGTGAAATTGACTCTTGAGTTGTTAAATCTGCGGAAGTTTCGCGAGATCGCCCCTCACATGTTGTATTAATTTCATCGTCTAGGCTGTGCTTAAAGAATTTAAGAACATGATGGAATTTTTATTCGAATATTGCAAAATGATTAAGGTGTTGAGCCATATTTGTCACCCTCAGAGCAAAAGTGGGTTATATTTGATGTTGCAGCAAAAGAGGAATAAAAATATTTCAGCGCAAAAATGGTTCAACTATTATTCAGAGCAAGAACGGAACGGCAAAAGTCTTAGAGCAAAAGCGGATTAACTCTCTAAACCGTTTTTGCCCTCTACGAAAATTTAAACCGCTTTTGCCCTCAGTTTTTATTTTACATCCGTCGCTCACATTATTACTTCGAAATCTATTTTTAGACCACATTTTCTTCATTTCACTAGAAATACAATGCAACTCTATTCATAATAGTGGAATTTTTGGAATTTTCGCGTTTGTAAGATTTGACTTTGAATGTGTGAAGTCTTTGTAATTGTTTATGATAAATTTTATGTTTTTACCATTTTCCCATTTTCGACTACATATTTGGGGATTTTTACATTTCTGCAGTGCTCGAAGTGAGGCGGGATGGGGTGGGATGCCATCCCGGGACTTCTAAAAAATTTTAAACTCATCCCGCCACTTCTTAGGAAGAAAAAATGCATCCCGGAACATATTTTTTTTAAATTCTAAGTATTTTTTGAAGAAAATTTTTAATACGAAAAAATTAAAAATAAATTAAAATGAGAGTTTTAAACTTCGAATAGTAACGTATAAATGTGCCCATAATTATGAAAGTGGTCTAAGTCATATATTTCTTGTTTGAAGATATTTAATGAATTGCATTTGACACACTAAATGAATTCCATATAATGTTGAAATTACAACCACTATCTAATGGTTCATTTTTGACAATTTCGTAAAAATTACATTGAATACATTTAGTTTAAACTAATGTGGTATGAAATAACTGATAAACTCATTTTTTTTAAATTTTGACTTAGACCACTTTCATAATTATGGGCACAAATATAAACCAAATGAAATTTTCGTTGCTAAGTATTGTATACTTGCTTTGTAACAATTTTCGCAGCTTTCCGTAAATTTCAAATTAGCTGATAGCTTTGAATTTATATTCATATCGCGTTAGTTTACTTCGAAGTTTTGTTTAAAAAGTTGTTTATTTTTAAAAAAAATGGATAAATTTTTGATAAAAAAAAATAAAAAATCTTATTGAAAAAGAACATGTTGATAAAAAGGTGCGGGAAGAAGAGCCTTGTTATGTACGTAGTACATCAAGCCACTACAGAACATTACAGAAGCTTATCACTTGAAATATCCTAGATTACTGGACAGAAGCACAATGGCATGAAAAGTTAGAAACATATAAATGGCTAACCGTTAAAGAAAGAGGACTAGGATGTTCTATTTGCAGTTCATTAAGTGGTTTGGGAATAACAAAGACTTAGGGTTTAAAACTGATAAATGAATGGGTCAACTGTACCTTTAGAGTATATGGCGACACAAAATAAAAACAATTTTTAACCATCCCACCACTTTTAACCTGCCACTTCGACCACTGCATTTCTGACATAAATTTTCCACATGTTTATCTTTTATCTTTATTACTAACTTCTACTTTATACTTCAATTTTTATGTTTGCAATTGAAGGGTTGTAAGTCTAAAGGGTCTAAGTGCCAAAAAATCAAAAGTCAATATTTTTACGAAAATACAATCTACGTGGCAAGCCTAATAATATCCAAATGGGTCAAGGTGCCTGTTTCTTTTAAAATTTTACTTACACACAAAAAAAGATTGTGGCGGGCCGTAAGTGCCAACGTGTTTTTTATTATGTTTTTTGTTATATCTCCAAATAATAAAATTGGCACTTAGACCCTTTAGACTTACAACCCTTCAATTTATGATTTTTTTCAATTTACTTTTTTTTACTTTGTAATTTTTGTATTTTGTAAAAAAAATTTAAATTTGTTCAAAAATTCAGAATTTTTAGCTACATTAAAATTGCAGACATAAAACTGAAGAATTGGAGATATTATTGTCAAAAAAGAAACTTATTAATATTAAAATGAAAAGAGCACTCATTTTGAAACTGAATTTGTGAAATTCAAAAATTAAATAAAATTGAATTTTTTTAATAATTAAAGGTCAATATCTAATTACACAATAATGGCATAACTGAACGGAAAAATGTAATACTTACCCTAAAATTGAAGATAAAATTTCAGAAATTGGACAAACTAGGGACAATAAATAATTTTTAAACGTTCATAATTTTATAATTTCGAAAAATATTAAAAACGAAAATTTCAAAAATAGCAAAAATGTAAAAATTAACCGAAACCTTTGAGGTGAACTGAGGTGAGGAGTACGACAAAGATGTTTACTTTCGCCGTTACTCTTTCTTATAGTAATAAACTACATCCTTGTCGGCGCTTTACATAGTAAAACAGGTGGGATTCAATGGGAATTGCTTGTAACTACTGTAAACATACTTCTTGAATAACTGTTTAATTGAATTTTTTAAATTATTTAACGAAAAAATATAGATGCATTTATTCTTTTGTTCATTTAATTAAAATGTAAAATGCAAGACAACCAAAAACGTATTATATTTCACAAGTGACGCGATTCAAAAACCACAAAGGACCCCGCACCATTTGTATGGGAAAATGTTTTTGGGTGAATTTTCTTGAAATTTTTCAGGTTGATAGTTCTCAATATACAGATCAAATGTCTCCATGGGAACATACTCCAAAAACCCCCGTTCCCCAAAAAGGACCACCAAAGGGCTAGGGGATATAACTGATTTCGGAATGTAAAACAATTTATTCTTGAAGTCCACATAATGGCTACACCACACAACCATCCCTTTGACCCTTCAAGCACCGACTATCCATCCCCTCCGCTCTCTCGTCCCCCACCCCCACCACGACCCATCCTATGGACTTTTCTTCTGAATTACCACGTATAAGCAACCAATAACACTCCAACCTCTGATCATCTAACCCTCATGTATATGGGAAGTCTCCACTCTATCTCTCTAACTGATCATGAGTATTTGCTAACCAACATCTTTTTACTCGCAGACAACCATTACCCCCGACTCTCACCTCCGGCATTTACCACCTTTCATAACAAACCCCTCCACCAGCGATATTCATTATGTCATTGGTTAAATAAATTCTTTTACATTCCGAAATCAGTTATATACTCCTAGCCCCTTGGGGGTGCGTTTTGGTCGGGACGGGGGTTGGAGTATGTTTCCATTGAGACTTTTGATCTACATGTTGAAAACTATAAACCTGCGGAGTCCTTTTCCAATAGAAAACTTGAGAAAAAGAAATTAAAAAATGGGAGTACAAAAGTTGTGCTTCTAGAGAGCTGCCGTAACATATGAATGGGAAGCACTACATTCTTGCAACTATACTCCATTTTTATTTAATTTTTCAATATTAAATTACTTTAAATGTATAAATGGTATTGTAGATTTATATAAGTACATATGTACGTTGCTGTCAATCTAAATCAATTACTCCAAACAAGTAAAAGTTGTGTTTAAAACTTCAAAGACGCAGACAACTTCCAAAGTTGTGTTTGAAACTAATAGTTTTTATCCTTTTTTAAGGGCAAATACTATATTACGTTCTTCTTCTTCTTTGGTCCGTTAGTTGGCGTGAAAGGGCGACTATCTTCTTCTACAGTATTTTCGGTCCGAGCGGGACGTCCTAGCAATGGATACGCTGCTGTCGGTGCCGCTTCGAAAAATGCGGTCTCTTGCCCTGTTTCTTCGGTTTCCCGATTCTGATCAATTCCGCAGGTCGAGGACCCGCCTCCTTCCACACCCTGGGCTTGGGACCAGGCGACGGCGAAGTTTCTATATTAAGTTACAAGGGAGAAAAAGCAGAATTCAAAAAATAAAATCTAAAGCAGCGTTTTCAACCCGAGTGTGATGAAAACATAATTGACGCTTTTACTGAGAGAAAAAGCGATTTAAATTTTTGTTCAGCGCAAAAGCGGTATAAGTTTTCATTAAGACCAAAAGCGGAGTAAAAAGTTAACCCGCTTTTGCTCTCGGTTTTTTGATATACCGTTTTTGCGCGGAAGTATAGTTATACCATTTTTACTCTAAGAATACGAAGATATTCCTCTTTTGCGCTAAACAAAAACACCGAACCGTTTTCGCTCTCTTTGTTATTTTAGCCCGCTTTTGCTCTGAGGGTGTCATTTAATATACGATCAAAATCAATATGCTCATTTATTTGAAATAATTCAAAATTATTTATTTATTATTGATTAAATGCAAAAAGATATCATCCACGTAGTCGAGATCGTTAGGTATGCCACCTGTTCTACTATATATAATAAAAAGTAGTGGTGAAAGTAGGCATCCTCGTCGTACTCCTGAGCTTACATTAATGCTGTCGGTTACTTTTCCATTGTGAATAACTCTGCATTTGGAATTATTTACCTAGTTTATAGCTACTCCAAAAATAATTCGAATTATGGATCATCCAAAAAATTTTGCCCTATAAACGAGGTAATTCGAATTATGGTTTAAACCGAAATGTTTTGGCTTAAGCCATAGTTATAAGAATGCATTTGTGGGAACCGTATTGTATTTAATACCCGTTTATACGCTAATTCGAAATTTTGACGTAACTTTGGGTTAAATCGATTTAATTTTTCTGCTATAAACTAGGTAATTGTATAGAGCTTTTATCAAATCTATTATTTTAATAGCATTCACACTTTTCAATTGTTTGTAGTTTCGTAGTGTCGTAGTTCAATTGACATGAACGGCTACATTGAATATTTTTCGTCATTTTTTCGATTTTGTATTATTTAGCAAGTGTCATTTTTAAGTTGTTATATTTTGAAGTGGTTGTTTTTTGAGAAAATGTCTAGAAAAAGTGAAAAACAAAAATTATTGGAAGCGTTAATGGATGAAGCTATTCTCAATGTTGTGGAATTGGAGAAGTCTGGTAGATTATAATTTATTTTTTCACCTTCTTGGACGAAGGAGATGAAGGCTTCGACAATTTTTTATAAACTATTTGGTCTGTTTATCTTTTCGATATGGAGTTCCTTTTCAGTATAAATCTATGGCAAAAAGTCGGAGTATTATTTGCGGTTTTATTAAATTTAGATGAAAATAGGTTTCGTGAAATAGTGTTGGAGTACCTTTGACATATTTGGAAGTCTAATTAAAGAAAACGATGTATTTAACAGACCTAACTCATGGAAACAATTTCCCGTTGAAACTCAAACTTTAATTGTTTTGTATCGCTTGGGATGTTATGAAAAGTGTTCATATATTTGTAAAGTAGCAAAACTTTGGTATTGGTGGTGAGTGGACTATTGACAACTTCTCAAAAACAATATTTGAAGCCATCTGTGCTTTAGTAAACAATATTTATATTGGCCAAATGTGTTGTCTTACCCCACAAATATCATACTAAAATTAAACAATCATCAATCCCTTGATTCTGTTTCATTGTTAAGTGTATAGTGTAGGGACGGCCGATTACATCGTGATTAATCGGACAATCGATTATTCGATTCGGTTAATCGAAACAATCAACAATTAAGAAAATAATTATTGGATTGTTAAAAATTGTAAAACAACAGATAAAAGGTTGATAACATTTGTACCTAGATAATTGTTATTAGGTTGGCAGTACAACCGCTTTACCACACGTCCCTATACCAAACGCAAGTATTAAAAAGATCTAGGTAATGTAAACACCTTGTCTTGTCGGTTGACATTCGCGACTAAAATTCTTGTGCTTGGATAGTAGTTTTTGTTCGGCAAAACGGGCACCGCTCAGCGAAACTCTGTGGTCAAAATATAATCTTAAGTAACTTGCTTCTAGACTGATAAGTAATATACTCTGTTATCAAAAATTATTCTAAGATCGTTTCAGATGTATATTCTATATGGTTGCGAGTAGGTGGAATAAAAATATCGCGGCTAGGTTGTGACAGCTCCTTCCTCTCTTCTCTCTATCTTCCGGCTAGAGCTGCTGTTCGACAGCGTATACGAAAAAATAAGATTGTCGACAGTACAAGGGGACTTTCCCTAAGCCTCTAGCCTGTCACATAAAAAAAACAGTGGGTGTGTGTACTTATGTACACGCATTAGAAGTTATACTTCTTTGGGATGATTTTAAGACTAATTTTTAATTTCTACACAAATATTTTATTGGATTCTTTCTATTTTCGTGAGTTGGAAGGTGCAAGAATTATGATGCCGACCCGCTCAAGGCTGTCGGTTATACCGTATTCTAATCCTAACTAAAATCACCAACTAGTTGGGTCATTAGGCCTGTGGGGTTATAAATGTACTACCACACTTTTTTAATCGAACAAATTTATTTATAAACAGAATAACAAAAACAAACTTATATTAAACGTACAAACTACTAATAATTAAATTTATATGGTGGTGGCTTTTACCCACGCGCGGGACAGACAGAATATCGAGAAGCACGATGCGGCGAAATTGCGCTTAATGACGAAATCGCTTACTGACAGACGCCACTAGAGTTTTCTTTTTGGGGTGCGTTTACTCGGCGCACGTCGATTATGGTGCATTTACACGGCGCACGTTGATTGTGGTGCATTAAGGTGTCACCACATTACTCCCCCTCTAGTGATTAGCGATACCTTACTGGAATTTGTACACGACGTCCGGTCCTGGTAGTCGTCGCTTCCGGTTGAGGCTCCTTAATCTCGTTCTGCGGCACATGTGTCAGCTGTTCCTTCTCTTCGACGATGAACGCTGGTTTTAAGCGGTCCACGGAGACGCTGGTAACTAACCCTTTCACTAATACTCTGAAGTATTTGTCTTCCCTGCTGACCACTTTAAATGGTCCGTCGTACGGCGGCTGCAGCGGTGCTCTAACCCTGTCTACTCTTAAGAAGACATGCGTACAGTCCTTCAGGTTGTTGAACACAAAAGTTTTTGTGCTGCCATGATGATGAACTTCAGCGGGCGTCAGTGTCTTCATTCTACTTCGGAGGTCCTGAACGAATTCCGTCACGCTTGAATGTGACCTGCTGGGCACTATGAATTCTCCGGGGATACGTATCGTAGATCCATAGAGAAGCTCTGCTGTCGTGGCCTTAAGATCTTCTTTGAATGTTGAGCGAAGGCCTAACAATACCAGCGGTAAGGTGTTCGTCCAGTCGTTTGTGAGATGACTCTTCAGCGCTGATTTGAGCGTGCGATGCCATCTTTCAACCATACCATTGGCCTGCGGGTGATAGGCCGTAGTTCGCACCCGCTAATAAAGGTCCTTGCGACCGTCTCTGCAGTTATCTCTGGAATCGGTAACGCTTCCGGCCACCGGGAGAAGCGATCCACCATCGTTAGACAATACCTGTTCCCATTTGACGTCGGTAGCGGGCCAATCAGGTCAATATTTACATGTTCGAAACGATTGTCTGGTTCGACATAAGCTGCCAGAGGTGCATTTACATGCCTTGTTATTTTTGCCCTTTGGCAGGGGATACAGTTCCTGCAAAAGCGGGCTACATCTCGGTTCATCCCTGGCCAAATATAACGTTCGCTTAGTAGTCTTCGAGTTGCTCTCACTCCCGGATGCGCTAATCCATGAATTTTTTCAAGCACCTGATGTCGAAATCCAGCCGGAATCCATGGTCGAATTCGTGCTCCTGCCGTGTCACAAATGATAGACTTCTCCGTCCCTGGAACTTCAACCTTCTTTAAACTGAGCGTTCCTGTTCTTAGATGATTCTGTAATTCTTCGTCAGAGCTTTGTTCTTCTGCCACCTTGCTGAAATCGATGTCCTGGTTGCTCACGACATTCAGTCTGGACAGGAAGTCTGCAACGTTGTTCTCCTCACCTTTAATGTAGCGAATGTCCGTTGAGTATTGTCCAATGAGGTCTAACTGCCGAGCCTGTCGGGGAGAAGCTTTCTCTAGCTTTTGTTTAAACGCATACGTTAAGGGTCGATGATCGGTTATGATGACCAGCTCTCTTCCGTCGACCAGATCTCGAAAATGTTTGACCGCCTGGTATATAGCTGTAAGCTCACGATCGTAAGTACTGTATTTCCTTTGCGTCTCTGTCAATTTTTTAGAATAAAACCCCAGTGGCTGTGACACTCCTTCAATTACCTGTTGCAACACTGCCCCTACTGCTACATCTGATGCATCGGTCAGTAGGGCTAGGGGTGCGTTTGCCACGGGATGTGCCAGAAAACTAGCGTTGGCAAGATCCGTTTTGCAATTTTCGAAAGCCTTTTCTGCCTCTGGCGTCCATTCCAACGGTGATTTGTCTCGCTTTTTGTTGCCTATTATGAGTCCTTGTAGAATTGCTTGATTATCCATCGCATGCGGGATGAAACGGCGATAGAAATTGATCATCGCTAAAAATCGCTTGAGCTCTTGTACTGTTGTCGGTTGCTTGAAGTTTTCTATAGTTTCTACCTTCTCCTTCACCGGTCGGATACCGTGCTCGTTGATAGTGTGTCCCAGGAAGTTAATCTCCTCTTTACCTAAAACGCATTTCGATACATTTATCGCAAGTCCATGTTGTTGTAGTCTCCTGAAAACGGTTTCTAGATGCATTTTATGCTCTTGCAGGCTACTTGATGCAATGCAGATATCATCTATATACGGAAAGGCAAACTCTAGACCATGTAACACCTGGTGTATTAATCTCTGGAACGTCTGTGACGCATTCCGAAGACCGAACGTCATAAATTTAAATTCGTATAATCCGAAGGGTGTTGTGATCGCAGTCTTCGGTATATCCTCTTCGTTGATAGGGACTTGGTGATACGCTCTCTGTAAATCTAATTTCGAAAAGATCGTCTTCCCATACAACATATTTGCTAAATCCTGAATGAACGGGATCGGATAACGGTCAGGTGTTGTCATTGCGTTCAACGCTCTAAAATCCCCACATGGGCGCCATTCACCATTCGGTTTCCGCACCATATGCAGCGGGCTCGCCCATGGACTCTTGGATGGCTGACAAATGCCATTTTCCAGCAGGTATTGAAATTCTTCTCTTGCCGCTTTTAATTTCTCCGTTGATAGTCTTCTGGGCCGGCTGAAACAAGGCGGGCCCCGTGTCTCGATGAAATGCTTCACGTTGCAGCTTGGCTTGATCGATGACCTGTTGAAAACCGTTATATCCTTATACCTTTTTACTATATCAGAGAACGGATTCCCTGCGTCGAAAGTTGTCAGAAACGTTGAATTTATTGTCGTACCTGTGCCTGATATTGTTAGCAATGTTGCCCTGTCTATTAATTTCTTTTGCTTTACATCCACCAGCAAGTCATAATAATCCATTAAATCGATGCCGATTATGGGGATGTTTACATCGGCTATTATAAACTTCCATCTGTATGGCCTGCGTAAACCTAAGTTTAGAACTAAGTGCTTGTCCCCGTAAGTCGCTATCTTCGTACCATTTGCCGCGTATAATGAAAATGTTGTTCGATTTTTCTTGTCGCTTTTACTTGCTGGTAGGACAGAAACGTCAGCTCCAGTGTCTATAAGAAATTTAGCTTTAGATGTCAATTCGGTGATCAAAAGTCTTTGTATGCTGCGGCCAGTGGCATTTCGCTCCATTGTGGCCGAAAGCGACTGGCCTTTGACTAGTTTTTTTGATTGAAGGAGCATGGTATGCGACAACATTTGGCCTTTGACGCGAACCTCCTATGGTACCAGCAAATCGTGTTGTTTTCCGTGGTGTTTTCTCTAGTTGGAGTGCTTCTTCTTGCCGGGTCTCGACTCCGCGACCGCTTTCGATCCCGTTCGTTACTGCGAGATAAAAGTTGGTTCACTTGGTATGTCAGCTTTTCGACTTGTTGTTCCAGTTGCGAAGAAGATGACGTCCGCTTGGTCCCAATGGATGCGCAACTAAAATCTCCCACTTCCATTATGCGGTCGGCTAATTGTGCCAATCCGTTTAGTTCCTCCTTTGATGCCTGAAGAACTGCTGAAACCTGGTTCGGCAGTCTTTGTAGCCATAAGGTCTTTAAGAAATCCTCGTTTATCTTCTTTCCTCCTAAGTCTCTTAGCTCGTTTAAAAGTTGAGACGGGCGTTTGTCCCCTAAATCTACTTCTGATAGTAGCTTTTTAATTTTTTGCTGCTCCGTATCTCCAAACCTTTCTAAAATTAGTTTTTTTAAATTCTCGTATTTTCCCGCAAGTGGGGGCGTAAGAACTGCATCCGAAATTTGTGCTAACACCTGCGACTCCACCGCTGCCACGATTGTGTTGAATTTCGTTTCATCCGTTGTTATGTTGGCGTTGGCGAATTGTGCCTCGATTTGTGCGAACCAGATCGCTGGTTTCTCGTGCCAAAATGGAGGAACTCGCACTGCGACCCTTGTAATGTGGCCTTCCATCTCCATCTTGGACGAAGCGGTTGCTTTTGCATTACTCTCCGTTCGCTTTTCTGTGCCCGCGTCTTCCTTTTCGTTTGGAACAAAAGGCATACTTAGTTAATCCTTAAAAGAAACTGGTTAGTAGAAAACTATTTTCCTAATACTTAGAAGCTTTTTTGCTGCCGAGCTTCGCTGCTCCTATCTGGTTCGTAAAATTTGTTTTACGAGTTACTAATAAAAATGTTCCTGCTGCATGCCGGGTCCAGACTTAAGCCGTGGAGCCCCGTCGGTTGGTCACCAGTTGTGGGGTTATAAATGTACTACCACACTTTTTTAATCGAACAAATTTATTTATAAACAGAATAACAAAAACAAACTTATATTAAACGTACAAACTACTAATAATTAAATTTATATGGTGGTGGCTTTTACCCACGCGCGGGACAGACAGAATATCGAGAAGCACGATGCGGCGAAATTGCGCTTAATGACGAAATCGCTTACTGACAGACGCCACTAGAGTTTTCTTTTTGGGGTGCGTTTACTCGGCGCACGTCGATTATGGTGCATTTACACGGCGCACGTTGATTGTGGTGCATTAAGGTGTCACCACAGGCCTAATTACAATTATCTTAAGATGGGCTTAAGATGCCTCATGTAATTCTCTTAAGACTGGCTAATTTTATACCAAAACGTAATGAATGTTAAGCTTAATATGCGTCGCAGAGCTGGATCAGCATTTACATATTTACCTGATAATACTTCTGGTACTTCTAAGCCCAACTCACTTCTTTTTGTTTCTGATTGAGGAATTTAGCTTCTCCTCCACTTTAGTCAGTAGATCAAACGATCGTACCATTATAGTCTAAGACGTTAGTTGCTCTTACCCGTGCCTTTAGCTGTAGGTTACAGTGCAGCAGTTTGCTCGGCTAATCTCCGGCAATCCAAAAGGACATCGTCTGTGTCCTCTGTCACAATGAGGAATTCCAAGCGTTGCGTAGACTCATTTTGCCGGTATGCTCTCGTAACTCACCTGTGGGTTCATCGACCTTGGGTAGATTCGGCCGTGTTCATAAATGCAAGGTTTGTTTGTTTGCATGCAGGCAACCTTACAATCGCTTGCTTGTCAGATTAATCATTTGCGAATTATTCATGGTTGCTTAAATAAACGCATTTCACCATTTTTAAACAGTTACTGTCTGCCCACTTGAATTTATTTGACAGTTCGTTTTTTTTTCTTCGCGAATCCAAACTAGCAAGTACTTTGAAATACATGCATGGGTTGCGATCATTTGCAAATGTACTTGCCTTTCAGAACGCTTTGCTTTTTTTCAGTTGCAATACTGAAAGATATGCTACATGCCAAATTTAAGCAACTTGCATTTACGAACACAGCCTTTATTCTACTTCCTTTGCCACTACTGAAATAAACGTCACTTCCAAATTCTGTTCACTTCCCCAGCTTCTTCTTTTAGTTGTTACTCAATTAAATTGAGTGGGTTAGGGTAATTGAAACATGATACGAAGAGTTTCATACTAAGGACATTAATGTATCGGCAAATAAAGCATCAACGCTTCCAACGTTCGAGTGACAACACTCCGCACCTGTCCAAACATCATAGTTGGACGCTTGCCATTGGACATTCGTAGTTCGAGGAGCGGCCACACAATGCGTTCTACCATCAAACGTCCAACGTTGGAAAGAGCTCATAGCATCGTTTAGAGCCGGCTTTAGCTGAAAACTAGGATATGTAATTTATTTCCCTCTATAGCCTCTGGGTAAAAACCTCCTCACCCATGGACATCGTGAACGGACTTTGGCTACGAATTTTCATATGCCCATATAATAATAAACTTAATAGCTAAAGGATTGGAGTTGCAATGCTTGCCCTTTATAGCCTCTACCCCTTCGCCTATATCGTCCGCAGGCCGTATCAGAACATCAAAATTGGAAGCGTGCAGTAAGATAAAAATGCAGGGCACGAGATAAAAATGCAGCACGCTGCAATCAAAAGTATTTCAATTGGCTGAGGCTGGTAAAATGGCAAGCAAAGCAGTGTGCTGCATGTTCAAATCAAGTCTTAAATTTGCAGTACGCTGCATATTTGAGGTTGTGATAGGGCCTCCAGCAAACCCATGGTAACTACAGGCCTGGAAGCAGCCGGTGCCGATCCTACATTTGCATGAATGGAGGACATTTCTCGTGCAATAACATAGTGAAGCCAAGTTTTTAAGTTTATTTTTGCAATAAAAAGTTGTAAAATATTGTATTTTATCACTTTTTTCTGCACATGGATTACCAGTGATTAGTGTTTCAGTGATTAAATTAAAACAATTTCAAAAAATTAGTGAACCAATATGTTTTAATGGTTTAATTGTGAAGGTGACCAATTTTGTTTACATTCTATGTTGTTTTGTAGAGTTATTTTAGGGCAAAAATGTTGAATTTGTGTGGTTATTGAGTTAAAAGTGAATTTAAAGTGATTAAAGCTTGTTAAAGAATAATTTTTAAAAAGATTAAAGGAGAAAAATGTGTAGAAAAAGTTCAAAATTTTTGTTATTCATGTTGTGTGGTGGTACTTGCACTTATGTTTTAATAACTATTCCGTAATAATTTTTAACCATTTTAAATTCACTTTTAATTCCATTACCACATAAATCCAACATTTTTTCCCTAAATTAACACGAAAAAAGCACCACAATGTAAACTAAAATGGTCACCTTATCAATTTAATTTAATTTATTCACTCGGATCACTAACTACCTTATCACCGGTAATGCACGTGCAGTAAAAAATGTTAAAATGCAATATTTTGCCACTTTACAAGTTAAAAACTTGGCGCCTCTATGATATTACACTACGAGTTAGAGAAATTGCCTTCCATCCAGTAAAACCCCTCACCCACAAATAGCACACAATAAAAACTACGAATCTTCCTGGGCCCACGAAAAACCAAACTTACGCTTAGCTGATGACTCGTCGAACATGAAATTTATTTCCCTCCATAGCCTCAGCATAAAAACCCCCTCATCTATCGACATCGTGAACCGGTATAGGCTGCGAGTTTTCATATGCCCATAGTAATCACGGTATTCAGAAACAAGGTAATGTAAAAGACTGTATACCGTATACGGTATTTTAGTGCTGATGTCACGGGGGGACACTTCCCATATAAAATCGAAGCTGCTGTTGTTGTTTCAGCATTACGGCTGACGTCACCAGGCGCCCATTTTTTACGGTATTCGAAGTTGCCGTCGCTTTTACATTACCTTTGTTTTCTGTATACCGTGATAATCCTAGTGCGCATGAAGAATGGAAGTTGAAATGCTTGCCCTCCATTGCCTCCACCCCTTCGCCCATATCCTCCGCGTTGCGTTGCGAATTCGTCAAAATTCACTCTCATAATATTTTTCAAAACGCGCCTAAAGAAGTATAACTTCAAAAAAAGAAAAAAAAAAGTCTATTCTAAAGAATTGTAAAATCTCTTAATTGCTTAACCACTACCATAGACAAATAAAAGGTGTCTATGACACTACCTATAATTTAATTTTGATAATTTTATATTACTATATTACTTTGTACAACAAAAAATTAAAATAACAGTAGAAAAGTGTTTTTATCAATTTTTATTGAAAATTATTCGATTATTACATTAATCGATTGTTTTCAAACGATTAATCGATTAGAGATAATCGAAAGATCCGATTAATCGGCATTCGATTAATCAACATTTTTTTAGTATTCGGCCATCCCTAGTATAGTGGATTAATCTCATATCTATTCCATTGTGCAAGTGCAGTGAATGTGTAAAATGGTTAACCTGAGTTAACGGGTAGAATTTGCGCTGTGTCGCAAAGAGCTAAAATTTTGCGTCAAAAAATTATTTGTGGCTTATCATCAAATGTGTTTTAGATACCTACTAATAGGGATTTAATGGAAATTTGCTAAACATAAATGTGTTTGCATAATTTTGTAAGTAAACATTAGATGCATGTTTGGAGAAAGTGCAATTTAGGACTAATAATATTATTAAACTAAATTAAGGCAAGGTGCGAAGCAGGATTCTTTGCATTAATCGTTTTAAATTGTTTTTAAAAAGAATTGCCCGTAAATGACGTCATATTTTCATTTCGAAAAATAATAAACATTCTTTTTATTTATGACAACAATCGTGAGAATTTGTTAGCTTTTGTCAGAAAAAGTGTCACTGACTAAAATCGATAACTTCAAACTCAAAATGACAATTCTAAATAGGGGTAAAAATACATATAACCCTGGTAAAACCCTTGATACACGGGCTTCATCGAATGATCATTCTTCCAGTCTCATTGGCCTTGAATGAACATTCAAATTCGAGGTGACACATGGTACTTCATTTTCAATTCATTCATTCGTTTTTCAATTCTATAAACAAGTAAGTACGCGTAAATACATTTTCAGCTTTATTTTCATTAAATAAAAATATAATAGTTTTATTTGTTTACATTCTATGTTGTTTTGTAGAGTTATTTTAGGGCAAAAATGTTGAATTTGTGTGGTTATTGAGTTAAAAGTGAATTTAAAGTGATTAAAGCTTGTTAAAGAATAATTTTTAAAAAGATTAAAGGAGAAAAATGTGTAGAAAAAGTTCAAAATTTTTGTTATTCATGTTGTGTGGTGGTACTTGCACTTATGTTTTAATAACTATTCCGTAATAATTTTTAACCATTTTAAATTCACTTTTAATTCCATTACCACATAAATCCAACATTTTTTCCCTAAATTAACACGAAAAAAGCACCACAATGTAAACTAAAATGGTCACCTTATCAATTTAATTTAATTTATTCACTCGGATCACTAACTACCTTATCACCGGTAATGCACGTGCAGTAAAAAATGTTAAAATGCAATATTTTGCCACTTTACAAGTTAAAAACTTGGCGCCTCTATGATATTACACTACGAGTTAGAGAAATTGCCTTCCATCCAGTAAAACCCCTCACCCACAAATAGCACACAATAAAAACTACGAATCTTCCTGGGCCCACGAAAAACCAAACTTACGCTTAGCTGATGACTCGTCGAACATGAAATTTATTTCCCTCCATAGCCTCAGCATAAAAACCCCCTCATCTATCGACATCGTGAACCGGTATAGGCTGCGAGTTTTCATATGCCCATAGTAATCACGGTATTCAGAAACAAGGTAATGTAAAAGACTGTATACCGTATACGGTATTTTAGTGCTGATGTCACGGGGGGACACTTCCCATATAAAATCGAAGCTGCTGTTGTTGTTTCAGCATTACGGCTGACGTCACCAGGCGCCCATTTTTTACGGTATTCGAAGTTGCCGTCGCTTTTACATTACCTTTGTTTTCTGTATACCGTGATAATCCTAGTGCGCATGAAGAATGGAAGTTGAAATGCTTGCCCTCCATTGCCTCCACCCCTTCGCCCATATCCTCCGCGTTGCGTTGCGAATTCGTCAAAATTCACTCTCATAATATTTTTCAAAACGCGCCTAAAGAAGTATAACTTCAAAAAAAGAAAAAAAAAAGTCTATTCTAAAGAATTGTAAAATCTCTTAATTGCTTAACCACTACCATAGACAAATAAAAGGTGTCTATGACACTACCTATAATTTAATTTTGATAATTTTATATTACTATATTACTTTGTACAACAAAAAATTAAAAATAACAGTAGAAAAGTGTTTTTATCAATTTTTATTGAAAATTATTCGATTATTACATTAATCGATTGTTTTCAAACGATTAATCGATTAGAGATAATCGAAAGATCCGATTAATCGGCATTCGATTAATCAACATTTTTTTAGTATTCGGCCATCCCTAGTATAGTGGATTAATCTCATATCTATTCCATTGTGCAAGTGCAGTGAATGTGTAAAATGGTTAACCTGAGTTAACGGGTAGAATTTGCGCTGTGTCGCAAAGAGCTAAAATTTTGCGTCAAAAAATTATTTGTGGCTTATCATCAAATGTGTTTTAGATACCTACTAATAGGGATTTAATGGAAATTTGCTAAACATAAATGTGTTTGCATAATTTTGTAAGTAAACATTAGATGCATGTTTGGAGAAAGTGCAATTTAGGACTAATAATATTATTAAACTAAATTAAGGCAAGGTGCGAAGCAGGATTCTTTGCATTAATCGTTTTAAATTGTTTTTAAAAAGAATTGCCCGTAAATGACGTCATATTTTCATTTCGAAAAATAATAAACATTCTTTTTATTTATGACAACAATCGTGAGAATTTGTTAGCTTTTGTCAGAAAAAGTGTCACTGACTAAAATCGATAACTTCAAACTCAAAATGACAATTCTAAATAGGGGTAAAAATACATATAACCCTGGTAAAACCCTTGATACACGGGCTTCATCGAATGATCATTCTTCCAGTCTCATTGGCCTTGAATGAACATTCAAATTCGAGGTGACACATGGTACTTCATTTTCAATTCATTCATTCGTTTTTCAATTCTATAAACAAGTAAGTACGCGTAAATACATTTTCAGCTTTATTTTCATTAAATAAAAATATAATAAGTTTTATTATTATATTCTATTTATTTTTATATTTTTTCCTCACAACACGTCACTTTCCTCACAAACTTTTTTGACAGTTCGATTTTTTAAAATAGAATGGAAATTTCATAGAATCTTGATGGAAATTTCCCGACTTCTAGCTTCATTTCTCATTAAAAGAAGCAGATTTCACTTTATTCTTTCGAATGATGAATGAAGCTATAAATGCTCATTCAAGCTTAATTGAAGGTGATACACAGGTCGCGAATGAACATTCTTGAAAAAATTATCATCCGATGAAGCCCGTGCATCAACGGTATAAGGTTGTATAGTAGAGTTTGTAGAGCAAAACTTTTAACAGCTTGTTTAAAAAATTTATAAAAATCAATGAATATATAATACGCAAAATTTGTATAGCCGTCACTGACAATGCTATTTTGTGATATGCAGGGTTTAAATTGCTGCAGCAATTTTAATACTGTGGCTGTTGACTTTGCTTTGCTGCCAAGGATACTACAGACATTTACTTTGCTTTGCTTTTATTGGTTTTGGTCCAGTCCACTTTATTTACTTCTAATATAATTCTTCTTTAACGATTTCAACTTTCAGACTTTTATTCTTTTATATTCAAAAACTACCGCTGTTTCACTCTGTACTCTTATTCATTTATTTTTATAAATTGTTACACTCCTTAATATACATCACATTTATTGCTACTATTTTATTTAATATATATATTAACCAGCGCTTATTTTATTTGCTTTTATTGTAGAAACGTCAAGAATTTCTATTTTTAATTTATTTGACAAATCCCAATTTATTATTTTTACTTAGCTCCAGTCGACTAGGTTTTTATAACCAATCTCCTTGGCTAAGTAGACTGGAAGTAGTAGGACGATGTCCCTACATACTCCCCTCCCAGCGTAGCGTTACATGAAGTGTACCGAGCGAAGTGCTCTATCGGGTTCTCATCCGTTGGGATGGAAATTGAATTGGGGAGCCTCAGATTCTGTCCATAGACAAGCTCTGCTGGTGAGCATTGTAAATCGGTTTTAATTGCCGAGCGAATACCTAATAAAACAAAGGGCAAATCCTCACTCCAATGAGTAGTGTTGTCCTTGCCATTAAGGCCGCTTTCAGTTGTCTATGGAACCGCTCAACCATCCCGTTTGCTTGTGGATGGTAGGCGGTAGTACGTATTCTATGTGTACCTAGAAGTCTTGTGACTTCATTGAATAATTTTGATTCAAATTGCGACCCTTGATCTGTTGTAAGTTCAAGTGGTGCGCCAAATCTTGGTACATACTCGGTGACAAAATGTTTGGCCACCGTAATAGCAGAGATGTCTCGCATTGGATATGCCTCCGGCCATCTCGTAAATCGGTCTACGATTGTTAGGATATATGAATATACTCGAGATGGGGGCAATGGTCCAACAATATCCATATGTTCAAATCTATTATTTGGTGGGTTAAAAGCTTCATGTGGAGATTTGGTGTGTCTCGAAACTTTAGATTTTTGGCAACCTATGCAGGATCAGTTGTTACAGTCTTTATTGATCGCTGGCCAAAAATATTTTTTAGTAATAGCTTGCCTTGTGGCACGTATGCCTGGATGCGACAAGCTATGTTCAGCATTGAATGCTAATTTTCTTAATGATGAAGGTATGTATGGGCGTAATGTACCCGTGCTAATCTCACACCAAACTTCATGAGTTGTGAAAGGAATTGGTGTGAGTATTAGTTTTACCTTCGAGCTACTACTGGGATGCTCTTGGAGTCGTTGTAACTCGTTGTCACCTTCTTGTGCTTTCGCCAGATGTGGCAAATCGAAGGTGATTGTGTCAACGTTGTCGGCCGCTAATGAGCGAGATAAATAATCTGCGACAACGTTTTGTTTCCCAGAGACATGTCTGATGTCGGTTGTGAACTGGGAAATTAGGCTCAGGTGTCTTGTTTGGCGGGGAGATCTTTCGGTTTTTGTGTGAAGGGCATGTATTAAAGGTTTGTGGTCAGTGTAGACCACGAAATTTCTTCCTTCAACAAAGTACCGAAAATGTTTTATTGCTGCGAAGATTGCGAGTAGTTCGCGATCAAATGCAGAATAATTTCGTTCAGCAGATGATAGCTTCTTAGAAAAGAAAGCTAATGGTTGCCATCTGTGACCGTTAAATTGTTCCAGCACAGCTCCGATAGCAAAATCGGAAGCGTCAGTTGTGACGCTATATTTAGCATCCTCTAGTGGGTGTATCAGCATCACTGCTGCAGCCATTGCGGCTTTCACGTCGAGGAATGCATGTTGGCATTCTGCGGGCCAAGGAAGTTGTTCCTTATTTTTTGTTGTTGATGAACAATTGAGGAGTTCCCTCAAGTGTTCATTGATCGGTACTAGCAGTTGTGCTAGTTTAGGAATAAATCGGTGATAAAAGTTCACCATTCCTATAAATTTTTGTATTTGTTTGACTGTTGTTGGAGTTGTGAGGTCACTAATTGCTTGGACTCGTTCGGGTGATGGAAGGATTCCATCCTTGCCGATTCTATGTCCCAAAAAGTTGATCTCACTGACCCCAAAAACGCATTTTGATAATTTTATTGTTAAACCAAAATTATCAAGGCGTTTAAACAGTAATTCGAGGTGAGTGAGATGCTCATCCTCGGATTTACTAGCGATAAGTATATCGTCTAGATACACATAAACGAAGTCTAAGTCTCTTGTGACTTCGTTCATAAATCTTTGAAATGACTGGGCTGCATTTCTTAACCCAAATGGCATGCGAGTAAACTCAAACAGACCAAAAGGTGTTATTATGGCAGTCTTATGCACGTCTTCTTGTGCAATGGGGATGTTATGATACGCACGTACCAAATCCACCTTCGAAAAAATCGTGCATCCGTGAAGGTTCACAGCAAAATTGTGAATATGCGGGATTGGATATCTATCCGGCACTGTGACTGCATTAAAGCGACGGTAGTCGCCGCATGGACTCCAATCATTTGTATCCCGTTTAGGGACCAGATGAAGTGGAGATGCTGCGGAAGACGACGATGGTCGACAAATCCCTAGTTGAACCATATGTTCAAACTCCAATTTCGCCACCTTGAGCTTCTCAGGATGAAGTCCAGCGGTAACGAAAGGTAATTGCCCATTAGTAACAATGTGGTGTTGCACATTGTGTTTAACCGGTAGGTTAAAATTTGGTGGTTGTGTTAATGAAGCGTACTTCATTAACAATACTTTATATTTGCCAAGATGTTGGCATTCAAAGCTCTCGAGTATATACTCACTAGTTGTACAGACGTCAGTCCGCAGACTGGTCTGTGAGTCTACTAATTCTCGATGTTTAAAATCGAGAATGAGTTCGAACTTTGTGAGAAAGTCCGCACCGAGTATAGCTTTGTTGGTGTTGGCTATGATGAAGTTGTGGATGAACCGTCGGCGAAGACCTAGGTTCAGTTCCAGCAACTTCGCGCCAAAAGTTTGGATCGTGGATCCATTTGCGGCCCGCAGAAGCAAATTAGGGCATGTTGTTTGTACCCTAAACGTGTGCTTCGGAACTAATGATATGTCCGCGCCAGAATCGATTAAAAAATCAAGCTGGTTGTGCTGGTCGCGGACAAATAATCTGCACGAGCGTCTCTGCTGAGAGACGCCCGCGGATGTGACGACTCCCCGCCAATTTAATTTTTTGGAGGACACCTGAGCTTGTGTGGATTGGTGAGATGTCACTTCCCACACTTTGTCTGCCCATTTAGACAGTTGCCCCAGAGTCTGGTCTGAGGACGCAGCGAGCACCACTTGTATGTCTTTGGGAAGACGCCGTTCCCAAAGACCCCTGATGAGTCCCTCGCTCTCGCCAAGGCTCTCCCCAGCCAGACTCTGTAAACCCCTTAAAAAGTCTGAGGGTTTTCTATCACCGGGCTCATGCGCCGCCAGCAGTTGCTCGAGACGGTTTCTCGTCGATAACCCGTATCGCTAGAGCAACAACCTCTTAGCATCAGCATAGCTGGCGGTGTTGAGGTCCGGGAAGGCATGCAGCAAAATTCTCTGTGGGCAGCGTTGACACAATGTGCGAAAGTTTTGTTTTGTCGGACGTGTTGAAATGAAGTGTTGAAATTTTCTTTCCTTTTTCTTTGTCCCACTAGGGAGTCGGGGTCACCACTTATTGGTTTTGGTCCAGTCCACTTTATTTACTTCTAATATAATTCTTCTTTAACGATTTAAACTTTCAGACTTTTATTCTTTTATATTCAAAAACTACCGCTGTTTCACTCTGTACTCTTATTCATTTATTTTTATAAATTGTTACACTCCTTAATATACATCACATTTATTGCTACTATTTTATTTAATATATATATTAACCAGCGCTTATTTTATTTGCTTTTATTGTAGAAACGTCAAGAATTTCTATTTTTAATTTATTTGACAAATCCCAATTTATTATTTTTACTTAGCTCCAGTCGACTAGGTTTTTATAACCAATCTCCTTGGCTAAGTAAGACCGGAAGTAGTAGGACGATGTCCCTACACTTTACAACAATCCAGTTTTCAATCATTTTGCTGCAGGCTGTGAAAGCTTTTTGGTTAGGCTGCGTATGCATATGCGTATGTACATATGTTGTATACAAATGCTGGAGCATGCTGTTCCGGAATGCTTCACATACCTACACATACAAAAAAAGTTTCCACCCCTCTAAACAAAAGTAGCATTTTACTATAGCTTTGTTCCAGAACTCGAATGTGAGATCCGGCGGGAGCAAGAATTCACCCAATTTGTGTTTCTTTACTTTCTCATGACAGGAAAAGCGGGGAAATTTTCACTTCCCCTCGTGCAGGAATTAGCCGGAGGTTTTCGGTCCTGCGATTTCTTGTAAGTTGTCAACTGACAATTTTTTATATGAATGTGGGTATCTTGAAAAGCGGCATACACATAGACAATCGACATTTATGTTATCTTCTTCTTGATTTACAGTAAATTGGCCAAAAAGTGTCTCTTTACTTTCTGGATTTTTGACAAAATTATCCCCACCATTCAAGTAAGTTTTTGCCCGACAAGTTTTTGCAGGAAAAGTACGGGAACAAACCTTATATAAACTTAGGCCAGGAAAAAAAGCTGAAGGAAGCAAAGTATTTCACAGGCTTTGGAGACTAAAGCAGCAAACTGTTTCTATTGGTCAAAGCGGGTCACATGACCACAGAAGCAGCACTGAAAGCTGCCGCTGCATTTTCATTCCTAATCCTAATTTTGCTGCCCATCAAGGTAGTTTTTTTTTGACATTTCAGTTTTTTATTTAAGACGAAAAAGCGTTTGCTGCCTGCTGCTGCTACAACGAATCTGATGCAATAAGCAGCATGCTGCCTCTTCCGCTACTGCTGTCGCTGCTCAAAAATTTGATCTGATTCGGCCTTAAAGCTTTGAAAACTGCAAGCAAACAGAAAGCTTTTCACAACAAAGTATTTTAAAGCCGAAGCATTTGTAGCCGGACCAGTATTCTCCTGAAAGTAATTTGAAAGCAACAACATTCGCAGATATTTGGAACAAACAGCTTTCACAGTCATCAACAAAGTAAGCTTAAAAATGTGTGCTTTGCTTTAAGTTTACTTTGCATTCAAACCCTGGTGATATGTAATACTTTTCTAGCGGGGGTCCGATATGATGAAATAAATATGGTTTTACATGCAGAATACAATGACTCGAACATGCTGGTCGAACATCATAAGAAGAAATGGATTTTCAATCTGCAATTCCATTTATGATTAATTACAGCGCAAATTGATTTCTTTTTTCAAAGCTAGAGTGGAGGTAAGGACCCCCTTTTCGTAAGACTGCAATTTAATCTTTAGCTTTAAACTTGTCAACCTGTCTTCCACAAAATTCTAATTGCACTGTGTGAAGCAAACTGTATAGTTCACCGACTAATGTAATTTTGCAGCTGCAATTATTGTAATTGAATCAACAAAAAAAATCTAAAAATTTGGTACACATTATTCACCAGAAATATTCTCAGGGCAAAAAGCATTTACACTGATTTGTGTTTTTTTCACTCCCCTCTTGGTGAAGGGAACAAAAGTACACACACAATCGTTATAATGTATCTACCGACACATAATTCAAAACTCTGAATAAATTTCCACACACAATTTCTATATAACAATTCAACCCTTCATTCTTTCCAAAACTCTTCTTTGATTATCATCTATCTCCCTGTGCACTTACCGCACTTCGGGGATATTGTTGAAGTGCTATGAGGAACAACATTTTGAATAGAATTATCCTCTGAACAGGAATTACTTGCAAAAATGTTTTACAGGAGCAAAGAAAGCAAATTTTCTTTTCTAGCTCACAACAAAATTCTGAATACAATGCCGCAATTTCATTTTTATGTTTTCGTTTACCAAGACGTCAATTTCAATAGTATGCAGGTGCTCCCCGGGGCATTGCCTGTCATTTTAGTTTAAAAAATCAAAATGTGTGTTAACCAGATTGAGCACACAAAGGCAAGAATTCATTTCTTCATGACACCTTATAAGATGGAAAAAATCAATAATATCGGTTCCCAACTCGTTTCGGAATGTGCTTGAGTGCAGGCCCTCGACAAGTCTTTTATGTTTTGTTTGAATAAATTTGACCAACTGAAGCCTAGTACAAAGCAACAAAATAAGTGTGGACATATGGATATGTACATAGGTGGGTTATGTTGTTAAATGATTTCATAGCAATTGAGATCCTCAACTTTATAATAGGTTTTTTGTGTATATTGTGTTTTTGACTAAAGTCATTGTGTGTTTCAATGAGAAAATGAGAGCATATTTTGATTTTTTTTAAACATTTGCGGTTGATAAAATAATCAATGAACATAGTAAAGTATACATCTAAAGGGTGTTTCAAGTATGAAGTTACCAAACTACTTAAAACTAGCCGAAAAATCCGAAAATATTCAGAAAATATTACCTAAAGTTCCTACTTAGGAGAGAGATCCCGGGTTTGAATCCCGGCAGCGCCACTGTCCTTCGCCTTTTCCACTTTTACACCTACATAACTTTCCTTCTTTCTTCTTCCCTCTTTACATTCCTAATTCCTCCTGTCATAGCCTTCCTTAGTCCTTCCCTGCTCCAGCGAAGCGCATGTCAACGGTTGATTGATGAGATTCAACTTATGGTTGGTTCGGATTAGTTTTTGTGTTGCATTTACCATAAACAGCTGCTTAAACTTTTAAAAAACACCTTGTCTGAATGCGATTTTAGAAAAAGTTTTTTTTTATTCAGATTTTTACATAACCTTTCTATTTAGTTCTGTGTAAAATATGTTATATTACAACTCAAGGCGATAGATGGTAAAGCGAGTAATTTGCTTTTGTTTGGCCTTAGTGGAGTATGTGCTCATTCTATGGTTAAACTTCATTCAGTGTTACATAATAGAACGTTCAGATATGATTGAACAATCAGTTCTATGTAAGCAGCTAACTGCAATTGGAAGTGTTACAGTTTTATCAGGGACTAGCAAAAACCCGCGTGCGTCGCAACGCCTTTTAATAAAACAAAATTATGTGTGCATAGTCCGGAATAAGGAAAGGGTATAATGAAATAAAGAACAAATCTGCAAGACATGATTTAGGATATATAAAAAACTTTAGAGTTGACTATAAAAATATGTTACTTACAACTTTTTTTAAAATTCGAGGTTAATCATCGGAAAACTTTTATACTACGTGCACAACAGATACCTAGCCAATTTTATTCAGAATATGTCTTGTGCGCGTAGATTTTGACGTTCTCAGATAATTGCCACCTTGAACTTGCCCCATGGTGAACATGCCTTGAGACGAAGATTGCCAGCATTTTAAGAGGTACTACTGATTTGATCCTAAAAAGGACAGTTTCTGCTTCCCGTTTTCGTGTTTCGTCGTTTCCGGTCATACCGCCCTCACGGCACTGGTTAACAATCCACTGTAACGCTTGTTTATAAACGATGTTAAATGTTTCACTTGTAAGTATTACACTGTTTGTAGCATTACTGAGTTGAGTCAATTTAGTTGATCAACTTTAACTTTTCGTAATCGTCATAAATGTCGCTCATCAAAATTTTCTCGTCTATTACGAACTTACAAACAACATCAGCAGCAGCTCACTGTCATGATGCTCATTAATCTCAGAACATTTTCTATTGTTTATCCTATGTTGAGGAGAATAGTACTGAATTCTGAGTTTTCCGATTGCACTCTCATCTTTTGCTTTAAATGACGTTTTCCAATATGTCCCTATATGAGTGATCATTTCAGACATGCATCAATATCATCGGCCCACATATTTGTCCGGACAGCCGGCAACATTTGCCCGAAATCTATGCCAATAAAACAGTTACTCCCCAAAATAATTGGTTTTTACATCTTAAATCTCGCGGTGTTCTGTTAATAGATACTTTATTTGCCATTGTACACTCATCGCATTCCCAGACAGCCATTATGCAGTCTTGTAAAACTTTAGATTTTTTCCACGCAGGATTTTCCATATGATCTTCTTCGATCGGTATCTTAAGCATAGAATGAGCTGTTCTTCCTGAAAGCGTGGGACTTTACCCATATTCTTATTTTATTATTACTGCAACCTTTCGCTAACGTCCCATATATTATATATATACTGGCTGGAGCAAAAAAGTTTTTATTGAACATAGTTTTTTACTTTTTAGTTCATTTTTAAACAAAAGCATATTTTTAAGTTTTTTAACCAATATTTTTAGTTTTCTACCTTTTAGTTTCTTCTTCGGTTATTTTGTGGTGACCGATATTTAAAATATGGTCACCCAGCTTACTGTACTCTACACATACACTTTTATTTCGTATCCATACCGAGAGCGTTGTAAAAAAAGGTAGTCCGCCATGTTGTGTTGGCTGACATTTTGAATTTGGAATTACGCCACCCAGCTAATAGTATTCTACTTGTCATATCCTTTCATTTGATACCCATACCGATCGTGATGTAAATAAAAAAGTAACGCCATCTGCGCGATGGCCACCATTTTGTTCCGGTCGCCATTTTGAATTTGGAATGACACCAAATAGGTAATTGTACTGTACTAATCATCCCCTTTCATTTGATACCAATGTCGGGGGTCTGGGGGCGCAATTGCGAAATTCGGCCGCCATCTTGGAACCGCCATCTTGATTTATTTACAAAGTGGTCGGATTGCATTGTCACCCGAACTGTACATATGGGTAAAATTTCAAGTTGATCGGTTATATAAAAGTGGGTCAAAATCAGTTTTCAAGATATGTCTATATACATACATCCATACATACATACAGGTACAGCTAATATATAGTGCATATAAATAGCCTAAAACATGCTCGCAGAAATACTGAATCTTCCAGTGAAAGTCCCATCCCGATCGGCCCAGCCGTTTCCGAGATTACCGCGGCCAAACAGACAGACATACAGACATACAGACAGACAAAAATTTTAAAAATAGTGGATTTTGTTTTAATTACATGTAAATAAACAAAAAAACTTAAAAAAACATAATTATTTTGAAATTACAGACAGACACTCCAATTATATTTATATAGATAAGATGGCACTTATGGTATGATGGTCTTATTGTATGGTTGGTACACCGATCTTAAAATTTTTTGAAGTACATTACAAAATAAACCTTTTGCACACTTTCAGGGGTTACTCTGATTTTTGGACAATAATGGCGAATAGGCTACGACCCAACGATTGTCAACTTCAGAATCCTGACCATTAGCCTTCCAATTTATATATTTGCCGTTGACCTCAGCCGATCGACGACGATACATTGAGTAGCCATTGTTTCCAATTACAGTCTCAGAAATCAATTCTCTTGAATACCGCTTTGAACATTTTCATCTATAGCATGCATGGTGAGTTGGGATTTTATGCTTCATATGGCCCATGAATCATGTTTTTGTTACCACTTCAAACAATCATGGATCAGTAGCTTCATCAGGAATTTCTGACGAAATATCGATTTCATCTGACCTTATGTTAGCAACCAACCAGATTAGAATGTGGACTTTGGCAATCCACGTATTTGCCACTCAACTAAATACATCCACCAAAGTTTCTCTCCAAATACATGATTTTTCCCAGTCAAATAAAGGAATGATTTTAAATTTTGTTTTAAAACTCGTGCTGTTAGGTCGTGACGATCTATTGGCGGTCGACCGTGTAATAATAGAGATTAAATCTCCTCCCATTGTGGATTGCAAGAAATGTTATGAACAAATATGGGCGACTATATTGACGGACATTTGCTTTTCCGCACGCGTTTTCCTAACCTTTTTTTACAGATTGTATCGATGTTTTATGCTCCACATATTTAAAATTGTAAAAGTGACCAGCTAACTGCTTGAAAACTCATACACAAATACTTCATAGATAAAGAAACATTACCAGGGCATACACATTGATATTCCGTGCAAGGATAATAAGTTACTCTTGGTGAAGCAATACCCATGTATAGATGTTTTATAACTCCACAGGTCTGCGTACCTCGTTGCCAAATTTTATGAACTTTGTTCTATCTATTTCTCTTCCCAGTATTCCCCCTTCTGTTCTAAAATCCTGTGCTGGGGCCCTTCTATATCCCCTTATACAATTATTCCAAAAATCCATTAATACAGGGTGCCTCCCAACTTTATGGAAGAACTCTTTTATAATCCCCGTCCATAAAAAGAGATCCAAGAACGAGATATCTGTAACAGACTTATCTCAGCAAATCAACAAGGTTTTCTTGCAGCTCGTTCCACTACTACTAATCTACTTGAGTTCTCTTCTCACACTGTTCGGAGCTTCGTCACTAGTTGCCAAACCGATTGCGTTTATACTGACTTCAGTAAGGCCTTTGACAAGCTCTCTCACTCGATTATAGCTCTCAAACTAAAAAAATTAGGCTTTCCGCATGCCCTTGTGGCATGGTTCGAATCATACTTAGCTGAGAGAACCTATCAAGTTCTATTTCGTGGAGCCAAATCCAGAAACATTGAAGCGTCCTCTGGCGTCCCGCAAGGTAGTCATCTAGATCCTCTTCTTTTTATATTATCTATCGATGACATTGCCACCTTACTAAAGTACTGTAATATCCTTATTTACGCCGATGACATCAAACTGTACCGTCTCATAAAGAGTATCGAGGATTGCAAACTTCTGCAAGCAGACCTTAACACCTTTTATTCTTGGTGTTTCAATAACAACCTGGTTCTTAATATTAGCAAGTGCGAGGTCATGACGTTTTGTAGAAAATGTGGTCCGATAACTTATGACAATACTTTTGTTCACAACATAATCTCTCGCGTAAATTCTGTAACTGATCTTGGCGTTAGATTTGATTGTAAGTTGGATTTTTCCACTCACATTAATCATATTTCTTCCAAAGGCAGTTTAGCCTTGGGATTCATAAAAAGATGGTCTAAGGAATTCAACAATCCCCTCATCACTAAGCACTTGTTCATATCTTTGGTCAGGCCCTTACTCGAGTATGCCTCCCAGGTGTGGTCGCCTTACTACTCCTCCCAAATTGGAAGAGTCCAATCAGTTCAAAGGAAGTTTGTCCGATTTGCACTCAGTCGCCTCCCTTGGGAGAACCCTCTTATTCTTCCGTCTTATGAGCACAGGCTTAAATTAATTAACTTAAGCTCTCTCCATAAGCGTCGAGAGGTTGCAGGTTTCTTGATTATGGCCTGAGTCGTTAAGGTACAAGAATCTTTCTCCGAACCAGCGCTTCTTCATTTTGGAGTACCTCAAGGCTCTATCCTGGGCCCCTTGCTTTTCAGCCTTTAAATAAACGATCTTCCAAATGTAGTCAAACATTGTTCCATACATCTATATGCTGATGATGTGCAGATCTATTTAAGCAAACCTCTTGAACTTATCGAGGATTGTACTGTTCAGCTAAACAGTGATCTGAAACGCGTGACTGAATGGTCAGTTCAGTATAAATTACTGCTGAACCCTACCAAGTCGTCCTGACCTGTCTTCAGCAAAACTCCTATTGACATTGAAAATCTGTTCCCAATTAAAATTAATGGTAATGTTTTACCCTATATTGACTCTGTAAGAAATCTGGGAGTCGAGGTCGACTATAAATTCAGTTGCTGTAACCAAACCAAAAGTGTGCTTCGTAAGGTGTATGTCTGCCTTTGACAACTTTGGGTATCCTCTAATCTATTGCCTCTTGCTTTACGTATACGACTGGCGAATGCCCTGGTAATGCCCCATTTCACGTACGGAAGCCTAATTTTTTCAAAACTTGATGCTGTCTGTTCAAGAAAAATAAAAGTCGCGTTCAATGATACCCTTCGTTTTGTCTTTAAATTGCCATTAAAATTCACTTTTAAACTTATACACAGCAGATGCCCTGGATATTTATTTCAAAAACTTAACTGCTTGCAACTAAGCAGATAATCTAGCACACTTTTGGTGCCTCGTATACGAGCAGTATATGGTGAACGCTCTTACTTGTTCCAAATTGCTCGGATGTGGAACAAACTACCCGTTTATGTGCGGAGCGCGTCCTCTTGGCGATTATTCAACAGGCTCTTGAAGGAACATCTAACAAATAACAATTTGTAGGGTCACTCACTTTTCGAATCTTCTTTTCATTTATCTTCTTTTCTTGCCATTTTTATTTTTTTATTATTAAAACATTATTTTTTATATTTTGTTAATATTATTTTTCAAACTCGTAACTTCATTTTGTAACTTCTTTTCATTTTTCTTCGTTTTTTTTTCACTTTTTTTTTTAAACATTATTTTTTGTATTTTGTTAATATTATTTGTTTTTTAGTTTGTAGTATGTTATATTCATTTATCTCAGTCACCCTACGGTTGTAAGAATTATGTTCTTTTCTACAATGTTAAATAAATTATTATTAAAATTGGTGTCTGGGGTTTTTTGAGGTAGTAAATAACGAATTTATGATCAGAACTTATAAATTAAAAATGGGTGCGCCAATATGGCCGATGAGTTTGCCAATTGTGTTCCGATTCCAATGAAAATGGAAATCTGGGGGATTTTAAGGTTACAATTAACGAATTTATGATCAAAACTTCTAAATTCAAAATGGCGTACGATTTTTTAACTTCCCAGTATAGGAAGTTATTGTAATCGGTCCGAAAATCGAAATCGAAATTTTCGACGTATTTTCATCTTTCAAGGTCCCAGGAGCATTTTAAGCAAAATTGGGAGGAAGTATGTGTGTGTGTGTGCGTACGTATGTTGTCATTTTTTCCTGCACAATATCGCGCGAACCAAAAAAGATATCGACTTCGTTGAGGTGTCGTTCGAAGCGTATTAACCGAAATATGATCTTAAAAGATTTTCATAAAATTCGGTCGAACCGTTTTTTGTTTAAACGATGTTTCTGATTTTTGTACCTGCACGATACCGCGCGAACTAAAAACTAAATCGACTTCATTGAGGTGCCGAAAAAATAATATTAACGAAGAAATGCCTTTTTTGTTTAAATATAAAAACTTCGGCTAATTGTCAGAAAGACCTTAAATTGACAAGTTTTGCTAATATCTAATAAACTCGATGGAATGAGACCCGTTTTAAACAGAGTTATCTTTTTTGAGTTCTGCACAGCGATAGACTCGAACAAAACATCACTTGTCAAAATCCGACAACTTTTCAAAATTGTGCAAAAATTTCGTTACCCTTTACAAACAGCGCGAATTACAGTTTCAGGAAATTGCGGTTCATCCCGGGATTTCCGGTAGTTACCGCCAAATTTGTTCTTTTTGGTCAAGTCTGACACGTACTTAACAGTTACAGTTTTGCTAATATCTCCGGAAAGCTTTGGAATTTCCAAATGAAGTCATTCGCTTCTCAGTTTGTCAACGGGGCTTCAGCACGCTCAATACGAATTTGAACACTCGTTTTAGTGCAGCGAACGAAATACGGAGGAAATGTTTGTTTGCTAACGTTCAGGAAAAACAAATTCTCTAGAAAAATCTTGTGGATTTGCTACTATTATAGTTATTTGAACAAGCCTCTCTGGATTGCTTTGTCATCAGTTCTGATACTAGCCAAATCCACCAGTGCTAAACTATTTTGTAAGAAGTCAGTTTATTCCATCTTCGTTCATCATATTGGGAAGTTAATCGTGTGGATCGAAGGGGTCAAACCCGCATCCCAACTAGTTTCCAATTGTATTCCGATTCCAATGAAAGTGAATATCTAGGGGTTTTTAAGGTTGTATCCTTTTTAGATCTACTACCTCATCACGATCTACTACCACAATTGTTCCTACTACAAATTTTGTAAAGGCCTTCAGCCAAACAATTAACCGGTTCGAGCACTTGTGGTTGAGCGCTTAAGCATGCTAGTCATACAAAATAAACTGGATTTTTCTTAATTGTACCATCAGCGTTTCATTTAATTATTTCCCTCTTTTTTGCAAATTTAACTTATATCTTACATTTTTTGTCCTTCGAGCCGGGTCTACTTACTGGTACCTTATTGTAAAAACAGTGATCATAAGTAGTGCAAGTGCTTCTAAGACATGTGGAAAAAAATTTAAAAGACGAAGTGGAGAAGCAATTTTCGATAAGCCAACAATAATCATATCGGGAACAATTTATTAAAAACTACAGGTGTGCAGGCGATGCTGAAAATTGATAATACATCGGACGATCATTACATTCATATCGTGATAATTCTATGGTGAGTCCGTTCTAATTTATATGCACTAACACAAAAGTACATTCTTACTGCAATAACGTGCAGCGGTAAATGCATACTTGCGTTATTGTATTCAGACACTCTTACAAACGGAATCAATTCACATTGATTTCTAGAGTCAGCAGTTCTAGCTTCAACTGCAACATTCTAATTGATCATTGTTGCATGGATTTACACTCTCAACATCTTGAGTGAGAACTGCACTTGCCTGTGTACTCCGATGGACAAATTACAATGACTTTTTGATTGTTGTGGCAACATATTAAACATTTACGAGCGCATTAATAAAACTTCGTTCACTATTTTTTGTTCCAGTATTACTACATTTATACTTTATGTGATTTTGAAAATCATACAGTGATAAAAGGTGACCAAAACATTTGATGTTAGAAATATAGTGAAAATTTATTGTCTAACGGTAGGCGCATATTAATTAAACTCTGATTACGTGTCATCGAAGTGCAAATTATATTGAACTAAACTAAATTATATTGAAATTAATATTAACTTAAACAACTATTTGCGTTATTTGTTAAATATATACATTTATAACTTGATTATACAATATTATAAGTATATTCTAACACGGTTTTAGAACAAGGTTTTGCACATTTTTCCTAATAGTTAAACGTTAACGATTCTTAGTAGCTATACTGCCCCTACTTCCAATCATGTCAGCTGAGACAGCTCCAGAACTCCGTCGAGCCCCTGAGGGTTTCACCCAAGCAGTCAAAGCGTTGGAAAACTTGAAGAGGCCTATTGAACATTGGGATGATTGGGTCAACTAAACTTGATCCAATCACGCGAAGGGATTGGGAAACCTCGCTAAAATCTTCCACGCATATACCTCAGTTTGCTTCGTTGAAAACATTTTTGGAAGGTCGCATTCATACACTTAATGCACTTACACCGAATCTTCACAGGTACCTAGTTTATAGCATAAAAATTAAATCGATTTAACTTAAGTTACGTCAAAATTTCGATTTAGCGTATAAACGGGTATTAAATACATTCTTCTAACTATAGCTTAAGCCGAAACATTCCGGTTTAACCCATAATTCGAATTACCTCGTTTATAGGGTAAAATTTTTTGGATGATCCATAATTCGAATTATTTTTGGAGTAGCTATAAACTAGGTAATAGATAAGAGAAATATGTCATCTCATCGTTCTTCTCCTACATTAGCTAGAAGTCACCATTCAACAGTACCGCCAGTCTGCAGTGTCTGTCAACGAAATCACTTCATACGTTTTTGCCGACAGTTCAGGTCAGTGATTTTTATAATTGTAAGGGTAGTTTTAACCCCTTAAGGGTTGAAAATAATTTATTTTTGCCTAACAGTACCCCCACAATCGAATTTGAAGCATAAAGTTGAAAAAAAGTAATTTTTACAATTTTTCTATTTTTAGCCGATTTAGGGGTGGTTTCAACCCTTTAGGATTACCCCTTATCATAAAGTTCGCCTTGATTTAGTACAAATCAACCACCTTCGCAAATAAATATTAAAAAAGTGTATTTCATTGCATTAGTTTTCATTATTATTGAAATAATCGCGAAAAACCCCTAAATAGGGATGTTTTTTGCATTTTTAAGGGTGACGCCCATGTTTTAGGACCGCGGGACTCCGATTTTCGTGATCAGCGACCGCAAAAACCTTTAAAGTTCGATTTTCTTAACGGTGTTATTTTGGAACACCCCCCCCCCTCCCCGCGTTTTGAAGGGACTAATATTCTGTTTGTTTTCTTCCGCGTTGTTTATCGAATATAAGCTGATAACTTTGTAGCTTCCATTATATTTTTTATGATTCTCTTTAATGACAATATAAAGTGGATAGAGAGAGAATATTTTTATGAATTTTATTTTCGAGTACGGGTTGCCCAAAATGTTTTTTTTTTTGCAAGGAGAGTGTACTGATTGGAGGCGGGGGTGTAGGGAGTGAATGCGAGGTATGCAGGGTTTTATTATTATTATTTTGAAAAATGGACGGAAAAATTCAAAAATTCACGATTTTCGATTCGTATTTTTTCAAGTTTAAAAATTTTACTTGCTCACCATCATAAAGTGCATGTTCCAAAAAAATTTTTGAGTATGGAAACAATTAATTACATTTTGCTTATCTGACTCCACTATATGTTATTTTTTAGTTAAAGCCTTCGATACGTTTACTTTTATCGTTCGCCTTGCCCATTGCTTCCCTCATCCTGAACCTTACAAACCGCCACTGGTTAGCAAACAAACATGTCCTCCGTATTTCGTTCGCAGCACTAAAGCGGGTGTTCAAATTCGTGTTGAGCGTGCTGAAGCGCCGTTGGCAAACTGAGAAGCGCATGACTTCATTTGGAAATACCAGCGCTTTCCGGAGATATTAGCAAAACTGTAACTGTTAAATAATTGTCAGACTTGACCAAAAAGAACAAATTTTGCGGTAACTACTGGAAATCCCGGGATAAATTCCTGAAACTGTATCCGCGTAGAAAACATTTCCCCGTCAAAAAGTGCTAATCCAAGGCTTGAAAAATTCGCGCTGTTTGTAAAGGGTAACGAAATTTTTGCACGATCCAGCTTTTTAAAGAAAATTTTTTCTACTTTTTTTCATAAAGCAATGCATATGCCTACATATCTCTGACCTAAAAAAAGATATATATATATGTATATATATATATATATATATATATATATATATATACCGGGTGTTTTTTTTAAAACTTGACACGCAATTCTTGAACAAAGGAGGGGTGACAGAGGGAAACCTGTTATACAAAAGATGTCTGATATGGAGGGGGACATCGATTGGGTATAGTGCGCACCCCCTCTCTTCCACCCCCTGACCCGGGGGGGGGGGGGGGTAACTTTTTTTTTTTAAATGGCAACCCCTATTTTTTATGCAAGATTCAGATTCCTGGGGTGAAAATAAACATCTTTTATCTCAAGCATTTTTTTCTATCATTTGTTTTTACTCCGGAAACTTTGATTGAAATCGTCATTAAGGGGAGCTTTCGGTGGATTTTTTTTCAAAAAATCCATTTTAGAGAATTGAAAACCCTACAAAATGGGGTTTACTAGACCTCGATTGGATAATTTTTCGCTGAGAAAAGCTAGAAAACCCCTTAAAAAGGCAATTTTTTTCAAAAACTCATACCTCTGTTACTTTGCAATATTAGGGTATGATTTTTTGGGACATAATACATACATAATACATACATTTGGGACATAATACATATACTTTAAACTGCCAAAAGTATAAACAAAATAGACCCTAATCTTGCACATTGCGCCAATATTAGCAGAGTGGCCCGATTGAAATTTCCAAAACGGTTTCTGAAAGTATAACCTAGGGGCTACAATTTGTCTATCTCACATTTTAATATAAGTTTGGAGAACAATGCTAAAAATTCTTTTGAAAATGGTACATAGGGCGAACATTCTAATTCGAGAAGTTTAGTGGTAGCGGTGGCGGGGTATAAAGCAACGAAGGAGGCGTTAGGCCGGCCGCACACCAAAGCTTCATATGCAGCTTTCCGTCACTATTGCTTGAAGATAAATGTAGCAAAGCAGCATGTGACGATTTGTTCCATATAACGACATAAACAAAGTTTTCAAATTTTTTTTAAATAAATCATTTGCAATTCTCTACAAAAAATTTCATATAAAGAATATCGAAATTTTGCTTCGTTTGCGAGATATTTTGCAAAAATCAAAAAGGTCCATTTTGACCCCTATCTCCAATTTCCACCCTCTAATTTAATAGCACTCCGCGGTTTTTTCTACTTGAATGACCCATTGAACGATTCCTGCAATAAAAACCCGTGAACGTCTTAGTTCCTTAATGCCCTGTTTTTGAAGACATAGTCAAAAGACTACTAATGCAATGGCAATAGTAAAGCAGCTGGAAAGATGACATCCCGCCAGGATTGTTGAAAGCCGATTCAAGCCTCATAGCTGAGCCGCTACAGCCAATCCTGGAAATAGCATGAAACGCCTGCACCCTTCCGGAGGATTCAAAATACCCACAAAGGGGTGTAGCAGTCGCTACTTGTATATACGCGTTTCGTTGTAATAAGTTTTATTCAAGTATCCACTCAGTTTCTGTTCTAATAATTTTAAGCACAGTGTTTTTGGTTACGTCACAATTTGGATTCTCACTACTACTATTAAATACACTTGGGGAATTTGGATTGTCATATCACGTATGTATACACTGTACACAGAAACAATTTTAAAAACATAGCCACACAAATATTGTGATATTAAAAATTATTTTGAATTTTTGTAAGAGTATTAGTTAGGAGTTTATTCGATAAGGAAGTCTCCTATAAGTTGTATAATTCAAAACCGTTATGTAATTTTCGGTGTGACATAATAAAAAATAGAAAAATCTTAAACTATTAAAATCTAAAACTATTAAATATAAAAATAGATAAATGTTAAATAAACGTATTAAATAAAAGAATAATATTAATATAAAATATGTGAAGTAAAAGTTTTTTATTGGCAATATATATACATATATCACTTATATTGCAATGAGATGAGGGAAGACGCAAAAATTAGTACGTCCCCCATTTCATATTGGTGACCCCGACATTAGAAGAACGAAGAAATTTTTCAAAGAAAAAAAGGAAGAAAGAAGATATGAAGAAAATTTTGAAAATTTTACGAAGAAAAGAAGAAGATTCAAGAAAGAAAAGCATTTGGTGAAAAATTTTAAGAAGAGGTTCATTTTTTATTAAGGAGACCAAGTATTTATTTTAATTAAATATTTTTCTTTAATTTTAAAATTTAAATTGTATGGAATTGCTTACACTAAAAAAAGAACATTACACTTACATAATTTAGTAGTGGTGACAATTCAATTTATTAAATTCTTTTATTTAACTTGCACTGTTTGTCGTCAAATCTTGGAAGTTAAATTTGACCCACTTCCCGGTTTCGGATAGAGCTGAAATTTTGCATACACGTTTAGTTTGGATGACAATGCAATCTGGCCATTTTGTAAAAATATCAAGATAGCGGTTCCAAAATGGCGCCCGCTTTTATTTTACTTACACTGTTTGTCGTCAAATCTTGGAAGTTAAATTTGACCCACTTCCCGGTTTCGGATAGAGCTGAAATTTTGCATACACGTTTAGTTTGGATGACAATGCAATCTGGCCATTTTGTAAAAATATCAAGATAGCGGTTCCAAAATGGCGCCCGCTTTTATTTTACTTACACTGTTTGTCGTCAAATCTTGGAAGTTAAATTTGACCCACTTCCCGGTTTCGGATAGAGCTGAAATTTTGCATACAGGTTTAGTTTGGATGACAATGCAATCTGGCCATTTTGTAAAAATATCAAGATAGCGGTTCCAAAATGGCGCCCGCTTTTATTTTACTTACACTGTTTGTCGTCAAATCTTGGAAGTTAAATTTGACCCACTTCCCGGTTTCGGATAGAGCTGAAATTTTGCATACACGTTTAGTTTGGATAACAATGCAATCTGGCCATTTTGTAAAAATATCAAGATGGCGGTTCCAAAATGGCGCCCGATTTTTGAAATTGTGCTCCGCGGCCCTTTGAAATGGGTATCAAATGAAAGGATATGACAGGTAGAACACAATAAGCTATGTGGCGTCATTCCAAATTCAAAATGGCGGACAACACTTACACTGTTTGTCGTCAAATCTTGGAAGTTAAATTTGACCCACTTCCCGGTTTCGGATAGAGCTGAAATTTTGCATACACGTTTAGTTTGGATGACAATGCAATCTGGCCATTTTGTAAAAATATCATGATGGCGGTTCCAAAATGGCGCCCGATTTTTGAAATTGTGCTCCGCGGCCCTCTGACATGGGTATCAAATGAAAGGATATGACAGGTAGAACACAATAAGCTATGTGGCGTCATTCTAAATTCAAAATGGCGGCCAACACTTGCACTGTTTGTCGTCAAATCTTGGAAGTTAAATTTGACCCACTTCCCGGTTTCGGATAGAGCTGAAATTTTCATACACGTTTAGTTTGGATGACAATGCAATCTGGCCATTTTGTAAAAATATCAAGATGGCGGTTCCAAAATGGCGCCCGATTTTTGAAATTGTGCTCCGCGGCCCTCTGACATGGGTATTAAATGAAAGGATATGACAGGTAGAACACAATAAGCTATGTGGCGTCATTCCAAATTCAAAATGGCGGCCAACACTAAATTGCGGAAAGCTTATAATAGACTAAAAAGTAGAAAATATAACCGATCAACTTCCAATTTTGCACACACTCGTAGTTCGGGTGGTTAATGTGTATGAATGATGAGATGAATAGTTGAGTTAAGGGTGAGTTGATAATAAAGAAGCAATACACGTTACAAAAAATCACAAACAAACACAGAGATGCTGCTGTCAACTAAATTCAACTACTCAAATACTGAACTCATGTCCGTATGCATAATTTCAACTAAACCCAGGTAGCAGAGCTGAGTCGAGTTCAGTCAACCTTAACCCAACTCGACTCCCGTTTACATGTAGTTAGACTTGGGTTCAACTTGAGTTCAACTCATCATGTATAAGTACTAAATGCAATTTGACCTTTTTGTAAAAAAATCAAGAAGACGGTTCCGAGATGGCGGCCGTTTTTGCAATTATGTTCCACCGAGCCCACGACATGGGTATCAAATGAATACAGTAAACTGTGTGACGTAATTTTAAATCTAATAGAATTGCCATCATAAAATGGCGGAATACATATAATAAACTAAAAAATAATAAAATTTGTTGTCTGTAAAGAGGGTTTACGGACGATAGTTTAACGTGACAACGTCACGAGACCGTGGTAGCTGGCTGAAATCTCCGCATAATATCACGTGGATGCCTCCGAATGGTTTGTCATAAAAGCCGGTAATCTGCTGCAGTCGGTAGTTGATTTTTTGAAGAATGGCTGAACTTAACATGCTGATCTCGTCGACGAAAACAGCTTTGACGCCAACGAACATGTTTCTATAGGCTTGCAAATTTTCTGTGGATAAGAGTTTTGTCACGCGAGAAGTTGTGAGACGAAACGCTGAATGCACTGTAGTGCCACCAAGAGGTACAGCGGCTTTACCTGTGCTTGCACAGGCAATTTAGGTGTTGTTCATCGAGTTGTGCTACTGAGTGTATCGGTTGTACGTTTCCATAAGGCACTTTAATGTGTTAGTTTTTCTACAGCCCGCCGGACCGGTGAAGAAAATTTGTAGCGCTTCCAAAATGTGCCAATTGTGCCATCTCCACAACCATGTAATCGATGAATGACTTCAAGGATGATCTCCCGTTGTTCCGGATTGGTGGTTCGAAGAAACTCGCAATACTGCTGCTTTGACATCACATTGCTGCGCTTTTTCACAATCGAGAATCCACAACAAATATTATTGTTGACAATTTTTGACAATTTTAATCAAATTTTTAAGATTACTACAATCAAATTTTTATTAAAATTACTACGGGACTTACGGGACTAACGGGACTAACGGGACATAACGGGACAATGAGTCATCATTTTTCGTGCATGCAGCCGGGTTTCATCGTTTTAATAGACGTTGTCACGTCAAAAGTAGAAAATAAAATAAATGGTTAAAAATTTTTTTTAAAAAAAATTCTTTTCATTAACTAAAAAATGTACTGAAAAGTAAAAAATAAACAATATTTTAAAGAAAGCGTGAAATTTCAATTTTAATGAAAAAGTTAATTAAAAGAATGGCGCATTTTTCATCAGAAAATTTTGTTAGAATTTGAAATTAACAAAGCAAAAAATTGAGGGTTATTGTAAATCTCACGCGATTTACAGTTATATCAAAAATTACTCAGAAAGATACGACACTGTAATCCTTTCTGTGCGAAGAAAAAGGAAAGTAAAAATCTATTCATTCTAATCTATTCATATACACACTCCGGAATGGCGAGAGGGCGGAGCAACGGCAAACTACACAAACACATGCAGAGCAGGAAGTACACGAAAATGATACATCAATTCACACAAGCAAAATAAAAGTCCAGACGGCACAAAAAATTGCGGAGAAGAGAAATCAGTGCGCCTCTTTCGCACTTCGTGAAATAACATTTCTTTATTTACGCTCTCTTTCTTCGATTTTTGTTTTGTTTTTAAATTGAATTTTGTCTCGCTTGCACCTTGTCGATTGTTATATTCACTCGCAAGGGAGCTTATGGGAAATTTTGAGAGTGTCGTATCTTTGTGGGTAATTTTTGGTTATATTTTCAATTTTTGATGAAAAATGCGCCATTCTTTTAATTAACTTTTTCATTAAAATTGAAATTTCACGCTTTCTTTAAAATATTGTTTATTTTTTACTTTTCAGTACATTTTTTAGTTAATGAAAAGAATTTTTTTTAAAAAAAATTTTTAACCATTTATTTTATTTTCTCTTTCAAATATTTTTCCTCTAAAATTTTTTTTTTAGGAAGTGAGACTTGAATAAAATTTTCGGGAATTTATTTAAGTTTGAGTATTAATCGACTCTTTTCGCGAACGTCCACGGGTGTTATTTTAAAGTATCGCGAAGTTTTTAAGTAAAGTCGAAATTTTATTGAACTTCTTTTTACGCGAGTTTTATTTAAAAAATTGTGATTAATATGAGTGTCCAAGGTGGTGATAGTGAAAGAATGCACGTTGATAATGAGAATATTAGTGCATCGGCTGTTAAGCTACCAACTTTCTGGTCTCCATGCCCAGAAGCATGGTTTATTTTAACAGAAAGTCAATTTAACTCTAAAGGAATTAGACTAGATGAGACTAAATTCGAACATGTGATACAAGCTCTTCCTTTAGAAATAATAATGAATATATTGGACTTCATTCAAAACCCACCATCGGAGAATAAATACCAAGCATTAAAAACAACATTAATTCAAAGATTTACAGAGTCTGAAGAGAAAAAGTTGGAACAATTATTGTGCAATTCTGAGATGGGAGATCGAAAACCATCAGAATTTTATAGATCAATGGAGATACTTGCGGGAACATCTTCGAATTTAGGAAAGGACCTGATTAGAAAACTTTGGATGCGAAAATTACCGCCTAGTATTAACATCGCATTGATGTCCTCTGATAAACAAAACATCCAAGATATTCTAATTTTAGCAGATAAAATTTTCGAATGTTCCAAATTTCAGTATATTTCATCCATCAATGATTGTTCTTTAAATCCTTTTGTAAACCAAAGATGTATGGATATAAATAACATTGATTTCGCTAAGAAGGTTAATGATTTAGAAAATAAAATCGAAAATTTAACAGATTGTATTAAGAAGCTTACAGTTAATAGGAATAATGAATTTCATCATAGGTCAAGGTCTAGAAGTAGAAGCCGGGATAGATCTAAATACAATAATAATAATAAACCATTTTGTTGGTTTCATTTTAAATTCGGCGACAAAGCTAAAAAATGTATTAAACCTTGCAACTATAATAATCAAAAAAACTAAATATCCCTTCAGCGTGTTTTAAAAATAATACCCCAAAAAAATCTAATAGACTTTTTATTTACGATAAAGAAAATAAACATAAATTTCTAATTGATACAGGAGCGGAATTATCAGTAATACCGAATTCATATTGTGGCAAATGTAAGAGAAATCCAAATTTAATTCTTACAGCAGCTAACGGATCAATTATCCATACTTACGGAGAAAAACTTCTTAAGATAGACTTTGGATTAAGACGAGATTTAACTTTTCCGTTCATTATAGCAAGCGTCGACAAACCTATTATTGGTGCAGATTTTCTTTCTGAATTCAATTTGCTTGTTGATCTGAAAAATAAGAGAATAATAGATGGTAACACCGAGTTAACAGTTAATGGAATCATGATTAAAATAGATTCTCCTTCACCCAGGCATTGTACCTTTGATAGTGAATATGGTAATGTTTTAGCTAGATTTCCCTCTCTAACTCAACCTCCACGCTATGATTTACCTGTACGACATAATATAGTGCATACTATTACCACTAAAGGTCAACTACCATTTTCAAGACCTAGAAGACTCGACACTAATAAATTTAAAATCGCTAAATTAGAATTCGAGCACATGGTAAAATTAGGCTTATGCAGAACATCTTCATCATCAGTCTCATCAGCACTACACATGGTTCCAAAGAAAGATTCCACTGATTGGCGACCATGCGGAGATTACCGGAGACTTAACTCAATAACAATTCCAGACAGATACCCGATTCCTCACATTCAAAATTTTACGTTAAATTTGAATGGTTGTACCATATTTTCGAAGATTGATTTAGTGAGAGCTTACCATCACATACCTATGGCAGAGGAAGATATCTATAAGACAGCGATAACTACACCTTTCGGTTTATTCGAATTTACTCGAATGCCCTTTGGACTTAGAAATGCTGCTCAAACTTTCCAACGATTTATGGATAGAGTTTTAACTGGTTTGGAATTCGTTTTTGTCTACATTGACGATATATTGGTTGCAAGCAAAAATAAGGAGGAACACAAGAAACATTTAGAGCAGGTGTTTGGCCGTTTAGAAGAATATGGAATAAATATTAATCCAGGGAAATGTCTTTTTGGTGTACATGAAATTGAATTTTTAAGTCACAAAATTACGAAGGACGGGATTCTTCCTTCTGAAAATAGAATTAAATTCATCCAGGATTTCCTTTCACCTACTTCCATTAAGCAGATTCAACAATTCATAGGAATGGTAAATTACTTTCACAGATTCATTCCACGATTAGCAGAGTTGTTAAGCCCCATTCATATACATTTAGTTAGGGAGCTTAAAAAACCTAAGAGTTTAAAAAATTTTGAGTGGACGGAAGAATGCGAAGACGCGTTCGTCAAAGTGAAGAAGGCTTTTATTTCGGCAACGTTATTAGTGCATCCAGCGGAGAATCCTACTTTGAAGTTGACGGTTGATGCATCAAACATTGCGATTGGAGCAATGTTGGAACAAATTAACAACAATGAAAGCGAACCTTTAGCGTTTTATTCCAGAAGAAATTAAGTATTCTACATTTGACAGAGAGCTTTTGGCAATGTACTCAAGTATTAAGCACTTTAGACATTTTTTGGAAGGTCGTGAATTTACAGTATTCACGGATCACAAACCTTTAACATCCGCAATTTGGACCAAAGCGGAGAGAAGTCCAAGACAAGCAAGACAATTAGACTATGTTACCCAATTCACCTCCGATATAAGATACATCAAGGGAGAATCAAATGTAGTAGCTGATACTTTATCACGGGTAACCGTAGAAAATAGCAATTGTGACGCGGTTAGCGAAAAGCAAATAGATTTAAGCATTATCGTAGAAGCACAAAAGGATGATACAGAGTTGAAACAGTTAATTGAAAACCCAAATAAAAGTTCGAAATTCATTTTAGTGGAAACAGATGTACCTTTCTTAGAAAATAAAATCTGGTTAGAGTGTTCCACTAGTAGAGATCGTCCATTCGTACCAGAGAAATTACGAAGAAGCGTATTTGACAAAATCCATAACTTATCACATCCAGGAATACGAGGTACAAGGAAATTAATTACAAGAAGATATTTTTGGCCTAGGATGAATACTGATATTAATTTATGGGCGAAGTCATGTATAACGTGTCAAAAAGCGAAAATTCACAGACATACAAAATCTCCGATACAAAAATTCCAGATACCTATGGGAAGGTTTGAACACATCCATGTAGATTTGGTAGGCCCATTGCATCCGGTGGAAGGATTCGTATACTTGTTAACAGTAGTGGATCGATTCACCAGGTGGCCGGAAGTATACCCACTAAAGAGTATTACAGCCAGCATAGTAGTCAAGACATTATATGAGCAATATTTTCCGAGATTTGGGATTCCATTGACAGTTACTACGGACCAAGGAGGTCAATTTGAAGGAAAACTTTTTGAGGAATTTTCAAAATTATTAGGAACCCATAGGATTCGAACAACGGCGTATCACCCACAATCAAACGGAATGGTGGAGAGGCTACACAGACAGTTAAAAGCATCTCTTAGAGCTAAGATGTCTAATCCGAATTGGTTGTGGCACATACCAGCTATATTACTAGGTTTAAGAACAACAGTTAAGGAGGATCTTAAGTGTAGTCCGGCTGAATTAGTTTATGGTCAAACATTACGTATCCCAGGAGAATTCTTTGTGAGGGATCCACACCAAGTATCAGATCCAACAGACCTAGTAGAACAATTACGAGATCACATGAGGAACATCGTGCCAACAGATTCTCGGGATCAAAGAAGAAATTTCTATGTTCCAAAAGACTTAGAAGATTGCGAATTCGTGTTTTTGAGGACAGATAGAAGTAGGGGATCCTTGCAAGATCCTTATGAAGGTCCTTTTAAAGTTATTAAGAGAAATAAAAAAAATTTCACGATTGACGTCAACGGAAAAATAACGGTAGTATCAATTGATAGATTAAAAACCGCCTTTATTGAAAAAAAGGAAGACACTGAAAAACCAGTAACTAGAAGTTCAAAGAAAAAAGTTTCATTTCGGTTATAAAATTAAAAAAAAATTTTTTTTTCTTTCGTTTTATGTGAGTAATTAAATATTAAAATAAAGTATGATAGTACATTCATGGACGCTCGCGCTGAAGGGGGAGTTATGTAGCAGTCGCTACTTGTATATACGCGTTTCGTTGTAATAAGTTTTATTCAAGTATCCACTCAGTTTCTGTTCTAATAATTTTAAGCACAGTGTTTTTGGTTACGTCACAATTTGGATTCTCACTACTACTATTAAATACACTTGGGGAATTTGGATTGTCATATCACGTATGTATACACTGTACACAGAAACAATTTTAAAAACATAGCCACACAAATATTGTGATATTAAAAATTATTTTGAATTTTTGTAAGAGTATTAGTTAGGAGTTTATTCGATAAGGAAGTCTCCTATAAGTTGTATAATTAAAAACCGTTATGTAATTTTCGGTGTGACATAATAAAAAATAGAAAAATCTTAAACTATTAAAATCTAAAACTATTAAATATAAAAATAGATAAATGTTAAATAAACGTATTAAATAAAAGAATAATATTAATATAAAATATGTGAAGTAAAAGTTTTTTATTGGCAATATATATACATATATCACTTATATATTGCAATGAGATGAGGGAAGACGCAAAAATTAGTACGTCCCCCATTTCAAGGGGCACCTAAAAATATATGATAACTGGAGGGGCTTCCGTTTATTATGTATTGCAGGCAAAATTTTGTCCCATATATAGGATAAAAGAGGCAAGTACACCGAACGCTTAAAAGACAGCAGGCCGGATTCAGAAAGGCTTAATCCGACGAAAGTCAAAGAAATGCGGATAAATGCAAACACCCCTGAACGCACAGCGCCGAATGACGATGACGTGGAACTGGTACATAAATTCAGCTACCTCGGTAGTATTATTACCGAAAATAGCGGGCAGAAGACTTCAACTCCACAATAAATAAAGCAGGAAGCGTATATGCATGCCTGTTCCGCATATGGAGCTGAACGAAGATCTCAGTTAACACCAAATTGCGGCTGTTCAACTCCAAATTTAAAAAACCTCTTTTGTAAGGTTTCAAAACCTGGAAAGCCACCCAAATCATCATAACGCCCAACAAGTTTTCATCAACAGAGCACTACGTCGTATCCTAAAAACCCGCTGGCAAGGTGGAATTTCAAATGAAGAACTATGGCGCCGTGGATTGGCCACACCTTGCGACGCGAAAACGAAAATCTAGCCAAACAGGCATTTGACTGGATTCAGCAAGGATCCCGTCGAGTCGGAAGACCTAGAACAACGTGAAAGAGAGCCCTACCCGCAGAGGTCGCAATAACTAAGAGATCCTGTTCAGAGCTGAAAGCTGTCGCGTAAAACAGAGTCCGCTAGAAGACAACTGTTTCTGCCGTGACGCTGAAAAAAGAATTCGCTGGAAGATAACTGTTTCCTCCCTATGTCACATGAGGGATTAGAGGAGCCTAAGTAAGTAAGTAAACCCGAGGCCAACTTACTTCCACTTCTGTACTCCTCAAATTCTACCTAACCCGATACTGTCACGTTACCCTCACCGTTGAGTGAACCTCTTACAAAATTAACAGCGATTTCGAGCCCAGACTATCCTTCATCTATTCATCCATCTAAGCTAAGTATTGCACCATGGCGAGAACGACACGACAGACTGTAATTTTTTAAAGTTACTCGTGAGCTTAGATTTACACATGAAAAAACATTGTTGTATGAAGTTATCAAGGATCATATAAAATTTAAAAATTAGTACCAAGAGTTCTTGACAAATTCGCCTAAAGAATAAATTTGGAGTTGCACAATTGAATTTTCTTTTAGTGGGAATACGGGGAAATTATAAACTAAAATTAATTACTGTTAGTTTAGTTCTGGTTAAATTTCTTGTATTGAATGAAATCGCTTGCTGCTTGAATTCAAACAAACCCGAGTGTTTTATTTCTTATGCTCTGATAAATTTTGACTAATTTATACATAAATCAGCTTTCGTACAGTACGTAACCCTTCTACATTTTTTTAGATTATGTTATAAAATTGCATAAATACCGAAGGGTTGGTTTCTACAAGGGATATATACCCAGAGCAGGCCATAATTTCCCCTTTTACTTTCGAGCTTGTTAACAATCAAATTATACCCGACAGCACCACATTACTCTAGTTATTTATATATACTTCAAAATATGGTTACAGCTTGCGTTTTAATCAAAGAATCCCATTTATTCTTTCACATCTAAAGGAAATTTGGTAATAGATTTCTTTGATATAATTTTGTAAATTGTATCCTAGATGTTCTGTCTGGGGCTTGTTTGCTTTAATCAATAAATGTAAGATCTTGTCAATTGAATGTTTGAAGCGTGAGGCTATAAGGGTAGATTTGGGGAAGTTTAATTTATAAAGAGGAAACAATGTGGAAACGATTCGCAATAAAAAAAAATATGAGTGTGCTTAAGACCACTCTTTAGAAGTAAAACTTTTGTGCCCAACGGCTAGTAATATGCAATAGATATAGTGGAAAGTCTGTCGGATCTATAGTACGCTTGAGAAAATTCAGGCCAACGACAGATGCAGGAAGAATAGTGGCGAATCTACTGACGGACTTGATACAAATACTATTTGAAAATATCAATATTTATGAATTCCTATTTACATTAAAACCTCAAAGTAACCGAGTAAAAATAATTTTTATTGGCTAATTTTCTTAAAAGCATACACGCGGTGCACCTAGTACGTATAGCATATAAGTGCGCATCCCACACGGGTATGCACGCTTCCGCCACAGGCATGGATACTACCGCCACAGGCACGAAAATCTAAACATTCGCCTCATGGAAGTAAGCTGGTGACATATGCAAGCGTACATGCATTGCATTCAGAGGTTCATAAAATTGCATGGTTTGTTTCCTTCCCGGCTTTCACACATAGCCCGAAAATCTAAGTAACGAGTTCATTCAAGGTGCATGTTGTGCATACTTGTGTGTGCTATTTCGAATGCGGCATTACAGAAAATGTTAAAAGTAGTCCGACCTTTGCGTGGCATGCTTTCCATTCATGGAACATACCGTCAGGTCGCATTTGAATACACACTTCTATATTATTTATCAACGAATTGAACGCATGTACGCTTGGATATGTCGCCAGCTGTATGCATGCTCCGCTCCCGCTACATTCATGATCATTAATAATTGCATCCGCATCGGCATAGACTATTCCAAACCCAAGTATTGTTTTACCAAGCAGTCCGCCAACCCCATCCAATGAAGCTTTTACATACTCGAGCCGCTTTACCTACGCGAACGAGAGCCAGTCTACTTGAGTATAGTATTGGCACCCTTTATGGCCACCTAGCCAATTACCTGATTTCTTCGTCCCATACAATCTTTTAGGGAGCCAATTAATTTTAAAGGGAGCAAAAAGAAATGCGAAAAACAACCTTTTTTCAAATTCTTCTTTCTAGGCGTAGTTGAACATATTTTATTTTAGCTGATTAAACCAAATTTGAAGCATAAAGTTGAAAACACATTTTTTTCAAACCTTTATATTTTCAGACGATGTAGGGATTGATTCAGCCCTTTATTATTATCCTTTATCATAAAATTTGCTTTGTTATAAATCAACCACTTTTGAATATAAATATTGCAAAAAATGTATTTTATTGGATTGTTTTTGATTATAATTAAAATCGTCTCGAAAACCCTTAAAAAGGGAGTTTTTAAGCATATTTTAAGGTGACATGCATATTTTAAGACTGTGGGACCCCGATTTTCGTAATCAGCGACCCAAAAAACATATCAGGAACGATTTTCACAACAGTGTAATGTTTTGACATAAACGATTCATCGATTTGTGCAAGTTCAAAAAATTGTAATTTAAAAAGGGGAAAGGTCCAGCACATCTCACCAAAGGGGAAGTGGGTGCCAATTTAAAACAAGAGCACCTCACACATTTAATTCACCACTCCCTTTTGGTATTCTAAGCACCCAAACCACTGGACATACGGTTTTAAAAGCTTCGGTTTTATCAATTGAAGCGTGCAAAAAGTATTTTATATTGGAGACAATAACAAAATAAACGTAAGAAAGATGTATTGTTCATTTCTTCTTTCATTTTTTCATTTTTGTTTACATCGTTTGGCATTTTAAGAAAGTCTCAAGTGCTTATACCGTAACTTCCCGGCAGTGCTACATGTTTGGCCACGCCAAAAAGCAGATCCACTTGCTCAGGCTGCGCCAAAAATTCTTGTCGTATATGCCGCTTCCAACATGTCAGTCAACTCCAAAGTGTCCGCGGCATAAGCCCGGCCAGTGACCAAACGACATGAAAAATCTCAAAAAATTCACCTCTACATAATGGTGAATTTGTATTCCTATAATGAGATAAAGTAAAGTCTGGGCGACAACGTAGCTAACATGCCAGAAAATTTATGCAATAAGGCAGAGTGTATTTTAACACACACACAGCCCCGAGTTTCTTCTTCTCTTGTACCCCGTCCGCCCCATTTCCCATCGTTATACGAAAGTTCTGACGATTTTTCATGTGTGAGAGCGTTATGTTGATTCACTCTCATATAAATTTTTTTAAGCAAACGTCCCTAAAGAAGTTTTACTTCAAAAATTATTTAAATTTTGATTTAACATTTGTCACGGCTTACCGGAAGCTTGGTAGGCCAGTCCATTACTAGTTCTATAGCTTCTTAAAGTGTTTAGAAAATAGCTACTTTAACTTCGACGGGTTTCTTGTCAATTTCTGCAGCAATCACAAAAATTTAGATTGCAATCACGAATTTCCGATACATTTCCTTCTATGTGTGTGCACTTTCTTAACATAATTTGAGATGATGATGAACTTGATTTTGCGTGGTCTTTTCTCTTCTATTACTTTTTATCACTCTTTTCTCTTCCCGTTTTATACTACAATACACAGAATAAAAACGAGGAACTTGTAGTTTACTCTGACTCTACTTTGATTGCGATTTTTGGTAAAGTCTCATTTACATTAAAGTTAGCTGCATGAAATGCTGGTTTACAATGTTGCGAGAGTGTGCTGCGAGAACGAGACGAATCTCGCCTAATTCGCGATCTCGGCGTTTCAATGTACATACAATAGTCGTGAATTTTCCATTTCAACTTCTGAATATTATCGTCTAACATAAATCCAACATAATTTTTAACAAATTGAAATCGAGTCTCAGCTGTCGCCATAAGACTTCTAAATACATGCGATTTCCGTCTATTTATACTTGTTTAGGGCCCGTTCCGATACCGCATGTAAAACCACTGTCGATGAGCATCTTTGCTACAGAAACTCATAAACTATACAAATGCGTTCGTTTCGAGTTTATCTTTTATTTTGGGTAAAGGCTACTCAGTATTCAAATGCACGGCATGCCAGCTTTGGGCGACTCGCTGGGTCAAAACCAGAAAAAGGAACATCCAACTTGGCCTTAAAATAAATTAATGCCACCGCAGCCTGTTATCCACGATATCTGGTTAACATCTCGACATTCATAATTTACCCGGTTAACATCGAGTCATTTAGTAAACGCCAACGAAATTTATATCTTGCTGTGGACTCTTCTGTGTCAACTGTTTCGGCACAAATGATGTCGCTAAACATTTAGTCTTCCCTGGATTATTTGACGATGTGATGAAATGTAAAGCTATTTTTTTTGCAGGTTACACCAGGCAAGTGAATCGTGAAAGTTTCAAATCTGACACTGATTTGATAGCCCCCATAAAAGTAAGTTTAAATTAAGCCATCCTGGACCGAGGTTGACTCGCTGACTTCTAGATGTAGTTGCAAAACGCCGTTTTGTCCAAGATAGGAGGAACTGTTTAACGGAACGCGGGGACCAATAAATTTTGTGAGCTAATTGCTGTCAGGCACCCGTCGCGCTAAAGGGCTCCTGTGGTTTACAGCTCTTTATACTTTCCCTTAAGACAAAAAATGTAAATCCAGGCGCTATTGTGTTCAGTTAGGGATGAATTTTCTTTTTCCCTGTGAAAGGGCGCAGCACAATTGGGTTTCACGTTTACTGTGTGAGATGAGAACAAGACGTCTCTTTGATATATGGGTACACTTGTATCCTTGCCTGTGACCTGGCTCTGCTGACATATTTATTGGGGCAAAATTTTAATTTTCTTTGGTTAGGTCAGGCAATAAGTATGTTGGGTAATCCCCGGCGAAAACGGAATGTTGTTAAAAGAAACTTTTGAAATAAAAATAAAGGTTGTACGGAAATGAATTTAGGTGCACGACTTTTAAAACACTTTTGGAGAAAGTTTCTAACCTGATAATGTGAGCATTAAGAATTATTATTAAAAGAACTTTGGGTGTGTACCAAATATTTATTTAGTTATTTATAAGCCGCACAAGTCACACATAAATTAAAGAACAGTATTGCCCTTATTAATTTAACAAAATGTAGCTTTAGCTATACTGTTACTACAGGAATTAGGATGTCAACAGGTACATGTATTAATTTTCTTTTATAGGAATATTTTTCAAGGCAATAAATAGAAGATGAAAAACATGATCTGTGCGTGAGTATTGAAGGCCACACAAAACCTTTTCACGGTCCATTCCTTGCGTACTCGGTGCGATATGGAGATTCCTTCCTAATTTAGTGTATCGCGTTATATCTTATAGTATTTTTATTTGAATGACATAACAAAAAAAATCTTTTTATACTTTAAACTATTTATTTTAAAAGGGTATTGCAAAACAGACTTAATTGAGTAACTCTTTAGACCAAGTATGAGCGACCTTTTTTGGAAGCAAGGGGCAATTTTTCATGGAGATTGAGGGAGCAAGAACATGTAATGTCATCATATAAATATGTATCAATGTGTTTCTTGTTTTACTTGACCATTTTATAAGATTTTATTTAACTTGCAATATTTGTAAGCTTGTTTAGATCAAATCTTGCAACTCAATTTTGATCCACTTTTTTATATATCCGATGAACTTAAAATATTGCACATTTGTATAGTTCGCATGACAATGCAATTTGACCATGAAATGCATGAAAATCAAGATTTTTTTTTTATGTGAAAGACTAGAGTCTCAGGAAACGCCCTTTATATTATACTGTGTCGACAATCTATTTTCTTCATATAGAGTGCAATGTCGAACAGCAGCTCTAGTCTGGGAAGGGGGGAGCTATCACAACCTACCAGAGATAGTTTTCAGTCCACCTACTCCCAACCATTACTGTCGCGATCGGGGCATCGAGAAACAACTCGCTGGAGTGTTATGCCTCCTGAAACGAGTTGAATCTCATCAACCAACCGATTACATGCGCTTTGGTGGAGCGGGAAAGGGCTAAGAAAGGCTATGACAGAAGGAATCAGGAATGTAAAGAGGGGAGAAGAAAGTAGGGAAGTTATATAGATGAGAAAGTGGAAAAGGCGAAAGACCGTGGGGCTGGCCGGGATTCGAACCCGGGACCTCTGGGATAGTAGTCATGCGCCTTACCTCTAGACTACCGAGGCCCCCGATGGCGGATTTTAAGATTTTTTGTTAGTTTGTACGACGAGTAGTCCGAATAAAGCCAAAAAAATGCGGGTAAATGCAAACACTGTTGAACGAACTGGGGTCAAATGGTAGCAACGGCCTCAAGGAACTTTGATGGAGCCGGTACATCAAAGAGATTGGTCCTGGGTAACGCCACTGCGATCAAAGGTGTACACGATCTAAGATTTTCCGATCTGCTACTGAACTCTACCTCAACCTCCACGAAGATGTACATTTTACATCGAGTGTCCCCTGGATGCTCTTGTCTATACAAGAGTAACAGACTGAGGAGGGTGAAAGGCGAATGTTTCGCGCCTCAAAACGAAGCAAATACCGGACTGGTCCTCCAGGTTGGGGCTGGGCGGCAGGCTGACAGCCTTCCATCGTTAAAACCCACCCGTCACGAATCCTCAAGGCAGGCCTCGGACAGGACGGACTCAACGGCACCGACTTCGGCAACGGAATATGGAATTCGATCTTGGAACATGGAACGTCAAGACGTTCAACAGAACGGGCGCTCTCCGTTCGCTTTTATTAGTATTACAACATAAAGATTACAGCCTTCAAGAAACAAAATGGACCCATAGTGGTATAATGGATCTAAAAACCCACAGGATACTCTCAAGCGGATCATCGAATGGAAAAAGAGAGTTCGGAGTAGCATTAATCATAATGAAGGAAATTAAATCACTGATTCTGGACTTCAAGCCAGTAAGCAATAGGATATGCACAAGGCAATAACATTAGTCTTATAAGCATCCACGCGCCCACAGAAGAGAAAACGGATGAGGAAAAAGAGGAATTCTACCAAGAATGCCAAAGTAGAAAAAGAAGAGGAGTTCCTAGGAGTCATAGAAAAACATATCCTATACAGTACTACCAATTACAATGGTAGTAGACTGATCGATTTCGCACCTCAATGGCAGTAAGTTCAACAATGTTCCCGCACAAAGATATCCATAAGATGACGTGGCAGTCACCAGACAGAGTAACTAATAATCAAATTTACCACGTCCTAATTAAGAGAAGAGGGGCCACGAGTATACTGGGCGTAAGACTAATGAGAAAAGCGTGCTGTAGCTCGGGCCACTATCTAGTCACAATGAAATTGAGAACCCGGATAGCAACCAAAATGCATAGAGGGCAACTCAACCAAAATACGATATAGATAAGCTAAAACGGGAAGAAATAAGAGATGCCTACCAGCATGCTGTCGTACAAAACTTGAAAGAGCCCAACATCAACGACAAATGGGAGCAGCGGAATAGGCACTAGTCTGGGCCCCCAGACAGACTAGAATAGAGCCACCGAGAGTACATCGCAAGATCAACAAGAGCAAGAACAGAAGTCTTCAAGGAAAAAAGAAAAATCGCAGACAAATTTTGCAGAAAGAAAAAAGGGGAATATCTAAACAGGAGAATCTTGCAGATACAGGAAGACCTCAATGAAGGGAGAATTAGACAACCGTGCAAAGGAACTCGCCAGATCACCAATAAGTTTTAGCCAAGAACGGACAAAGAAAAAAGTAATGTAGATATGAGCCGTTTATTTTGAAAGTGGCGTAAGTCACTTTTTTTTTTAAATTTGTTTGTATCAAAATGAAAAGATACCGTTCAATTGTATTTAGTTTTGCCATTAACTCGATTTTTTTGAAAAAGTGACTTATGCCACTTTCAAAATAAACGGCTCATATATGCCAGATATTTGTCGACTTTCAACAGGCATATGACTCGATAAACAAGGAGAGGCTATACGAGATCTTATCGGAATTAGGAGTCCCATCAAAGCTGGTACAACTGGTCAAATGCGCAACGAATAGGTCACTGGCGCTAAGGATCCAAAATGTTTTAACAGAGGAGTTCGAAGTACGGCAAGGACTTAGACAAGGAGGTGGACTGGCCCCAATGCTTTTTAACATGGCTCTAGAATAGCTACACAGTCGGTACAATTACTTGGATAGGCGGATGACGTGAACGAAGGTCTTTTTTGGCAGCAAAAGAAGCTTATGTCGAATTAAAACAGGTCGCAAAGGACATAGGCAGATAAACGAAAAAAAATAAGGTGGTGCAACATTCCAGAGCAGGAAGATTTAGAATAGGAAGAAATATAACCATCAACGAACATAACCTAGAAGTAGTCGATAAAACAGTCTACCTTGGGTCTACAATCACAAAAAGAAACGAAGATAAAGAAGAAATAAACAGAAGAATACTAATAGGGCCTTTTATGTCAAAAAACTAATCCTGCACTCAAGATTTGTGCCCAAAAAAACGAAACTCTCACTCTGAAAAACAGTAATACGACCAGCACTGCGTTATGGTAGCGAGACGTGGACTATGACCCAGGATGTAGAGGAACGAGTCAACAGGTTTGAGAGGAAAATTCTCAAATGCATAATATGCCCAACCAGAGAGGATGGAATATGGCGAAGAAGATACAACAACGAGTTGTATGGAATTTGTGACGACCCACAACTCTCAACTTTAATTAAAATTAACAGACTGAGACTAGTTGGCTACACTCAGGATGGAGGACAATCGTATCTCAAAAAGGCTTATAGCCTCAGAAATTTCGGGAAATAGGCCAGTAGAGACCCAGGAGGAGATGGATAGACTCTGTGAAGACTGACGCAGAAGCAATGCTCATCATCCGGAATTGGAGACATGCTGCAAGGGACCGCCAAACTAAGCCAAATGCCCTAGAGGAGGCCAAGGCTCGATTTGGGCTGTAGCGCGATTGAACGAACTTTACTGAATAAATGTGAACTAGTAAATAAATTCTGCTACCTCGGTAGTATTATTACTGAAAATGGTGGTAAAGAAAAAGACGTCAGTTCCATAATAAATAAAGCACGAATAGCATATGCATGTCTGTTCCGCATATGGAGATCAACGCAGATCTCAACTAGCGCCAAATCGCGGCCGTGCAACTCCAACGTTAAGGCAGTCCTTTTGTACGGTTGCGAAAAATGGAAAGTCCACGAATTAATAACAGGGAGCTCACAAGTTTTCAGCAACAGATGCGTCGTATCATAAAATTCCGCTGACAAGATAGAATTCCTAATGAAGAGCTATGGTATCGTGCCGGTCAAGAAAGGATTGTCGACCAAATCAGACGAAGGAATTGAATTGGCCACACCTTGCGACGCGAAAACGAAAATCTAGCCAAACAGGACCTTGATCAGACGCCGCAATAAGTGAATACCAAGCTGGATTCAGAAGAAATAGGTCTACAATGGATCAAATTTTTACAATAAGTCAAATCTTCTGAAAATGCTGGAAAACAACATTGACGTGTATTTTTCATTAGCTTTAAACAAGCATACGACAGATATGCCCCCAAAGATAGTAAAGTAAAAATGACAATGGAAAACGCAAGGTGTGCAGTCAGAAAACAAGAAGAATTGACGGAGTCGTTCCCAGTCAAGCACTCATGCTATTTAATCTCTGCCTAGAAGGTTTAATTCGCAAAGTTAATATTGATATGAACACAACCCTGCTTAACAATTCAAAACAATTGGCAGGATATGCTATGGGCACCAGGTAGGCTATTGTAGCAGCTACCTGATGTCTCATAGCAAGTAACAATTTAGTAGGCTGGAGATATTTCATCGGCTATTTTAAGTAGGCGATGGAATGTTTCCAGCCTATATAAGGCAACTTTGTATAGAATAGATTTAGTATAATTCCATACTCGACTGTAGATACACCATGTACATATTAAATAATAAAAACTTTGTAAATAGTGTAAATACAAAATAATCTATTTTGATTAGTGGCTAACCAAGCCTTTACATTGGTGACCCCGCACAGAGCACGAGCAGAACAGGGATGAAGTCCAGATACATTTATCCAGAGAGATGACGCTCAACATTTAGCAGTAGAACAGGATTTCTCTTTGGGCTCACAATGGATGTGAATCAACCTCTGCAACAGCAATTAACTTCCACAGAAGACACTTTTCTTCCCAAAATATCCAACGAAGCAATTGCAATCATCATGTTCCAACCTTGAAGCCAGGCGATGAAGGTGGAACTCCAGAAGTCACTTGCTTTGCATGTTCTTGCAATATAATACCTCCTCCAGCATTAGCGGGTGTCCTGCTCCATATCGGAAGCAGCGCCCGCCGGATGTCCTGCTCCATATCGGAAGCAGCGCCCACCGGATGTCATGCTCTATAGCGAAACTAGCTCGTGTCGGATGTCCTGCTCCATATCGGAAGCAGCGTCCGCCGGGTGTCCTGCTTCATATCGGAAGCGCCACCCCAGCTGGAAGGGGGGTAATATGGGCACCAGGTAGGCTATTGTAGCAGCTACCTGATGTCTCATAGCAAGTAACAATTTAGTAGGTTGGAGATATTTCATCGGCTATTTTAAGTAGGCGATGGAATGTTTCCAGCCTATATAAGGCAACTTTGTATAGAATAGATTTATTATAATTCCATACTCGACTGTAGATACACCATGTACATATTAAATAATAAAAACTTTGTAAATAGTGTAAATACAAAATAATCTATTTTGATTAGTGGCTAACCAAGCCTCTACAATGCCTACGATATAAACTGCCTTACCAGATCACTGTCATACCTGAAAGAAATATTTACGGAATTAGAAGATGGAGCCAAACATATAGGGCTGTAAATAAATGCAGACAAGTGCAATATTCTAATTCAGTGAAATGTGGAAAGAAGAAGAAGAAAACACAACACCACTTCGAACGGATAAACCAATTTAACTATCTGTTATCCATAGTCAGCGAAGACAACGACAGACGAAGGACTGAACCAAAAAGCAAAAAATAATTTTGAATCTGAAGTTTTTATTGCATCCACTTACTTAAATGTACTAGTGGGATTTTGTGCCTAGAGACTAGCCACTAATTTCGCTTTTTCATGGTATCCTTTCTGTTGAATAACACTTCAGACTGGATGACAATATATTAAGTGGAGATTGCGAAGAATCACGAAAACATTCCAACAAATAACTTAAAAACTAACGCATCTTTCATGTAGATGCTGCTGGAAGAATTATACAATAATTACCCGCCAAGAATCTGAAAGAATTGATATATTTTAATTGCACCCCATCTATTACAAAGAATAGTGAACACTCCATCTATGGCAATATAAATATTACATTACTCTTCGTTTTACCTGTGATTATCAATTTCCATAAAATATACAAAATACATTTCATAAATAATAGAAAATCTGTTGTCATAAATCCTTCCTTCGAAAGTTTTTACATATCTAACATTGGAATGTACCTTTTTACGTAAGAATGAATAAATATGTTTATTGCCACATTCCTACAAGCTAGTGTTTGGAGTATCTAACACATAGTCTAAGTTTTTTTTTCCAATTTTTCCTTAGATTATGTAATTATAATGACTTTTTTTTAAATAAACTATAATTAAAAATAGATAAGTTTTAGCCGAAAGGCATAAGTTAATATAAGATATAGATTAATTTAGAGTGCCTGCTGTCTGTAAGTTAGATAGACTAGAATAGGTTAGAATAATTAACTTTAAGCCACGGTGTTGTGATAATAAAAATAAGTTGGTCTAAAATGACGCTAAGATCTGAAAACGGGAGCTTTCTTGTAACATAAAAACATGCCAAAATATGTCCAAACCGAAATCGGATCTGCTCCTTTTTTCAAAATATCCTCAAAAAACGATTTTTCGCAAAAATTCACTAAATTTCCAATATGCGAAATGTTAAACGTCTCTAAAATTGCATGCAACGGGAAATACACACATATACATATGTATTTACACATATATTTGAAATGTTTATATACAAGAATATATATACATTATATAATACCTCACCTGGGGGCCTGATTGCATCATTTTGTAGGTGCATCATAAAATGCACTAAAAAAAACCACTAAGGAACGATCCCACGGCCCAAAAAAAATCGTAGAAGGCTCCATGACCCCTTGAAATCTTCGTAACGGTCCCTACTATAATTAAAAAATAACAGAAAAATCCCCCCTTGCCTCTAAGGGGGCCTGGGGGCTGCCCGAGGGGCTGCAACAGGTAAAATGCACTTATTCACTTTACACTTTTACCTCCCACGGCCCCAAAAAAATCGTAGGAGGCTCGGAGACCCCTTAAAATCTCCGTAATTTACCGTACAACAATTAAAAAATAATATAAAAATCAGTAGTCTATTAGGCTTTGAAAACAAAGGGTCTAATGCATCGCGAAGCTTTATTGTGAATTTATTGTAGTAGTTGTAAGATAAAAAGCTCATCATGTCTCTCCATCATGGATTTTTATATTATTTTTTAATTTTTGTACGGTAAATTACGAAGATTTTAAGGGGTCTCCGAGCCTCCTACGATTTTTTTGGGGCCGTGGGAGGTAAAAGTGTAAAGTGAATAAGTGCATTTTACCTGTTGCAGCCCCTCGGGCAGCCCCCAGGCCCCCTTAGAGGCAAGGGGGGATTTTTCTGTTATTTTTTAATTATAGTAGGGACCGTTACGAAGATTTTAAGGGGTCATGGAGCCTTCTACGATTTTTTTTGGGCCGTGGGATCGTTCTTTAGTGGTTTTTTTAGTGCATTTTATGATGCACCTACAAAATGATGCAATCAGGCCCCCAGGTGAGGTATTATATAATGTATATATATTCTTGTATATAAACATTTCAAATATATATGTGTAAATACATATGTATATGTGTGTATTTCCCGTTGCATGCAATTTTAGAGACGTTTAACATTTCGCATATTGGAAATTTAGTGAATTTTTGCGAAAAATCGTTTTTTGAGGATATTTTGAAAAAAGGAGCAGATCCGATTTCGGTTTGGACATATTTTGGCATGTTTTTATGTTACAAGAAAGCTCCCGTTCTCAGATCTTAGCGTCATTTTAGACCAACTTATTTTTATTATCACAACACCGTGAAGCATTTAGTTAAATTTATATTAAGATAGCAAGAGAAATAAAATGCTTTTTATAAAAAACGTGTTTGGAGTATTGAGAAGCCTCCAGATCGGGGTGCGAAAGGACCAGGGTTCAATTCTTGGTGACGAAGGCTTACAGTTTATTATAATTTTTTTTTGTTATTCTGAAGAGATATATACAAATTTAGTTAATAAAAACTTAAAAATATGCTTTTAGACAAAGGGCTGCACAAATTTTTAGATATAATATTCTGAGAAAAATCACTTCCTATAGTGATGGACTAGAAGGACGGTCTTAAATACGGTCTTAACTGTGATTATCCATTTTTCATAAACCTACAAAATGTTGTCATTGAAATCATAGATATTTTTTTGTAAGAAATCAACAGCAAAGTTCCATAAAATTGAGTTTTTTTTGTTCTACAGCACTACCTACATGACTATAAACTAATAAAGTGAGCAGCATATAAAATATACATATAAACAAATAAATACTTTATATTATTTCCATGAAATTTTTTAACGATTTATAAAGCCGCCGACGAGCCATAAAAAATCAAGAAAATGATATTTTTTCACTTTTAATTAGTAAAAGTTTATGTTCTCCTGAGTATCATTATTAAATAATATAATTTATTGATAGAATCAAAACATGTTCCACCGAAGTAAAAAGAATATTGTATTTCACGATTACGCGGCCGAGGATTGAACTTGTTCCCCGGGATAGGATTCCAGCGCCTTAGCTCTAGGCTACCGATATATGGACTGTATAAGAAATCTCTTTTTTGTTGTTATACTTCTGGTTGAAATTTCCAGACCATTTTCCCAGTTTTAGGTCTTTTGACCAAGAGCTACATTTTGAGATATGGCCCAAGTCTGTAGCGGCAGTACTTTCAGAGATGAAAAAAGGTCACAGACGGACAGAGCCTCTGTATAAGCTTTTCTTTGAAAAACTAAAAAGAGGTGGGGTGGTAACGAAATGTTCCAGCAATAATAAAATATGTATTAGTAAAGAGCCACCCACGTTTTTTTACGTTTAATTATGTGGTTGCAGCAATAAAAACTAATCATTAAAAGCTATTTTTTACTATTTGGTTCATTTAAAAATAAAAGCTTATTGTTTTATTTTTTTTTAAACTATTTATTTTTTAATACTTAAGATTATTCTTACAATTTTTTTTGTTATTTTGGTTTTATTTTATAGGTTAAATCTGTATAAATATAACTGGTGTGCCTCTCTGTGATTTTAAAATAATTTTTAAAATTTTTGTTTGTTTGTATGCTTGCTCGCGCTAATCTGATTCGGATGGGACTTTCACTGGAAGACTCAGTATTTTTGCGGGCATGTTTTAGGCTATTTGTATACCTACCCTTTAAAGTAACTTCACTTGTATTTATACAAGCATGTATGTATGTATGTAGACAAATTTTACAATTTGATTGCCCATTTTCATATATTCGATGAACTTCAAATTTTGCACAAATGTAGGTACGGTTCGCGTGACAATGCAAACTGACCATTTTGTAAAAAAAATCAAGTTGGCGGTTCCTAAATAGCTTCCGAATATCGCAATTGTGCTCCCCGACCCCCGACATGGGTATCAAAGAAAGGGTATAATAAGTAGAATACAATTAGCTATGTGGGGTCATTCAAAATTCAAAATGGCGCCCAACACAAAAAATTTGAATAGCCATTCATAGGTTATTGCAAATCGCCACAAAATATATTTATGAGAAAAATATTTGGTACACATACCTTTACAACTAGATCCTCGATTTCACGATGTCACATGATACAGTTGAAAAAAATCCACAACAAAATTATTACACTTGATAAACTGAACCTGAATTTGTTTACACAAGCTTCAAATGAAATTGCGAATCAATTTGAATCATTTTCTAAAACTATTTGGGAAAAAAAACACGAATTACCAAATTCAAGTTCAGTTTTATCTATGGTTTGTTTTGAAATGCAATACGTTCAAATGCCGATGCTTGAAATCAAAGTCCAATTAATTCCCGTTTGAAGGGATGTAAACATGTAAACAATGTATAGACGTGAAAAGCGGTCAAAATTGGAAAGAATTTTTCAACTTAATTGTTAATTTATCGATTAAATATGTATGTAAAAATTAAACGTCAATTGTTAATTGTTTATCTAGCAATAATTTTTTTAATTTTTAAGACTTTACATTGAGTAGAACGAATAATTTAAAACATTTTTTATTAAAAATCTTATTTTGTTAGTCAACAATAAAATACACAACAAAACAATTTCAAAACCTTCGGGTATTGTCATCGGGAATTCATATGTCTGCAAAGTTTCAACCATTTACATTGAGAAAAAGAAGGTCAAATTATCGTTACAAGATTTGACCCATATGAGTGAAGTAAAGAAAAGCATTAAAAAATAATTCCGCGTTCTTCAGATATATATCGTCCCATTGCACGGTATACAGAAAACGAAGGTAATGCAAAAGCGACGGCAGCTTCGAATACCGTAAAAAATGGGCGCCTGGTGACGTCAGCCGTAATGCTGAAACAACACCAACAACTTCGATTTTATATGGGAAGTGTTCCCCACGTGACATCAGCACTAAAATACCGTATACGGTATACAGTCTTTTACATTACCTTGTTTCTGAATACGGTCCCATTGCTTGTTGTCAACTAATGCTCTATCTGTCTACAACATAAATGTCAAAGCACAGTGTAATTTAACGACATTTGCAAAAATTATGGCACATTCACATTATAACATTACTTTTGCCCCACCTTGTACCTTTAAAATATTATATGTTCAAATATTTGGGACCATTGGTTGAGGAAACGAAAGTAGCATCGATGATCGACGTTCACAGCCGCATCGGCCAGGCAACAGTAACATTCGACTCGCTCAAGTACTGCATATGGAAACGAACAAATATTGCCAGCAAAACGAAAGTATGTACGCCTTTACCGAATGGATCGGAAACGTGGACACTGCTCAAACCGTGAGTCAAGAAAGCCCGAGGTTTTCTAAAGGCGATGCTTGAGGCAAATTCTCGGTGTCTTACTCCACGATCGCTTTCGAAAACCAATTACTGTTTCTAACATCCGGCTAACAATTATACTGGCTCCTACTTCACAACGACTTCAGAATTTCGGCAAGATATCTTGACAGTTAACAATATTTTCTATAAAAAATCCATATCATCCCGACAATAAACTCTTGTCTCGATGCTAATAAAAGCCACTTGTATATTTTCAATTGGCACTGAGATGAAATGGAAAGTGTTAAGGTAAACATACAAAGTAGTCGTCGATTGAAAATAGTTATATGAACTTTAACATATTTCACGGTTTTGAATAGCAGCATTATAGCAAAGAGTACCGAGCACAAATATGAACATTGAACATAATAAATAATAGTTACAGACATTTTCTCATAATTAAATCCTGTAAATGTCGAATACAAATAATTAGGGCCGTGACAAATTAGACATTAATTTCAACGAAAATGTTTGAAAATGATTAACTTTGTTTCATCTGATGATAATTCACAATTGTAATAAATTAAAAAGATATTTATTTGAACTGGTAAATTACAAATAATAACTTCATGAAAAATTCAAACTATTTCCTACATGACTGAATGGATTGTATTAATTAGCTTTGTTTATTTTAAAAATGTAATTAATGTTAGATTAAAGCTAATTAGTTATCAATTTGGAAAATTAATAACATGACTAAACTAACTATTTTATGCTACTTGCCAAGTATGGAGAATAGTAAGGGTGGTGCTAACACCTTCTTTGTTAAAATATTGTGCCACAGTCGCCTAGATTACTTGAAGACGAACCCAACAGGGTCGTCCAACAAGAAACACTTCAGATTAGTCAAGTAAATGGCATTTCTTTTCGACGATTCTTCTACCTCAGCGGCGGTTCCCAGGGGGGGGGGGGAGAATGAGGGACATTCCCCCAAGAGCTCTAGCTCAATTGAACTAGGAAATTTACCTCTATATATGTATAATCCTTAAAACTTCTGTCTTGATTTTGAACGAAAAAAAAAAATTTAAAATTCAAATCAAATTTTTAAATTGTAGCTGTTTGAAGTTAAAATAGGTCTGTATCTGAAATTGTTGAATGTTTAAAAATGTGGCTTAATAGAAAACTCATTTTAGAATCTACATAGGTACAATAACTTTGTAAGCTATTTGGTTAGCAAATTTCCTACGGTTACAGTTCAGCAGGACTTGCCCCTTTCGCGACGGTACAGCGTACTGCGGCCTCATTTTTTCTAAAAGGTCCCACTTAAAAAATAATGTTCTACTAGAAGAAAGAACCAAAAGTTTTAAACTTGTACGTAATACCTTATAACCGCAGTTAGGATACTTATTTACACTACAGTGATGCCTAAAAAGAACGACAGAGTTTACATTTTTATTTTCGGTCTTATCATTAGTTTGCGGAGTTTACTCTTGGTAAGAGTGTATAAACCTGCACCAACACAAACGAATCTCGTGGGACACATGCCCACAAGGAAAATTGAGAATGCTTCCTATTGGTAGGAATAAGGAAGCCTTCCTGTTCGTTGCCCAGAGAAGGTATAGAGAATTTTTTGAATTTTATTTCCGCAAAAGCTTCATTCTTAGTCTTCCATGCAATGACATGGATGGATAAAAAGAATATGAACTAGAGCACGGAAGCGAATGCTTCCAAACTTCCTCGGAAGGTTTCCAGCATTCATGATTGTATGTTTCCTTTTCCTTGTGGGATGGTTACCCCTTTCAGTCCATTTGTTGCATTGATTAAACATATTTCGTATAAATTGGTACAAATAAGGTTGTTAAAAAATGCCACACCACTCAGTTAGCGTGTTAGCTGGCGTCATAGCAACCAGAAAAATTACATATTGGAAACGATTCTATTGTTTTAATTTTGAGTTCTCATTAAAATGTATAAAGATACGGCCGAATAAATATTACAAATCGTTTAGTCCGGGGCTTTTAGTTTAGATTGAATTATAAACGAACTATTTTACTTAATGGTGCCGAAACCTGGGAAACGATTTTAACGCATTCTACGGTAGAAAATACTATTATTAACTTTGAGAACCAAGTTTTGAAAGCCGTCCATGTTCTAGAAGAAAAGATGAAAGGGGTACATCGGACGGGATCACGCGGTCAGCTTACTAAAGTCGTTAACCAAATTAACGAATAGTTATCGAAATTAATGAATTCAGAAGAACCGTTCGATGAAAAGTTGGAGAATCTGCACACCTATTTAGCAAGAGTGGAAAGTCTTCAAAAGTCGTTAAGTGAAGCTGATTCAATTCTACGCAATTCCGCGAGGGAAGAAAATGCTGTGGCTGAGTGCTCAGTCGTTATTATCTATAGACAAGGGAATAACTGTCATCGGATTCAAATAATTGTACATAATACAAAAAACAGTGAAAACGACGTTAATAATACCACCATGAACGTAATGAATCAGGTACGCGGCAAGGTAATGACTCATATTAATCTTCCCAAACTGGAACAATGAAAGTTTGACGGAGATTTGGAGAAGTGAATACCGTTCTGGGAACAATTCAAAGCCGCAGTCCATTGGAATGAAAATTAAGATGACGCATCAAAATTCACCTATCTACAAGGTGCACTAATGGGTCAAGCAGCTAACATCATCGCTGGAATGACACCAACCGAATCCTGCTACAAGGAGGTAATTGATATGTTGAAAGAGGAACATAGCCACCCTGTTCGGATAATAGAAAACTACATGCTGAAAATTATGTCAATAAAACCCGTAAAATTCCGAAATGATACGGTAGCGTTAAGCCAGCTACACACTTCTGTCATGACTGCCATTCATTCCTAAAGCGGCGTTCACATTGGCGTGTGCAAGTCGGTGCTAGTGGACTGGTGGTTAGTGTCTGGTTAGTAAGGTACTCGCAAGGCTGAGGTTAGTTATAGGCGAGTAGATGTTCAGACGCAGTTCAGTTTGGACAGGTTAGTGGTTTGTAGATGTCAAAATGCCAAATCATTTTAAAAAAAATCAAGTTGCAATAAAATATAAAAAATCTGCAGAATCGTTATCCCACAAACATTCACTCTCTTTATACAGTTCTAAAAACTTAATTGTTTCACTGTCAGACCACTTCATTTTATATTAAATATAAAAAATTAATGTCTCAATTTTTCATAACAATTACCTGTCAAAAATATTTGCTTACTAACCCGCGTTGGTATTGTTCGCACGAAGCGAGTTAAGTGGTTAGTATAGAGAAGCAGAGGATAGTGGGCTAGTAAATAGCCCCCTGGGCTAGCATGCCAGTCACTGGCAACAACCAGTAGCCGCCACGTACTAACCCTTTGTACTCGCCAATGTGAACGCCGCATAATGGTGCGTCCACACTACGTGGTCTTAGGTCATACGCGCTTTTGCCTCTTTTTTTCATATAGAGTTTAATGACCAAACGGCACGGACAAAAGGCTGTGCTTAAAAAGGTACATTTTACATCCACACAATACGGGCTTTTCAGAAACGCGTACGGCCTTTCATATGAAAATTGATTTGTTTTCTCAATTTGCTCACGATTTAAAGCTCATGCGCGCTTTTGGCTGAGGCCGTATAGCGAAAAGCGCGTGGGATTCAAGTCCGCATAGTGTGGACGGCCCATTAAGTGCACTTAATGTATCCCCAACACAATATGCCAGCGCAGTAGGGTTTTTGTCGGGTTAGAAGTTTGACTTGCCCGTTATGGGGGTCATGAGAACAGCACTGCGAGAAATTCAAAGATGGTGTACCAAGGAGGGTCTGTCAATCAACCCAAATAAGGTTGTCCTGGCACCTTTCTCCAAACGCTACAAAGTGGACCTAGGTTCTATCTGTATCCAGGGTGAAACAGTTGAATACTCAGACTCAGTCAAATATTTGGGAGTAAATTTAGACAAGAGACTGAACTGGAACGCTCAGCTTGACTACGTCATCAGCAGTGATTATTACCTACAACGTGGGTTTTTTAGTTTATTTTTTTTGTTGAGCCTTTTGGGGAGCCTCCAGGACCCCCTTAGAGGGAAATTCGGATTTTTATATTATTTTATAATTGTAGTAGGGACTGTTACGAAGATTTTAAGGTGTCGTGGAGCCTCCTACGATTTTTTTTGGGGCCATGGGGGGTAAAAACGTGTTTTTTTAGTGTATTTTTTTGTTGAGCCTTTTGGGGAGCCTCCAGGACCCCCTTAGAGGGAAATGCGGATTTTTATATTATTTTATAATTGTAGTAGGGACTGTTACGAAGATTTAAAGGGGTCGGGGAGCCTCCTACAATTTTTTTTGGTGGCCGTGGGAGGTTTTAGTGTATTTTACAATGCACCTACAAAATGATGTAATTAACCCCCCGGTGAAGTGTAATAAGGTTTTTTTGATTAATTATGAATTAATACAATTAAATCAGCTAATTACGTGCATACGGGTGGTATGGTGGGGGGCAACATTGGGGCTCAACAAAATATTAAAATTATATTTTCGAAACGTGTTAACTTCATTTTGACGCATGAATTTAGACCTTTTTTTTTCTTTTTTGCTATGAATTTGTTAATATTATTTTTGAAGTGAATAAATTTTATTTTTTGAATTGCGTACATAAAGGTGTTTCGAAATAATCCAAAAATAACAAACTTCAATCACTTATCTAGATGCTATTGAACGAAACTTTTCAAAATTGCTTGTGTTAACTTTATATTGATGCTCACTGTACATATATTCAAAATCATGCCTTGCAGATTTGTTCTTTGTTTCTTTGTTTCACTAGTATATATAAATATAATTGGAGCGTCTGCCTGTGATTTCAAAATAATTGTGTTTTTCTAAGTTCATATGGTTTTGTAGATGATATTAAAACAAAATCACGCCATTTTTTTAAATTTTTGTCTGTCTGTATGTCTGTCTGTCTGTTTTTTCGGACTAATCTCGAAAACGGCTAAGCCGATTAAGATGGGACTTTCACTGGAAGATTCAGTATTTTTGCGAGCATTTTTTAGGCTATTTGTATACGCCTAATATTTGTTCCATCTGTAGGTATGCACGTATGTATGTATTTAGACAATATTGCAACTCCATTTTGACCCACTTCCATATAACCGATCGACTTGAAAATTTGCACATATGTATAGTTCGCGTGACAAATATAGCTTCCGACAATGCAATATGACCATTTTGTAAAAAAAATCAAGATGGCGGTTCCAAGATGGCGGCCGAGTTTCGCAATTATGGATATTAAATGAAAGGGTATGACAAGTAGAATACAATTAGCTATGACGTGTCATTCAAAATTCAAAATGGCGACCAATAAAAAATGGCCGACTACCTTTTCTTACAACCCACTCGAAATGGATTTCAAATAGGGCGTTCGAGAAAAGTTCCGGTGTTAATAAAATAAGAATATAAGTCAACTGTCCCACGGATTAGACCGAAAACTTGAACCCATGGTCGAAAGAAATTGAGTGAAGACTTTTTTTATCATTCCAATTCAAAGCGTCAAAGAGCTCTATTTAAATATTTATGTTTGCCAAAGTTGACGTACTATATGAAGCCTTTTTCTTTTTGGTAGAAGTTGTGGGGTAAGGGCTGCCTATAGTCCGATATGTACTCAGACACCAATGAATAGGTCTTTGAGGTCTATAATTGGAATGAAATTATAAGATTTTGATAAATCAACCATGTGATAACCGGGACATAATACTTATTGGAAAGGATAACAAATTACAATGAATCACAGAGACTCACATATAATATGATACACTCTAATATCCCTTAAAATTTGTTTATTAGCAAAAAGGATATAGTTTTACAATCTACGTGACTGAAACGCTGTCACTGCGAGATATGGTTCTTTCAATTGGTGGAAATACAAGGGTCTGAAGGTAATTGAAACAGAGAATTATACAGAATCCAATAAACCAAACTTAAACAATGAACTAAAAGAAGTCTATAAATGCGACATCAACAGTGTCAATACGGGTGAGTTTTTAAGGCTCACCAAGAGGCACTGGCATGACTTTCTTAATTAATCAGATAAAGGGGTTACCGCAGCAGGGTCATTAGCAAAGATTTCGGCAACTTCACTCACATAAGCAAAAACAGCTCATTCTATGATTAGGATACCGATCGAAAAGATGATGTGGAAAATCCTCCATCACAAAGCTGAAGCTTTACAAGATTGCATGATGGTTGTCTGAGAATGGGATGAATGTACCATTGCATATAAAGTATCTATCGATCACTGTTTTATTGGCATAGATTTGGGGAGAGATTGAAAAACGTACTTTAAAACAAAAAATTTGAGAGCGCAAGCGGAAAACTCAGAATTCAGTACTATTATACTCAACATAGGATTACAAAATGTTCTGAGATTAATGATGACTCAACCAAGTGGGGTCAACTAACTAATGCCTAATTATGTGCATTTTTGCATTGCCGTCAATGAGGTCTGTGAAGTTGGCAGCCCGAAATGCGAATTTTGGATTTTTTTTCATACGTTTGTCCATCGTTTGTCCAAGTTTGTCCAAGCAAAATTTTTTTTCCAGGCATCATTAACAAGTTATAAACAAAAAAAAAATTTGCAAATTTTTTCAACCAACTTTGGAAAAAAAAATTGTTTAACCACGTCCAAGTTTGTCCAGCAGTTATTTTTATTTGTCCACCCCCCCCCCCATTAATTAAAATAAATAATAGAAATTTTTCAGGTTTGTGAAGTTGGCAACACGAAATGCGAATTTTGGAAATTTTTTTTGTCATACGTTTGTCCATGTTTGTCCAAGCAACATTTTTTTTTGTCCAGGCACCGTTAACAAGTTATAAGCAAAAACAAACACCCCAACTTTGAAAAAAAAAAAAAAAAAAATTGTTTAACCACATATATCGTTTGTCCATCGTTTGTCCAAGTTTGTCCAGCAGTTATTTTTATTTGTCCACCCCCCCATTATTTAAAATAAATAATAGAAATTTTTCAGGTTTGTGAAGTTGGCAACACGAAATGCGAATTTTGGAAATTTTTTTTGTCATACGTTTGTCCATGTTTGTCCAAGCAACATTTTTTTTTGTCCAGGCACCGTTAACAAGTTATAAGCAAAAACAAACACCCCAACTTTGAAAAAAAAAAAAAATTGTTTAACCACATATATCGTTTGTCCATCGTTTGTCCAAGTTTGTCCAGCAGTTATTTTTATTTGTCCACCCCCCCATTATTTAAAATAAATAATTGAAATTTTTTAGGGCTGTGAAGTTGGCAACACGAAATGCGAATTTTGGAATTTTTTTTGTCATACGTTTGTCCATCGTTTGCCCAAGTTTGTCCAAGCAAAAGTGTTTTTTGTCCAGGCACCGTTAACACGTTACAAGCAAAAAAAGTTTTTTGCAAATTTTTTCAACCAGCACCCCAACTTTGCAAATAAAAGTTCAACCGCAGAGATCGTTTGTCCAGCGTTTGTCCAAGTTTGTCCAAGCCCAATTTTTTTGTCCAGGCACCGTTAACAAGTTATAAGCAAAAAAACAAAAAAAATATTTGCCAGGCACAGATTCGTTTGCCCATGCCAGAATTCGTTTGTCCAGGCACAGATGTCCATGCCAAAACTCGATTGTCCAGGCACAGATTCGTTTGTCCATGGACAGAAATCGTTTGTCCAAGCCGGAATTCGTTTGTCCAAGCCAGAATTCGTTTGTCCAGGCACAGATTCGTTTGTCCAAGCCGGAATTCGTTTGTCCACGCCTGAATTCGTTTGTCCAGGCACAGAGTCGTTTGTCCAAGCCATAATTCGTTTGTCCAGGGACAGAAATCGTATCTCGTCTACGTACGGCAATGCACATTCACACTGCCATCTTGCAATCATTTTAATGTCAGGTGGTCGAAATCATCAAATTAGCAGTAAAACTAGTCACTTCTGCAAACGGCATCAGTCATTTTTGCAGCCGACGCAGTTAATTGACGATTATTTGACGATACCGAAAGCAGCCACAGTTTCGGACAACCGACCTGTGCCTGGACAATCGAATCCTGGCATGAACAAACGAATCTGTGCCTGGACAATCGAATTCTGGCATGGACAAACGAATCTGTGCCTGGACAAACGAATTCTGGCATGGGTAAACGAATCTGTGCCTGGAAAATATTTCTTTTGCTTATAACTTGTTAACGGTGCCCGGATAAAAAAAATTGGGCTTGGACAAACGATGGACAAACGGTATATGGGGTTGAACTTTTTTTGCAAAGTTGGGGTGCTGGTTGAAAAAATTTGCAAAAAACTTTTTTTGCTTGTAACTTATTAACGGTGTCTGGACAAACAAAACTTTTGCTTGGACAAACTTGGACAAACGTATTGTATGGGCTGTGAAAAGCCTATTAGAATGCTCAGTGGATGGCTACAACGTGTAATTCCAGAAAAACAAATTCTTACACTTCACTTTAAATATTTTTATTTGTTAAAAATAAACTCGACAATTCATATACAAACTTCCACCTTAATACTAAAAATTCTCTTAAAAACATACAGTTCAAATTTTAATTTTATTTACAATTTGATATGAACTTAGTTCCGATGAATAGTTTTCAATCCAATATCAACTCCTTGTTCCAATTCTGCGTGTGATCTATGGCTGCCACTTGCTTGTTTAACTAAAATTCAAATAACTTTAAAGTTTTATTAGGGTTCGGGAATGTAAAACAAAATATCCCGAGTCAAAAACCTTCGAGATGTCTAGGATATGCAGAAAGGCGTCAAAGACCGACCTTCTGGATAGGATAGGGAATATAAATATTGTTAGATAAATCCTGAGTCAAAAAACCTACAGGATTTTCGAGTAGAAATATTATTAGATAAATCCTGAGTCATAAAACCTACAGGATTTTCGAAAGGCGTCATAAACCGACCTTTTTTGGATGGAGATCACTAGCCTCAGCTTGGGTCTTCTAGCTCATAGCACGTAGAAGATCAGATTGTGATCTAAGTTTGTGCCCAAAGTGCTCCGATATTTATTTGCAATTTCACAATAGATCAGTCGAACTTGGTGGGGAGTTTCGAATTCCCACTCTCCATTGTGAATGAAGTTTATTTGTATGTATGAGTGTCTTTGACATCGGCTGTCAGAGAATGTCAGCTGGGTTATAGGTAAGTCAATATTTATTTTATGTTTTTTGTAATTAATTTATCTTGTATTTTACATATTTTTAGATACCTAGGAAATTGGGGGCAGTGTTCGGAGCCACTTTGAAGTTTTAGTATTGTCAGATAAGTATTATATTTGTTTTTTAGCTTTTTCAAAAAAAAAAAAAAGCTTATACAGAGGCTCTGTCCGTCTGTCCGTCTGTCCGTCTGTCCGTCTGTCCGTCTGTCCGTCTGTCCGTCTGAAGCCTACTTTCATCTCTGAAAGTACTGCAGATACAGACTTGGGAAATATCTCAAAATGTAGCTCTTGGTCAAAAGACCAAAAACTGAGAAAATGGTCTGGAAATTTCAACCAGAAGTATATTTAAACAACAAAAAAGAGCCTTTAAAGAAAATATTGTGACTAATTTTTGTGTTCTAAGGCTTATAACTTCTTAATTATTCATTTTACCACAAAATTTCTAAGTAATAAATTGTAGATTATTTAATTCTAAACAAAAAGTGTCCTTGCAAATTTCCGGTAAGATGTGCCGTTTCGGATATATAGTGGAAAACCCATTTGCATACGTTTTCCAAGATGGCGGCCAAATGCGGGGGGTTAGAATCCCGAAAATCCTCAAACTTAAGCTCACCCTGACCCCCCCTACACATCCCAAAAATAAAACCTTGTCCTGCATTTTTGCAATGTTAAAGTACCATTTCCATGGACTATAAAGGGCTAGGGAAACTCCCTCGTCCGTGGGGCTGCGAGTTCGATCCTTCGGCTAGCGGTGCTTTTTTTTCGTCATAATAATTTTTTTAATTTCCTTCAGGGATTTTGTTTCATATGAAACAAGTTTTTGACATGAATACGTCTCTAAATTTGCTTCCAGAACAAAAACCGATGATAACGAAATTATGGCATATAGTTTTTATTTGCTGCTCAAAAACTATTGTTTATATTGAATAAAGAAATATACCATGACGTGTGTGAAGAATCAAAGAATTTTATTGTTTACATTTGATTTCTTTTTTTTTTAAGCTATGATGATTATATTGTAGTGTTTGTTAAATACTTTGTTAAGTTTTAGATTACGCAGTCTCACAACTTATAACCTACATAAGCATAACTTTTCAAGATTAATTATATATAGCGTTGGTCAGTGTGATACTTATGAATCTCCATGGCCAAACTAGGGTGCGGTAAGCCGAATTTTTAACAATAAGACATGTATGTTTAAGTAAAATAATACACCTAATTCTGTTGTGCAAAGTGCACCACATTAGATTTTCCTCCAATCCAAAGAAAAATGTTTAGATTCGTTTTCTATAGTGTTTACATGTGTGATGTGCTTTTTTTTCAATTTGACATATTCGAATTATTGGCCTCGATTCCCAGATCCGGCGGCTTGGAAGTGAGTGCGGATCAATCTCCACTTAATATATTGTCATCCAATCTGAAGTGTTATTCAACAGAAAGAATACCATGAAAAAGCGTAATTAGTGGCTAGTCTCTAGGCACAACATCCCACTAGTTTAAGAATAATTTGGTATAAAGTTTGTTTATATTTTTTAGGATCCTGAACATTCTCCGGGGCCTTGAAGCGTTGGCTTCAAGGAAAATAGATTTTCTTTTTTTTATAAAAGAAAATGTTTATCTTTCAGTTTTTTTTTTTGCGAAAAAATTTTATTAATCCCCGTTTATAATATTATCCGGCATTTTGTTTTTCCTTTTTAAATATTTTAATGTGAACATTATTTTGGGTATATCAATAATCATTGTTGTTGTTGTTTTTTTTTGTAAATAAAATTCTCGTTTAAATTCATATATTGGTTTTTTATTATTTTTGCTTCAATTTTATTTGTTAGTTATTATCTGTTCACTTTAATAAAAATTCAAATTTAAATTCATGCTTGTTATTTATTTATTGTATATCTATTTGTTTGCCTTTTCAGGAGGTTTTTGACTTTTGTAAGTACGCTGTGCATCTCCTCTCCTTATTAAATGTAAATCGTAGAATTCCTTCTTCGACCTTCATTCGGTATGCCTTTTTGGCCCTTTGGATTTTATCCCATGGTAGTGGGATGTGCTTGATTTTTTCCCACAATGACGGGTGGATTGCCACATTCGGCGGTGGTTGGCTGCGGCGCGCTCTATATTCCTCCAGCGAAATTTTTTTCTTTTTTTGTGGGGGCTCCCTGGATACTGCCGTAGATGTGGGGATTTTCTTTGGTTGGGTCCTTCTCCTTATTTCAGGGCCGCATGGTGTTGCCTCAAAGGTCCTTTTATTGGTCGGCTTCTTCGGAGAACTTATTTTTTTAAATTTTTCCTTGATTGGTGGTTCTGGCTTTGGTGGAGTGGGCAATCTTGGCACGTCATCAATCCAAAGGTAATCCATCATGAACTTAAAACAATACTACTTATCGTTATGGCGGTTGAGTAAAAATGACTGGAATGATTATGAAAATTTTGGTAACGGTTTTTTGTCACCGTTTACACGATTTTTATTCTCAATTTTGGTATTAGATGGTTTGGATCCTTGCTGTTTTGATATTCTATAATTTTTTTTTTTTTACGTTTAGGTTTATAATTGGGTTGTTTTAATTACTGGGTTTGATGGTTCAATTGGCAATAAACAAATTTTCGTTATGGGCCTTTTTAGCGTCGATGCTTTAGTTTTTACGGTAACCACTCGGATTAACTTGTCTGGACCTGGATGTACCTCGAGTATTCGTCCCAGCATCCATTGTGATGGTGGTAAGTTATCTTCCTTGATGATCACCAACTGACCGATTTTAATGTTATCATGCATTCTTGTCCATTTTGGTCTCTGCTGAAGCCTAGTCAAATATTCTGTGTTCCATCTTTTCCAAAATGTCTGATACAAATGTTGGATATATTGCCAACGATCTAGCCTATGGATATTTGTTTCCAATACCGAAGGTTCTGGTGGGGTCATGAGTGTGTTTCCTATTAAGAAATGTCCGGGAGTAAGTGGTGTGAAATCATTTCACACAATGGACGTGAATTCAGACATGCTTCAATTTGTGCGAGGACGGTGCTGAGTTCTTCATATGTAAGCGTTGAATTTCCTAGGATCCGCTTCAAGTGGTATTTAGTGGAACGCACTCCAGACTCCCATAATCCTCCGAAATGTGGTGCGGCAGGAGGGATGAAGTGAAAATTTACGCCTTCTGTTTCCAATGATGCGGCAATGTCGAGGTTTAATTGGGATTTCATTTGTGTAGTTTGCCCTCTGAGAATTCTGCTGGCCCCGACGAAGTTAGAGCCGCAGTCACAATATATGTCACTGCATTTGCCTCTTCTGGATACAAACCGTCGGTAAGCTGCGATGAATGCTTGTGCAGTGAGATCAGTGACGACTTCTATGTGTAAAGCCTTTGTGGACATGCAGACAAATATAGCTATGTAACCTTTGTATGTTTTGTATCCCCTGCCCTTGCGAGTTTTTAGCTCGATTGGACCACAATAGTCCAATCCGGTATGACTAAATGGTCTAGCCATTCTTACTCTTGCTTGCGGGAGATCCCCCATCAACTGCTGTTGTGCTGCTGCTTTATGCCGATAGCATGGAATACATTTGTGGATCTGGAACCTTATAGTGTTTCGCGCATTGAGTATCCAATACTTCCGGGATATAACGCTCATCATTAACTGAGTACTTCCGTGTAGAGTCTCCCTGTGATAATTGGCGATGATTAACGTAGTAAAGTGATCTTTATCTGGTAGGAGTATTGGATGTTTTTCGTCGTATTTCAAGAGTGAATGTTTTAGCCTTCCTCCTACTCTTAGGATTCCGCTATTATCAAGGAAGGGAGTTAATTTTATCAGTGAGCTTTTTTCCCTATCTGCTGCCCTTTTGTAAGATTGTTGATTTCCTCATGAAAGTGCCTCCTTTGTATGATTTTGATAATTGTAGTTAATGAATTTTTCATCTCTGAACTGGTTAAATATGTCTTGTTTGGATCCCTTGTTTTGTGTCTGCAGTTGTTTAAAAATCATTGACAGTAAGCTATGACCCTTATCAGTCGATTAAGTGATGAAAATTTGCACAAAATATCTTCTTCATAATTTATATGACCACAGCAAGGTTTCAGATTTCGCATTTCCAAACTGGTTCTACTGAGTTTTGCTATGGGCCAGCTAGAGGTTGATTTTTGTAGCCATTCGGGTCCTGTCCACCATAAGTTGTAATTTTTTAACTCCTCCGGCGTTTTCCCTCTAGTGGCACAATCGGCTGGGTTTTGGCTTGTTGGTACATGACCCCAAACTCCTTCTCCCAATGTTTCATGTATGAGTGAAACTCTGTTTGCTATGAAGGTTTTCCATTTGGTTGGATGTCCCTTTAGCCAAGCCAGCACGATCTCTGAGTCTGTCCACGCAAAAACCGGTGTATCATCTGGAATTTTTAGTGCCCTTTTTGTGGTTTGAAGCAACTTTGCTAGCAAGACTGCTCCACACAACTCTAACCTTGGTAACGATACAACCTTTATGGGTGAAACCTTTGTTTTGGCCGTGAGTATGCTGACTTTCCTCTCGCCGTTATGGATTGCGCAGAGGTAGACCACTGCCGCATAGGCTTTGTTAGATGCATCGCTGAAGCCATGTAGTTCGATTTTAGTTTCTTGATCTCCGATGTGGATCCATCTTGGTATACATATTTCTTCAAGTTTGGTGAGTCCTGTTTGGTATTTGGCCCATTCTGCGTCAATCTCAGTGGGTACGGTGTCGTCCCAGTCGATCTTAGCTAACCATAAGCTCTGAATCAAGATTTTGCCTATTATAATAACCGGTGATATCCACCCTAAAGGATCAAATAATTTGGAAATTTCTGATAAAATGGTTCTTTTGGTTGTCGTAGTCAGTTTGTTGTTTCCCTTTAGGGCATATGATAATGAGTCGGTCCTTGGATTCCAGTGAATTCCTAACGCCTTCACGTTGTCATGAGTTCCAATGTTGAAGCATAGATCAATTTCTCTAAGTTCCTCTGGTATATGTTTCAATACTTCTTGTGAATTGGAAACCCATTTCCTTAACTGGAAGCCTCCTGAAGTCATAAGCTGCCTTAGTTGGGCTTGCTTCTCTATTGCGGCCTCGGTTGTGTGAGCACCTGACATTAGGTCATCTACATAAAATTCGGTCTGTGCTGCGTTGGATCCAATTGGATAGTTCTTATGTTCATCGATCGCCAATTGCTTGATGACTCTCGTTGCTAGATATGGTGCACTTTTTGTCCCGAAAGTGACTGTGAGAAGTCTGTAGTCTCGTAATGGGGTTTGTTGTGATTCTCGCCACACTAGTCGTTGATAGTTTGTATGCTGGTTAGATACCCGAATTTGCCGGTACATCTTGGCAATATCCGCGGTAAATGCGATGCGATGAGTTCGCCATCTGAGCAGGATTGAGAACAGATCATCTTGCTGGAGCGGCCCATTTAATAAGATATCATTGAGCGAAATTCCATTGCTTGATGCTGCGGATGCATTGAAAACGACACGCAATTTGGTAGTGGTACTGCCTTCTTTCAGAACTGAATGATGTGGTAGGTAGAACTGCTCGTCGACGTCTTCAGTAGTATTGTCATTAAGTTTGTTATCTATCGGCTCCATATGGTTGAGGGTGATGTATTCCTTTAGACATTCGTCATACTGTTGTTTTAGATCTGGCGTTCTGCTTAGTCGAGCCTCGGAGTGGTAGAAGCAGGAGACGGCTCTTTGTCGCGACCTTCCTAGGGATATCCTTTTTTTGGCTAATGGGAGTTGAACTTCGTACCGCCCGTCTGGGTGTCGCTTGTGAGTTTTCTGAAAATGTTCCTCGCATTGTTGCTCTTCCAGGGTGAGTTGTTTTTCGATTTTTACTTCTTCTAGTTCCCAAAACTGTTTTAGTTGTTGTTGTAAATCGACTGTCATATGGAAGTTGTTTACTTGGATTGATGGCGCGGTGTCTCTCACTTTTCCGGATAGGATCCACCCCAAAAAGGTATTTTGTGCTATAGGTGATCCTTCTTGACTGAGTATTAGTCCCTCCTTGATTATGTCACCGTAAACATCTACACCCAACAAGATGTCAATTTTTGCGGGGCGATCGTACCAAGGATCGGCTAATTCTAGCTGCTTGAGGTGATGCCAGTCTCTTTGATGTATTTCTCTGGATGGGAGAAAGTTGGTTAGTTTGTTCATTACGAGTGCGTCCATATTTAGTTTGAAGTTATCGTTGTAGTTCGACTTAAGAGTTAGATGCACTAGCCCCTTGATATTACCGGCGTTTATTACTCCGATTCCGTTTATTTGTGCCGATATTGGGTCTCTTTTTAGTCTGAGTTTCTGTGCCACGGATTCTGTTATCAACGAGACTTCTGATCCTGGGTCGATTACTGCTCTCACCTTTAGTTCATGACCAGTGTCAGATCGAAGCTTCACTATGACGGTTGCCAATAAAGTCTGATTTCCTGGAGGGCTATTGCTTACCGTCAATGAATTTAAGCTGCACGTTTGGGGATTGGAATTAGAGGAGGATGAAGATGAGTCGTCCTGATTACAGGATTGCTCTGTTGCAAGATTCGATTGAGGTTGACGAGCAGACATATTCATCCTAGATTTTATATTGTTCCCTTCTGCCGAGCGATGCAGCAACGAGTGATGTCGTTGGTTGCAGCGATTGCATGTATACCGACTTGGACATTGAGCCATCAAGTGCCCATGGCCTAAACAATTAACGCACAACGCATTTGACTTTACGAAATTCATTTTTTCTGACCCCGATAGTTTGAAGAATTTCTGACACTGTCGAACATGGTGATTGCCTCGACAGTAGCTGCATGTTGGATCATTTGTAACGTGTAATGACGTTGACCTCGATGCAAATCCTCTGTAAGTTTTACTTGATGACTGTCCCTTTTGTGCGACGGCTTCTAAAGTCCTGAAACGGCCTTCCATGAATTCTCTTAAAGTTTCCCACGATGGTATTGTTGTCTCTTTGCTTATACTTTGCTCCCATAGTTGATGGGTGCCTGATGGGAATTTTTGGACTATCGTATAGATGATCACGGCGTCCCAGCTTTCAACCTTTATTCCTAAATTGAATAAGGCTTGTAGACACTCGGTGGTAACGTCCATTAAATTCTTTATTCCTTGTGCAGACTCATTCGTCACTGTGGGCTGAGAGAAAAGCAATTTTAGTTGCGCATTAACCAATACTCGTTTGTTGTCGTATCTATCCACTAGAAGTTTCCACGCAGGATCATAGTTATCATTGGATACATGAACTTGGCGTAACAGTCCTTCAGCTTCTCCGCTTAAATGCATTTTTAAATATTGTAGTTTTTGTGCCTTTGATAAACTATGGTTCTCGTGGATTAAACTAGTGAATAGATCGTGGAATGTTGTCCATTTCTGATAATCTCCCGAGAATTTTTCTAAGGAAATTTTTGGCAATTTGATGAACACTTCCTTGTTGGGTAGAGGCAATTCGTTGAAGCTCTCAGAATGTTCTTGCGGTTGTGGTTCTGATTCTGTTTTGTGATATTCTTTTTCGAATCGGGTTTGTATTGCGGCATAATTTGAATAAAAGAATTCCTCCATGTCAGAGTACCAGTCCTCTGTGAGATACACATGCGATAAATTCGTCGAATCCGCAGGTTCCCGAATTTTCTCCACCAGGATGTCGGTATGCGCTTTCTGGAATTTGTTGAATAAGTCCTGGAAGTCTTGTAGGCGTTTTTTATAATATGAGGGTGTTCTTCGATCCGCTCCATCCTTTTTGTAATTTGTCATAAATTTTTCCAGGAGCTCCATACGAGCTACTTGAGTATTTAGTAACTGCTCTATTGCGATTGTTTCTTATCCACTTTGATTTTTATAATCTATTTTTCTAAAATTCACGTTGCACCATCCGGCTCGAAGGACCAAAAAATGTATGGGCTGTGAAAAGCCTATTAGAATGCTCAGTGGATGGCTACAACGTGTAATTCCAGAAAAACAAATTCTTACACTTCACTTCAAATATTTTTATTTGTTAAAAATAAACTCGACAATTCATATACAAACTTCCACCTTAATACTAAAAATTCTCTTAAAAACATACAGTTCAAATTTTAATTTTATTTACAATTTGATATGAACTTAGTTCCGATGAATAGTTTTCAATCCAATATCAACTCCTTGTTCCAATTCTGCGTGTGATCTATGGCTGCCACTTGCTTGTTTAACTAAAATTCAAATAACTTTAAAGTTTTATTAGGGTTCGGGAATGTAAAACAAAATATCCCGAGTCAAAAACCTTCGAGATGTCTAGGATATGCAGAAAGGCGTCAAAGACCGACCTTCTGGATAGGATAGGGAATATAAATATTGTTAGATAAATCCTGTGTCAAAAAACCTACAGGATTTTCGAGTAGAAATATTATTAGATAAATCCTGAGTCATAAAACCTACAGGATTTTCGAAAGGCGTCATAAACCGACCTTTTTTTGGATGGAGATCACTAGCCTCAGCTTGGGTCTTCTAGCTCATAGCACGTAGAAGATCAGATTGTGATCTAAGTTTGTGCCCAAAGTGCTCCGATATTTATTTGCAATTTCACAATAGATCAGTCGAACTTGGTGGGGAGTTTCGAATTCCCACTCTCCATTGTGAATGAAGTTTATTTGTATGTATGAGTGTCTTTGACATCGGCTGTCAGAGAATGTCAGCTGGGTTATAGGTAAGTCAATATTTATTTTATGTTTTTTGTAATTAATTTATCTTGTATTTTACATATTTTTAGATACCTAGGAAATTGGGGGCAGTGTTCGGAGCCACTTTGAAGTTTTAGTATTGTCAGATAAGTATTATATTTGTTTTTTTAAGAATAATTTGGTATAAAGTTTGTTTATATTTTTTAGGATCCTGAACACGTGTGACAAAAAAAAATTCCAAAATTCGCATTTCGTGTTGAAAACTTCACAAACCTGAAAAATTTCAATTATTTATTATAATTAATTGGGGAGTGGACAAATGAAAATAACTGCTGGACAAACTTGGACAAACGATGGACAAACGATATATTTGTGTTAATCATTTTTTTTTTTGAAAGTTTTGGGGAGGGGGGGGGGTGTTGGTTGAAAAAATTTGCAAAACTTTTTTTGCTTATAACTTGTTAACCGTGCCTGGACAAAAAAAAAATTTGCTTGGACAAACTTGGACAAACGATGAACAAACGAATGAAAATAAAATTTCTCAAAATTCGCATTTCGTGTTGCCAACTTCACAGACCTCCGCCAATGCCGTGAGGTTGTATGCATGTACATATGTAACGACGAAGTACGAAAACGGCAAGCCGCAACGCCCTTTTCAGGAACAAATCGTTAGTGTCGTCTTTTAATGATTTCAATGTTCGTCTCAGTCCGAAATGTATTTATTTGTTATTTTTAGGGGCACCAATGGTGAATTTTTCGGGTGCACAGTGGGCGCCACCACTTTTCCAAAATTCTTGTCCTTTTCGAGAGCTTTTTTGAAAAAAAAGCCAAAAAAATGTTAAGTGGCCATGGAACAAATTCTGCACAGGGCGCCAATTTCCTGGGAACGTCAAAATCTACGCGTACGCGAACATTGTTTTTTTCGATATGTGGGATTCAACCTCGACTTTTTTTTAAAAAAATGTAGGTAGCTTATTTTTTAATAGCTAACTCTAGCACTCAAAATCATATTGTTCAGATTTGTTTTTCTGTGCATAGTCCAGGTATTTCTTATCCCGCACTATGCACACATAATTTTTTTTACTAAAAAGCGTTGCAAGGCATGCGGGTATATATATATATATATATATATATATATATATATATATATATATATATATATATATATATATGTATGTATATATATGTATATATATATATAAGTTACATCCTCACACCATTCACCTTTTTCTTTCCAAAAAAAAATGCAATTCAGCAACTTATTTTCTCACCGGAAATCACTTCTCATAATTTCCAAAGAAAACAAACGTATTATTTTTGACAAATAAAAATATCGTCTTTCAAATTATTCACATGCATTTTTTGCAAAGTAAGGATTTTTATCATATCAAGAAACCCTAATGAAAAGTTCAAGAAGATAAGAAGTCGCAGTCTGTTTTTCATTCTTAGTTTAGGCGGTCGTTTAAGTCGCGAAAAGCTTTTAAGTTACTTCTATTCTCTCCAAAACCATGGAGACGATAATCAACAAAAAGCTTATGGGATATCTAAAATCCAACCTACTCATAAACGACAGACAGTATGGCTTCCGACAAAAAAGATCCACCGGCGATCTTTTAGTCTGTCTAACAGAACACCTCAGCCGTAGTCTGCATGGATCCGGTGAGTCTAGTCTGGTTGCTCTAGATATCTCCAAGGCTTTCGATAGAGTTTGGCACTTAGCCCTGTTAGCTAAACTCAAAGCTATTGGAGTTGACTCACTTCCACAGAAGTGGATCGAGAGTTTCCTTTCCGGCCGTTCAATCAAAGTAGTATTGGATGGCGTCAAATCCGCATCCCACCTGATGTCTGCGGGGGTCCCCCAGGGGTCAATTTTATCACCGGCCCTATTTCTCATCTTTATAAATGACCTTCTTTCAATCCACTCCAACCCACTTCTCAGCTTCGCTGACGACGGTACTCTACGTTACTCGTACAGCTTCGATACAAGACAGACACATGCCAGATCCTGTCTTGATGATCGTGAACTCTATTAATAACGACATTGAACTTATTCTAGAGTGGGGAAAAAAGAATCGTGTCGAATTCAAGCACGCCAAAACCAAGTACTGTCTTATTTCAAAGAAAAAGATCAACATCTCACCATCCTTGAAAGTGGATGACGTGGTACTAAAGGCCGACCCATCCCTACACATCTTTGGCGTGACATTAGCCAAAGACTTGCGATGGAATGACCATATATTCCAAATCGCCAAACAAGCATCCCAGTGCTTGGGATTTCTTAAGAGTTGCAAGTTCCTCCTCCAGCCGTCGGCCCGTGCTGTTATTTATAAATCCTACATTCGGCCTCCTCTCGAATATAACGCCCTCGTTCGGGGCGGCGCCCAAATAACCACCTTGGTATGGTTAGATAAGGTGCAAAAAGGGGCACTCAAGTTAATTGATGACGACACCGCCTGCTCCACCATCGACCCCTTGACAAATGACATGACGGACTAGTAGTACAGAGGGTGACTCCTGAGCTTAGCACTGCCACATAAAAAAAAAGGTCAAATAAAATTATTATCAGAGGAAAAGTTCTGTTGTTTTTTATGGTGATGTAAAAAGGTAAATTATTAAATTATATATACTAGTTGGGATGCCCGTTACCGAAATTCGGTCACAAGAGCAATAAATATATAAAATTCACGATTTGTTCGATTTTAAATTCAATTTAAATATTTTTATTTAAAAAAAAAATTATTCGCAACATTTCCATTGTCGCTCCAGAGCATCTAAAATTTCCCAGGATTTTTTTAATCGCATCCATGACGTCTTGCTTGGCTATGTGGTAAAATGATAAATGACATTTACAGTGTCATTTGACAAATTACACTCAGAGCTAATCATTGCAAAGGCAGCATTATACGAACGAATATTAGCAAAAAAAAATTTAGAACGATTTTTAAACCACTTTCATTCGAAGTTAATCCTTCAAAAAAATTATTGAAAAAGTAATTTTGAGAAAGTGGAGGTAGATTAACTTTGCCTTTATGACAACACAAAGAAAATGCCTCAGTAAAAGTCACTTCAGTCAGAAAATATTTGGCACGACAAAAATGACAACTCATAATAAAAGAACCACACGAAAACGAATCAAAATTAACCGGAATAACATTCAAAGCACATTTAAAAGAATCAGTCAAAATTTCTAAAGGTGCAACACCATCAACACACATTTCATTATGAAAAGCAGCAACATTCATTTCATTCACACCACTATTCAATTCATTATTTGCAACATTCATTTCATTAACACTACGTAAATTTCCAACGCGACTTCTAGTATTTTCGCGAAGCGATCTAAAATCGACATTCGAGCGTCCCCGTCGTTGTCTTGGCATTTCGAAAAGAAAACGCGGGAAAAAATGTAAGTACTCACCGATAAATTGCACTCAAAATTCGCAGTTAACTGTTTGGAATGACAAAAATACAACTCATATTCCGAGAACCATACGAAAACGAATAAAAATTACGCAGAATAACATTCAATACACACTTAAATGAATCAATTACAATTTCTAAAGGCATTCGCCAAAAAACGAACGGCAGCGCCTTACACAATACAACTCAATAATACTATACACAAATGAGTATAAATAATGCACGCACAAAGTGACCGAGTTTTTTTATGTCAGTTATGCCGCCAAAAATCCACACAAACGCTTGTTTTTCTCTGTTTCTCATTCGCTTCACTGAAACGGCATTTGTGTTAATCGTAGGCTACTCAGCTCTACGTTGATGCTCACAAAAAATTCAAATTTTCCAACGGCTTTTTAAAATCCGAAAAATTAAAATCGCTATAACTTTTTTATTCGTGAATCGATTTCGTTGAAATTCCTTATTACAAAACTATGCCATAAAAAGAACATTTTCTGAAAATTTAAACGAAATCGGTCCACGAACAAAAAAGCCTTAGCGTGTACAAACTTTTTGTTTGCCTATTAATATATAAGATATATATATATATATATATATATATATATATATATATATATATATATATATATATATATATATACTTATATATATATATATATATATATATATATATATATACTAGCATAAAACCCGCGTGCCTTGCAACGCCTTTAAAACTGTTTATTATGTGCAATGCTTTCCTTAAAAAAAACCAACAAAAAAGTCAGCTGTTATTATCCCTAAAAAGGGTTTATTATAGTGCATTTTTTTAATAAATATGGTAAACAAATTACTGCGAATATCACCTCTCCTCAACAAATCTGCAAGTTTTAAAGTAGATTGGCATGTATATGTCATCAAGAAAAGTGACATTTTAGAGTTTGACGAACGTTCGTTAAGTTTGTTCGCCTATTTACGTGGATGTAAGAAATTATGAAGCAATCACAAATGAATATTAAATAAAGTGAATTTCGAGTCATTCATTTCTACGTGATAATAGGGATGCACTGTCAAAATTTCAGCCCTTCAGCTTCAGAGGTTTGGGTTAACCCCATTTCATCCCCTTAGGGGATGAATTTCGAATACTCGCCTCTTAGTGGATGTCCATGTCATTATAGGGATGCACTGTCCAAATTTCAACCCTGTAGTTCCAGTAGTTTGGTAAACCAAATTTTACCCCTTTAGGGGATGAATTTCGAAAAATCGCTTCTTAGTAAATGTCCACGATGCACTGTCAAAATTTCAGCCGTTTAGCTCCAGCGGTTTGGCTTAACCCCATTTAACCCCCTTAGGGGATAAATTTCAATCGTCCCTAAGTGGATGCCCACGTCATTGTAGTGATGCACGGTCAAAATTAAAGCCCTCCAGCTTCAGCGGTGTGGGTTAATCCCATTTCACCCCATTAGGGGATAAATTTCGAAAAATCGCTGCTTAGTGGATGTCCACGTCATTAAGGGGATGCACTGTCAAAATTTCAGCCCTATAGCTCCAGCGGTTTGGATAAACCCCATTTCACCCCCTTAGGGGATGAATTTCGAAAAATCGCTTTATAGTGGATGTCCACTTCATTATAGAGATGCACTGTCCAAATTTCAGCCCTATAGCTTTAGCGGTTTGTAAAAACCCCATTTCACACCCTTAGGGGATGAATTTCGAAAAATCGCTCTTTAGTAGATGTAAACATCATTATAGGGATGCACTGTCAAAATTTCAGCCGTATAGCTTTAGAGGTTTGTATAAACCCCATTTCACACCCTTAGGGGATGAATTTCGAAAAATCCCTCTTTAGTGGATGTCCACGTCATTATAGGGATGCACTGTTAAAATTTCAGTTCTATAGCTCCAGCGGTTTGGATAAACCCTATTTCACCCCCTTAAGGGATGAATTTCGAAAAATTGCTTTATAGTGGATGTCCACGCCATTATAGAGATGCACTGTCAAAATTTCAGCCCTATAGCTCCAACGGTTTGGATAAACCCCATTTCACCCCCTTAGGGGATGAATTTCGAAAAATCGCTTTTTAGTGGTTGTAAACGTCATTATAGGGATGCACTGTCAAAATTTCAGCCCAATAGCTCCAGCGGTTTGGGTAAACCCCATTTCACCCCCTTAGGGGATGAATTTCGAAAAATCGCTTCTTAGTGGATGTCCACGCCATTATAGGGATGCACTGTCAAAATTTCAGCCCTATAGCTCCAACGGTTTGGATAAACCCCATTTCACCCCCTTAGGGGATGAATTTCGAAAAATCGCTTTTTAGTGGATGTCCACGTCATTATAGGGATGCACTGTCAAAATTTCAGCCCTATAGCTCCAGCGGTTTGGGTAAACCCCATTTCACCTCCTTAGGGGATGAATTTCGAAAAATCGCTTCTTAGTGGATGTCCACGCCATTATAGGGATGCACTGTCAAAATTTCAGCCCTATAGCTCCAGCGGTTTGGATAAACCCCATTTCACCCCCTTAGGGGATGAATTTCGAAAAATCGCTTTTTAGTGGATGTCCACGCCATTATAGGGATGCACAGTCAAAATTTCAGCCCTTTAGCTCTAGCGGTTTAAGTTGTGCGTTGTCTGTCAGTCAGTTACTTTTTATACAATAGAAAAAAATCCCCTTGCAACTTATTGAACCCCATTTCACCCCCTTGAACCCTTTTGTTCTCCATAAAAAGTAGCCTATGTCCGTCTCCAAGGTCTAAACTATGTCTGTTGCAAATTTCATCAAAATCGGTTTAGTGGTTTAGGCGTGAAAGCGTAACAGACAGACAGACAGACAGACAGACAGACAGACAGACAGACAGACAGACAGACAGACAGACAGACAGACAGACAGAGTTACTTTCGCATTTATAATATTAGTAAGGATATATATATATATATATATATATATATATATATATATATATATATATATATATATATATATATATATATATATATTTATAAAAGGCGAAAGATTTATTCGACAACTGAAGAGAAGGCAGAGTATGATAATGTTTTCCTTTTAGAGATAAAATATAATTATAAAATAGATAAGTTTTAGCCGAAAGGCATAAGCTAATTTAAGACATAGATTAATTTAGAGTGCCTGCTGAGGGCCAGTAAGTTAGATAGATTAGAATAGGCTAGATTAATTAACTTAAGCATTAGTTACATTTATATTAGATAGATGTTAAGGTAAATAAAATGCTTATTAAAAAAAAAAAAAAAAAAAAATATATATATATATATATATATATATATATATATATATATATATATATATATATATATATATGTATATATATATATATATATGGGCCATTGTTTGTGAAACCGCCCAGACGCTCTGACCACTTGTGGTTCTAAGATACAAATGTGCAGATGGGCTCAAAATTTTCGTTGAAGTGTCTACTTTTTCATTTTGAGTGGCAAGAGTTTTGATTTTTACAAAATTGGGGTGATCCGCCCACTTCTTTGGCCAAGGATTTTGAGAAAAAAATTTAAAACTGGAATAAAATACGTATTTTTGGTTTTGTTTGAACGGGTATAGTGGCATCTATTTCCTAGTACAAAAACTGAAATATTTTGTCTTATGTAAAATTTTCAAAAACCTTAACCTTCCTTTTCCAAAGTGGGGGGAAAGAATTATCAATAATTGAATTTTAGCAATTTTTTACCGGAAAACAAAGCATCCTAAGAAAAAATTTTATAGAACAAGAAATGTTTAGAATTCGTCGAAGAATATGTGTGATTTTTTTCGGAATTTTTGGAGCCAATAAAAATTTTTTTTTTGTCAATTTTCGAAAAATTAAAAAAAAAACAAAAATTCTGAAAAAAGTAACAAATATTCTTTGGCAAATTCTAAGTAATTTGTGTTACATAACTTGGTTTTCTAAAGTTGATCCTTCTCGAGTAAAAAATGATATAACAAATATAGAAAACTATGATTTAAAACTTAATAGAAGTAATTAACACAAATATCACTATGAAACACGAATTTTCTCACATGGAAAAAAAGTTGATATTCATTGAGATTTGAATTTTTGGAGCACTACTGTTTTGGTCGTTTGTATTATCAACTTTTTTTCAAAATGTGTAATTCCTTTAAATTCATTAGAATTTAGCGCTTTTGCACATTTTCACGTTTACCATCTACTTTCAAAGAAACCCAATCTTTTACCCCAGACATTATTCTACTATTTGAGTCACTGGTATAAAATTCAATTACATACATTCTTAATGGTTTCATCTGGTAAAACATTACCACACTTCATAGTTGTTTCACCTAAAACACCTTCACTTTCTTTTAGTTTTTTCGATTTTCTAACTAAATGTCGTGAAGCTCGAAATTCCGACTCTATTTTTCTGCAACTCCAAGATGATGGAGCTATTGTAAGAATCCGTACTTTTAAAGGTTCATGTGATGTTAAGGATTTAAATTTTTCGGACTCACACGGATTCACACATCTGTATGAATGATATGTATTTGACATTTTTTATTCACACTTAATCAATCATGAAATCAAATATTTTTTTACACCACAATAGTTTTAATCACAACTATAACGGATATCACATACCTACGAATAAATCACTAATAACGAAAAATTTCACCGAGTATGATTTTAATTTCTTTCAAGATTTTTTTTTTGGTTTTTCAACCTTATGGAAACGTGGAAACCATGCCATACCAAAACACTCATTTTCATTAAAAATATTTGTATGAATACATGAATATATTGTTGTCATTTGAAACAACAACTAAAATTGAAAAATGGAATATTTATAAAACGGGGAGAAAAATGGGGCTTCAACTTTGAGGCCTACCATACCCAAGAATCCAAAATTTGGCCGTTTTTTTAAATCATAGTTTTCTATATATGTAATGTTATATTATTTTTTACTCGAAAAGGATTAACTTTAGAAAGCCAGTTTGTATAACACGAAGTACTTAGAATTTGCCAGAGAATATTTGGGTTTTTTTTTCAGAATTTTTTTTTGTTTTAATTTTTCTAAAATTGACAAAAAAAAATTTTTTTAATGGCTCCAAAAATTCTGAAAAAAAATCGCACATATTCTTAGATGAATTCTAAACATATCTTGTTCTATAAATTTTTTTCTTAGAATGCTTTGTTTTCCGGTAAAAAATTGCTAAAATTCAATTATTGACAATTTTTTCCCCCCACTTTGGCAAAGGAAGGTTAAGGTTTTTGAAAATTTTACATAAGACAAAATATTTCAGTTTTTGTACTAGGAAATAGATGCCACTATACCCGTTCAAACAAAACCAAAAATACGTATTTTATTCCAGTTTTAAATTTTTTCCTCAAAATCCTTGGCCAAAGAAGTGGGCGGATCACCCCAATTTTGTAAAAATCAAAACTCTTGCCACTCAAAATCAAAAAGTAGACACTTCAACGAAAATTTTGAGCCCATCTGCACATTTGTATCTTAGAACCACAAGTGGTCAGAGCGTGTGGGCGGTTTCACAAAGAATGGCCCATATTATATATATATATATATATATATATATATATATATA